>OZ023233.1:9629702-10229702 GCA_964006365.1 Trididemnum miniatum | reverse complement strand
ACGTTGGTGTCGAGTTTTGCTCTCTGTTGGCTTCCGTTTCACACCTTCCACATTGCACTAGGGACAGGAATTTACGGCACTCCGGTGAGAATATAGCCCATGTAATTGCCGTTTGTTGCCACTGGGCTGTGGTTTGATATCAATCTTTGTTATTTAATGACAACGTTTGATTAATTTGTATGTCTATTCTTGCCACAAAATCCTTAGGTTTTTTTTTTTTTTTGTACCTACTGTGCAGTGTTATGATGCATTTGATTTCAAATCATAAAGACTCTATGTTTAAACCTAAGGTTCGGTCTGCGAAAAATTTTGATGTTGTTGAGTTGTAAGCAGGTTCAAAGTTGGAGGCCCATCCGACTCGATTCAAGCCAGGTTTTAGTTCAATGCACAAGTCACTACAAAATATAATGTTTTTCTGGCTGAATCTTCCGTAATCTGTATCAGAGGTAACGAATCTTTTATTTTTTAATTCGTCTTGTATGTTAGAGTGAGTTTTGTGCCGACTTGCAATCAACAGCTGCCATTCTTGCCTTCTTGAACTCCGCTTTGAATCCGTTTCTTTACAGCTTCTTGGAAACTAACTTTAGAAAACGACTCAGGTATACTGGATTGTCTCTACACTTACTCTACTCTATTATATGAATGTGGAACAGACTTTAAGTTGTAGCTAAGTAGTAGACTAAACTTCTGTAGCAAATTGACGTTCATTATCTCTGCGATTGCAACGGAAGTTGAAATTTTACTGTTTAAAATTTATTGAGAAACTCATCACCGGTATTACTATTTACAAGTTACCGACTAAATCGCATTATGTTTATTGTCGACTGACCGGCGATTTCATGTTGGTGATCGAGTGAAGCGATCTTTTGCGATCACCGGTATGATCATTTACAAGTTACAGACTAAATCGCATAAATGTTTATTGTCGACTGACCGGCGATTTCATGTTGGCGATCAAGTGAAGCGATCTTTTGCCGAGTGAGATTTATGGTGTCGACAAAAATTTTCGAAGGGTGGGATAGTTAATCAGAATATAGCTTTCTTCAATAATGAAAATTGGATTAGTTAAAGCTTCTTTAACATAATTTCAGGGCATTCAGTTCTCTGGGTTGGGAGTTTTCAAAATGTAAAGTTTGATGGATAATTAAACTTGTTTTGTCTGTTTCTTATTAGTAAATAAATCAACAAAAAATATGATTTAAGTCGAGTTATTTTGGCTGGAATGTTTCGCGAAACGTCAAGTCAACAACAAAATAACTATTCGGCTATAGATAGCCTTGCATTTACGTATACTTGGTAATCATCTGCACGAGTAGTGCATGGTTGAACTGGCGGAAGTCCTGCCGATACTCATTTTGATGGACAATGTGCTGAAGGCTACTTTTACACTTTAGCGAATATGATTGCGACTCTACTAAAAATTATAAAATTTGGAGTCGCAGTAGAGTTGCATTGAATTAACAGTCGGTCGCACTCATTCGTAACGGCGTCGCAGCGGATTCGCCGAAGGTTAAAACATTTTCAACATGTTGAAAAATTTGGCTGCGAATTTTTGAGACGTAATGGAGTGGCAACGAGTTCGCAACGGTATCGCAGTCAATTTTCAATCAAATTCATGGAGAATCTACTGTGACACTAGGGCGAAATCAAAAAAATTGACGCAAAAACGTAAGCCTATAAGATGATTATTACGACACAATAGTCATAAGCTATATGAGAAAAAACCTGCACGTGTAAATTCAGGGCAAATGTACATTTGGGGGAAATGGGTATCCCAAGTGCCCTAAAGGGGTACTCCAAGTGCCCTATGCCCATTTCCTCCAAAAGTTTACAAATGGGCGCTGAGGTAAATGGAGACTGGGGCGAATGTACATTTGGTAGAAAGGGGTACCCTAAGTGCCCTAAAAGGGTATATTCCAAGTGCCCTAATATTCCTGTGCCAATTTTCCCTCAAATTTTTGCAAATGGGCTGTGGGGCAAATGGGCACTTGGAAAAAATGGACATTTGGAGGGAAGGAGTACCCAAGTGATCTAAAGGGGTACATCCCAAGTGCCCTATACCCATTTTCCCTAAATGTTTAAAAATGGGCACTAGGGAAAATGGACACTTGGGGAAAATGGGTACTTGGAGCAAATGGACGTTTGGGGAAGAAGTAACCCAAGTGTCTTGTGCCCAACCTCCCCAATTTTTTTAAATTAGCATTTGGGGCCCCAATAAAGTGCCCAATTACTCCATTGCCCATATTTGCCCTATAATATCTATTTGGAAAAAATGGGCACAATTAAGGTAATTATAGGGTACCCTTTTCCCCCAAAAGTTCTCTTTTCCCCAAAACCCTAAGTGCCAATTTTCCCTTCTGCCCATTTGCAAAAATTTTGGGTGAATGGGCCCAGAGTATTTGGGATACCCCTTTAGGCCACTTAGGGTACCTTTTTCCTTCAAATGCCCTTTCGCCCCACTGTCCATTTGCAACAATTTGGGGGAAATGGGCACATGGCACTTGTGGTACTCCGTTAGGGCACCTAAGGTACCCCTTTCCCCCAAACGTCCAAGCGCCCATTTTCCATGGTAACCATATGCAAACATTTGGGGAAATGAACACAGGGCACTTGGGGTACCCCTTTAGGAAACTTGGGGTAGCCTACCCCTTTCCCCAAATGTTCATTTTCCCCAAATGCTCAATTGCCCTGGTGCCCATTTTTCCAGGTGCCCATTTTTCTCCAAATATTAATTTTTTCCAACAGCCAATTTTTCCCAAACCTCCATTTATTTCGATGCCCATTTGCCCCGAGTGCATTTTTGCCATTTGCCCGGTGCCCATTTGCCTCAAGTGCCCATTTGCCCCAAGTGTCCGTTTACTCTAAATTTTCCATATCTCCAAATGCCCATTTGCCACAGTGCCCATCATTTCCGCAAATCCCCATTTGCCCCGGTGCCCACTTCCCCCAAATGCCCGTTGCCCCAAGTGCCCAATTCTCCGGGACCCAAATGTCTGGGACCCAGCATTTGTCCGGAACCCTTACTGTCTAATTCGGTCCCATGCAGTCTTGCAAACGATTTCTTGCGATTCTATTCAGTCTAATGCGGTCTTATATAAACGGTTCCTGGCGGTACCACATGGTCTTATAAATTGTTCCATGTGGTATCCTTTGGTCCCATAAGTCTCATGCGGTCTTACAAATAGTTCCATTCGGTCCCATGCGGTTTTTGGTTCTACCGCAGTTTGTACCCTGCCGTTATTAATGCAATGCAACCACATGGATTTTGACTGCACCAACTCAGCGTGAGCCACCGTCACTAGATGGCGGTAAAAACAAGACCTTTACGCCGTTTTTGAATTTAGTTTCCAGACTGGTTATGTACCGATTATGCGCAGAGTGATATTACATTTGTTTTAAAATCTTATCACGGCATCAGAAAGGACGATTAATCAGGATCAGACATAAATAATAAGTTATTTTTCTAACCAACATTACTGCAATTTTGTTTAACCTCTTGCAACTGCCCATGCTTCATGCGGCGCAATAGCTAAGGTTTTTCCCGTAATTTCCTTCGATTCTACCAACCTTTCTTGTGTTTTTACCGGCAATTAATGCAGCAATTACCAATGCAAACATTTCTTCCTCAGCGAGCAACATGGCCAGTGGTGGGATTCAGCCGCTTCTACAGAACCGTCTCGCGGAATTTTATTAGATCAGCAAACCGGCCAACATTGCTGTTGATACTTGTACTATTAATTGAAACAGAACTGGCTAAAAATATAACTTGTTGCAATAGAACCCACTGACAAAAATAAGTTAATTTTGAATCCCACCACTGAAGATAGTTCCCTAGCTTGACATTTTGTTATTGGAAGTGACTTCAAATCGCAATGGTTTAAAGCATATAGTTCACAACGGAGTTGCAACTGATGCGCAACTGAACCGCATTGGAATCGGCATGGTATTGCGACTTCACGGTGAACCCGTTGCGAATCATTTTGAAATGTATTCGCAGTAGCGTCGCAATCAAATTCACCAAAGAGTAAAAGGGGCCAAATTCTTTATCGACGCTATATTCCGATGATCATTTCAGAAAGTCAAAAACAATGAATAATTATCAACTACGTCGCAAACAGGCACCCTTATAGTACGGTGTGGTCTAACTTAATTATTTCGCGGGCCATAAAAACTAAGCTGTTTACTTATCCCGCGGGCCAATGTTTAATAGAAAATGCTGCTTCTTGCTAGTGGATCAGCACAGCTGTTAGTTATACCGAAAACCTAAAATTTGCATGCATCCTGTCTGCTCAAGCCCCTAAAGATATATTCACAAAAAAGATTAAATGAGTGTATTATTAATAACAAGAAATGATTATAAAGGGTTATAATTTTAGTTTACTTTAGTCTAAACTTGGTGAAAGTGCTATGTACAATTGCACACTGCGTTTGCATGCATGGCTACGTCTCAGAAGTTGTGAATTTTTTTCGAAGGAAAAGGAGGACACTGGTGCAAACCCCATTTTTAACTCACGAATACGCAGCAGTACTTACAGGTGTACTGAAGTATGTCCATTTTTTCAGGGAAGCTCATGCCTTCACTTTTGTGTCCGTTGCCCTCAACCATAAGCTTCATAATTGACACAATATAACTTTAAAACATAAAAAAAAATACGACAAAAAATTTTGATTTCTAATCTATGCATGTTTTCAATCATTCAAAAGATTTTTTTAGCTCTCTTTTTGTTGGAAATTTGCTGTGATATCGATATGAGCTAATAACAGCAACATAGCCTCATACCAGAGCTGCGCATTCCGCTTGCAGTTTTGCAAATTTTGCAAATTCCGCATTTGCAAAATTCGAATTGCGCTTTAGATAAATAATATTGTTTTACCACTTGCAAAATTTGCGTTACGCTTTAAAATTTTTTTTGCTTTTTGCGCAATTTGTGTTGCGTTTTAAGCTAAATTTTTGACAAATTGCGATATTTGCGTTGCGTTTTAAGCTAAATTTTTGACCAATTGCGCAATTTGTGTTGTGTTTTAAGCAGAGCTGGGCATTCCGCAAACAGTTTTGCAATTTCGCAAATTCCGCAAACTGCAGCATTGTCAACGCTGGAGCAAAACAGTCTGAAGATCTGCCGGCAGTTGTTGCTAAATCACTTGACGAGTGGTAGAACAAACCAGAGGGAAAGTACAGACACCAAATTGCTTCCCCTCTATACATCGGAAAGCATGGATCTACGCATTTAACAAATATAACACGGTCTCAAGCTCCGCAGCAGTGGAAAGAGTATTTTCCGTTGGCTTGGACGTTTTGTTACCAAAACGAGCGTCGCTGACAGCAGAAAATTTTGAGCGCTTTGTGTTGCTGCAGCGGGAGAATGAAAAATGTCTCCCCCAGTCTTTGTTTCTTTGATATAAAATTATGTTTAAATTTTTATCTTCATGAAAACTTAGGTCTGGGAATTAGCTCGTAGATATTTGTTCCTATTATTATGTTTTGATTTTTGTTTTCGATTGCTATATTGCAGTGCAATGAACGCATATGCAATTGTGGTTCGCTATAGCAGGAAACCTTCGAACGGAGCAAAATTAAAAAAGCTGCCAGACCGAGCTAAATGCTGGGGGCACAGTCTTGCCCTCTGCCAGCCCTATATGTTATTATCAACAGCCGCTCATTCGCGAGCCTCATTTACGTGGTGATCGATGGGGCAAGATGACGTGATGGGATGCAGTGTGGCCTTGGTGGGAAGAGGGGGCTCGCCCCCATAGTTCTAAAAAAGCTGTTTGTAAGGGAGGCCCAAAGGGAACTTTTAAAATTGATCAAGTCCTTAATTGTAAACGTTTAGACTTTCAAGCAGAGGTTCTTAAGCTGGGAGGCGTAAAAGGTTTGCAAAGGGGGCGTGAGCATAGCCGTGATGTAATGTCTGAAATCTTATTATCGTCAAACATCAAAACTTGTTTCCAAAAAACAGCTGCATCCTTCCCACTAAGTCCTTGTGAAATGTCCTTGCGAACGAAGTCCAAGTCTTTGTAAACGAATTTCGTAAAAGGTTTGCGGGGGGACGTAAGCATAGCAGTGATTTAATGATTGTACGCGTATTTTCAAATGTTGTTTTCGTCAAACATCAAAACTTGTTTCCCAAAAACAGCTGCATCCTTAGCATTAAGTGGATTAAGACATTGCAAATAAATTGTAATATTTTCTGCATGTTTTTGAAGCGTGGTGGGCAGAGCCATATCAAGGCATCTCCGCAGATCGGTCCCCCCGCTCGGGGGGAGGAGGCATTTGTAGGGGACCTACAATATTGTTGTATAAGACTCACAACTAGAGGCTAAAAATTTCAAAGAAAATTTTGTCAAAAAGTTACTGAAAAAGCACTATAATTGAAATTACACGATGGAAACTGCAATCAAATTTTCAAAAATGTTTCGGGGGAGCATGTCCCCGGACCTTCTTAGAGTCATCATTGATTTGTATTCTGCTTCAAATTTGCTCTGATTCTGCCACTCACCGAAAGAAACTGCGTGTATGAAAGTTTGGGGGCGTCCACCCTAACCCTAACCCTGAGGAAATTTTTGCATATGCCCCTTGAAATAATGCAGCTAATGAGAAAAGTTAGCAATGAGTCGAAAAAGCGCCAAACTGCCCCAATCTGAAGCTTTTTTGAGGGGAGGGGCAACAGTCTTCTCACGGCGCTTGTGGTGGGGCGTGGACAAAAATAACTAACGCCAAAGAGGGCGTGACTAAAAAAGTCTTAAAAACTTTTAGTATAAAATACAACAGATTTTTTGCATTATACAGGGACCCCTAGTTCGAATTTTACCAAGGCACCCCTGGTGGGATGAGAGCTGCTCCTCTGCGCCGCTCTTACAAAAAACTTCTGCTGTCTGACCTTGCTCCGAACAAAGAACAAGTTAGGACTCAGGAAATAAGCCATAGTTAGCGAATTTGATTGCGCTTTAGTTTATGATGAAACTTCCAGTTGCGGTTTATCAATAAAAAATACTGTTTGCGCAATTTGCGTTTGCGCTTTTCCGCTCCAAAACTTTAATTGCGGAATTTGCGATTGTGCTTCACCGTTTTAAAAATCTGCTGAACAATTTGTGATTGCGCTTCCACAGTTAAAAAATCTAATTGCTCAATTTTCGGTTGTGCTTTTTAATTTCAAATTTTTGGTTGCGAAATTTGTGATTGCGTTATTTTACTTCAGAAAATCGTTTGCGGAATTTGCGTCGCGCTTTGTCAAATTGTTTTTTTTTTAATTGCCCAGCTCTGCCTCATACTCAGACAGCAATGAAGCAATGTTTGAAACAGCTGTGTTTGACGTCTGCTTTGTTAATCGTATGAATGCGTCACATCCTATTAGTAATTTTCAGCATTATCGTTAAAAAAAAGGCGACTTTGACATCAAAAAGTTAATCGTTATCCACAAACAATGGTGGCCTAGGTAGACTGTGCATAACCCCTTACGACCATTATTCAAAAAATTATCATGCCATCAAAACTTTACTTCATGATTATGATGCGGAAATGGGCGTCCGCAGAAATTTTTGCAGGGGTGGGGCCAAAATTTTTTGATAAGATCGGTGTTAAGCAGCGTTTTTACAGCACCTACCTGACTTTTTTAACTTTGTTTAAAATAATGCAATAAAATAATCCACTTGAAAACAGGTGACAATCAACGCCATTATTCAAAAAAATGATCATGGCATCGAAACTTTACTTCTTGTGGCTCATGAACAATAGACAAGTGGACATTGTGTATGTCACGTATAAACGTGAACGGATAATAGTTCAAATAATGTGACTCTCTTCCATGTTGATGGTTTGTTGATTTCCATAGGTATTCAATCTTACTATTTTGAACGATACGTTCCAGGTCAAAGCAGGTTGCACATCACGGTTAAAAATGAGCTGGTGTCCCACAGGTTATTGATGGTGAAGTTTTGATACCCTTTCTCTTAGCATTAATCAGTCATGTAGAGAAAATAACCCTAACAAACGCCACACTTATACACCTAAAGATATACAGTTCTAAGGAAGAATTATGACCAGCGGTGGTTAGAAACATCGCGATCGACGCACGAGGCCAGGGGTTCGATTCGGTCAAATCAGAAGCAATGTCGCCAGCGGCTCACCACCGCTGCGACGTTTATTCGCAGCGATGTTGCCCGAGTACCACGTCGCGGACTTGGAGCCCTCCACTCGTTAAACGTTTCGGCGTAATATCGCGAGTAAGGTCCCTGCGCCTAATAAGGCCTGGTTCCCAATAAGGCCCACCGCTTGGATCTTCTTTACGAGAGCAAATAAAAATTTTGTTTTGTCCATTACCAAAAGCTAATGTAAATTCGCTGTGGTTTATAACATTTCAATTTTTTCTGTCAAACCATTATTTCTATAGAGCGAAAAGAAATTTTCGAGAAATGCGGTTAGCGTTGGAAGTAAAATTTGTAAAAGTTCCAATATTCATTTTTAGCGGTTTGGAGGCGAGTTTTTTTTTTTTTCGATTTAAAGTTTTGCATAAAAATACACTTACTAGTGAATAAAAAATGCGGTTTATTGCAAAAATATTTTTAGACGCAATAAAAAGAAAAGCATTTTCATGAGGTTGATGTTCCTAATAAGGCCCATGTGCTTGACTAGTCTTGTTAGAGTATCAAAGGTGCAATTGTAGTAAGGTTACTGCAGCAATGCAACTAAATGTCGTCAAGACTAGCTTTTAGGCATAGAATGTTGAATTTAAAGCTGATTTGGGATTTGCTAAACCTGGGAAAGCAAGTTTTAAATGTTTGGTTTAACTCGAAACGAGATTGAAAACCCAAGCCTCTGCTTCAATATTTTTTGTATATAGCTGCTTGCTATTTTGAATTCTTGAGGCTTCATGAACGTACCTTGGTAATTACTGCTTAATTGCAGTGTTTTAATGGTGAAATTTAAGAAAAGAACGGTGGGCCTTATTAAGAACACGTGTTCCTAATAAGGCCCACTTTTGTAATTTTTTGTTTTGCTTATAAAAATCAAGTGAATGATCACTTCGCCATATGCTTTCATTATGTGATGACCATGAACCCCTACTAATAAAATACCAACTTTCAAGCAGATATTTCAAGCAGTGGTTGAGTTAGAGCAAAAATTGTGTCAGCGGGCCTTATTAGGTACATGTACCTTATAAAGAAGATTTGATTTTGAATCTTTTATGTAGTTGTTCATTCATCACTTTAAAACAGTTGCATCATGCCACTCAATACTCAAAATCCATACTTTCCTAATAATTAGATTTTTTGAGAATCGGTGTTTTTTCGCTGCAGAACCGCTTCCGTAGCCGTGCGAAACGTTTTCGGAAGACATCATTCATCTTCCAATGTTTTCACATCGGCCAAAGCCCAATTTCGAAGACGAGAGCGAATCAGTAGTACCAGCAGCAACACAAAAACTGGAGCGACAAAGTTGATGAGGTACGTAACAATTCAAAATAGAGAACATCCGTTGAGCCATTTACTTGATTGACTTCATACAATTAAATCAGAAACCAAGAGCAATACAGCTCAATCAAAAGGTTGTTGAAAGTTTTTAAAAATGACATCTTCGCATTTAATGTTCAAACATAACGTTTACTGATCGGTTTCAGGAAAAATGCTGTATCCGCTGGCCAGCGACAGATACTCTTCAGTAGTTAAACCTACTGTCGGTAATTTGTTACCCAAAACTGTAATGACAATTTTAGCGAGCTTCGAAGCAGTAAATGCTATTTTCAAAATCATTAGGCTAATATGCCGACCTGAGTAAAACTACCGATGATAGAGCGAACGCTAGCCCTCATGCGCTGCCGAATAGCTCAGCTTTGAAAGTGTTAGGGCGTAGTAGTTTCAAGTTTGGTCCTTGCACTGGCATGTATTTGATGTTGAGCGAAATTGAGAAGCAAAGAGTAGAAATTGAATTACTGATTTGTCGAGCGCACGAAAAATGCTGTTAGAATTAGGATTTTTATCGATAAGTTTCGGGCTATTTTGCCTTCATCGTTAAATGATGCTGCAACAATCTATTTTTGACGGCTAGATGTTTTTACAGTAAGTCAAGCATTGCGATTGTTGACACCAGTTATCTTTTTTGCTGTCCATTGTATTTTTTATTTTTTAGATCGTTTACTGCAAAACCCAATCAGAGTCTCGACACACATCTTGACAAGGAGCTAACAAACAAAGAAACAGCGTTTTTCAGTGCTGAAGAACCGAAAAGTTCCTAAAAAGGATGTACAAACAAACTTTCAAGTATCAAGTAGCCAGAGTTCGCGTAATTTTTGCGATTTGTTATCATCGTCAAAAGAGCAATTTTACACCGCCTCATTGTCCTTTTACGATTATTAAAACCCTTTTCGGTTGTGTTACTTTAGCTGCAAACCCAAGCAATGCCAAAGCTGATAAATATTATACTGTGATAGCCCGCATTAATTTTGACTATCGATGCGTCGTTTTGGCTCTTTGTTTGTGCACTTTGGATTATGCCACATTAACATACGTAGCTGTAAAGTTGCATAATCTTCTTTATTGGACCAGTAACCTGCGGTAGACTTTGTTCTAGCATTGTTGTGTTATGTCCAGTGGCGTACATTAGTGGAAATTATTGGGGGTAATGAATTATTGCATCATCAACTAAAACGTCAAGATCGTGTCAACTTCTGGGGGGGCTCCGCAACTTCTAGGGGAGACCCCACCGCTGTTCTGTTTTGCAGGTTACCTCGTTTCAAACATTTTGAGACTATGGGCATGAACTTCTTCAACTATTATAGACTGAACAATATTTAAAAAATAACATCCGGTACTGAAAAAAGGCTGAACAAATCGACAGTCCTTCATTACAGCATGGTCAAAAATGGTCAAAAATAAAAAGTTAACGCATGGTCAAAAAGAAAAAGTTAACACATTCAAGTGAAAAGCAAAACCGCAAGGATACGAGTCGTACCCTCGCTGTTTTGCTTCTCACTTGAATTAGTTTGCCCTGGGTGTGTTAGCTTGCCATTTTCGATCATATTCTGAAGAAGTACGGCAGCGTGGCGGAGTGGTTCGGAGCGTCGTTTTTACGACGGCCATAATCGCAAGGTTAATGGTTTAACTCCCATCCAAGCCTCGTTGCTGCGGCCTTAAATAAGTTGCTTCATAACAATTATTTCCGCTTGGAGGAATTTAACAAGCAACAAATTGAAGAAGTCAGAAGCAAAATTCGAGCGGAAGAATCGGAAACAAGGGCAAGTCCTAAGCGAATCTGGATTCGTCCTATGCATAGCGCCTCCATCGCTTTCTCGTGACAGGAGGATAAAAATGAAGAAATCATCATCATCAAGGACGGTCGAGTTGTTTGAAAACGCTTAGCATATTTTCTGCGTGCTTTTTTCCAATTGAAGACGTTTTATGTTCTGAACTTATTATCTGTTGCTACAATATGGATATTAAAGATTTCCTACCTCCCAAAATTATAAGCTACGAGCTGATAGCAAAGATAAAGCTAATATGCTAATAGCTACTACGAAAAGTGATGAATCAAATAATATTGATTAATTAAAATGGTCTTTAACAGGAGCGGTTCCAGAAAATTTTGGTGGGGGGGGAGATGAAATTTTGAATTACGTTGAATGTTAATTAAATACAAAAACGTTAAACCAAAAAAGGCGTAAATAAGCCCTTTAAAAAATATGTTTATAACTGCGACGTATTCAGAAATCTTTTTAGAGAAGAGGCACCAAATTTCAACATTATTTTCAGGCGTAGTTTTTTCCGGCAGAATTATTTTAAAGCACATAGAGAATAAAAAAGGCTCAGGGGGGTTCTCCCTCGAAAATTTTTTGAAAATTTCGATACTGTAGTGGCCACTTTAGTACTTTTTGAACAATCTTCAGGCAAATTTTGTTTAAATTTTGTGCCCCTAATTCTGAGTGTTTCACCAAATGTGATGCATTTTGTTGGTACATTTTTGATTATGCGTGCTCGGGGCGTAAGACCTATTTGCTATCGAAAAGGTTTGAAATTATGGAAAAATTGTAATAATCAAAAACGTGTTCGAAAATGGCTAGTGGACGGTATGCATCCCCCACATCTCCCCCTGGATCCGCCCCTGGTCACCAATTGTGACGAAATTTTTATCTCACACAAAGCAAATCAATGGAAACGTAATAACCTAATTATTACTGGATAATCAGACGTCATTATTCATGTACTGTGTAGTGACAATCAACAAAATCTTTGATCACAACAATACCTTATCGGCTTAATCGTACCAGTGCACTTACTGCGATTGCTCGCTGATTACCAACTCTTTTGCGAACCGTCACCTGACATTGAATGTTTTATTGCAATCGCGTAACAGTTTCTTCCAATATTGGGGGTGATAAATGCATTATCATCCCCCTTCGAAAAATATTTGGGGGATGCATCCCCTCATCCCCCCCCGGGAGGTACGCCCTTGGTTATGTCATTGCATTGTACAGTATATTATAGACTACACCACTGTATAATCGATGACTAGTTTTTTTGTTTGCCTATTCGTGCCCTCCTGATTTGATAGGAAGATAAGATGTTTATGATATTGTATATAATCTTACTACTGTAAAAACCGTATACAATTGCAATATAATTTGCCTGCGAAAAAGTTTTTGCAAGCATTTTTCTGTTGGTGTTTTTTAAACGAATGGTTATTGTTTGTCCGTGCTATTAATGAACCAGTTATGGTTGTCACAGCTTTTTCTGTCACCCACACTTCCAGCAGTAGTTTATGACGTTGCATATGAGTGCGAAACACAAAAAATATCGGTAGTAGCTGGAAACTTGGTGTATTATGTGATCAGGTCGCGATTGACAGTCGCAATTTCGAGCAACTTTTTACTAACTTATGGTAGTTTGCACGAATGATTCGGTCTGAGCTACACAGAAATTGCTCCTTGAAGTCCTCGCGCCCAGCACAAATTAAGCATGACCCGCACATATTTTGCTGACCAAATGAGTAAACAGTTGATCATTGCGATTCGTGAGCTGTTGATTTCCGCTGCCGCTTTAATTCCTATTTACACGTATTCAAAAATTCAAGCGCGTACTTGTAGTTAGCTATTTTTGACTGCAACAGAGTGGACTCCTTGCTTTCGCCTCATCTTGATTGACCAAATCGTTTGTTTACAGCGTAACAAGATCGAGGTTGCGGGCTAGACTTGCATCCTTAAAATCGTTGTTCGAATGGTATTGGTGCTTGAGAAATTAGTTTGTCGATCTAGCCTGCGCCGATTTGTAAGCGCTCGGAGAATGTAGAGATCAATTTGCCGAGCAGGTCTGAACATGCTGGCCTTGCATTTTATGGCACCGCTAACGGTGCCGGAAGTTTAGGGTTCGATTCCTGGGCCGAACATATCGGACCCAGTGTCGCCAACGGCTATCCAGTAGCCACCGCTGCGACGTTTCTTCCGAGCTATGTTGCCCAAGCGCTAAGCCGCGAAAACAGACCCCGTCCACTCATTACTCACTTCGGTGTAATACGTCGAGTGTAATGAAGAACACATTTTTGGTATTATTTAATCAAAGAAACGCCAAGTCGCTAAGGCAAAAACGGACATGAAACTTCCCTATTTCAGTTTTCTCTGGTGTGAATGTTACTTTGCTTGATTCATCTCAACTAAGATGATTTGATTTTAATGTAAAGTTGCGCTACTGTGTATCTGTGATTGGTGATTGATAAGTATTTGTAAATAAAAATGTTTTCAAACATTTCTTTAAAGAGTAAGCACGTTAGTATAATACTAAGCTGTTTCCTGCTTTAGCCCACTTGTTGTAATCGATACCACTTAATTGTCCTGTCTGCACGTCCAATTTTTCGATGGCACTAGCGCTTTGTCACCATCTTGCAGTAAAAAAACGACTCAGTTAAATTAGCTAATAAACGAGCGGGGGGGAACTCTTCTGCTGGGCAACACAACTCTGAAGAAACATCGCAGCGGTAGCGACACTGCGTCCGATTTGGCCGGCAAGGGAATTGAACCCAGCATGACCCGCCGTGCCGATAGCGATGTTATTTGACTTTAAGAAACCGGCCGGTCATCCACCACTATAATGAAGATTTGATTTTGAAAGGGCGGATGCGCACAGCGACAGCATTTGCGAGAAGAAGAAAATAGAAGACACGACGCAACAGCATTTACAGCAAACCGTTAAAACATACGAAAACAAAAAGAAAACAGGCGAGAGAAAAAATAGCAGCTATGACAAACAAAAAAAAAAGAAAACACAAATCTAAAACGAAATATTAATAACAAATAAGCTAACAAGTAACAAAAATAAAAAAAAATTCGTTGCATGGGTCCTCTAAAAATGGTTATTAAATGGTGTCCTCTAATAAAACTACGAGAGTCTACACAAAAATTGATATTTTGCAAGAGCATGCGAGTGAAGCTGCAATTGTATTAAAGCTAAAAACATAAATAAACAATATTAATGATAATATTAGGAAGACAGTCAGAGCCACAGTATAAAATTGCAGAGAGCTTCAGTCAGTGATGTAGTCCTCGAGGACAGGTTTGTGAAGTCATTGGCCTTGGAATTCATTGGCCTTGGACAGGTTGCAAATCTATTTCAACACTGCTAGTTAGAGGTATGTGATTATTGCATAAAAGCTTATTTGAAAACAGTACGTTATACAGTATAATCACACCAATATGCATAAGCTAAATTGCACAAAACGCAGCGTAGCTGATTTTTCTGCACTATAAATTTTCTCCTATGTTTACGAAGAGAGGCTATACCTATAGTGAGAACAAAATGATGTAACAAAAGAACCTTTGCATTTCCGTTGGTGTTTCAAAATATTGTAAAATTTTTCACTTTCAGACAACTTAGTAGCGATTGATTGATTGATTGATTGATTTGTTCATATTTATCCTCCTGTCACGAGAAAGCGACAGCGGCGCTACGCCTAGGACGAATCCAGACTCGCTTAGGAGTTGCCGTTGTTTCCCAGTCGTGCGCTTGAAATTTGATTCTGACTTTTTCAATTTACTGCTTGTTAAAACCTACCAAGCAGAGATAATTGTCGTGAAGCGTCTTATCCAAGGACACAACAACGTGACTTCGGTGAGAGTCGAACCACAAATCTCACGATCATGAAGCGACGCGCCAACCAATTGCGCCACGATGCTGACTACCTGCTGAAAATCTCTGAAGCGAATAGTTATATAGGCCTACGTTTACACTCATACATGCATCTATCTACGTCAGCACACAAAAATATTATACTGCACAAGTTGGCTAAACACTACAACGTAGAGTATAAAGTATTTCAGCTATGACTCAAGCACGTCGAACAAAGATTTGTGAGGTGGTTTGAACACACTGGTTTAGCACATGATTGGCACTGACGTTTAGACAAATTCATGCTCTCTTTACGCTTTTTTTGGCCAGGCCCGGAAGCTTCCGAGCAACAAACTCCGCATCGTTTCCGAGTAACAAGACCGAGTTTCGGGCCGAACTTTCCAAAGAGAAATCGGGCTCAATCGAGGGCACACGAGTTAATAATTTTTTTTTCATTCGCACATATTTCTCAAAACTAGATTTTTCTGCGCCGAACGGCCGAAGTGACTCTGAGTGAAACTATCACTTCATGCTTGTTTGGTGATGTGATTAGTAAGTCGTTAACATCCAAATATCTACAATAGCCTACTTAATGAACAGGAAAAAGTACTGTTGGGCCGAATCGGGCTTCCTTATGAGGCCTCGGTTTCGGGTAGGGTTCGGGCTTACTTCGTCGGGTTCGGGTGGGGTTCGGGCTGAACCAACTCGGCCCGATTCTATCTCTGATGCGTACTACAATTCGAATTAAAAATTTCGAAGATAGTACGGAAAGCCGCAAATCTATCGCGTTTCCAGCGTGCTTGACGGGAAGATGTATCGTCAAACGTGATGCAACTATTCAGGAAACGTAAGCGATTTTTGGTCATTGTTGCTTCAAAATCTGGAACGTTTTGTTCGCTGATTAGTTCATCGACCGTGTGCGTATTCAATCCCCATGCCCCGCGTAAGTATACGAGTCTAATAAAAGACAGTAATTCAGTCTCGTTTCTTTTTTCTAAGTACGTAGAGCGATCGTCATCAAAAATGTGAACCGGACACAAACTTCTCACTTTTCTTATTCTTTTGTTGGTGCGCTCTAGCACAATCTTTATCATATCTTTTGAGAAAAACAGCTCCCATGCTTTTCTTGCAGTATCGGCATGAGTGGCAACTCCTACAACTCCTGGGTTATTTAGAAGCACGTCAGATCTAGGCTGCCGTCCGGTACTACACTGCTGGATGTTCGACCAGGTTATCTCTTGATTCTTTTCTTTTTTTCTATTTGCTTTTTGCAAAACTGCGGTGTAACGCTTATGGTTTGTAGTTGGCGTCAAAAGGTTATAGTTGTTTGCATCCAAGGCTGAATGAATGCTGGTTACGCCACCTGCTTCGTCATCACTATCTTCGCTCTCGGGAAATTGATGTAGGGCTACTGGTGTTTCATTTTCATCATTACATGTGGAATTTGGTCTTGGAAGTTAGATAGGAGCAACAACTTCTGCGGAAACTTCTTCGACTTTGAATAAGCTTTCTCCACTTGCTCCGCAGAAAAGTATGTACTAGCCATTGTATATATTGCAAAAAGTAATTTGTCTATATTGCGATATAGCTGCATAACAAAATACAAAAAATTATCTGTGGAAACACTGAAGTCAAATTTACTCAAGTTGCTTCGAAAAAACTCAACTCGACTTGAAACTCGTCATGACTTTACAAAATGTATTTGATTACCCTGGGTTGTTAAAAGGCTTCAAGTTGGACCATGTGCAGTAACCCAGCGTATCCTATAACATATAAATTGAATAATATATTTCGTCAAAATACAATTTGTGTGCTGCGCGTAGCTTGAGAAAATCTAAACTCCACTAAAGATTTCACGTACTTTATTAATTTTGCTTATGGTAGATAAGAATACTTTTTTTTATAATAAGCTGCACTGCCCTGCTGGTTGAGTTGCTTTGGTTTGTGTAGTAATTTTGCTCAACTTTAAAAGTTTTAGGTTGATTTGTTATTTTACAAAACCTACAAGCTTTTTATACTATACAGTAATTCAGTAATTACGGCATCACAACTTACTCCAAATCACTTTTGCTGCATAATCGTTCTCTCAAACATATATTTTTATTGTACAGAATTGAAGAACGAACTGTGTACCAGACTATGAAAAGTTGAAAATATAACGATTCTTTCGCTTATTAATTACATGCAGCCTATCCTATTTACCGCTTAGTTTTTATTCCTTGTGGTAAATTTCTGATTTCCGTAAGAGTTTTTATCACCGCAACAAACTGAATGGCAACAACTTAAAAAAAAATTAGTTTTTCCTGTTTAGTTTTTATTTTCTGTTCTTTACTCGGTAAAGTATAATATCGCGTGAAAATCTATAACGACAGATTGAAAGGTCCAGCAATAATTTTCTCGTCTCATCAAGCACTTTTTATTACTCTACATTAAAGCAGTGGGTGGTAATGTTGTTATTTTTGTGAGAGTACATAGATGAGGATGCAGCAATCCATCCCTTCGAAAGAAAATTATCTGAGAGAAGAATTTTTTTATAAGCTTACTTATTGCGATCAGCGCACCACATTGCCAAACAAGATATAATAACATAGTTTGCAAGCTTCGGATCGTTTCGTTGCGAAATCAGTAATTTTGTTTTGAAGAGAAGCGAACTAACCAACTCAAACACATCCAGTGAATGTAGTCAAGATTCAAGAAGCAACATTGTATTATTGTAATATTGTGGTGTAAAGAAATGGGGTTAATACTGTAGGTCACTTATCGCTGGAGGCAAAAACATTGAAACAACAATAACGCGCACACACGCTTGACCAATTTCTTTGACGCAAAGCTAGCGTCTGCGAAACGCGAAGATTATTTCATTCACTCTCTCAGCATGAATATTGGCCGAAAAATCAAAAATCATTTGAAATGCCGCAAAATTGTGAGGTACCTGTCAAAAATGCTCATTTGTAGCTAAACTAAAATAGGTGGAGTACTAATTCAAACATTCATGCACACCGAAATAAATTTTAGGAAAAGTCAAGAAACTTCAATGCTCTAAGTTTAACCGTTTTCTTTGTGTGTCACTTTGAAAACACCCTGTGTCGAATCGACACTTCCCCCAGTTAAAATACGGCTAGACCAATAAATGGTCGACTCAATGACAATATTGCATAATGCAGCATGGGATTGGCTAGATATGGGCACAAACTACGGTTACGGAACGACGAAACGGAATAATCGGTTATGCAACGCTCTTGCCAATAGGCCGACCATAATCATAATCTGAGGGCTGACGCATATACAGCATGCCCGTTTAAGTGAGACAAACTCTTCTTTAGCCCATTGTTGGTCTATGGAGAATACCAAGTCGCAACCTGTCGATCCTACACCTTAATGCTAACCCAAACTGTACTGCAGTAGCCAGAAGCAGAAAGAAACACTACAGTTTTACACAGCCTGCTGGAATTGACTGCGGTTTAAATTGAATGGAGCGCCGAACTACCGATACCGGTATTTAGGCCTAATCAGCATCAGTTTTTTTGATAAAAATAGAAAATATTGTCATCAAAAATCAAATCTTCAGTATACTTGCGGTATTACGCCGAATCGTGTAATGAGTGACGGGGCCCATATTTTAGCGACTGGGGGCCTGGGCTGCACTGCTGCGAAGAAATGTCGCAGTGGTGGCGAGCCGTTGGCGACATTGTGCTGATTTGATCGGCCTAGGAATTGAACACCAGAGCTCCTGCACCGATAGCTTGGGCGCTTAGCAACTGAGCTAATGGCCGGTTGGAAACAGAGAAATATTGTCATTTTACTGTTTTACTTGAAATTGCAATTTAGTGAATTTTTCCCCAAAATTCAGTGATTTTTTTGCTCAATTTAGTAATTTCTTACAGTCTTATTAGAGTGGCTACTCTGAGAAAAGCCCGGCACATCGGCATCGGCAAGAACCGGCATCGGTATTTGGTACCAGGGTTGGCGAGTCGTAGAAAAATCGATACGACTCTGACTCTCAGGAATTTTTTTAGTTCGACTTCAACTCCGTCTACGACTCCGTTATTTTTTTTTCTGATCGACTCCGACTCTCGACACTGGCACAGTGTTGCCAGATTGGGCTAAAAGTCGCAAATTGGGCTACTTTTAAAGCGTTCTTGCGCCTAAATTTTAAAACTTGCTACTTGCGACTTTTTGGGCTACTTTTTGTAAGCAATTTGCTATTTTTTTTTTTTTTTTTTGTTTTGGGCTAATTTTGCTTCCAGAGTTGCTTGCTTTTTTGAATAACTTTTCTTCGTAGACGGTAGATTCTTTTCTTTGATTTTCCGAAAACAAGATAAAAGATAGTCTTTTGCTTAACAATACAATCAGATAAAATTGTTGGTTGTTATTTTTTAGGATGCTCAATAGTGTGACGTCATGAGAAGATTATATTTTAGATGGGACGGCCTAATATTAATGCAGTTGTAGTTAAAATTTGTGGGAATTAAGCTGTAACAACTGTTGCCAAATGAAAGAATGTCACAACGTTACGTAGGTAGCGACATACTGGTACCAGCAGGCGCGCCGAAAGGAGAGGCAGTAGGGGTCACTGTCCGGGGCCCGGGGACACAGTGGCCCGGGGTTCAGAATTGTCAGGTTTAGAATTCAAAATTCATCAGCTCAAACTACGGCCTGCGGACGCGATGTTTTTTTTTTATTTCAGGTCGAAATTCAAACATCTGCGGACGCAATGACCTTATTTTGCTCATCACTAGATGTTGAGCCGAAATTTGAACATCTGCAGAGGTTATGACCCTTTTTTGCTCTTCACTTGATTTTGGGCCGAAATTCGAACATCTGCGGACGCTCTGACCTTTGTTTTTGCTCATCACGTGATTTTGGGGCACTACTGACCAAAGAGCCTACAGGAAATTTTTGCCCCGGGGCCCGAAATTTCTCTCGGCACCCCTGGGCACCAGTAGCCTACTTTATAACAGGGATGGAGAACCGGCAAAGCATAGCGGGCAGCATTGATTGCATAGCGGGCCGCATTGACCGCTTTGCTTTGAAAGTTTTGTCTTAAAAATACACTCTACTGTATTACGTCGCAAATTTATTAAGCATTCATGCTGAGTTGTTTTTTACCGCAAAAATCAGAGACTTTTGCGCGTTTTTTATGCCGCGAAAACAGCATATGGTTGAATGTAAAACAGTTTTTAAGAAATCTTAACGTTTTCTATTGTACCAGTTTGTTGTACACTTAACAAAGTTCTGCCGCTGGCCACATTCAAAACTAAGCGGGCCGCAGCTTCCCCACCCTTGCTGTATAATAATCCTCTAACACTAAAACATGCATAGATGTAGAAAAAATATCATTTTCTGAATCCATAACGTTACCACTAATCCCAAAGTGAATACTATGTTATTGCGATTGTACATACTGGTACTTCACCAGTGTGGAAGTTGACAGGTAGCCTACTGATACATTAACGCTTTTTATTCTTTCGACCAATGTGCACATGTAGTAAATAATACATTACAAATTTGCACTGATTGTGAATGTCTTCGGCTCTTCGCTTCCTTGCAGTTAAATCAGTCAGCTTATAAGCTAAAGACTGATGTAACTAACTTCTCTTTTTGTTTCAGATATATTTGTAAGTGGAGCACGTGTGCTTAATTGTTTCGTAAAAAATTGTTTTTATGGCAATTTGCTACTTTTCAGTGGATTTGTGCTACAAACCACTAACAAATCTGGCAACCCTGTTCTGGCAAGCGTAATTTGTGATTTGAAGCATCATGGCATCAATAAATGAACGGATGGTGACTTCCACTCTTGCTGAAACAGGATGAGTACTAACAATTGCCTCCAATCAGCAAGGACATATGCACCAAGATAAAGTCTTCAGAATAGGCGTTAAGCAAATTTAGTGATTTTTGTGAATTGATTTTAATTTGATGCGAGATTGTTTTTGAATTAAACACAAAAAAAGTAGCACGTATGAAGGCTAGGTGGTGTCAAGACTGACTTCACGACAAAATAATGCAATTTCTGAAGGTTGTTGTCGGGTTTGCAGTTGCTGAAAGCTGTTGCTGGTCAGAATCGAAATGGGTTAATTCGTAGTAAGCATTTGCTTCCAAGTTCAGAGTTGGTACATTGAACATGCGAACCAAACTGCTGTTCGGAAAATGGGGGCAGTCATCGTTATTTGCACTTTCTTCAGCTGCTTGTTTCCGATGTGCTAGCACTTTTGCCATTCCTACACTTTTTACATTTTTATTATCATCCCCTAACATCATCATATAATCAGGTAACCCATGGATCCAGCAACTTTTTTAACTTGTTTCAGAGGATTAGGAATTTTTCAAATAAACGTGATAAAGAAATACGGTTCTTTGAGTGTGGTGCAACGGCATGGTTATTTTGCACAACAAGATTATGCTTTGATTGCGATATTGAGGGATGATAATGAAAATGTAAAAGTGGTGAAAATGCTAGAACGTTGGAAACAAGTAGTTGAAGAAAGTGCAAATAACGATGACTGCCCCCTTGCACTGAACAGCAGTTGGATTTGCTTGTTTGATGTACCAACGCTGAACTTGGAAACAAATGCTTAATATGAATTTGCCAATTTTAATTCTTACCAGCAAAAACCTCCAACAATTGCAAGCCTTGCACATACAGAAATAAAACAGTGTCTGAAGAAACCTTTGGTATTACACTACCTATATGTCATAGCCAATCCGTAGAGCGGCACGTCAAGTTTGTTGCGCAAGCGTCTGCACAAGTTGTAAGATTTGATCAACAACGAGATGAGTCTTTCGACAAAAAAATTAAATCTCGCAAACTTACGAAAACGTTTGACACCAAAAAACAGTTCAAATAAAGTGCTTTAGTAAATGTGTGACCTCTTCTATAAGCCGGATGGGTCAGAATTGACCTCAAAGCTGATGTTTTTGCTCTTACTATAACACATGGGTGCGCCTCCGCACCAAATTTCTCGAATTTGTCACAACAATGCCTTATGAGGTTGACAGCATTTTTTGACAGATAAAAACAACCATGTATTTCATCTTGTATTATATTATTCTGTCGTGAAGTCAGTTTTGACACCACCTAGCCTTCATATGTGCTACTTTTTTCGTGTTTAATTTAAAAACAATCTCGCATCAAATTAAAATCAATTTATTAAAATCACTAAATTTGCTTAACCCCTACTCTGAAGACTTTCTCTTGGTGCATATGTCCTTGCTGATTGGAGGCGATTGTTACTACTGTGTTTCAGCAAGAGTGGAAGTTACCATCCGTTCATTTATTGATGCATCAAATCACAAACCGAGTTACTTATATGAGAGGAATCAGTTTTACTGTCAAAATTTAACGGCTGTGCTTCTTTACACAATTACTCGTAGGTGAATTTTCCAAAAAAATACCAAAAATGGTTGCAATTTTTGTTTTTCGGCTGTAACTTTTTTTATGTTGAAAATAGAGAAAAGTTTCTTCTTAGCATAGATAGGAACATGGTATTTCCGCAAATTTTGAGCCATATGTCATTACTCACTTTCCAAATTATATAGGAATTACCCCCTGCGTCATCAGTCGCGATAACATTTTGGGAGGTAGCCGGCTGGAAAATGGTGGCAACCCCCAAAAAAACAACTTTTAAACACGTGTTAGACCATTTGCCAGGATTTGAAAACCACACTTTTTTCGATTTCCAAAAAAAATTTTTTCACTCCACCCTACTGTATATGATGTGGATCGGATAAATTCATTGATTGATTTAGATATTAACGAACTGTTTTTAGAAAAACCATGCTCTCAGATGTTTCCGAAATTCTGTCGCATGACCCTTCCGAATGGCTACAAGTAACGTCGTCACAAATCAATCGTATATATTTTTTTGAAGCTGTGTATTAAGGTTACTCCAGAAGACAAGTAATTAAATGCGCACCGCGTAGCCCACGTAATAGAGCGGGTTTACAGCGCTAGAAATCGTAGATTAATTTTACCCCAAAGCTTTTGTCTCAACCTCGTGTCATATTCTCCAAGTGATAGCAAATTTCTTTTACGTTTGAATAACAGTCGTATGCCGCTGGATCCCATTCTTATATAGTAGTAGTAGTAGTAGTAGTAGTGTCTTTTATTTCTGCACCGTCAAAATATAACACACCAATATAGGATTTCAAATAGGCCTACAAACGAACACAGAAAAAGTGGTTGACTATTAAAAAGTGGTAGAACAACAATGCAAGGGAAGAAATACCTTTTCCTGATGGTGATGTGCGGGTAGACCTAATATTTGATAATGAACAAGTTGTGAAACTTGTGGGTAAAATTTTAACCAAATCAAATCTTCCTTATACTCGCCGTATTACGCCGAAGCGGGTAACAAGTTGCGGAGCCCATCTCTGCGGCTTAGCGCCTGGGCAACACAGCTCCGAAGAAACGTCGCAACGGTGGCGAGTCGTTGGCGACACTGTGTAGATTTGACCGGCCCGGGAATCGAACCCCAGACCTCCCGCACCGATAGCGTGCGCTTAGCAACTGAGCTAACGGCCGGTTACATTTTAACCATTTAAACCATAAATTTTTTTCAGAAAAATCTGTATATGTACACTTTTTTGATCAATTTCGACAATCAAGAAATTGTTTTATTTCATCCATATTGCAATTTAGTGCAAAAGATCAGAACTTAAATCCTTCAACGCATCACTTTACGGAATTAGCTGACAAGCACGTTCTGAACCTTGCGAGAGCGAATGCTGAAAAAGTCTGCAAAACATGTAGCGGCTCCAACAACAGTAAGCCTAGGTATCGAAAGTGTCCAAACTGTCAAAGAAAATTAAAATGTATCAGTGTAGTGCTCGAATCTATCTCACATAATGAATACTACAATGTCTATGGCCGTTTCAATACAACCTGCATTGAAAATAAAGTCAAAATTGTTGTAGGTGATCTGGATGAGATTACTACCATACTTTAAATTAATAGCTACTACCTTGACTACAACCCAAACCTGCAACATAATGCTAATTATCAGTATGTCATATAGCTTAGCTGACTAAAAGCATGCTACTGTAATGCAAAGTCCGTATAACTTCGTTTAAGTTATGCGGATCATTCGTTCCATTGTTAAGCGACAATGGAAGCCAAAATGTGTCCAAAAAAACAAAAGCCGCCTATCTTTTATAACGTAAAAACGATGTTTAATGTTACAAAAAACGCGATAACTTCGTAGTTGTTCAATTTTAAAAATTTAAACTTTGTAATGAAGATCTTGAATTAAGCCATCGTTTAATGCAACTTTTAAAAAAATTGAACGTTGTTTACACACTTTCCGAACGTAGTAAACTTGGACCTCTGCTTGGAACCCGCTAAATGCAGCAATCGCTTATCTTTTGCAATGAACGAAAACGTATGAAGCGTGTTATGAAATACTTTACAGCTTTAATTATGCTTTTTCTAATAGAAAATTTGTAATTTTACTGTGACGCTACCGGTACTGCTTTTTACTAGTACTTGGTTAAAAATTGAAGAAACCGGTAAATATTTATAGCCTACCATTTAAATTAGCAAACATCTAAACCTGTTGCTTGCAATTCTTTAGCGTGAAAGTCATATCAAGCGAATTAAATTCGTCCTCCACTGTATGTGCTTTGATCAAGTATTAGATTAGGTACAATGGTAGCTATGGTAGGTATAAATTTTTATTAAGATTTATTTTTCAGAAGACAAATTTTGCATGAACTCCAGTGGGCTAATTTAGCAGTATCGATCGAGGAATCCAGGAAGGCCTATAACAGGGACATCTTAAAATATCATTTGCCGTAAACTGATCCGCAGGTCTAATTTTTGTGCTACATTAGGCTATGTTACGAAGTACCGGTATGTAAGGTAGTTGTTTTTGTAGAGGTATTTTGGCTAGGCTATATTTATTCTTAGTGGGGTCGCTTGGCTACGAATCTGCTCTTGCGTAGGCTATTCCATGGCGTTTATAACCAATTAATTTTGACCGACAAAAGTGCTTGCGTGGCAATGTTTGAGATTGACTTGAAGGGGGGCGGGCGAGTCGGCCTCACTGAGCACTATCACAATATCACGATCGTTGATTACTATATCTTCAAACTAATACTTGTGCAAGAAAATAAAAAGTCCTTACAGTGCTCCGATGACGGCGGCGACACGTTATAGGATACTTTCCGTAAATGTCAATTTCATCTTCATATCAGTTAAGAATCGTAGCTTTATGGCTTAATAGACTGAAACGCTCAAAGTTATGATGACGATGACAAATGTTGAGTAAGCAGTAGGCTAAGCACAAAAATCTCATACAATCATAGTTGTTCTTTATTCTGTGAATAAGACATTCACAACAACAATCAATAACACACTATAACCAATAAACAAAAAAAGAAAACCAATCAAAATTTCACATGACATTCTAAGCAATTCCACGCTTTGCAGCGCTCTTACTAGCGAATTGACGACCAGCTCTTAATCTGCTAGCAACACCTTTCTCATAAATGAAAAACCTCAGCTTTAAGTAATAATCTTCAACTTTGTCAATAATATCGGTATGGCAAATGGGTCGTGTCGGTATCTCAGACGCTACAGCTCTCTTAATAAAAGAAGTCGGATCTCTAGCATAAACTGCTTGGGTAATATTCGATCGAAATGCAATTTCGACATGCTTTAGAAAATCTAATACTACAGACGATGGATGACAAAGATAAAACGTAGCATCGCATACATCAAACTGCATAGGATTTTTCACAAACGATTTTATGAGGGTTAACATAGAGATGTTACCAAAGACTAAATGATCGGAATCCAAATTTGTCAAAACCTGTGTGCAAAAAGAACAGGTCAATTTCTTCAAAACTTTTTTAACAGCCCAACCACAGATGTAATAAAAGCCATTCATTTCGCACTCGTTACCCAAAAAGGCTAAAGCTTCATCGATGATAACTGGGTCAGCAATTGGTGGTTCAGGATCATCACTGCCTGGCTGGTTGATGAACTCCAGTAAATGAGGAGTATCATCTTCCTCATAGCAGGAACCTTTCCGGATATACAACAGTTGGGACAGGCAAACTAGCTTCAGAGCTGTGCGAAACTTCGAGGCACGCGGATGGCTTACACCTTTATTTCTGACTTGGGAGAAGACATTTTCAAGAGCATCTTGAGAAATGCGTCCAGGTAGTAAAAATGCAAGCCTCTTGCTTTCCACAACCAGGTCAGTATGAAGTGCAAGCAGGCTCCTTGTAGTAAGTTGAAGGCCAGTTTGAATTGGCTTCCAGGAGCTGCTTTTGCTGCTGGTTTTGGGTGCAAATTTTATATCTTCAGAAACTTCGCACATCTATTATAAAAAAATCTTAATTAGGTATGAAAAAATAAACGATACAAATACAACAACAGCAACTTTTACATTTTTTACCTCATTTAAAATATTCAGTTGCCGGGTTGAATTTTCGAATAAACCTCCCGCAATGCGACGCGTGTTGACAATGTCAAACCAGCTGTTCACAAACTCGCAGAAAAAAGCGGTGGTCAAGGCGTTGGGATCCATTTTTTCCAATTGTACCATCGTTCTGAGAGCCGAAGCCGTGCTGTGACTTAACACCTTGAAATAATTGCAGATTTAAAATGTAAGAAGTCAATGTATTAAACATAACTATTATTTTACTAACCTGTGCTGCTAAGTCAACTCTCATTTTCTCAAATGGGGTTGGAAAAATGTGATTTTTCCTCAACTTCGGAGCAAGTTTAAAAGTGCACTTTTCATCGTGTACAATGAACTTCTCAATCCAATGAGATGAAACCTGAGGAACACAATTGTAAGTGTTAAGTTAAGGTTAAACGATCAGATGTAGTGGACGCTTGCTTGGAAATAGTTCATTGAATGTATGTTGATCTAAAGCAATCAGATACAACTGTGGATAAATACGTACAAAGCAAAACGATCGACACTAAACAATAATAATTATAATACCTACCACAGCTGTGGGGAGATTGTATTTCGCAACGCAACTGCTGGGAAGAGTGATATCATTATTAAGAAGAGAAGTACGGAAACTTTTCAGAAGATGAGGAGGGTCAGCGAAGAAGTAGATTCGTTCATCAGATGATGGGTGAACCGTACTTACAATGACGTCATTTCTAACAAAACAATACACTTTTGACCGACATTTTATTCGTTGCCACAGATCCAACAGAACAAAACTAGAATAAAACGTTAATTGAAAGCGGAAAATACATGGTTACTGACCTTTTGCTTTTAATACCAGCACTTTTCCACATGCTTTGATTTGATGGGCCCATATCAGAGACAATGCCCTTGACTTTAATGTTTCGCACAGACAGTTCTTCAATTATCTTTTGAGTGACTGTCCACAAATCTGTCCCACGCATACATGATCCAGTGTAATAAAACGCTGTTAAACACAAAAAAGCTTTCTTACAAACTTAATTATCAGAATAACCCAAAATTATAAACAAAACATCGTTTTGGACACCAAGTTTTTATGATTTGCAGGTATAAACATTACACACCTATAACTTGTTTCCAATTTTCAGCTAGGCCTTTGGCCATGTACACAAGTGCATGTGTTGCTTCCAAGCCTTCAAATCGATCTTGGGAAAACTCTGGACTTATGGTTCCTACAAAGCGCCTTAAGGTCGGATCGTATTCCACGCCTGGTAAAATTTGCATCTCATCCAGAACCAAAATACAGTAAGTGTGTTGATCTGTTGCACATGCTATTGATTCCATGTAATCCAAAATTTTGTATTGAATTCCGGGTTCCAAGTGTAATTTCTTCACTCTTTCGCAAAGTGTACGATACGACGGTAACGGGAAGGACAACTTTCGAAGATATTCGTAACTGAACATAAAATCATAAATTTTAGCTTTGTTTATTGATGATTTTTATTAAAAAAATAAGATATCACTGAGCAAAATTGTTATATGCATTACCCGTACAAAACACCTACCCGTTGGCACCAAGCATTAGCCTCATTTTCAAACTATCTTTAATAGTTTTGGATGACCAGGCAGGAACTTTTGATGATGCAGGTATTTGTAGTGCATCAACCTGGTCACCATTCCAAATGCCTTGGACCCTTTGTTTGCATTGTTCTAACTGCTTTTCCAGTTGTTGAATCTGAACATATTGAATAGTGACTATCGGCACATGATCAATAAAATAATGATATATTTTGCATGATTTAGCAGTAGTGCGTTGCACTTAGCATTAGAATCTAAAAATACCGTAGCTACTATACAGACAATATAAAATAATTTCTAATTACTTTCCATTCAGCCTTCGGTTTTGTAATTTAGTTTCAGCACATGATTGGCAGTTCGAAGTCTCTTCTTCATAGTCTTCATCCAATGGTAATAATGCATGCTGTATGTCGTTTTCACTGTCAACCACAGCAATAGATTGAGCATAAGCATGTTCTTGCCACACGCCTGAAAATTTTCAGTGCGAAATTCAATACAGTTTTACATCAAATTAGGCTATTTAATGTCTGCAACACAGTACCATTACTTGCGAATTAATAGGCTACCCCGATGCTTGTAGCTAATCAAAGATTTTGTGCCAACACTGAGACTCGCTTATTGTACATAAGCTTAAGCATTACATACAACTTAATTTAATCGAAATTTTTCAACACATGTACGGTACATGAAATTATTGATACCAAACAATGCACATATCTACTTGCAAGCACTAGCCAGTGCTTGAATAAGTTATATGAATTACTATCAATACCGTACAGTATGTATATGTAGGGCCTACTGGTTGTTTTATAATTTATACATACTTTTTGCGATTAAATCATTATCATGTTCATTTAAAACTTCAGATTCCTTGGTGCTGTTGTAGGTTGACCTTCTGTTAACTTTCTTAGAATGTGGCATATTTTCGAACAAGGTAGGAACTGCATCTCTTTTTAATTTTTTTTCAGAGAAATTGTTGAATTGGCTCTTCTCAAAATGTTTCTACAAATAACCATTAATTTTGTAATAAAAAATTTCAGTAAATTATGTTTTTCCGGAAAAGCTGTGCAAAACAAAACATTGTAATCACATCTCTGCTATTGACAATTGCTGATTAGACTACAGCGTAACGAAAACTGAGTTCTAACTCACTGTCCAGTCACAAGAATAAAAACTATATTTTTGAGCTAGTGCACCCAACCTGCTATTCTACTACTTTCAAAAACTGGGACTGTGAGATTGTTAATAAGCTAACATCTGTAACACTGTGTACACACATACAGTGATAATGATCGTATTGCTGTGCCTGTGCTACTGCTAGCAGATATCTGGGTAGGTATGTACTATGTAGCCTATGCAACCTTACTTCACAAATTCTACTGTTTTTTGTTGCTTTCCATTTTGCCCTCCTGCAATTGACTTCCCAAGCTCGTTTTTTCTGAACTTCATTTTTTTTTGTTGGAAATCCATATAGCTTCAACCCTTTTTCGCTTCTGCTGGTGCAATTAGGAGCCGAACAAGAAGGCATCCTGATGTTGGCCTACCGGTACTACAGATTATTCCCAAAACATCATTAGTTGCCTACCAAGCAATAGCTTAAAGTACTGATATTATTCTTAAAAACAATATAAAACAACTCAAGGGTGAGCAAACGCAAATAATATTCATACTTACAGCCAAAAATCACGACTGTGCAGGCTTTTCCACTGACCCAGCATCACCTAGGCTAAGCCTACCTACAGGCACGCCATTGCTAGCACACTGCATATAGGCTACAAAAGTGTGAAAAAAACTTACTTTAAAAGAGTTTTCTTGCTTCTATGATATCTCTCCACTAGCAAATTAGGCTTAGACAGCTTTATAAGCCATCGCAAACCTAGCAGTTTCCCAGCTTACAGCATACGAACTTCAGCTTTTTGGACACATTTTGAGCTCCATGTTTTGGCGGGAGATCCTGTCCGCGCAACTTATACGAAGTTATACGGACTTTGCTGTAATGGTGCAACCAGCAAAGATAGATGCAGCACGTAGGAAATGGATAAATCCGTAATTTACGGACTTTCGCAACGGAAGATTTTTTTGCGGGTCGGTAGTTTTATGTTTTTTGGGTCCGGAAACACGATGGTGATGTTTAATTAATTCTGGCGCTTTTGAGTACCGATAGTATTTTGCGAAGTTAGGTTTTCATGATGTACATGGTTCCACTTGGTGGAATTTCCCCCGATCGAGGTACACAATGTCGCCGATCGGGGTACATTCCCCCGATAAGGGAAAAAAACACCACTTGGTCAAGTAGCCTGTATTGGTAATACCATAAATTAAAAAGTAAGAGACACAATAGAGGAAAGGTTCAAGTTTTTCAAACGCGTTTTGAATATAACAATATTGGGTGCAGAAACTAAGTCATGAGGTAGATTATTCCAAACTTTAATAATACAGATGAAGAAGAAATTGCGATATTGGTCAGTATTAGCATAAACTTTGGATTTTGTACCAGTACATTTTATCGCAGTGTTTGAAATAGTTGTCAAAAGGCAAATTAGAAAGGGGATGATAAATTTTAAACGTGAGAATAATATCAAATTCTAATCTACAATATTCCAGTGACTTACCGGTAATACTTAATTTATCTAAACGATCAGCATATGAGTCCAAAGGTATGCTGCAGCACAAAAATATACCGGTACAGTATCACAAGTAAACTTTTTTTGTGCTGATTCCAACAGAAGTATGTCTTTTTTTAAATATGAAATCCTTACTGAAAAATTACATTCTAATTTGGGACAAACGTAAGTGATAAAAGCTTTAGGTAGAGTCCAAACATTTTTAGAAGAAGAAGCTCATAAGATCCGATAATTTAATTTAAGATGCAACACAATGGTGCTTGGTCACAAGCCAAAGCACACTAACAAGTGAGGAAAAATAACACAACAAAAATACTACTACAAATATATATAGTAAACCTATAAATAACTGTAAAGAATAGCAAAATATATATAACGAAAAGCAGCAACTGAGCAACAATAATAATTTAACAAGTGAGAGAAGCAATAGAATAAAGGTTAAAGTTTTTCAAACAGTTTCTGAATATAACAATATTGGGTGCAGAAACTAAGTTTTAAAGTAGTTTATTCCAAACATAAATAATACGAATGAAAAAGAAATTACGAAATTGTTCAGTATTCTGTATTGGTGCAAAGTTTGGATTTAATATTGAAGTTATGAGAACGGAAGTTATACTTTCTATCACAGTGTTCAAAATAATTGTCAAAGTGTAAGTCAGAAAGCTTGTGATAAATTTTAAACATAAGAATAATATCAAATTGTAATCTACGATACTTCAGAGACTTAATTCCTAATTTATCTAGTCGATCAGCATACGAGCGAAATGGAATATTGCAGCGTAAAAACACATTACGGGTAAACTTTTTTTGTACAGATTCCAGAAGGAGTGTGTCTTTTTTAAGATATGGATTCCAAACTGGGGAATTATATTCCGATTTGGAGCGAACATAAGTAATAAAAGCTTTAAGCAGGAGAAAAAGCACGCAAGATCTGATAAGCACACACAGAAGCAGTAGAATGAATGTGATGGATTTGTTGAGACCATTTAAAATTATAGGAAATAAGAACACCAAGATCTTTAACAGTTTTGACTGTTTTAATACTGTGAGAACAAACTTGAAAACTGTGGTCCAAAGAATTATTAGAACGAGAAATATGCAAATGCTCACACTTAGCAGGAGCAAGGTTTAGTTGGCGAGAACAGAGCCAAGCAGAAAGTCTATTTAATGCTGATTGAAGGTTGTCAGTATTATTGCTAAAGAGTTTAGCATTGTCAGCATAAAGATACATACCGTTACTAGTGCCATGTCAGTTCGATATTTTAACACCTTCATCAATATAAGCGACAAACAGCAAAGGACTAAGTATGCTGCCTTGGAGAACTCCACTAAGGACAGGTAAGTAGGATGAAAAATGATTGTTGACACAAACACACTGAATGCGGTTATAGAGAAAACATTTGATCCAACTTGGAACTTTACCAGAGACACCCATGGAAGAAAGGACAGAAAGAAGTTTGGTATGGCTTACAGTGTCAAAGGCTTTAGCGATATTGGTGTAAACAATGTGAATAGTTTTACACTTAGTCTGTTAGTGGGAGCAAGACTTAGTTGACGAGAGCAAAGCCAAGCAAAAAGTCTATTCAGTGCCGATTGAAGGTTGTCAACATTATTGCTAAAGAGTTTAGCATCGTGAACATAAAGATACATATTCTACCATTATCAGTGCCATGTAAGTTAGATATTGTAACACCTTCATCAATATAAGCAACAAACAGTTAGGAACCAAGAACACTGCTTTGGGGAACTCCACCAAGAACAGGTATAAGTAGGATAAAAAATGATTGTTGACACAAACACACTAAACACTGTCATAGAGAAAACATTTGATCCAACTAAGTAACTTACCAGAAACACCCAAGAAATGTGATCCTTGTGCTCCTGCAGCGTTTAGTACGGTTGCACCTGTAACTGCTGAACAGTGAAATATGAAACGTCAAAACAGTTAAGTTTATTTGACAGCAAAAAAACTATAAAGTCATCAAGTCAACTGACATGTAAACAAAACAACCACTTGAAAGGCAACACTTGAACGAAAAGCATACAGTTATGCACAGAAAAAAAATTCTACAATTGAGACATCATATGACACTCAGCACCATAAAAATACTATCAAATCAATACTTTCAAATTAGGTCCAGTACATTTGCAGGTTACTGTTCAGTCAATAGCCTGACTTGATGATGTAAATGATGATACAGTTTTTTTAACTTGTATGTTGTTAGTGTTTTTAGTTCTATGGGTACTTCAGTCCATATTCTTGGCCCTGCAAATTAAATAGTACCAGTAGTTTTTCCTAAATTTGTACGAACTTTTGGAATAAAGAAATTTAACATTTCAAAGTGTCTTGTTTAATGATGATGCATTTGTTTCAAATCCACTAAAGAGTTTTTTTGACCAAACTTTGGATCACTCAAATTATTATGAATCAGCTTTGATAATAATTTGATTTTGTAGATATCTTCCAATTTTAAAATATATCTTTTTCAGTTTACCTCAAGTCCTTCAGTTTATCAATTCAAAACAATTTATCTTTTCAGCTGGCCTTTTACTGTTTTATCTAATTGTGAATAAGATCAGATGCTCTTTGCCAGCTGCTCTGTACACATTTTAACAAAGTCTGCTGTTTCAGGATTCTGTAGCCTATTACAGGTACTCTGTACTGCATTAGGTTATTTGTGTAATACAGTGTGAACTACCGCACTGGTACTGTTGGTGATACTGCATCATGAGTGAAGCATTGTTGCTGTCATTCGCTCTTATTGATACAATTGGTCTTCTAATTTTGACAGTGTATTTTGTATCCTTATTGTTTTTAGTGTTTAAAGATAACTTAGTCCAGTCTACTGGTCTAGAAGACTTGCATTTTCAGAAATATGTAATTGTAGGTTAATTTGTGATTTGCCTGCTGATATTGCTGTCTCCACTCTGGTAGTAATATCGTGCATACGGATACTGGTATTTAGTATTCTACCTAAGTGGATTAAAAATGTAATAAAGTGTATTTTTTTTAAGTCTGCTGGTATAAAGATCCAGTCTGATTGAAATGATACATGCAAAGCAGATGTGATTCAAAGTTGCTGCATCTTAAAGTTAGAAAGTCCTGTATTCAGTGTTCATTGTTTATTTTTTTACTCCCAATCAAGTTCTTTTGTTATAAAAGCCTGGTTCTCTTTGTGTCAATCCCCAGCTCATTATCAGGCAGCTGCTTTATATATGCTGTCACTGTTCCCTCTATAGGGGTAGGCTTTAAATTTCGAACACGAACAACTGACTGCCACAAACTGACCACGAGTCAACTGACCGCCATGCATACTGACCGCCTCAACAACTGACGGTGAAAAACAGCTTCATGCGCTGTATTGTAGCGAAAATGCGCTTCGTGCGCTGAATAATATGACAAGGCTTGAAAACAGACTCACAGTGGAGAGTAGGTTCGGTCACAATTAGGTTCCGTTAGGGTTAGGTTTGGTTCGGGTCAAGTTTGGTTAGGGTCAAGTTCGGTCAGGATTAGGTTCGGTTAGTTAGAGTTAAGTTCGGTTAGTTAGAGTTAGGTTCGGTTGGCTGAATAAGGTTTTGTTGGGATTAGATGTGGTTAGGTTTGGTTGGGGTTAGGTTCGGCTACCAAGTTTCCATTTGGCTTTAATCAATTCGGTTAGGCTTAGGTCCAGTTGGCGACGGGTTATATTCAGAAGTTGTTGTAGTTCCACGTAGCGAAATTTCTTGTTAATAAATTAGGCATTTTTGGCGGTCATTTGACTCGCGGTCAGTTGTCGTGTACCGTTAAATTTAGTTTTAAGTGAATCCCCTTCAAAAGTATGCTACAAGCTATGACTAACACTTCCAAAACAGTCTGAAGTGTTTGCAACTTAAAAACCCTTGTTCAAATCCACACTGAAATCCCTGGGTCAACTCTAAAATGATTCATTTTTAAATTTTTGAAGGTGTTATTCAAAAATCATTTCAGTATTATTGAAGGATTATGACGTTATATTGGTGCAGTGTACAAGCTTGAGAAGGCCACATATAACTTACATTTAAGTTAGTACAGTACAAATAACATATTTTTATTATAAACATTAAATAGGCTGTAGTGAAGTGAGTACTGGTAGGCCAGAGGGTTCCTGGTTATGTTATTCGTTCTAAGACTACAAGAGTTCTGGGAAGCATACAATGAGAAGAGTACAATAAACTGCTCATGCACATTGTTGACAGCTTGGTGCAGTGGTTTCAATGGTTAGGAGCATTGTTGATATACGACCATGATTGCAAAATTAATGGTTAACTGATAACTCCAGCACAAGTCTCATTGTGGCGTCCTTGGATAAGATATTTCCTGATTATTTCTGGTTGGTGGAATCTAACAAAGCAGCAAATTAAAGAAATCAAACAAAGGCAACTCCAAAGCGAGTCTGGATTCATCTTGCGTTTAGTGCCTCCATCGCTTTCATGTGACAAGAGGATAAGAAATCATCATCATTCATCAGCATCACTTATCACCAATACACGGACTTGTGTAGTAAGATATTTTGCTAGTTTGGGGTTCTTTCCATTTTTTGTGGTGTTGGGGCTGACCATTTTTTTATCTGAACATTACTTACTTTAACCCAATGGGATGATGGGAGTTGACTCCAACTATACAATAATGTGCTTTATGACAATTTACTCCACTGCAACCCAATAAATTAGCGAGATTTTACTCGACCTGCTTTCAGCTACATCAGCAATGATAGATTTGGTCAATGCAAGTCTCTGCCTGAGAAAGTTCTTGTGGAAGTTCAGGCATTTGTTCAGCTGCTCCACCAGAGTTGTTCCAATCTTGCAAGCAGCTCTTCACCGAATGGTGGATGGCTTTGTTCAACAAAGAGGGCATTATCATGATCATCCAGTTTCAATTCAGTGTGGTTGGTCTTGATCAAGGATGGCCGGATGCACATCATTCCCTCAGCGATCGCTCTCTCCTTCTTTACATCTTGTGCGATTCGCAGCCTCGTCCACCTCCAACCTAATTTTATTAACATTTTCTTCAACTTGCCTTCTCGTATCTGTTTGGCCTTCCTCGATTTCGCTGCCCATTCACTTCAAGCATGAATGCCTTCTTTAGAACGTTGTCATCATCCCTCGTAACCACATGTTTATACCTCAATACTCCATTCACCTTTGCCATTTTATCTAATGTTTCCTTCAAACCAGCGTTTCCATCATCTCCTCATCATTTTTTCTTTCCACGAATTTCACTCCACACATTGATCTCACCATGGCTCTTTCCATTCTTCCTAAGATTGCCATCTTGATTTCCCTCAAACATCATCTGCATATTGTTTGGAAATGAGGAAGGTATTCATCAGCTCGATTTTTCGGATCCTGTTTAGGATTTGGCACCAGTAGTCAACTTGTATAATGAAAGAGATGTTGGCACAATCAAGTACGAGTTAAGATCCCTGGAGCAAAGCAGTTGCCCGTGCAGCAGCAAGTCTTATGTGAAAGCTAAACTAGTTGATCTGGCAGAACTTCAATCAAAAGAAGGATTTAGAAAGCATTATAAAATTTCTGAAATCATTTCGAAAATTGTGAGTATGCAATGAAACGCAGATGGATCTCTTGAAACAGGGGCTTTCGTCCGAAGAAACTGAGTCATTAATCTATGATCAAGAAACTTACAGTTTCTTTAAAACTTCGGATAATCATTTTCCAAGGGGAAGATGTACATTGTTTTATTTCTTAACAACGATGTGACAGACAGCTGACACCAAAAGAAAATTCATGTACCACCAAGTTCGCTTTGCTCAAGGCCCTTGTTTATCGGTATCTCTTTCAAAATCTAATGAAGTTTTTTGTTTGATGTGAAAGCACCACTGCTTAGAAACAGCTGTGTCATGCCAAGAACTTAAAAACGTACTGAAGCAAAGAAGTCCACTGCAACATGGAAGACTTGGATAAAGCTGTTGATGAATTAGCATAGTAACAATGCTGGTTGGTTTTGCACTGCCTTTACCTTATATGTCCAAAATCAGTAGAAAGCAACAAACTATTAGAGCAATTCAAAGAAGAAATTCGGTTGACATACTTAGAAATAAAGTGAACAGTAACTAACCAGTGTATTAATTGCTGTAATTACCGTATACCACCATGCTTTTGTACGTATTAAACTACATCCAATGCGATAAGTTTGTTTAATACCAAGTTATCTTCATGTTTCATTTGAATAAGGGTTTTTAAGGTATGATATATAGCAAATTTTTTTGTATTTTTGTGATGGTACAGACTCATAGCATAATTTGAATAGGATCTCATTGGCGTCTGAAAAAAATAGTTACAATAAAGCCCCCCCCCTCCCCTACTCTTGGGCGCAAAATATCAGAAAAATTAGAAATTTTGAGCAAAATTTTCCAATTTTTGTTTAACCACTTAACGTTTTACTTTTTTTGAGGTTGTGGGTAAAATAACATCACTTTTTTTAGCCTATACTTGGTTTCTGTTTCCTAAAAAGCTTGTCTCAATACCTACCTTTCCGCTCAAAACCAAGCGTGAAAATGTTTGACTGCACAACGAGTTATCTCGGGCAAATGCGTTTTACGCACCCATACGTTACGAAACCGTTGTAACACTTATGAAGTTCTTAGTAAAACAATTGCTAGGACGGAATGTCAAAGCCTTCACTCTTCACTTCCGCTGTCCTGTCAACCATACTCGAACCAACATAAAAACTCTTTATTAAGGGCTAACTCTTTCGGGCTGAAATTCAACTTGAAGCAATAAGGAACAGTAAAGCGAAAAGTGATGATAGTCTTTCAAAGCATATCAGCCTCTCAGAGTGTCGGAGTGAAATTTTACCGATAAAACCCAGCTATAAAATCAAATTTAAAATCTCAACAATCGAATAGCAACTCAAAATCTTGATCTCAAAAGCCCTTCGTGCACAATGTTACAGTGTTTTAACAGTCAGTCATATAATAGAAAAAAGGTATTTTTGAAGCTGCTGCACTATTTACAGAGAGCAAAGCCTGCAACCATGTGCCGAAAACAAAGTGATTTTTACAAGTCAGACTTTGGTGCGTTGGCTTGTGTAGAGAAAGGTGAAAATTTAAACAGTGTTTCGAGTCCTTAGCTAACGAAAATTTACCGATATACTTCGTTTATGTACGTTAAGTGGCAGGGTTGGTTCGATTTAAATCATGATTAAAACCAACCAATAAAAATCCAAAAAATCTTTTGCAATTTTTTTAGGATTTTTTCGCATTTTTGTTTTATGATTTAATCTACAAGTGCATGTTTGTTGATCTGTTTACTGTGTGGTTTCTTGCAGTAAATCCAGAGTAGATTCACCGGCATTTAACATTAACGCAAAAGCAACGTTCAAACTTTTGATTGCAGGATTTGGGTTGTTGCATCACAATAAAATTTTTAATTTTTTGACAAAAATGCACTACTCAAAAATTTTACTTGTCTGGTCCTGTGGCGCAATAACCAAAAGCAAAATTCAAAATGACAGCAGAAATAATCATTTCAGTAGATAATAGGTGAAGAGTGAACTTCCCCCTACCCCCCATCAGTAAATATTATGTAGCTACTAAAAGTTAGTTTTGTTTAAAAAAATCTGATTTATATCAAAAAATCCGATTTTTTTGATTTTTTTCTAAAAAATCATGATTTTTTCCAACACTGTTAAGTGGTTAAGCATGTCTACTGGAAAGGTGATTATTGTCTGAATTTGAACGAAAGTATTCAAAATTTGGGTGCAAAACAGAAGTTGTAAATATACTCTCAGCCGTGGAACTCAACTTTGAGGCAAGAATTGCATCACACTTTTTTGTACCCCCTAAATCTTTGGGCAAATTTTTTGTTTAAGTCTATATTTGGGCAAATTCACATTTGCTGAAAACTTAGAGGGAGCAGTGTATACTGTATATATATGTTCTGTCACGTGTTTATGATACTGAATATCAAGATATGTATGAATCTGTGATATTAGAGATGCAATACCAATAGTATTTTGCTTAATTTTTTGCATATACCTCAATCAGATTATCACTTTGTCCGATCTGGAATGCGATTATCTAAATGCTTCAGCATGTTGTTCAAGGATGAATAAATGGGTGATGCCGGAACTCTTTGCAGTTTGCTCTGCCACCTTGTTTTTACTTTTTTCTGGTCATTGGATTTTGTTTCTCTTTAACCTTCCTTTGTCAATATATTTAGTAAACAGGTAGGTTGTGTGCACTGGTGCAGCCAGAAATAAAAAAGGGGGAAACAATTTTTTTCTATTAAATTACTGGAACCGAGGTTTCACTCAGACCTATCAGTTTATATTGAAGAACAAGCGATTTGATTGTGTTGTTGCGCTATAGATAAGTAATTCAAAAGTTTTTTATGCCTCTGCAACAATGGAACTGTTACTGCTCAGGTGTTAATTAGGATATATATTACTTTTTGTTAACTGCGCTCTGATTTCTTTGGGAAGTAGCCAAAAATTGCCCGCTTTTTTTCTCGCCGCTTTTCTACACGTGTGCAACTGCACTGATACCACTGACTGTCCTACGCTGCGTTTATCGCAATTGCAGGTATGTTTGATGTAAACATGGTTTTCATCGCTGACGTTAACATACTTGGGTAGTGCTCATAGACTGCAGCTATCAGTCGCACCCTGTGAAACAGATTCTTGCTTAGTTTTGAAAGTCTCGAGTTAAGTTCTGGACTGAAGCAGTTAGCATAGCCGATGATCGCTTGCTTCATCTATGCATTAAACATTTGTTTAAGAACAAGCAATCTCCTAGCTCAGGGATGTCCAAGCTGCGGCCCATTTGATGTGTGGATGCGGCCCACTATTGACTCATTAAAAAAAAAGATAGGGTCTTTTTGCGCTTCATCAATAATTTCAGTGAAAATAGGACGTCTGAGCTGGTGAAGACCTTTTTTTGCCCTTCACCGATAATTTCAGTGAAAACAGGACGTCTGAGCTGGTAAAGACCTTTTTTTCTTTTGCTCTTCACCGATACTTTCAGTGAAAACAGGACGTCTGAGCTGGTAAAGACCTTTTTTTCTTTTGCTCTTCACCGATAATTTCAGTAAAAACCGGATGTCTGAGCTGGTAAAGACCTTCTTTTTTTTTTTTGCTCTTCACCGATAATTTCCGTAGGAACAAGACGTTTTTTGGTCATACTGGTGGCTTTGCGGCCCGGTCAATGTTTTGGTCTGCAATGCGGCTCATTCAATAACAAGGTTGGACGTCCCTGTCCTAGCTTATAGGGAAAATATGTCATCCTCAGTTTCTTATTTCTTATTCAAATAGAATTTTTGAATAAGGACCTGAGGAAGAGGAGCAGGCCTATTTGAGCTTTGTTTTCTCAAGCAACAAAAAATAATTCTTTTGAGAAAAAGTCTATTGCATACCGCTTTCTTTTGGAATAGAAAAACAAATGATTTGCATCCATTTGTTTTCGGTCAATCAAAATTTTTGTTGGTTGTTGCCTGATTACTACTGTGCTAATACGCAATTTAAGAAGAAAAAATGTGAGAGCGATAGATCATTTTTTGTTGCGTTTGGTTTTGTAAAGTGTTGAGGGCAGTCAGTTCAACGCAATGGCAACACAATATGGCAGGTTGTCGACACAGCGGCATTATTCTCATTACAACCCATGTTTTTGAAAATTTGATTCAATTGATCATTCAACAAACTATTCCCTCTCCCCTCGGTTTTCTGGCGATTTAGTCAATGGTCATGCTCAAATTAAATAGTCTTTTAAACGGGGATTCCATTGTTTAATAATTTTTTTAAATGTATGGAAAAAGGGAACTGGTCCCCTTCATCCCCTTCTGGCTGCGCCGGTAGCTGTGTGTAAATTTCGTCAGTATGATTGTAACTGTATAGGCTAATGCTAAAACTTAATTTCATTACTGCTGTACTTTAATGCTGCAAAGCAAGTTACAGCAACTTGCCACTACTCTGCTGATATATTTGGGGTAAGGTCAAAACATAGAAGGTATGTTAGAATTATAAGCGGTTTTGCATTTCTGAACTACAGGTATATACATATTTATTAGTTTTGGTAAAATATCAATTTTTTCGGTATGATACTTAAAATTCATGCAAGATGTCTATTTGGTTTGTGAGTAAATTGCAGCTTAGGAGCATCAAATGTTCAGAAATATCGTCATAAGGTAATTGCTTTAGTGTTGCCGAGCAGGTAAACAGTTCTATCTCAGGTGTGCCTGCTTTAAATTCAGATATTAGTTTCAAAAATACCGGTAGTAAATTTGGCCTAAAATCTTAATTCTGCATCTGACAGTTATACTCATTGTTCTTCAAATAGTTGTATTAGTTTTTTCAGTTTGTCTTTTTTAGACGTTTAGGTCTCTCAGCTGGAAGCATGGGCATTTATGATCCAACTGAAATTCATAACAGAGGGTTATTAAAGCGACATATGAAAGAGGCTATGATAAAACTTGGATGTCATGCCATCAACTTTTTCTTGTTTTTATACAGGTATTGTGTATTGTGCCTCAACGTAATTTTTCTGCCTAAGCATATTAATTTTGGTGTTTTAATGTATAAAGTTCATTTAGATAAAAGTAGTGTTATGTACAAAGATTTGGATTTTGGTAAATTCTAAAATTTCAGTGCTTAACGTTTTCCAATGACAGTTTGAAGACAAAAATTTGTATACATGTAGATTATCGGTATACAGTATAATATATAAATGTACAATCATGTAGACCTAGACTGGCCAATTAGCTCAGTTATTAAGCACACTGCTATCAGTGCCCGTAGATTAAAGGCTGGGTTTGTGGGGTAGTTAAATTGAACGCATTGTTGCCACCGCTGCGACGTTTCTTTGGAGCTGTGTTGCCCAGGCACTAAGCTGCGGAGATGGACCCCGCCGCTCGTCACATGCTTTGGCATAAGTACAAAAAAATTGATTTTTTTACTTGTAAACAACAAAAATGTTTGCATTACACGTAGGTATTTCGCCTGGGCGTGTGATGAGTAGCATTGCCCATCTTCGCAGCTTTAGAGCTTGGCTGCACGGCTCTGAAGAAGCGTCAATCTTGCAGCTGTGGCAAGTCGTTGGTGACACAGCGTCTGATTTGACCAGCCCAGGAATCAAACCTATGACTTTTCACGAGCAAAGCGAAGTCTTTATTCTTCTCGCCAGCATATATCAATGATTCATTTGTTGCAGTGTTATTTACGCTCTTCTTTCAAAATCGACCACTGATTCATGACCCAATATCAGTAACTTGTTGGAACAAATCCATCGCATGTGTTGGACGTTAAGTATATTACAGCAGCGTTATTTAGCGATATATTGTTTATGGTGGTAAATTATTTTACACATCCAATGTGTTGGTGATGTTACATATATCTGGTGTTACGAAGGTATTTGTAGGATTAAGTTTGGACTATATTTGGTGTTACATCTAGTAGTTTTCCACTTAAGAGCCGGTGTATTTCGTATGCTACAATTTATTTTGCCATTATCAATATTTAGTAGTGTTTTTTTTTTTGTAAGCATTGCTACTTTTCCTTTTTTTATGATTAAAATTTATGCAATTTGTTTATGATAATACTAGTATCGGTGTGTGAACAATTACCCAACAATGGTCAACGTATTGATTAATCCATCAGAGTATGGCAATCGAGTCATTTAATTGGAACTACTCGTCCAAATAATGGTCCAGTTGCTGCTAGTATGGTGGAAGTGCCCTATGATTGTAACTGATTTAAAATCAGAAAATTTACATCCCCTGCGTTCTGTAAGCAAATACCTCTCTGTTATCGCAATAAAGCCCAGGATTACAGCGGCAGAACGACTTGTTGTAGTTGAATGGCAGAGCTGACCTGATCTTTGCATCTGGTAGCAATTGATAAGTGTTTCAATAACTGCATACTGTACAGAAATCAGTTTTGTATCGGCTGACTTGGCTACTTGGCAGAATGTTTCTTCTCTGTTGACTTCTTTCGATAACTTTCATTCCACGTGCAATTAGTTTAGGCGTTACTGTTTACATCGTGAACAATTGACTTCAACTTCGTTAAGTTTGCTGCTGTCCCTAAAAGCTTTTCTCAGTGTTGTTTTCTTGCTTTTTAGCAATATTATTTGTCATCAGCGACGTTTGATTTCATTGAAAAAGCAGTTTCGTAATTTTAGCAGCAAAAAAGATATTTTATGCTGCCAATTTGGTCATGTAGCAGATTTAAGTGTATTGCTTAACGAGTTTCAAAATACTTATTTCCAAGTGCTCAGAGGTGTTTAATGTTGGCAAAATTTATTCAACTAATTATTATAGTCGTGATGTTGCTTAGGCTGTTATGAGAAATTTTACATTTTTCCTTTGCGAAAAAGCGCCCCAGTGAAATTTTTAAATCTTACGAGCGCCTTGTGTGGCACAGCACCAAATAATTACCTTTTAAAATTACGCATTCCAGGAGTATATTGTCCAACTAATCCTTTTGCTGCTTTGTGTTTTTTTATGTTTATGATATGGAGAAACTTAATTAACCTTGTAGCAGGGCCGGCGCCAAGGGGGAGCCAGAAAGGCTTGCCCCCTCCCCCCAGTGGACATGCTTGGCCCCTCAATTAACAAGGTTGCTTTTTGAAGACGATGGCTTTTGTGCTTAATTTCAAACTTTGATCCCCCCCCTGATAAATGCTTGGCCTCCCCTAAGTCGACTGGTCTGCCGCCGGCTCTACCTTGTAAAAAGATATTTGAAGGGACGCAGCATTGACGAATTCTAAACGTAAATTTTGACTCTTAATATGGCTGAAGAACTCTCTCTGTCTTCATTGCGATATAGAATCTGCATTAGGCTTCTTTTGCGGAAAAGTGATGATATTTTGTGGAGTAGGTCTAATTTTGTATTATAATCCATTGTTGAAACGTATTTTATTTTTGTAGACTTACTCTTTTAGTAAAGACTGTATTCTATCTAATCTCGTAAGCCGTGAGTTGGCTATTGTAACTGATATGTTCAAAATAAATAGAAAAAATTGTGAAATGGTATCGCTTTGTTTGTAGCTTTTGATGATCGTAACCCTCTAGGTAGAGCTTAGTAACGTAATCACCATAAGCTCATAATTTTTGTGGTGGCTTACTGCATTTAGACGGTTCTGATTCTCTTCACTACCGGTACCTTAAACTATCAAGATGCTGTAGATCTGAAGTGTTTCCGAGGTTTTAGCCTGCCCTGCAAACGGCACTCCAGTCTGCGCTGACTCGAAATACATTTTTGGTTCAAGAATTAGAAGATTCTCATTTCAAAATGATTTTCCTAGTCCAAAAAAGGTTGGGTTCAGTCGAGGAAATAATAAATAGAAAAATTATTTAAGTGTCGGCTATGGCAAAGGCGGTAAAGCAAACAAAAAAAATTCTGTCCAACCATTTCGAAATCTGCGTGTTGAAGCCTACACCGGCAGTCAAAAACTACGATAAACATACGCAGCATATTAAAACGACTCAAAAAGACAAATATTGTAATAATTTTGTAAGCAGAAAATTAGTACCGGTAGCAGTGAGTATGGTTGCAACGCCCTCAAATTGTGAACTAGATTTGGCCTTCTGCCTCAGTAAGTTAAAGTGCCTCTATAACGGCTTAATTTAGGCATGTTTAGGAGAAGCGATGGCCTTTGATGAACAGGAAAACTAATTTCATGCTTTTGGCCACATGATGATGATCAGGAGTCGCATTTCCTTAAGTCAATTTCACAGTAAATTGTCAAGCTTTGTTTTGAAAGGTACAGAAGCAAAGTGCTAAAAAATTTTTTGATAGCGCTGTCAAATAAACGTTATAAACCCATAGGCGTAGTTAGGGAGGGACGCCCCCCCCCCCAATCAAAATATGTTTGACTACTAAAATGCTAAGTACCGGTACAGAAGAAAAAACTCAGCAACCTTTATTATGGTTGGGTTGGTTGGATTGTCTTGTAGTTGTAGCTACATAAAATCTATGTATAGGTCTAATGAATGTTTCCAGAGCAAGTAGTGTAGACCAGGGGTGGGCAAACTTTTTGCATGAAGGGCCGCATTGAAAAAAATTTTGAAGCCGAGGGCCGCACTGCTTTGGAAAAGGAAAGTAACAAAGGTCATCACCAGTGGCGCACCCAAGGATTTGGCAAAGGGGGAGAGGGGGCCTGGGGGTTCATCCCCCAGCCTCTGGAGACCAAGAGGGTCTGGGGGCGTAGCCGCCAACGACTTTTTACGATTTTCACATAAAGAATACTCATTTTAGCACATTTTTTTATCGAAAAAGAGCATGCAGTGAGTGCAGTCACTATGGACACTGCAAAAATATTTCCGCAGCTGATGTCTAAAAGTTGATGCTTGGCTAAAATAAGCAAAAGGAGGCTGCAACCATTATTAGCTTGAGAAATTATTAATTAAAAGTTAAGTTTTAGCACCTTATTACCGGGGAAGGCATGGCACCGTGGCCCCCTCTGGGTGCGCCTATGGTCATCACGACCGCAAATGTCCTATTTTCCATGTGATTTCACTAGGGTACAAGGTTCATCTTTCTGTAAGTGCCCGCGGGCCGTAGTTTGCCCACCCCTGGTGTAGACGTTATTACCATTGAACTTACTATCGGAACCAAGCACATTCCGCACTGTATAAAAACGCACATCTCTATCAGATGTTCTGAAAGTACGATACGCGACCCAGGCGCGCATATGGGGCGCCAACTGTTCACTCTATTTGCAGTATGCTTTTTTGTATATTTATGCCAACGCATAAACATACAACCGAACGCAAAAGCAAATAAGCAAACGCAAAAATAAATGATCAAACGCAAAAATAAATGATCAAACGCAAAAATAAATGATCAAACGCAAAAATAAATAAGCAAACGCAAAAATAAATGATCAAACGCAAAAATAAAGAATCAAACGCAAAAACAAATAATCAAACGCAAAAATAAACACTCAAACGCAAAAATAAACACTCAAACGCAAAAATAAACAATCAAAACGTTTGTGTATTTGGTTCAGTCCCATTTTTTTCCTTCAAAAATGCAAACGCAAAAATAAATAGTCAAACGCAAAATAAATAAGCAAAAAGATTGTACAGTTTTGTATATTTAATGCTTGGTTGGTCAATGGCCACGTGGTTTAGTTTATGTTGTGTTGCCATTTTTCATTTTTGTTTAGTTTACAACCGTCACGCAGTGTATGTATGTTACTAATTAACAGTGGAACCACTTTTTGTGCTCCGTCAGAGTCCGAAACGAAAATCAGAGCTTAGACGCTGTGTTGTCATTTTATATTTTTGTTTTTAAATTTTTTTTTATGAAATTTACAAGGAGTTTCTAGTGTATTTGATTGCTGAATTAATTTGGCAATAAATGAGAAAAGTGAGAAGTTTTGGTGTGGGGTAAATGATAAAGTAATTATGGGGAGTGTGGGGGAATGGAGTATGGGGAAGAATGAGGGAGTATAAAAAATTTGGGGGAGCTTAGAGGAGTATGGATGGTGGAGGAATTGGGAAATTTTTAGTAGTTTGGGGAGTTGGGACAAGTATGGGGGGAATATGGAAAGAGTGAGGAAGTGTGGAAGGAGATGTGGAGAAATGTGTTGGGGTGTGGAGAAGTGTGGAGGGAGGAAAAAGGAGATGTGGGGGAGGTGGGGAAAATGGGTAGAAGATCCCATATCCCCTACATCTACCCTCACTTCCCCCACACTCCAACACACTTCCCCCACACCTCTTTTCACACCTCCCCCACATTTTTGCACTCCTACCCCCACACTTCCTCACTCCTTCCATATTCCCCCCATACTTGACGCAACTCCCCAAACTACAAAAAACTCCCTTATTACCCCACCATCCATACTGCTCCAAATTCTTTATAACCCCAATTCTTCCCCATACTCCTTCCCCGCCGTACTACCATTGTTACTTTATCATTTACCCCACACCAAAACTTCTCACTTTTCTCATTTATTGCCAAATTAATTCAGCAATCAAATACACTAGAAACTCCTTGTAAATTTCATAAAAAAAAAATTTAAAAACAAAAATATAAAATGACAACACAGCGTCTAAGCTCTGATTTTCGTTTCGGACTCTGATGGAGCACAAAAAGTGGTTCCACTGTTAATTAGTAACATACACACACTGCGTGACGGTTGTAAACTAAACAAAAATAAAAAATGGCAACACAACATAAACTAAACCGCGTGGCCATTGACCAACCAAGCATTAAATATACAAAACTGTACAATCTTTTTGCTTATTTATTTTGCGTTTGACTATTTATTTTTGCGTTTGCATTTTTGAAGGAAAAAAATGGGACTGAACCAAATACACAAACGTTTTGATTGTTTATTTTTGCGTTTCATTATTTGTTTTTGCGTTTGAGTGTTTATTTTTGCGTTTGCTTATTTATTTTTGCGTTTGCTTATTTATTTTTGCGTTTGATCATTTATTTTTGCGTTTGATCATTTATTTTTGCGTTTGATCATTTATTTTTGCGTTTGCTTATTTGCTTTTGCGTTCGGTTGTATGTTTATGCGTTGGCATAAATATACAAAAAAGCATACTGCGAATAGAGTGAACAGTTGGCGCCTCATAGTAAACATGCCCGTCAAAAAGACTAAGCATGGCTGCGTGACCCTAACAATGAAAAAAAAACAATTGGATTTAACAACAAAACCACACGCACATAACGAACCAACATCTGCTTTAAACTATGTTGGCGTGACAATTTGGAACAAAATCCCCCTTCATGTCAAGTTGCTTTCAAAACATCTATTCTCTAAACAATTCAAAAATATTCTCATCAGCAAATACTACTGTAGAAACATCTTTGAAACTGTTTTTTTATTTAGTAACTCCTAAATTCAAACCTTCAGTGAAATTTTTGAGTTCCCTTGAAATTCAAAATACAATACACAATGGAATTGATATAAGTTCATCAGACAAAGGCTCTTAGGTGACTTTTTTCGATTTTTTTTTCGTTTGTTCTCTCTTAAGTAGTGGTAGGGATTAGACCTACTCCTGGTGTTGTTTTGTTCAGCAGGTGGCAGTAGACTCGATGACCGCACGGTCTATTCGCTGTCTCCTGGCCAAGTGAATACAGCTATACTGAAAATTGCGTTATTACATTTTAATTTTGCTGTTATGTGCTGTATCATTTGGTGAATAAACAAACAGTTTGATTGATTGGCGTTTGGGCATTCAATACAGTGAAAAGGGAAGCAGTTGCAAAAAAGAAAAAATAACGAACAGACAATTGGAGTTAGCTAGATTATTTTCAAGAAAAACAATTTTGAATAATAAATAATTTTTTATACCACTCTTATTTTAAATCATATTTTAATGACGTCACAATAGCTTCTAGTTTTACCTATGCAAATTCCATTTTGTTGTTGAAAAGGGACAATTCGTCTTAGCGCAGTTTCATCTTTCATTGCATTGCGGAATTCAATGAATTTTACTGACCTAACTTTCGCTGGTAATAATGCAGAAAACCCAGCTTTAAATTAGCAATGTTTTTCACGTAGCGTCAAAGCCATATGTACAAACGGTATTATTTATTGCTTGGCTTGTCGCACATCGAGAGAAACTTAATGAATATTAGAAACATTTCCACTTACATCATGTTGCGGAGGTCCATTCAGTAAACACAGCTTGGCGCTGGTTTAGTATGTGATCCACCGAAATTTGGGTTGGACAAGAGTGCTAGAGAAAAACAGCTTGAGTGTTTCAAAAAGAGAGAGAAACTTGGTATTAAATTTGCACTTGGTTAGATCATTTCAAACGAATATTTTACTTCACTCAGCAGTATGTGATTATTATGGGGGATAAAAGTCATTAAAGTTTTTTTTTTTTTTTGGTAGCGCAAAAACTTATGAAACCGATAATCGCGAAAAAACTACGTTGACACGAGATCTATTAAAGAAATTATAAAGTCAAAAAAGGCATATTTTCTTTTTTAGGTCATAAAATATGACCACTGATTTTTTTTATGGAATACAAATTATTAAACCCCAGTATCACCGTAGATACAGTTCCTGTAGACTCTTAACTCGATAGATTTATGTTGAAAGGGGCAATGAGTATTTACAAGTTTTTATGCCGACTTTCACCTAGCATTTGAGGCGACTCAGTTATTATTATTTTAGAAAAAAGTTTTGCAAACACCGTTGTGGAGACGAGTTGACCAGATATTTCTCTAGCTTTATTTTTTTACTAATTTTCAAGTGAATTCATCGTCCTTTTGAGTAGGCTATGTTCTTCTTCAAAATACCTGTTTAGACTTACGTATGAGATGTTAGTTACGGAAAACAGCATAAGTTTGCTGTTCAAAAAATAAAGTCATATTAGGTCATATGTTTCAAAACATAAAGTCATATTTAACCAAGGACCAAGTTTGACGCCTCTATCTGCTCTTAAACATACTTTTCTACCAAACCATGCTAAAAATTTGGGACCAAAGTTAAAAACCCGAGTTTGCCTGCCGCCAGTCTTTCTACTCAAGGTGTCTATGTTAGGAACTGTAAACTGGTGTACGTGTTTTTTGGACCATAGATACTGCATTTATGCTTGGACCTATCAGAACTCAACTGCAGTTACATGCAATTTATTACGCTACACGTTAAAACTAGTATCATGGATCCTGGTTTGCAATGCGTATGAACGGTCGGTCGATCTGGATCAATGTGTTTGGTGGTTTTTAGCGTAGCGCTGTAGCTGTAGCCGAATCGAAACTGCATGCCAATGCAATTTCACAAGGCTATCACTAATGCAGCGCTTCTGAAATCAATTAAAGGTTTTGCGAAAAGATTGCAATCCCTGTTTTAAAAATTAACACGTCAATCTGAAACAAAAATTTGTCAGTGTTGTCGAAATTCACAATTGGCTTGTTTTGAAGCGTTTCTCCGTTCAGTCAGGTAATTACGTTCTCACATTTCATCGTCTGCTTTAGTTCAAGCTTTTTTCTTACGATTCGATAAACCTGAACGTTTTGACAACCTGTATATTTTTCTTTCTTAGATTTGGCAGTTAGATCTTAATCATTTCAGTAAAGTATGACAGAAATGAGCAATCGTAAGTTAAAAACAGAAAAAAGTTTGAGAACAAAACTTGAAAAAGTATTTAAATTCTTATTACAACGTGCTTTGATCAGTGGCGTAGCTAAAGGTTCTGCCGCCCGGGGCGGTTCAAGAAATTGCCGCCCCCAAATGCAGTGGTGTACTCAGGATTTGGGCAAAGGGGGAGGGAACATTACCGGGGGTCTGGGGGCATAGCACCCAGCTGCCAACGAATTTTTGCGGTTTTCACATAAAAAACACTCTTTTTAACACATTTTTATGTCGAAAAAGGGCATGCAGTGAGTGCAGTCACCCTTAGCGAAGCCAGGATTTTGCAATGGGGGGGGGGGGAGGGAGGTTGAGAATGACTTCACATTTGATTATACGTTGTTACGTTGTATACAAGGAGCAGATCCAGAACGTTTTGGTGGGGTACATGTAGTTTTGAATTAGGTTGAATGTTAACTAAATGCAAAGACGTTTAAACTCGGTAAGGGGCGTAAATAAGCCTTTTGAAAATGGCTGATGTCAGGGGCGTATTCAGAAATTAATTGAGGGAGGGGGCATCAATTTTCGTCACTTTTTTCGAGCGTATTTTTTCCGGCAGAGTTATTTTTAAGCAACGTAAATGCCAAAAACGACTCTAAGGGGGTCCGAGGGCATGCTCCTCCGGATAATTTTTGAAAATTTGCATACTGCAATGATCATTTTAGTGCTTTTTGAACAATTTTTATGGGAAGTTTGTCATATTTTTGGCCCGTAACTTTGAGTGCTTCACCAATGATGCATTTTGTGCGCACAGTTTCGATTATGTATGACGTCATTTGAAGCTCAATGGGGAGGGGGTTATAACCCCCGAACCCCCCCGGTGGCTACGCCGCTGGCAGTCACTATAGACAATGCAAAAACATTTTCGGAGTTTACGTCTGAAAGCAGAAACTTGGCTAAAATAAGTGAAAGGAGGCTGCAACCGTTATTAGTTTGAGAAATTATAGACTGAAACTTAGGTTTCAACACCTTATTACAGAGCCAAAAGGGTGGGCCATGGCACCGTGCCCCCCCCCTGCGTGCACCCATGTTACTTGCGTGGTACTGCCAAAAGTGCCTATAGACCTACTGCATTCGCACGCTGAGTGTGAGCTATTTAAATAACGCAAATACGAAGAAGACAACAGTGCGCAATTGTGACATAATACACATTAAAATCAAATCTTTTTTACACTCGCGGGAATACACCAATTAAAGCGTAAACGAGACGGCGGGGCCCATTTCCGCAACTTTGGGCCTGGGCACTGAGCAACACAGTAAGATGATTTACGATTAGCAAATAAGCGATATAGCCAAGTAATATTTGTTCAAGATAATTAAGAAAAATAATTACGTGAAGCTTATCCAAAATGCCGCCCCCCGGACGTGTTGCCCGAAGCGGACCCCCCCCCCCCCTTGCTACGCCACTGGCTTTGATTCTTGCGAGCCCGCAAATCAAGTTTTGTAAAAGGCATACCAACACTGTAAGTCAAGTTGCGTCAAATGAATTTGAGAATCGGGAAGAAATTTCAAAAAAACATGTTTGAAATTTCTTCCCAATTCTCAAATTCATTACGATTCTCGCCGAATGCCGCCGATTGTCTTCACGATTGCGTTACGAGTCTTCCACGATTGTTGCCGAGTACCAACATAGTGCCAATCGGCAACATTCGTAAAGCAATCGGCCCTTGGTGTTACCGCAGCTTAAGTCATATAAACAAAAGAATGGGCAATGCGTCGTTCTGACGAATCAGTCAGAGTGCTTATTGTGGAAAACTCTTGGGAACTGCCCAAGCGTAACTCAAGGGTTTTTAAAAGCCTTTTAGTTTTATCTGACAGCGAGTGGCGAGAACTTAACTTTGTGTTGATAAAAGTTGTGCTGAGAAAACTAATTGAATGCAAATAAGGAAAGCGGAAAATTTTCAGTAGGCTTATGCACTTAACCTCTAACATATAGAAACAAGAGCTTAGCCGTAGGCCTACGTTAAGACTTTGTGCAAGCCAAGTTTGCATTATGCATTCATTCGTTTGTTTAAAGCTTGCTTCGATGTAGCAGTCGTTCTAGGTAAACGCAGAACTAAGTTTCTATTGCGGTGACGAACAGCGGGTGAAATAATTGAAATTCTATGCAGCAGAGAAATGCAGTCAGAAAAAAAATAAGGGCAAAAAAAAGAGCCACAGCTGTATTAAAACTTTGGGGTGGGGCTGTTTTGCGGGAAGTCGTTGCATTTAGCGAACTATTCTGACGGTAAGCAGCAACATTATACACCACTACTGTATATAAAAAGAAGCGACTTATGTTACTGGTGCAGTAAGGGCCGGTAGTGAAATGAAAGTCACTTTTTGTTTGTTTTCGAAGCACTTTCGCCAAGTAGCTATTTTTTGAAACAATGTGTGGTCGTTTAGCGTCACGGGTAAGCCCAACTAAAATCTTACATTTATTGGTAGGCCTATTTAATTGGTAATTTATTGTCGGAAATCGAAATTTGCATTGCTTAGAGTTTTTTCTGACGCCGATGATCAAATTTACTTAAACATTTTTTTGCTTGGACGTCTATAGCGCGATCAGAATAACCATTCCAGTACAGTAGATCAGTTTTAAGATTTTAACGTGACCTGCTGCGCCTTTGTTGTATAAACGCGTTTTCCTCTCAATTTAGTGCATTGGGCTGTTGCTCGTGCTTCATTGTATGCATATCGACTATCGAGTTACCAAAAGGCAGCTGCGCATATAGCGCAAGTAAGTACCTGTGGGTAGCAAAGCAGTTTTGTATTTAGTTAAGGAAGACGAGTGCAGTGTGCACTTAGTTAACTTTGCCCTTCGATTGTGCAAGAGTTGAGTTCACCCATATGATTGAGTTCCCGCGTGAAGTGTAATGTTATTAATTTACAATCTAATTTCTACCAATCATTATTTTTACTTTAGTCCAGGCGCTAAAAAACTTCCGTTGTTGTAAAGCGCTTCTAAAAGCACATAATAATAATAATAATAATACTTTATCAGGCTATTCTATTGAGTTAGCGACTTACGGAGTTTTGTTGGTAAAAGTAAATATTTGTACTTCGATGCAAACTTTAAAAATACTGTTAATTTAATCAAGCGGTTTGCCATTATTTAACTTGAAAGAACAGTCATCGCATATTAGAATAGTGAAAACAAAATCAAGTAGAAATTGTCTTTAGCAGCTGCTGTGACTGAATTCATTGTCGACAGTCCGAAAGATGTAAGCTGTGGTTATTTTTTACCGTTGTTATACTACTTCCAGAGGTTCCCTTGCTTTCTACTGCTATGGTTTGATGTTAATGCAAACTTTCGAGTACTATATGTCGACAATTTTAAGAAATGAAGGTTAATTAAACAGCTAAAGGTTCAACAGTGAATCACGAGCTCCTAGGCCTAGAGCAGTGGTTTTTAACCTTTTTCACTTGCTGGTACCCCTTTTGAATTACCAACCAATTCTCGCACCCCCATTTGAAAAAGGAAAATATTGATGAAGACCAAGAAAAAATAAAGGTGATCACGTCCGCAAATGTACAATTTTCCACGCAAAATCAAGTGAAGAGCAAAAAAAGGTCATCATGTCCAGGGGCGCATCCAGAAAATTTTGGTGGTGGGGGGATGCAGTTTTGAATTAGGTTGAATGTTAACTGAATGCAAAGATGTTAAATACGAAAAAGAGCGTAAACATAAGCCCTTTTTAGAAAATGTGTCCATGTGAAGGGAGTACAGTATATTCCGAACTTTTTAGCACCAATTTTTGACGTTTTTAAGCGCATTTTTTGTGGCAAAGTTAAATTTGAAGCAAATAGGGAAACAATAATGATTCTAGGGGGGTTCGGGGGCATGCTCCCCCGGAAAATTTTTGAAAATTTACATACTGTAATGGGCATTTTAGCGCTTTTCGAACAATTTGAAACGCAAATTTTGTTCTTTTGCCCCTAATTAGTTTTTCACCAAGTTGCATTTTGTTCGCTCATTTTCGATTTATGCGTGACTAAAGGTCTGTTTACACTATATGCGATTTTAATCCGATTTGTTGTCGTACGAAATTTTATCCATTTTTTTGACGTAAGAAGTAGGTGGAAATATCTCCACACAACTCGAACCCCAACAGTTTTGCGTTTTATCGGTTGTTTTGTAAAGCACCTTACGATTGTTTTCTAAAATGTCTAGAAAAGTGACGTAGTTTTACGTCATAACTTCTAACTGTTTTGTGGCCTACGTCACCTTACGTACGAAAAGTCGCATCGCATTCTGTGTAAACACACCTTAAGGCGAACGAATTATTGCTGAATCGAAGAGGTTTGAAATAATGGAAAAATTTTATTCATCAAAAACATTGTTGAAATTGGCTGGTGGGGGGGATGCATCCCCCATGTCCCCCCCCCCCCCTGGACCCGCCACTGATCACGTTCGCAGATGTCTAATTATTTCCACGCTAAATCAAGTAAAGAGCAAAAAAGATCTTCAGATATCCCATAAAACAGTAAGCCTAATTAACTTTAATGTTCATCAATCCCGAACCCCCTGGGGGTGCGGGCACCCCTGGTTAAGAAACCTTGGCCTAGAGGATCCGCTAAAGTGCATCAAAGGGTCCTTAACGCCCAAATACAAGTAGGGTATGGATTGCTTGTGCGACTATTTAATATTAGCCGTTACAACTTATTTTGTATAAAGAAGTCCATAGGCTTTGCTACAATGCTTTAGGTTTCCGTAGCTCTCCTACCAATCAGTTATGATCAACTGCTTTGTTGCCCCTTTTTTTCGCACACGCCGCAGGTCGTTTTTGTTTCCTGTGCCATCAAATTTCAGTGATTTTTCATGACTCGGTAAACAGCTCATAAAATTGAAAGGACTATCAGTCGCTATAGATATTGGAATTTTGGCAAATACGGAAAATATGAAAGATTTTATATTGAGATCATATCGTTTCATTTGATTCTATCACTGTTTACTGAAATACAAAATTTTTTGACTGATGAGCCAATGACGATCGATTTGTAGTAGTTTGTTTAAGTTACTGTATTTTCTCAAATTTTGCTCGATCATTTTATAACGTACATTTACACTTTATTGCAGTTATCAATGACGCATTTGTTGCATTTTAATGCCCATCTCAGCGATGCAAAAAAGGAAAAAAGCATTTCGGTTTCCAACTTTTGAAACAGTCCTTCGAAATTCTAGAAGTGATTTCACAATAGCAAAATTTAGTATGGCACCTGCACCCTCATGAAGACGTACCGTACTTAAAAGAGCAGATTTGCGTATGACGTATTGAAATAGCGTTTCTGAGCTAAAAACTCATTTAAACGATGAAGTTAAATTTTTTATTTTTACCTTTTAAAATCGCAGTAAAGGGCAACAAATCTACGTTTAACAGCTCAGATAGCCGAGTGGTATAGAGCGTCCGTCTCTTGAGCTGTAGATTCGAGTTTGATTCCGAGTCGGGTCAAACCAATGACTTTAAAATTGGTATTTACAGCTTCTCTGCTTGACGCTCAGCATTAAAGGGACAGTGTGGAGAACAAACCGGCAAGTATACTTGTTGTGCCTTTGGGAAAGGCACTTAGCGGGATTCCGCATCTTGGTGTGGTAGACAGATGGCTGGCAACTCCTAAGCGAGCTCGTATAGCGCATTGATCGCTTTCTCGTGATAGGAGGATAAATATGCAACTAACTAACATCCAGCGTCTTGCATTACTTTACTTGATTTTGCTAGATCGTTACGTATCATTCAGTAGAAGAAAGAAGTGCCTTGTATCAAGCTTACTGAAGCAATAATAATTGGTGATATAAAACTGCCGAGGTAGTTTCTTCCTTCAGCAAGCTTAGTTGCAACATTAAGTAATCAACTAATTATATTTGAACAAAGAACCTGTAGTGAAATGGTTGCTGTCGCTTTTGTCACAAAGTAATGCACGGTATTCCCAGAGGTTTGGTTATTTTAAGACAGTTAAATCATTCCCGTAATCATTTTCTTGAGTACGTTGTAGTAGCCTTGGCGTATGCCTAAGATTTAAAAAGCGGACTCTTCAGTTTGGTATTGGCAGTTTCAAATTTTAAGGCGAAGCAGCTAAAAGCATAGGCGAAGCCAGAGAGGGGGGGAACGGGGGGCATGGCTCCCCCAATCCATCCTGGACAAAAACAAGGATCTTGGCAAAGCAGACGCCAAGGGGGGCCAGGGGGGGTATGGTCTCCCAATCGACATGCTTGGCCCTCCAATCAAAATGTTACTCTTTTGGAAACAGCGGCTTTTGTGCTTAATTTAAAACTTTGCCTCCCCCCCCTGATGAACGCTTGGCCCCCTTAAGTCGATTGCTCTGCTGCCGGCCCTGGATCTTGGTAATTAGGATAAACTATTGCCATTGCGTGTTGTTTTCTTACTGGGATTTTAATAAGTGCGCTTGCATCGAAGAAATACAATACAACTTTGCTTTTTGCGTTGGCCAGAGTTATGATGGCGCAGCCGCAACGATCAGCAAACAGTCAGGCGTCACTTCAATTGTTTAAAACGAATCTCCTTTGGCATATTTTTTTCACTGTGCTAATGCATTGCTTAAATTTGAGCGCTTCTGCAGCTGTAAAAGTTTCAGCAATGCAAAATGCTGGAAACGTTGCACGAAAAGTGGTTAAAATGTAGACCAGTGCGAAGAAAACAGCGTGGTTGAAATCCTGCATCAAAGAAGATGTTTCTAGTCCAAGAGAAAAACGTTATCTTTTCGGCCCATGTGAAACCCGGTTTGTAGAACGCCATGTATCGATACTGGTGAAGCACTCTAAATTAGGAGCAAAAAATTTCAATAAAATTTGCCCGAAATCTGTTCAAAATGCACTAAAATGGCCTTTATAAAGGTGAATTTTTAAAAAATTTGCCGGGTAGCATGCCCCCGGACCCGCTGGAACCTTTTTTTGTTGCTCAACTTGCTTCAAATTAATTCTGCCGGAAAAAACTTACGCTTGAAAAAATGTCGAAATTTGGAGCCCCTTCCTTAAAATACACTTCTGTTTACGCCTCAAACATGAAAAATTTTCGAAGGGCTTATTTACGATCTTTTCCGCGTTTAGACGTCTTTCGTTTTTGTATTCACAGTAGTAAACATTCAACCTACTTTAAAATTGCATCCCCCCACCAAAATTTTCTAGATTCACTCCTGGCCTGAAGTAAGCACGCATAAATGGAAAACGTGCAAACGAAATGCATCATTTTCGATGAAGGACTCCGAATGAGTGGCAAAATATTTGATCAAAATTTGTTCAAAAGCACCAAAAAGGCCATTGCACTATGTAAAATATCAAAATTTCTCCGTTAGAGCATGCCCCCGGACCCCCTAGTGCAGTTTTTTCCTCAATTTGCTTCAAATTTGCTCTGTAGGAAAAGCATACGTTTATAAGAGATGTCACAATTTGGCGCCCTCTCTAAAAAAACTTTGAATACGCCTCTGACATGAAGCATTGACGCCCTATTTCGGGTCTAAACGTCTGACGTCCTTGTATCTACTTAACATTCAACCTAATTGAAATCTGCATCCCTCCTCTAAAATTTTCTGAATCTGTTCCTGCTGTTGGGTAAGATTTGTTAAGACTTTAGCCCCCCCCCCCCCCCCCAATTGAAAGTCCTGGCTACGCCTATGGCTAAGAGCATAGTTGAAGTTTTTCAGAGGTTTGAATGACCAAACGTTTTTGTACAAAAATGCACGTAAGAGCAGAGTAAGTTATAATTGCAAAGTTTGTTTTATGATCAGGTCGCGAGCAGTTGTTTTTAACTTGGGCTAATATGTGCCGATTTGCCCGTGCATATGCGTAATGGTATACCGCTTGTGAATGCAAAATTCTGCGCAGCTGCTTGATACCCAACTTTGTCAATTGCCTTTGCACACACCTTGCGTAGCAATTGACTCGAAGAAAATAATAACAACACGCTCATAGCGCTTTTTCTTGTAGGAAATTATTATGAAAAGTGAAAGCTATTTTGCATTTTTTACAGCATTGTTTACTTTTCGATCGCTTACGTGTAAAAAGTTCGTATTTTTTTACAAGATAAAATGAAATTATGAAGCCTTGTGTAGCAAACCCTTGGGTCTCCTGGTCATATATGACTTATACGGGTTTATCAACATTTAATTTTTTGTTAATAATATTTATTCTTTCTCGTCCATCTTCGTAAAGTCACGAAAATGCAACGTAGATGAAACGAAATAACTTAAAAGAACTGTATGACCCCAAAAATTTGCTGATGTAGCATTATTAATTTTGGGTTGACATAGTTGATCTGTCATAGACGAAAAGAAAACAGCAATTACATTTTCAAACAAAAGCATTTTTTGCATCTATCATTTATAGCTCATAGTTTGTGCAGTAGAATCCACAGCATTCAGAAATTTTACAATACTCTCGTCAGGGTAAAAAGGCATTTTCAATTAGTGCTTTATTTGTTTCTGTTTCCAGTTGACTTTTGATAGAGTATTTTAATTAGTCGCTAATTATGCCTACCTAGCAAGGTTTTGAAGTGTTTTTTGTTGTTCCCTAGTTTTTTCATGAATTGTCGTCCTCTGAAAAGGAAGAAAGGAACACTTGTTTTTTTTCCTTGGATTTTAGTGATCCCTCGGCTCGGTAACCCTACAGTTTGCATTGTTAATAATACTGTATAATCAAAACAAAAGCTAATTTATTCATATCAGTTTTCTCCGAGATAATGGCCTTTTTGGCAAATATTTTAAAAACGAAAGTGGTGTGGAACATTAGCAATATTTGTTTATGTTATAACTTAACGTGGCTGTGCTAATGACAATTAAACAGCAAATCTTGTACTGCGTTTCTGTTTCATGTGCTACACATCAATATCATTCCTTGCCAAATCAATATCACTCCTCGCCAAATCAGTTCTTGATAACCATAACCAGGTTAACTTGCGTACTTCATTGATAACAGCGTCTATTAAATGGAATAGCGAAGTTATTAGCAGAATTAGCTTTTTTTAAAATTTTCTTTGTTTTCAGTGCTATTTTTGCCACCAATAACTAAATTATTAATATTTTTGTTTCTTGTTCGGTTTCTTCCTACTTATAATAAAAGATATGCTTGCGTTGGTAGAAGACATCTTTATCGGCGCGGGAGGTCGTGAGTTTGATTCCCGGACCGGTCAAATCGAACGCTGTTGTCAACAGTTTGCCACTGCTGCGAAGTTTCTGCTTTGCCCAAGAGCTTAGCTGATGAGATTGACCCCGCCACTCGCTAGTGCTTCGGCGTAAAACTAAAAGTGTGACGGGGATTTGACTTTTCTTTTATATGCTTAGGAACTGCATATTCTATAAATATACTGTGAGTAAAGATCACGTTTAAAGTGTAAGCCAATGTATTTTTACCTTTAGAGGCTGCGGACCCCTAAAAACATTTTTAAAAAATAGCGGAACCAGTGGATCCCGTGCCGTTGTTGATTATTTAGTAGCACGGTGCATGTACATCGCAGCTCATATTAATATATTTATTATGCGCCCTTGAAGAGCCATTGTACCCAGGGCGGGTCCAGGGGGGATGTGGAGGATGCATCCCCTCCTCACCAGCCATTTTCAACAATGCTTTGGATAAATAAGTTTTTTCCATAATTTCGAATCTCTTCATTACAATATGCCTGAGTCGCCTTAAGCATGCATAATCGAAACTGTGCGAACAAAATGCATCATATTTGGTGAAACACTCAAAATTAAGTAACAAAAACGACTCTAGGGAGTCCGGGGGCATGCCCCCCCCCCGAAAATTTCTTAAAAGTAATTTTTAAAAATTTTTCGGGAGGGCATGCCCCCGGACCCCCTAGAGTCGTTTTTGCCAGGTCAAAATTGCCAGCTTAAAATTAACTTTTCCAAGAAGAACTACGCTTAAAAAAGTGATGGAATTTGATGCTCCTCCCTAAAAAAATCTTCTGAATACGCTTCTGACATGAAACATTTTTAAAAGGCTTATTAAACCTCGTTTTCGGTTCTAAACGTCTTAACGTCTTTGTATTTAGTCAACATTCGACCTATAGTAAAATTACATCCCCCCCTCCAAAACTTTCTGGATCCGCTCCTGTTCGTACCCCTAGTGCGGTATAATACCCCAAGTTGCGAACCACTGTTCTAAACAAAGTCTAACCAGTCTAGTTTTAAGTTAAGAAAGCGGTTCAAGCTTGAATTTAATAAATTTCAATAAAAATATAAATAAATTAACCATAGCCGCATAAGAGATGGAATTGCAGGGGATGCAGCCTTATTCCCAGTTTGTTTCATGTGTGGCATGGCGTCAGCTATTTAGGCAAACTTTGGCTGTATCCGGTGAAAAAATTAAATGTTTATTGAAGATATGTTTGCTTCATCTATCCTTGAGCAGCCTTTGTTTCTTGAGCAGTGCGCAATAAGAAAATTCTAGTAATTCGTGCAATATCTTTGAATAAATAGTTAAAAATTTGGGCTTTGATAAGATTACTCCCTAACCGGCCGTTAGCTCAGTTGCTAAGCGCGCGCTATCGGTGCGGGAGGTCTGGAGTTCGATTCACGGACCGGTCAAATCGACACAGTGTCGCCAACGACTCGCCACCGTTGCGATGTTTCTTCGGAGCTGTGTTGCCCAGGCGCTAAGCTGCGGAGATGGGCCCCGCAACTCGTTACACGCTTCGGCGTAATACGGCGTGTATAATGAAGACTTGATTTGATTTGATTTGAAGATTACTCCCTGTTTCATACTTATTCTCTCTCGGAATGTGAAACCAAAATTTGGGCAAAAAATGCAAGTGAGATCTAACGAAAATAGTTTGAATCCCCCAAAATTATCTCTCCCCTATGGCTATGAAATTAACGCTTGAGTATAGCCGCAAACTACTTACACGTTAGATCGTAATTTATCTGGCAAAAACTATGAGCACTGCGACTTTGTAAATAGTTTTGGCAGTGTACCTAAAGGCTAGCAACAAGGTACTCACCTATCATTATTGCTTGTTAGCTACGCGTGACCTTGCTTAACAAAGTTCTTATGAAAAACGTCTATTAGTCTTACCTCCTTTTTACAGACGTTAGGTCATTGGAATATCAATGACTACTTAGTTCCCACGGGCTTTACAACAAGATTAGAATTAACAATGCAGTTGGATGGTATCAATTTGAACCTTTGATTTTGGATTAGAACATGCATTAGGTTTCAATTGAACTACAATTACACCATTTTATCTAATCTTTGATACATGACCAAATACCACAGGCTGTTATAATTAGCGTGATTTTTAGCCTGCGCATTTTTATGCAGACTTTGATGTTGACGTAACAATCTTATGTTATTAGTGTAAAGCTTTTTTTGTTTATAGTACTGTATTTTATGCTACAAAAAGTTGTATTCATTGCTACAAAAAGTTGATTTTTGGTTTTTGATTGCAGCAATTTTTCTTGTAAGAGAAAAGTAAGAATGTAAGAGAAAAGACCCCAAAATCGGGCGATTTGTCCCTTCTTATCTGTTGATATTGAATTCAAATTTTTCAGAAATATTAAGCGTAATTCTGACAAGCAGTACAAACTAACCCTGCAAAGTTTCAAATTTTTTATTAAACTTGAAATGTAGAATGATGCTTGTGATCATTTGAAGAGAAGCACTTCAGTCCTTGATCTGTAGAGTTTTCTAGCTCAAGGGTAAATATTTTTTGAGCGTTTCATAACACTTTGGTTTCAAGTTAACCGGATGACGTTAAGCTTGTTTTGAGTGATGATAGTTTGATCATTCGAGTCCAAAAGCTTCGATATATTGTGCAGTTTTGTAAAAAAATGTAATGTTTACTGTAAACTACAGTTTTTAAGAATTCTGGGTTCAAGACTTTAAGTTTTGTTTTCACTATGCTTGCTACGCTTTAGAAGGGACAATGAGCTTGCCAAATTTTTGTCACAATCTTTGTGTTGTAAACATTTGTTGCCATGATTATTATTTTTGGACGTGTGATCTCGCAAACGCTTTGACAAGTAATTAACAAATAGGCCTATTGCATCTCTGAAAAAACATTTTCGATTCATCGAATGATTAGTTCAGTGTTTCTCAACCCCGAGTCGTGGATGATTCCGCGAAACTTACAGGTACGGTAAGTTAGAGGGTTAAAAAGCGAATTTACGACCACGTGGTCAATCGCAGCGTGTGATCGTTCCGTCTGACTACGACTACGCATTCGCGAGTTTATTATCAGCGATTACGAAGAGAAGTGATATACCGGGTAGCAGTGATGTAGTTATTAAGACCATCACCTACAAGACCTTGTAAATTTTTCAAGACCAAGACCGTCTTTGTCAATACCAAGCTTTTGATTTTTTTCTAGACCAAGACCATAAAAATGGGATGAAAATTAGCAGTTTATCACTTATCGCTATGTTTCTATAATAGTGGTTCCCAACCTGGGGGTAAATTATTCCCGAGGGGTAATACGTGATTCTTCTGTGGGTAATGTGGCACCGCGCCTACACGCTAAAAATATATGCTTTTTTTTGCTCCTCACCGATATTTTTACGAAAACAGGACACCTGCGGACATAGGCGCACACAGGGGGCACGGTGCCATGCCCTCCCCCCCCCATTTTGGCTCTGTAGTAAGGTGCTAAAACCTAACTTTCAGTCTACAATTTCTCAAACCAATAATGGTTGCAGCCTCCTTTCACTTATTTTAGCCAAGCTTCTGCTTTTAGACATAAGCTGCGAAATTATTTTTGCGTTGTCCATAGTAGGGATAGATGTGCCTCAAGGAAAATTACTCCGACTCGTCGAGTAACGAGTATTCACAACATTACTCGGCCGAGTCCGAGTATCTGCGACGTCAAAATATAAACTCAAAATTAGGTGAAGAGCAAAAAAAAAGGTCATCACGTCCATAGAAGTCCTAATTTTGACCCAAATTCGGATAAAAAGGTCAAAATGATAATGGTTCAATACTCGGCCGAGTCCGAGTAATGCCTTATTACTCGGCCGAGTGCTCGGACTCGACTCGGCACATCCCTAGTGCATAGTGACTGCAGTCACTGCAAGCCCTTTTTCGATAAAAAGTGTACTAAAATGAGAGTTTTTTATATGACACCGCAGAAATTCGTTGGCCCCTGGGGGCTACGCCCCCGCTAAGCCTCCGGCGGCTGGAAGTTTCACCCTCAGACCCCCAGGTGTGCCCCCCCTTTTTGCCAAATCTTGGGTGCGCCACTGTCTGCAGACGTGCAGATCTTTTTTTTTGCTCTTCACCAATATTTTCGACGTATAGACCTTTCTTTTTGAACCTCACCGATTGATATGACTGAGGTAAACTTTTGTAATACTGTAGTTTTGTTGTGGGTAATTGAGGATCAGTCACATCAAAAGTGGGTAAATGAAGAAAAAAAGGTTGGGAACCACTGTTCTACAACAACAAAAAAAACTCGCAAAATAAACGCAAAATATTAAAAGAAATAAGAACAATACAATCACGTACACGCTGTTGGATACTTTTTCTACCTGTGCAGGATCACTTAAATTTTTACTAGATGCTTTTTAGTTCTTTCGGTATCAAGACCAAACTAAATGGTCAAGACCAAGACCGCAAATGGTCAAGACCAAGACCGTCTTGGCCAAGACCAATTGGTTAAAAAAATGGTGTTAAGACCAAGACCTGTCTTAAGACCTTCATCACTGCCGGGTAGGCCTACTACAAAACACTCGCGAGCTTATTGTCAGCATTTACGAGTGAAAAAAAATGTAATGTACCGGGTATTACAAAAAAGGATATAGCCAAGTGGCAACTTTTAAAATGGTCTGGAGAAGACATTGTCAAATTCTTGTACATACGCAGAAACTTTGAAGCTTTGTGGGACAATTGTAACGAAAACTATGAAAAAAATGCTAGAGACCATAACAAACAAAATGATGCAGGAATTGACAGCCGCAGAATTACATATTGACAATAAAAAGTCACTCAAAAACATAAATAAAATCGTAAAAGATTGCTATAAAAACGAACTGAACAAAATAAAAAAATCGAAAGGATTGATTTCACGTAGTCGATTTTTCAGCATGAATGTAAAGTTTCAGCTTCCAAATTAATGGTTTTGGGCAGGAGCGTATTTAGGAAGGGGGACATAGTGCCATGCTTTTGATGGTTTGTGCAGCTTATGGCCAGGGGCGGATCAAGGGGGGGAGGATGAGAGGTATGCATCCTCCCACCAGTCATTCTCGACAAAGCTCTTGATGTGTAAAATTTTTCCATAATTTCGAACCTCTTTGATAGCGATAAACCTTACGCCTTAAGCACGCATAATCGAAAATGTGTGAACAAAATGCGTTATATTTGGCGAAGCACTGAGAATAAGGGTCAAAACACTTCTACAAAATTTTTGTGAAAATTATTCAAAAAAGCACTAAAATAGCAATTGCAGCATGTAAATTTTCAAATTTTTTCTGGGGGAGCATGCCCCCGGACCCCCTGGAGACTTTTTTGTGTCTCAATCAGCTTCAAATTAGTTCCACTGAAAAAAGTACGCGTGAAAAATGTTAAATTATGCCCCCCCCCCCGGAAAAAATTTCGCCCCTCCTACGAAAATTGGTTACCATAATACATGATACCGGTATAGGTAATTTGGCCCCCCCTAAAATCGACTCCCTAAGCGTTTGCTTTTAGTTGCGTGCCTGCCCCCCTTTAAAACTTCTTGATACGCCACTGGTTTTGGGGTGTAAGTTATAGCAGCGACTACAGCAAACATGCATTCGCCACGTGTGACCACTCAGTTTTTAAACAATCTTGTTTTCATGCCTATAAGTGACTTGAGTCCGCATATATTTAGACTAGCTTGGAAATATTCCGTGGGCTAAAAAGGTTGAGAACCACTGGATTAGTTGCTTAATTAAATGGATTAAGCTGCACGATAATATAAAATTAACTTTTCCACATTACCACAATTAAGCGTTTCTTTTTTTTTTTTGGGGGGGGGGGTTTCAGATTGAATATATCCAACTTTTACTGGTGTCTGTGCAACTTTTTATATCGTACGTAGAAAGTCGATTGCTTTGCATTTTTTAGAAACCTTTAGTAAACTTTTTTGTACCGGTAAACCTTTACTTGGTAAAAGGTAGAAAACATTATCGTGTCGTTGTAATCTGTGATAATCTTCTGCGGTTCGAACAAAGCCATTGATCAAGTGACGAATGTAATTGAATTGCGCTTCGGAAATCGTTGTGTGCAACAAGTAGCGTAAGCACTGAAGCAAAGCCCATTATAGCTGATGTAAAACAACAGCCGGGAAACAGTTGAGCAGTGCAGCAAAAAATTAGCAGTAATTCAAGTGGTGTTTAGTTTTTCGCTTACCTATTTACGCTAATTTTTAAAATCAAAATAAATAAAAATTCAAAAAAATCAAATCTTTGGTAGCCTATACGAGTTGATTTTGACTTGTGCTTGCGGTAATACGTCGAAGCGTGTAACGAGTGGCGGGGCGTATCCAGAGATGGGATTCAAAATTTTTGTCAGCCGGTTCTACTTGCCAAAGCTGTATTTTCAGCCGGTTCTGTCTGAACTAATGGTACAAGTATACAACAGCAATGCTGGCTCGTTCGCTGACATGATAAAATTTCTTGAGCCAGTTTTATGAACTGAAGCGAACCGGCTGAATCCTACCATTGGGCCTATCACCGCGGCTTGGCGCCTGGGCAACACAGAAACATCGCAGCGGTGGCGAGCCGTTGGTGATATTAAACAAAATTTTTTTGCAGACCATTAATCGCTCTTAAATTAAGAAATGCCTTGTTTCAACAAGATAATTGTTGGTCTTGGGGTACTGCATCGTGTATGGTTTTCGATAGACTTGTCTTCTTTAGGGGCTTTGGTTTGAGTAAGAGCTGGTGGACCCATGGAATCTTGTTTTTTGATTGATATGACACATGCTCTAATCGGGTTCTGCGTAGTAGAATTATTAAGCTTATAGAGGTCTCTGTGTATTTCTTTTAAAGTTTAAGTACAAGGGCTTTGATAAAGTTTATTGCTGTGAACTAAGACCACTGCTGAATTTGTTTGAACCCGATATATGTTTCTGATTGCCTGCAGCGAATTACTATGGTAGTGCGGCTAAATGTTGCTTTTCTGCATTTTGAACGGTGTGTGCAATTTCGATTTCATCTCTAGTTATTGTGTTATGTGCAAACTGCATTCTCATATTTGTAATATAGGCTTTAAAAAACAGTTGACTTACCTACTTTTTTGTGCTTAGGTTGCAATAACAATGCGTAAAACTGACTGGACGCAGTAAAATGGTAGATGCAAACTTGACTGAACTGAGGTTTAATAATGGCGTTCAATTCAACTGAAATCTTTAACAGCAGCCTTGAGAAGTATGAAACAACATCATCAACTGTAGTTCCTCCAAGAGCAAATTTGGAAGTTGCTAAATACTTGGCTATTGGTTTAACGACCTTATCCTTGTACGTTTTTGCTGTTTTACTTTATCATTGGTGCAGTCGAAAAGCAATATCAATTGCAACCATACTTTGTCTCCTGTCAGGTGCTTGCTCATTACTGGTTTGCTTGAACAAGTTATCGGAATTATGGATTGGAATGATGTCATGCTCAGCTTATCATATGACTGCCACAGCTGCATACGGCATCGGCCTTGCATTTGTTTATACTACATTGTGGATACGACAAAGAAAACTGTACTCGGACAACCTATTAGCGAATACAGTAAGCAAATTGTCTCGTGTTGTAAGCGCAGTAATCATTATTATTATTTATTGTTTACTTTTATTTGTTTTTGCTTCTTTCATTACCGTGTTGGAATTCGAACAAGAATACCCGCCGTGTCATATTAAATGGTATCCTTTAAGTTCGTTACTGCCTCTCGTAATTTTTTTCATTGCTACTTGTTTTGTGCTCCAGCTAGTTCTTTTCTTACTTCTGGTGAATCCCCTTCGAAGAGGAAGTAGTATTTGTGGAGAAGTTTTATGCTCCAAATCAACGACAGACATTCATACCATGTTAAAAAGATTAGCAACTTGTGCTTGCTTATGCATTTTTTCAACTATATTGCTTAGCATTGCTATATTACTTGATGCAGTAGAAATAATTTGCGTTTACTGGGGTAATCTTGTAGCTCTGGATTTGCTAATCAGTACGCTAACAACAATTTTCAGTTTTGCCGATTGGAATGAAAGAATATTGCCGATGTTTTCATGCTTGACGGGCTCAGGTAAAAACTTATTACGTCGCTCAGTGGTTTTAGAAGAGATTCCTGGAAGGTCTGTGCATGTTTCATTTTCAACTACTGAGACAAAATCAATTTTAGTTAGCGATGCTGACAATGAATGAAAGAAACACTTTCTTCGAACGCAGATCGATAAGAACTAACTTGACGGTTCAGTATAGCCAAAAAATTTTGGCTTTGCTTCACAAACCAATGGTTTATTACTGTATACAAATCGTATTACAAGTAGGCTACAAAATTTTCATTGAAATGATGATATTTTATTATTTTTGTAGTTTCTTGGTGTAGCAATGTGACGATTTCTGCCGTTGGGGTAAAATCATTAAAAAGGTGATAGCAGTCGCAAGAAAAAATGTATTAGCTATTTTCACGACTGCTTTTCACGGTCACCAAGATTGAAATCTCACCTGGATGTATTTACTTTTGTATAAACAACGTTTAGACATTTAGAGCAATAAATGCCCAGAGTAACGCAACACCACTTTTTGGGAGAAGTGCTTTTTGTTTTTCTGACTGAATGCTTATTTCTTGCTACAGTATTACGAACACCTTCAAAAAAACATCATCAATACTGCAATGCGTTGTAATTCGTGGCTATGCTTCGCCCAAACATTTCAATTTTGGTATGGAAGTTAGGATCCTGGACAACGTTCAGGGAGATCAAGAAACATAGGGGGACTTAATGCTTATCTTGTAATTTTAATGCGTTTAGGTAGAAGTATTGAAACATTAATATGTGTAACTAAAATTTAGGAGAGACTTAACACCCTTCCCTTCTGGATCCTCCAAAGGCGTTGTTAGTTGGAGACTATATTTTCTTCAAGCGATTGCTTATCTTTACCTTCCGCGGAAAGCTACCTTAAGCTATGCACTTTTCGTTTTTGTATTTGTTCTTGTTTGTATTCGATACTTGCTTGAAGAAACTTTGGACTTATCGGAATGAAAGCGTTAAAAATCTCATTCAACCATTTAATTGCCGTGATTGTATTTGAATAATATCACTAAAAAACGTAAAAACCACGACAGCCGGTTTCGCTTTTGTCGGCTCTTCAGGTGGCATAAAGTATCCTATTCAAATAGCACTAAAACCCCGTTTTGTATAAGATAAAGCTCTATCCTTGTATACAGGATTTAAAGATTAGTGACAACTGGTGGCTTGCTTTTAAAATAAACATGTTGGGGATGAATAATTAAAATTAAGTACCAAGAGCATGACAGTGAGCTGAAACGAGTGCAACGTCACAGTTTACCATATCAATCAGAACAGAATGTGGTCAATAATCGTGTTTGAATCTACTTTAATCCAATCGCTCCACTCAGTTGTACGGCTTATCGAAATGCTATTACCTTGTTACAGTGAATCCAGATACTGCGGAGGCGTATTTTTTTTTTGCTGGAAGCTCAGCAGTAAAAATGGAAAACAAATCGGAAAGTTTACATGTTTTGCCGTTGAGAAAAGCACTTAAGGGAGTTTCGGTTTTACAGCTCAGATGGCCGAGTGGTAAGAGCATTCGTCCCTGTAGCAGTAGACCTGGGTTTAATTACGAGTCTGGCCAAACCTATGACTTTAAAATTGGCATTCACAGCTTCCTTGCTTGACGCTCAGCATTAAAGGGACAGCCTGGAGAACATGTTGCCAAGTTTACTTGTTGTGCCATTGGGAAAGGCACTTAACGAGATTCCCCCATCTTGGTGTGATAAACAGATGGTCGGCAACTCCTAAGCGAGCTCGTATAGCGCTTTGCTCACTTTTTCGTGATAGGAGGATAAATATAAAATCTGCCCTAAATACATAAGTAATACAGGTCGATGGTAATCCTAAGGGATCTTGTTGTAGCGCCCCGGTCGCTTATTTGTGATAATAGGATAAATTACAACTAACGATTCGACTGAGTAGGCTATAGCAAGCCCATAGCCCTATAACTGCGAAGTGGACGCTTCACCCTCTGGGCAAAGTTATTTAAATCCCAGACAGCCAAGGCTGGTTCCACGCATGGTAGTAGCCTAGGCTTGGCATTCAGTTAAGACTTGCCTCGAACGATTCGTAACTTTTTCTGGTTGACATGGGATTGAATTGTCTGCAGTATCAGATTTTTGAAATTCTATACCTTCAAGGCTTAAATAGAAATCAAGATTAATCAGATCGATTTAATTTTTAACAAAGAAAACATTTAATTCTGCTATACAGACATTATTGCATGCAAAAAACAATCAGAAAAATCCTTTCATGCGGGTCATTTGTTTTTGTTCTTTTTTTTTGAGCTGTGAGCCCAAATATATTTTGTTAGCCTATTATAGATTTTTCTTCATTATTATATTTCGCATTTTACATCACGTCTGGAGCTGCCAATTGATTGTGACGTCAACATCACACATCGCTATGCAGGATTAATTTTTGATTGAAAAAGCGAAATTTTAAAACATACATTTAAGGTTAAAACTGCAACTATCAAGTACTGTATAGTTTCCCGCCGACATTATTTGCTGCTTTTCAGTGAGCAATTGCAATCTGCTGATAGATTGATCGCTGCGGAAGGTTTGGGGTTCGACTCCAGGCCCGGTCAAATTGGCACAGCATCTCCAACGACTCGCCACCGTTGCGACGTTTCTTCGGAGCTGACTGTTGCTAAGGCGCGGAAATGGGCTTCGCCACTCGTTACACTCTTCGGCGTAATACGGCTACATACTGTAGGGCTAGTACAATGAATATTTGATTGAAAAGATGATCTGAAATTATTACAAAAATCGATAAATAAGTTGCATAGTTGGTAACTTTAATTGCATGGTTGAAAACTGCATTTATGTACTCAGTGCAGTAGCACGTCAAAATATTTCAGATTGTTATAACAAGTAATAATAAAATCTGACGAATTTTTTTATCGCCACATCATAAATTTAGCTGTCATCATTTACAGAAATGATGTAAAATTCTATATCAGTGAAACTTTAAAACCATAATTTTTAGAAAGCCCGATACTAATTTGATGAGTCTGCGTAGTGCGCGGTGACCGCCCATGTAGCTTACTAGGTCAGGGGTGAGCAATTATGTTCACACGAAGGGCCGCATGCGAAAAAAATTTGAAGCCGAGGGCCGCATTGATTGGAACAGCAAAAAAAGGTCTGCACGTCCGCAGATGCCTCATTTTTACCAAAAAAAAGTCTTCACGTCCGCAGATGTCCCATTTTTACCACTGAAGATCGGTGAAGAGCAATAAACGGTCTTCACGGCCGCACATGACATTTTTTTTCACTGACGTTCAGCGCGGAGCTGTAACATAAAGAAAAAAAGGCCTTCGGCTTGATTCACAATAAGAGCTTATATAGTATTTCTGTAAACGCCCGCGGGTTGCATAAAATGGTCTCGCTGGTCACACTTTGTCTACCCCTGTACTAGGTTATTAAATATCAACTAAAATTTGTAAACAACAAAAATAAACAAATAAAAAGTTATGACAACAAAAAAAAGTCATGACACAGGTAAAGACAAACATGAGTGCTAGATTTTTGCAATTGCGTGACAGTTTTTTGTGTGTGTTATTAACGCTATAAAACAAGACATGCATCAACAAAACAAACGAACGACGAAACAACTGAATGTTTTATAGTCTATTCGTTAATCATAGAAGCGGTCATTTTCTAGCATGTGACGTCAATTTATTATTCCTTTTCGCTACAATAGAATATTCGGATGCTCTTATCATCTTATGCAATGAAGCATATTAAAATATTGCATCATGTTAGGTTTGGTTGTGTACACCGATGAAAAAAAAAAGAGATAGACAGTTTCAAGCCACAACTGTAGCTTAAGTTTATATATTATGGTGAGTGAAGCATATGCATCACTGAAGATGACCTAGTTGGACAACGAACACGCGAAACCAGTTTCGCATTCCGATGCAGTGGATACACCAACCACTCGATCAACTCTATACGCAGAAGTGACAGTTTTTGTCCCTCTGGGTTCAATAAAGCACGTGCACCGTCAAGCGGATTGAAGAAAATCACTGCCAGTTTGTTTGGAGAAATATCAGCCTAAAATCTGTCACTATCCATCATCTACCAAAAATTCATCTAGAAATAATTTGTTTCTCTCCAAAACTTGTTAACCCTATAATTATTTTCTTAGTTATTTTGTGCTCATCCAACAGGGTTACATAGCGTAAGTTGCGTAACCTGTACTTTAGGGAACCTTTACCAGAATTATTTTGATGAATCAGTGCGTCCAGACTTCACTTTAACACTTTCTATCTTTACTGTCGAATTTTCCAGCACTTATCAAACTATGGGCTGCTACCCAGTGGCCATTCTAGCATCCAAAAAGTGGGGAGGCCACTTTGGGGCCAAGATAGATTGAGGTGTTGGGGCCACTGAAAACTGTGTTTGAAAGGAAAAGCGTAAGTTCAGTGAGACTTGCAGCCAAACTTAAAAAGTAAGCACATTGCAATATGACACACTATATAGCAGACATGGGCAAACTACGGCCCGCGGGCCATATCGGGCCCGCCGGTTTTTTTATTCTGGCCCGCTGACACTTACAGAAACTTAAACTCCCATCATGAATTGAGCGGAAGACCTTTTTTTTCCTTTAGAAATCACGGATGGCAGTGATTTTCAAAAAAATGAGCCTCAACGGTGCAAAATTGAAATGAAACACGAGGTGAAAACCTTTTATTTTGGAGATCACTCTCGTACGTGGACTGTGATCTCCGAAAAAAAAAAGATAAAAAGGTTTTCACCTTGTTTTCCAATCAGCGTGCGGCCAGCGGCTTCAGCAGTTTTTCCAAATCTGGCCCTTCGTGTAAAAAGCTTGCCCACCCCTGCTATATAGCCTACATTTATTATTGACCTTCACTACAACACATGGCATAATGGTCATAGCGTCTGTTTTCGGAGCGGTAGACTCCAGGTCTGACTCCGAGAGGAGTCAAACTGATTGCCTAGCCTAAAAATTAGTATCAACAGTATTCCTGCTACATGTTCGACTTCGACATTTGTGGGATAGCCAGTGAAAATATGTTCTCCGTTAAAGCTTGAACCCCACTCGCTGGTGGCAGTGTTAAGACCAGGGCCGGTGCAACCGTCCCCCGCGTCCTCCGACCGGGGGCGCGCGTTTCTGGGGTCCCACTTTCGTTACCAGAAGTTCTTTTTTTGGTCTTCGATTCTGCGTGGAGATGAAGAGTATTCTTCTGGGTACAAAAACTTTTGCTTGTGGGACCTCGCGTTGAGTTCCAGGAAGGAGGGTGGGGGGCTACGATGGGCAAGCATTGGCATTGGTTAAGATTTCAGTCGCGTCTTAGCCCACTCGGCCATCAGGCTTCATGATAAACATATTGCAATTTTCGCTCTTTATGTCAGTCGCCCAACAACCGCAGGCTGAATAATGCTCAGGCAAAGAAGGTCGACTGCTTTATAACTTAATGATTTTGTGATTGCAAAAGCGATGATAAAACAAGGCAGCACTGTGTTGCCTATAGAATTAGAACCAGTCCACACTCAACCAAGGTCTCCCGCTCCAAACTCCACAACCATCAACGAATGATGCATTAAAGCAAAGTTTACTAAGCACTGGCTGTTGGTGCTACTAATAATACCATTATTACGCCTTTACCAATGCTGCCACAATGCCCATCGCGGTCTTTCCTTTTTAGTACTTGCTGATTAGGCTTCAACTAAAAATATAAAAAATACCGGCACATGACCAACTAGGCAACAAAAAATTTGAAATGTCACTTTTATTTTGATTAGCTACTACCAAAGACACGATACGTAAGATTTTGATCCATTCAGTTCCTTACTCCTCTTCACCCATTACTAACTGTTTCTTCAATCTGCACTGGCTGCTTCATGACTTAACCGCTTGTGATAGCGATTTTACGATTTAGACGGAACTGTGAGATGCAATAAAAGCACTTGTTTATTGAAAAGCGAAGACAAAGACCAAAACAAATTATGCAAATTTCACATTGTCTAGTAAACTAAGAAGCAAAGACAACGAATGTCTAATTCTGGTCTGAGGTTGGGCAATCGATCAGTATATTTTCATACCCTGTCATGAGCTACATGAGCTTGTTAAAACTGGGGGGGGGGGGCAACCTAGGGGCCAGGCAAAAATCTGGGGGGTCATGCCCCCCCCCCCCTTTAGAATCGCCACTGCTGCTACCTTCAATCAAGCAATGGAATGCACATCTTTTTTTTATAAAATTTACATAATTTTTCTGTGATATCCAAATGTTTCGTGTTTTTTTATTGTCTCTTGTTAAAGCCGCCTACGGTCTTCACTCCACCATGGCTAACCAGCAAGCCCAAGTTTCTTCAAAAAAGGTGGTTTTGGTGTTTGTTTTTTTGTTTTTTTTTTTTGTTGCTGTGTTCTTTTTCTTTCGACTTACAGAATTTTCACAAGTTAAAGAGACTGAGAATCATTTGACAAAGCCTTTTTCCCAGATTGGTCAATCATGCTCGGGCTTTTCGGGTTGGGTTCGGGCTTGGATTTCGAAAATTTGTCGGGCTTTAATCGGGCCGGACCTCGGTGCAAAATCGAGGTTTTCAGTGAGTAATAGGGTCTTCGCGATTGCTGAAATAAAGCAAAGGAGCACCTTGTAGAGATGTAGCTGTTCAACTTACAGGTTGCTGTGACTGTAGATGGGTAAAGATCATTTTCTTTTTTATTAAAATTTCTTCAAAATTTAAAGTGATGTTTTTGAATTCGGGTTTATATCGAGCTCAGACTGGATGATAAATTAGGATTTGGGTTGGGGTCGGGTCGGGTCGGGCTCAATAACTTCGGCCCGTTGACAACTCTGCTTATTTTGCGTAGTTACTAACGTAATTTTAAATTTTTTCCTTGGAATCCTGCCAACAAAGAAAAAAATTGGCAAACCTACAGCAGTGCTAAAATCACAAATTAAAGCAAGGCTTAACTTCCTCTGGCAGAATCACTCGATAACTGTCAATAGCTGGAGCTTGTATTAAAATAAAAATCTGTATTAATTCTCTCTGTATTGTGCTGAAGCGTGTAACGAGTGGCGGGCCCCATCTATTTCCATGGTATAGGCTATAAACTTCTCAAAAATCAGGAAGTGGAATGACTTAGAAGTCCAAATAGGCTACGTGACGCAGTTTAAAGAACATGCTAAGTATCAATAAATCGCAATCCGTTTATATTGAAAACTTTAATTTTTCAGTTTTCTGAGCTGCTATCTATTCTAATTTAGCGACAATACAGCATGTTTGGAGAGATCCGATCATCTCGATTTCTATTCATTCAATAAATAAATACATGTTGTTTTTCGTACTAGCCGACTGAACAATGGCTAATAAAGGCGCAAACATGTGTTGTAGACCATAGAAAACATTATACCAAACTTTTGTTGAGCTTTATAAATTCCATTTTATGAGCTTACACTCTCTACTCTACACATTACTAAGATGTTACAACAGCAGCAGCTGTAAATCATGAGGCGCTGGGCGTAAAAAGATGAAAGTCATGTTCTAAAAAGAAAAGTCGAAAAGCGAAAAGATTGTTGTTGCATTTTAGTTTTAATTTAACGAGGAAAGATCTTTCATTAATCGCAACATTCTTTTAGTTTTTGCTAAAAGTCTAATTTTACAGGTAAATGAAAGTTGCTGGAATTGACATAAAGCTAACCTTAGATCAACTAAAAGCTCAATAATTGTTGCTACAGCGACGTTACCACAACAAAAAAACGTGATAAAGTACACCCCAAAAAGGCAAAAGTGTACTGCATTATTTTTTCAGTTTTCTTGAGGCAGTAATTACAGTATTTTTGAGACTCGTAAAATTCCATGTCTTTTACTTGCAGCGGCTTTTTTGAGACTCATAAAATTTTAAGACCACTTCAGAAATGACAATTTTTGATAGACCTATTTAGCGTAAGATTGCATCAGCACGATGCCTTTGTCAGATTATAATGTAGTTTTCTTTTTTGTGTTTCATTTCGAGTTGATTTTTGGTTTACGTCACATTTTCTGGTTGGTTTTTTTGATTTGAACTGATTTTTTAAGACGCCCCTGAATTGTCCAAAAAAAGTCCCAAAGTTAAATACAGAAGTTGCCTATGCAAAAAATTTCATGTGACCTGCACGTACAGTCAGAGATGGGCATTTATCGAGGTAATTTACTACCGATTACCGATATCGCTTATGTAATATAACTCATTTACACCGATGAGTTATCGCGATAAACAATTCTTATGCACACAGGGTTCAAAGTTACTGAAATAGCGCTACGCAAAAAATACATTGTGTTCCTAAGATGTTGTTGCAATTTAAAAACATCTCTTTTTGTTTTATTTATTGCCACGGGAGAGTCCGTGAACTGCTTTCTTTTCTTGAAGCATCTGGAAACAGATTTTTGCGATATGACTTGCAAAAAAAAAAAAAACTTCCTCAAACACTTCGAAAATTTACCGCAACAATTATCGGGGATAATTTATCGATTACCGATATCGCTTTAAAAAATTGAGATTTATCGATTGTCGGTAACGCCCAGGGCTTTTTTGAAGTTATCGATTATCATTATCGCTTTAGTACGGAAAAGTTTATCGTGCCCATCACTGCTTACAGTACATTCTCATGATCACAAAAAATCAAAGTGGTTTTTATAAGGCAACTTTTGACCTTTCTGCATCTCCCTTTGGGACTATTTCTTGTCCAATTTAGGGGGCCCCAAAAAATAAGTTGTAATCAAAAAATCAACCAGAAAATGTGAAGAGAAGCAGGAATTGCAAAGTGAAACACAGAAAACAACTTTATAATCTGACAATAATATCTCGCTGATGCAGAACGATTGCCTTCTGAAAAGAATAATAATTGAAAATTGTCATTTTTGTGAGGTGGCCTCAAACTTTTGTTCCATGATTGGGATGCAAAATATGCTAATGCCATATTCCAGGGTTTGGTAGTCTTTTAGTAACTATAAAAAGATAAACTTTGTGAATCTAAAATATGTTTAACATCACTGCATGAAAAGTCAAATCATTTATGCCGAAGCAGTAAAAAATTGTTACAAGCGTTGTTTAAAGTTAAGTGAGAATGCTAGTTGTTTAGACTCTAGACTCTAGAGCGTATTTGGGGGAAGAAAGGCATTGTGCCATACTTCCCCCCCCCTCCGGCTTTTCAAGTTTGTCTTTTAGCAACAAAAACATCAACTGTTGCCAAGTGACTGAAATATGCCAGATTCATTTGAAAGTTTTTGCAGCTTATGCCTTCCTTTTTAAATTTCTCGCTACGCCACTGCCAGTTGTAAACAACTTTTTGCCGGTTAATTTCGACAGCTTTAGATGTTAAATTATTTTCCAGATAACTAATTTGTTTTATGGTTACATCAAAGCTGAATGTAATAGGTGAAAATACACAACAGCTGAATTGCCGACCATGACGTTTCTTTATCCTGACTTGTGCAGGAGCAATTGCTTATTGTAAATTCAACGAGCGACAAATTCCATCGAATTCGACGAGTTTACACACTGCTATTACAGTAACTTACATTAATCATGAAGACAGAAGAGCTACTGATTTTTTTGACACTTGCGTTTTTTACCCAAGTTCAAAGTCATCAAAATATGAAAGGTACTGTTATTCTTAAGTACTATCAGATGATATCATACACTGCAAGCTAACGAGATATTTGGAATGTTAGTAAAAATGATAGTGTCAGTTCAGTCGTGAGCTGAAATCGAGTTACGATTTAGTTCTGTTGTGTATTGGAGGATAGGAGTCATCATAAAACTGCTTAACTTTGGAGCATAGCGGCACAAAAGTTTAGTCTTTTCGTGACTGTAGATTTAACCATAAAATTGAGCTCGATTTACACTTGGAAGCGAAATGAGAAAAATACGCTACTTGCAACTACACAGCATTCGCCATTGGTTTTATTGTACTGTAATTAAACTGCCGTTGTTATTTTTAGAAATCGATCTTTTGAAGTTTGATGCAAAGGAAAATTCGCCAGCAAATTTTTCTGCAAATGTTTTACACAGCACCTTTCGGCGATCTCAAGATTTGGCGATATTTCTTGAAGCAAAATTGCCTCGAAAAGATTCCACCATAGCAGTTGGATTTTACACGAAAAGCAACGAATTTGATACAAAATATTTCGAATTGTCAATCAATTTGCGCAAGGGCAAAGGTAAGCTTAATTTATATCCGTGTTGTACAGTATTCCGCTGTATATCGTAATGCTAAACTTAATGATGGTTGAAATCAGCTTTTTCACAAGTGCTCCAAGGTAGCGTCAGAGTAATACATCAGCAAAAATGCCACTTTCACATAACATTTATTAAAAATATTTAATACTAACTACTCACCAGTCTGTTTCACCCAAAACCGGGATCATCAGGGGTGTCTTACTCAAACAGAATTGCATTTACTGCTGGGGTTTTAATATTTTATATATTTAGTGCATTTTATCTAAAAGTGCTGGTATTTTTACTGGTAATGATGAACTTAGTAAGGATGAGGTGATTATATCAATTAACCGCTTAGTTTAGAAAATGAAGTGATGGGGAGGGTCTTTCTCAAAATAAGCATTAACGCAGCCGTTACGCTCATTCACTTTACCTAACTGTTAAATCTAAAACATGAGCTTGTTCTTGAGTTAAGTCGCATATCAAATCTGCGGCTCTTACCCCAACAACATACAGTAGCTAAAGCTGAAAATCCAACAACATACATGTAATTCCAGGGCGTGGGTGCATTTCGGCTGCCGCGGCTGCATACATTTGCAGGTGAAAATGTTCTATCTAGATCAGAGAAGTCTACGTCAGCGAGTAATTTTGCAACTTTAGTTTTATTTAACTTTTGATTTATGCTTATACAGCGATAGTAAAGCATTTGTCAAACGAGAAAAAGGATACTTTTGATTCCTTGGTATTTGGAAACATTTGGATTGCTGATAATTCGTGGCACACTGTCATTCTTCATGTTCATAGTACAAAGTAAGTTAAAAGTTTAGTGTTCTAAACCAAATTACAAAATTGGGGGTAATGATTTTATTTCAGATGATTGATTGAAGCAGTAAGACTCTGGCATAATTGACTAAATGGTATTTTTAGGTCATTCTTTCATTACGTTAAACTTTAAGCTATGAATGTGGTATGCGTAGAACGAATGCATAAAGAAGCAGGGAATTGTATCCAAACTTCCGTTTGAGGATTGCATCTTCGCTCTTCTGTCAACAATCAGCTGTAACAACCGTTGTGCAACATAAAACTTGGTTCAGAATCACTCAAAACGCGTTGAGAACTTAAGTCCTTGCGCAACGAGAATTAGTATGCCCTTGGCCGAGCTGTTGACTTTTGTTCAGAATGGAAAGGTCTGACCGCGGCGAGTCTCAGCTTTCTTTATTCTTTTTGTCGTTTTTTTGCTACTGGATCTGAATCATAGAAATGAGTAATTATTTTTGGAGTGAAACGAAATTCTGTTCCAAGCAATAAAATTTATCTCGATAATAATTGTAATCCTATCAATCACAACAGGTTAATTTTACGAGAATAAATCAAACTGCTCAATAGTAAGACTTATTTACAAACCTTATATTTTATGCAGAACGGGGTCAGTGCTCCCTAAAACGAGCCTTGTGGTTGATTGCGTGGATATGGGTCGACTAGCGATGCGCCTATGGCACATACCGGACCAACCAGCTAACCAATCACGCTCTGTTGATGTAGTAAAGTTTAGTAGAAAAAGAAACAATTATAAGAAGGTAGAGTAAAAATAGTCGATAAAACAGTAATATCGAGAACAAAAATAAGAAATCGCAAAGGAAACTGGTTAAGGGGCGCCGTTTGTAAGGAAATTATTTAATTTGCAACACGTGTTTTTTCAGCTTATTTAATCCAAAATACGTCCGATTTGGACCAAAAAACACCTGCAAAATAAGTCGAAAATTTCCGATATATGACGGATATATATCAGAAATTGTGTCCGACAAATTGTGTTCTAAGTTGGACAAATAAACATCTGAAAAATAAGTCAGAATTTCCGTCAGAAATTTCCGACTTATTATGTCCAACAAATAGTAATGTACAAAGAAAACGTTGTTTTTAGGCATTTTACAAGGTAAATATTTTGGACATCGACATTAATTTTTGAAGCGGTTTTTAAGCCAACAGCATTTCTTGCTATTTCAAAGCATTAATATAGATGTACTTTTGCAAAAAGTTATCATTTGATTCTAAATAAATAGATTCAATCACAAAAATTTAAACTTCAATAAGAAATTAGCCTAGCTATTCGTAGGGGTTTTCCAAGCCTATTAAATTTTTTCGCAAGAAAATTATTGTGTAAACTGTTTCTGCTTCAAACGTTAATGTCTATGTCCAAATTATATTTACTATGTTGTAAAGTGCCTGAAACACAACCAATTTTTTTGAAATTTGTTTTAAACAGTAGCTGAAATCAAGAGCTTTATGATCCAGTCAAAATTTTTTAAATCAAACAAACATAACTAAAGTTATGATCTTTTTTGTAACACTTTCAAGAGTTTTTACATTATAAAGGAAAGGCGGCGTGTGTCTTATTGAAGCAGTAATTGCTCTTCATTCTCGCTTACCGCTCAACTATACAATACAATCAGGGGCGTGCCCAGGAATTTGAAAGGGTGGGGGGCGCAATTTAAAGCCATGCCAGCAGGGCCGGATGTATTTTCACTGCGCAAAAGAAGGACAAGTTCTTTCAAAGTCATCACGTCCGTTTTTGGCCCAAAGTCAAGTGAAGAGAAAGAAGGTCCCAGATGTCCGAATTTCCGCTCAAAGTCAAAGAACAAAAAAGGTCTTCTCGCCCTCAGATGACGTTTATACGTATACCACCTTTACACCAGGAAAGTTTTGTGCATTAGTCTGCGGGGGGGCGGCCCCAGTGGCCCCCCTGAATACATCCCTGACAATGGAGAAATTGGAGGTGTCTCACGCAAGTCATGTGACATTTTTGTTCTAGATTTCCAACTTGGTTCACGATGAACAATTTCGAAAATTTTCGACTCATTTTGCGCGTTTTGTACTGTTTGTCGGACATAATACTGTATGTCAAAAATTTCCTATATATATCGAAAATTTCCGATATATTTTGTAGATGTTTTTTGGTCCAAATCGGACATATTTTGGACTAAATTAGCGGAAAAGACACGTGTCGCAAATTAAATATTTTTTTCCAAACGGCGCCCCATTACTGGCACCAGCTGCGTCATTAAATGGTATTGCAACTTATGTAGACTTGGAACATTTTCAAAATACTGCTTCGAAGTGACTCCACTATAATCCATGTGGTCTTCAACTTTAAAGCTTGTCCGTGAGTGATACATACCACAAGACAAACCCCACACGTAAGATGACCCAATTAAACAGCAAGGACATGCGTAGACTAATTTAAAACAAATTATACCTGAAAATGCTTTCAGCTCTTGCTGATAACTGTAGCTGCGAAAATAAAAATTTTGGATAACTATAGCACCCTTAGCCATCGTACGAATACAGGTTCCGTTGAGAAACGTTTAAGATGTTGGTGGTTGGTCTCAGCACTGAAACTGCTGCAGAATTGAGGTTCTGTATTGTTTATAAAGACACTTTGAAGACGATTATGAAAATTTAACCTTATTTCGTCTATTTGTAAAGGGACGAATACGCCAGGCTCTTCTCGTTCCAGACGTCACTCTTCCACAAATTCGACACAGATTTATGACGCAGTGTACTCAAGATGACGTTCCTTATGCTCACGAAGGCGTCCGAAACAGATATGACCCGTCTTTTCTAATTAACAGAGTGGAACCGATGTCGGAATTGGCGATGCAAATGTCAGGTATGTTTGTACAAAATAGCAAATCCTTGCTGTCAGCCGTATAACCTAAAATTTTACCGCCATGCGACAAGTAGTAACGCGACGTATGACCCCGCGGCAAGCAATAGGCATTTACGCTTTAAAAAGCTGTAGAAAGATTTTGCTTAGCAAAATTGATGTTACAAAACAATTCTCGCTTGTCGCGTTACCGATTTGCCACTGCCACTGGTCAAAAATGCACGTTTTGTTTGTTTTTGCATTCAAACCACAGTCCTTGTAGCTAAATAAAAAATATGGACAGTCCTCAACGTTTTGAATAAAAAATAAAAAAGTCAAGTCTTGAACTTCGTTTTTTATTGCGGCTGTCGTATTTATACCATATTCTTTATTAGCAAAATTGTTAGTCTAAGTGTATAATGCCACATATAAGACAAGAGTATATTTTTCCGACATTTTTGAAGCATGGACTGTAGAGCCAGATTTATTTGAACTAAAAATATGTTCATAAGTCTCTGAAGGGTTTTTCGCAGATGTGAAAACAGAACTGCAAGAATTGAGACGAGAGTTGCACAAACAAATTCAAGCTACTAAATCTTTATCTGGAATGGTCAATCAATGTTCAATGTGCGGTAAGTATATTACGAAATGTTTATTACATTTAACTAAACTTGGAATTTTTTAACTGGCCATATCCAACAAAGGCAAAAATGAATGCTTATATTATATAGTATTCAAAACACGAATCAAAAGTGCTTTATGTTAGTAGCAACTTTGAGCAGTGTGAAAATTGTTTGAATTAGCCAATTATTTGCATGATATTTTACTCGGAACTAATGTTGACTAGTTCAAGGTGATATAAGGATATCTCACAGCATGATAAGTTTGTACGCATGTACAGCATGCATTGGAAAAGCTTCTGGCATGGTTTGGCTTTGCTAACTGAAATTTTGATAAATTTCTGCAGCATGCAGTAAACTTTTTCATGGTTGCAGGAACGGATGTAATGAGAAATTGTATTGGTTCCCTACTATCGACACCATGTGCCAGTAAACCATGTTTCAGTGGCGTTCAATGCACAGATGACGTGGTTACCAGAACTTTTTCATGTGGCCCTTGTCCGAGGGGATATGCAGGTATGTTCATTATCGTTGGCAAATTCCTACGCAAGTGCCAAAGTTTCATTTAGTTTTACAGTAGTTTTCATTTTAAATTCAGAAAATTTGCATGTGAGTGTTGTTGATTTTTTCATGCATCTGTAGCAGCGCTTGAAACTTTCACTGCCATTGCTATACTTTACTGCCATTGCTATGCTTGCAAAGACTGGTAAACTGCGTCGAGTTTTTGACTCAAAGAGTCTTTTGTCTTTGGATCTGTAACTTGCAGTGATGGCGCTGTAGATGTAGACAACACGGAAAAAGCACAAACAGAACAAGTACATTTTGTTCGCTTCCTTACCCTGCTCGTTGAATGAGCTGGAAAACTGCGTCAAGTTTTTGTTTTTGAACCCCATCGTGGAATCAAACTGACGTCCTTCGGTCACTGAATCAGCATTTTACTGGCAGATCAACTGCTTAGTACCGTCTTTTAGACGATAATGATTCCTTTCCCCATTGTCATAACACGATGTTAGTTTTTTGCTGCGCTACACAGTGCACAGAGCAAAACATCAGATTATTGCAATGCAGGAAACGGCACAGTGTGTGTTGACGTTGATGAGTGTCGTCTTAATCAATCTTGTTCAAATCTTACAACATGCAAAAATACAATCGGTAGCTACTATTGCTCACCTTGTCCATCAGGATACGAGGAAGTTTACGATGATGAAAAACAGGTGTGTAGCTTGGCGCGTTAAAGTGTTCCGCTCAAATTGATAACAACTGTACACGTGTTACATTTTTTGCTATATTATAAGCGTTAGCGTGAAAGCTGGAATGCTCTATTTTGTAGCAATGAATATAATTTTAATAAAAACTTTATATCAAATTTTATTAATAGAGTTTATATTTCAGTCGTTTGAGGTCATTTGTAGGCTGCCTCGCACAAAAAAAATATTAAAATATTTTTATTTCTTTTCATTCTTTTATTTTTATGCAAAATTTTTTTTACGCGCTTACCAATTTGAAATCGACGTGTTTAGTCTTGTGAAGACATAGATGAATGTGAAAACAACAACGGTGGTTGCGATGAAAGCTCTATTTGCGAAAACTATGCAGTGAGTGCTACAGTATTTGAATTGTAATCAAGTTGACTGGCCAGTTTCGTCAGATTTAATTCTACAGTATATGCCGTATTGTTTCCACAATCCATGCTCACGCTGTACTTGTACTGTAAACACTTGACAAAGCTATCATTCAAACGCGAATAGCTCGACACGAAAGAAGTCTGTGTATTTTGTATTTAGTGGCATGTTTTGTTTAATCCTCCTATAACGAGCTCGCTTAGGAATCGACAGCATCTATCTACCTCGTCAAGATGGAAACCTGCGCTTGGTGTATCTGTTAAGAGCGTCCACTTGGTAGCCGGTAGACTGGGGTTTTATTCCCAGTCGGGTCATACTAAAGACTGTAAAAATAGTATTCGCAGCTTTCGCGCCAGGCGCTCGGCACAAGCGGAAGTGCGAAAAGTTTTGTGTATGCGTTGTTCGTCATGTATGTCCTTTAACAGCGTTCAATCATTCGTGATTGAAAATTGTAATGGGCCGACAATTGAAAATGGCCTAAACAATGTGTACTTGCACCCGCTGTCCCGTACCTTTACCTTTACACCAAGATGGAGGAATTCTGCTAAGTGCCTTTCCGAACAGCACAACAAGTAAATTTGCCGGCTTGTTCTCCACACTGTCCCTTTGATGCTGAGCGTCAGCGTCAAGCAGGAACCTGTGAATACCAATTTTTAAAGTTATTGATTTGACTCGACTCGGAATCAAATCCAGAGGCGGACGCTCCTACGACTCTGCCATCTGTGCCGTTGAAAGACTAAAACACGAATATGACAAAAGCAATACGTTTCGTGTTTGCGAAAATTTTTAGATCCAGATGAGGACTGATAATCCAAAGCAGTGCCGCCCCGTTCTGTAGACTCCTCGATTTAGTTTTTATAATACTGTAGATGAATTGAGAAGTAAGGATAGTGAACCAAGTTTCTCAATGTTGACTTAAAATACGAGTGTGCTAAATATGAACGTGCCGGGCAAGATGGCAAACTCATCTTCACTCACTTTACACTAGACGCTAAAATCACCCAAAAATCAAATCTTCGTTACACTCGCGGTACTATACTCCGTAGCGTGTAACTAGTACAAGGGTACAATCTCCGCAGTTTAGCGCCTGGGTAACACAGCTCCGTAAAAGTGTCGCTGTGGTGATGATCTGTTGGCGGCAGTGTGTCTAATTTGACAAGTCCGGGAATCGACCCCCAGACCTCTAGCACTGATAGCGATGTCGTCATACTACCATGTTTACCGGCTGGTTCTCGCGGAACCCTATGTTCCGTTAATTTAACAGCTCAGATGGCGTAGTGGTAAGAGCATCCGCCTCTGGAGCTGTAAACTGGGTTTGATTCCGAGTCGGGTCAAACCAATGACTTCAAAAATTGATATTCACAGCTTCCTGCTTGACGCTCAGCAGTAAAGGGACAGTGTGGAGAACAAGCCGGCAAGTTTACTTGTTGTACCCTTGGTAAAGGCATAGCGGGATCCCCCCATCTTGGTGTGGTGGACAGATGGCTGGCAACTCCTAAGCGAGCTCGCATAGCACATTGATCGCTTTCTCGTGATAAGAGGATAAAATGCAGCTAAATACAAAAATACAATATACCTCAAGGCACTGCAATTTTTTATGCATGATGTTAAAGATTCCAGACTTAAAGAATACTACATTAATTATGTCGCGTCACAACTCATAGCCAGCGTGAGTATAGCAAAATTAGAGTATTTTCTTATTCAATAGAGGCACACCGTACTTTTAATTTCCAATAAACACTAGATTGCTTTTGTCAGGGATCATATACGTGCAGAAGGTGTGACAACAATGACAACCAACTAAATGATTGTCAGGCTGTCCGAAGATGCAGTGATGGACGTGAGTGTTAATGACTGAATGTTTTATTAAGTAGCGATTTTTGGACATTTGTGGAGAAGAATAATTTTCTCAAACACTTTGAAAAAAATATTCATATCGATATTCTCATTGAAGTATAACGTCAAAGCTTGGTGTGGAGGTACGTTTTTGTTGCCATTAGCTTCTAACCAAACAGTAATTACCATTAATTGCTCAAAGTGTTAAGGTGCAATCACACTATAACTGAGACGCTGAGAGCTTTGAGACATTGTGTAGATTTATCTTTTTACGACATCACATTCGCCCAAAGTCATTGAGACGTGATGTCATATTAAGATAAATGATAAATCTGAGCAACGTCTGAAAGGTCTCAGCACTATTGCCTCAGTTAGCGTGATCGCACCTTTAGGCTTAACGTGCGATGTGAGTGCAGAGACATGGACTAGTATTTCACACACTACTACAAGCAAAAGTATGAAAAATATACTATGATGATTAAAGTTTTAATAATGAAACAAAAGATGCTACGGACTCAGATCCCAACCTTCACCTTTATCTTCTTTTGATGATTAATATGCTTTACGTCTCACAGAGTTGTTAAAGGGCCGAAGATGTTGAGCACGACCTGACCCAAACCCGATTTGTCTAGCCCAAACCTGATTTTTCAACCCGAATCCTAATTTATCAGTCAGTCAGAGCCCTATTTAAACCCGAAATCAAATTTAACTTTAAATTTTGAAGAAATTTTAATAAAAACGAAAGCAAATTTCACCCATCCATGCAGCAATCGTGAAAACCCTATCACTCACGAAAAACCTCGATTTTGCTCTAGCGTCCAGCCCGATTAATGCTCGGCAAATTTTCAAAATCCAAACCCGAACCCAATCGACAACTCTGACGTCATGATAGTTAAAATCATTAATTATTTGTAGGCTGACCAGATTGAATTATGACGAAAACGAGACATTTTGACAGAAAAACGGGACATTTTAAAAAAGAAAACGGGAAATCTAAAAAAAGAAAACAACAGCTCAGATGGCGGAGTGGATAGAGCGTCCGCCTCGGAGCTGTAGACTTGGGTTTCATTCTGCGTCGAGTCAAACCAATGACTTTAAAATTGGTATTCACCGCTTCCCTGCTTGACGCTCAGCATTAAAGTGACAGTGTGGAGAACAAGCCGGCAAGTTTACTTGTTGTGCCGTTAGGAAAGGCACGTAGCGGAATTCCCCTATCTTAGTGTGGTGGACAGATGGCTGGCAACTCCTAAGCGAGCTCGTATAGAGCGCATTGATCGCTTTCTCGTGATAGGAGGATGAATGTGCAACTAAATATGCCAATAACAAAAAAAATACAAAAAATACAATTTAAAAACAAACAAATGCAGAAGTGAAAGAACCGTGATCAACCATCTCTTACCGTATGAAGCAGTTTTTCAACAACTCAAGAAAGTGTTTCATTTTAAAGTTTCTGTTGCTGATCAATTCCATCAATTATATTTGTGCGATGAAGCGATCTTTTGCAGCAAATTCCCATTTTTTAACCACGGACGAAGCGAATCCGTAAAAAAGGACTGCCAACGAAAATACGAGAATATGTACCGGTAACTCCGTTCCATAGTGCTAAAAAGTAGCAATAACTTTTCAACGAGGACGTTTTAGGATCTAAATCCAACGACATCAGAAAACATGTATTTTTTGCTTTTTTTTAAGCCAAAGTGAAAAGTTAGGGTTTGTTGTCTCTTTAAAAAAAGTATTCTTTTGTTTAACTCTCACATAATCATGTGTTACGCTAAATGCGAATATAACAAAAAACGGAACATCTGAGAAAAAGTCGGGACGCTCAAAATCGGGAGAAAATACGGGACTGTCTCGTTCAAAACGAGACGTCTGGTCACCCTAATTATTTGATCATTTATCGGCGTTTTGCAGAAATCAGTCCTTGCGATGCTGATGCTGAGTGTTCAGTTTTGGATGCAGGACACGTTTATGAGTGTACTTGTTATGTTGGATACGCTGGGAATGGATATGCGTGCGGAAATGATACGGATCAAGATGGTTATCCGGATGTTGGATTGCTCTGCAACCAGAAAATTTGTCAAAAAGTAAGCTGATGGTTGAAACCTTTGATAAAATGTTGCATAATGATGAGTCTCAGGCAACATTACCTTGAATCATTCGCTTTGTCCCAACCAAGTTTCTAACTCTGTTTCCTAATTTTGAATTGTACGCTTTAATCACTAAGCCATGGCAAGAAATCAGATTCAATTGCGAGAACCAGTTTTGATCCAGTAAAACGTCTCGGCAAGTCATCGTTTTAACTCAGATTTTTATGTGCAGGACAACTGCCCTAACATTCCTAATAGTGGGCAGGAGGACGCGGATGGGGACGGGATAGGGGACGTTTGTGATGAAGACTCTGATAACGATGGTGTAATTAACATTGAAGATAACTGTGTTTTGGTTTCCAACGTTGATCAACAGGTATTCACTGAATACAATTTTTGTAGCTTTTCTTCCTTTGAAAAAAAGCTTTCAAGATTCTTGACGTGATTTTGAGAGTCTTCATTCCAGATTACTCTCAAGAGCCCTAATAAGGTTGAAACAGTGACTGTCAAAAAATGAGTCCGAATTATCACCTCATCTCTTTAAGCCAACGCAGCAAGGCCTTTTACAGCCAATAAGTTTGTTCTGATATTTCCTTGTTTTAAAAGATACTTTGTATTTCATATTTAGCTGCTGAAAAACATCTTAAGATCTTTTGGTTTCCACCTAATTAGCTTCGAAGTTATTGATAAATGAAGAAAGTCCAGCTTCGCACCACTCGGAAGTCAACTTAAAATCTACTTAGATTGCGTGGTACGATAATAGTGCTTATCGCTCGAAATTCAAAAGATCCGTTGCAAATGAATATTGATGGCGTTTGGCAGATAAGTTAAAATAACGAATACGATCAACGGACTTCAAATTAGGTATGCATACTGCAGTGTGTTACTGATTAATGCATCTTTTCATTTTTACAGAATTCTGATTCTGATTGGCTGGGCGATGCTTGTGATAATTGCCCGAATGTGAAAAACCCTGGTCAACAAGACACGGATGGAAATGGAGTTGGAGATGCTTGTGATAATGATAAAGATGGAGATGGTGGGTGGTTATAAGCTATTTGTTAACTTATCATTATGACGAATAAATTTTGTTAATACTAGGGGTGGATCCGAAGGAGACGATCCCCCTTAAAACGTTTATAGCTGCAAACATCTACAAATACTATTTCCAAAACAATATGAGCTGAAATGTTCAATGACCATGTCCTATCAGGTTCCATAGATCATGAAAGTAATTCCCAGCTTAAATAGAAATCCTGGCTGCGCTTCCCCAAATATCCTTCCTCTGCTTCAACTTTACGTGTATTTAAATAAATGTTTATTGATTTCAATTGGTTTGGCGTTTCTCTTTAGGCATTCCTAATCATGCAGACAATTGTCCATTCATACCAAACAGTCAGCAGAAAGACATAGACCGCGATGGCGTTGGTGATATTTGTGATAACTGTCCCAGCGAGAGCAATCCAATGCAGGTAAAAACATCTTTTTTAAGTCAAATTTATTATTTGCACAACCTTAACTGAAAACTTTATTTCAAAAATTCTACGCTCAAGATAATTTTTGTAGTTTATGCTTAATTTAAAGATGTTTTTGTCGTTTGGGCCTGTCTTGTTTTGCATTGTCGCTTACCGACAAAGTTTCCATGGTAAAGCACTTGGAAAATACTCAAAACCTGGTGTTTGTATCCTGGGGTCCATGAACCCATAAGGAGTCCCTGTAGACGTTTTAAGGGGTTTGTATACTCAAATACAAATACGGTACATCTGCTTGAAGCTTCAAAAACATTGTGATATTGACTGTTACAGCATGTCTCTTCTAAAAGGTTGTCTACATAGGTGTCGTTAGATTTTTTTAGGAGCGCAAAATCATGAAGGTAAAGAGACAATGCTTATTATGAACTAGTAACCATTGGAAACTTCTGTCTTTAAACTGACTTGGATTTTTGCATTGCATGAAGTCATGCGAGTGTATGATAGTAATGACTGTACTTTGGCTGGTGACTTTTCGATCAGCATGGAAAAATTTTTTAACATCAATCATCGTTTTTTTTTTTAAAGTGCTACAAGAAATTTCCATTATACCAACACATAAAAGTAAACTTTTGTTTTTTTATATATCGGCAATTACGTTTTTTGATAGACTGATTCAGACAATGATTTGGTTGGTGATGTATGTGATGACGACAGTGATATTGATGGGGATGGTGTCCAAAACAGTATAGACAATTGCCCGCTGACCATCAATGCTGCCCAGTTAGATACGGTTTGTGACGGTTGAAAGCGCTAAAATCGAAATGTTATTAGATTGTTTTACCAGAACTCGAAACTTGATTTACCGCTACTTTTAAACAAAAGTTAAAGTTATGTTCAGAAAAATATCGAATGAAAAGGGATTTAAAATAGCAGTTTTTCTTTATGCCTTAACGATTTTGCTAAAATTAAAACCAACCTTAGAACCCGTGTAGCTGCAGTCTCCATTTCAACTTCGACCTATCGTCTTGGATAAACAAAAAAGTAAGAAAGTCAAAGGCGGCTCCAGAGTCTTTGGAGAAATGGGGCTAGGAATTGAAAACGTGTTTATCTTGCCGCTTTGCACGTCTGGAAGTATGAAAGTTACAATGCATTAATAAGTAATTCAAGGCAGTGTTCTTCAAACTGGCGGCCGAGACTTACCGGCGGGTCGTGGAAAGGCTCAATGGGGGTTGCAAAATGTTCTTTCCTGACTTGATGTGACAAAATTGAACGATAAACGCGGATTGAGCTGAGAAAATTGTGATCCTTGTAGGTCGCGATAAAGTTGGACCGCGCAAAATCAGTCATGATGAAAAAAGTTCGAAGAATACTGGTTTAGGGGAAGCTTGAGCTCTTTTATCCCTCTGGCTCCGTCAATGTACGTTTGAAATCTGCTCTTTTATTCAGGATAATGACGGCCAAGGTGACGCTTGTGATGAAGATGATGACAATGATGGGATCCCGGATTTTGGCTTCACAACGCTAGCGGATAATTGTCCTTTGGTTTATAACTCCGATCAAGACGACGCAGACGGAGATGGAATTGGAGACGCTTGTGAAAATGACCAGGTTTAGTAACTACTCGTTTACAACTTTACAACGTTGTTGCAGAACAGGCCTGCACAAGACTTTGTAGATTTATTACAAATTATAAGTGTTTAAAAATTGAACCCGATTTGGTCATATGCAAACTCACACTGCCTTGTTCTTTTAAAATAAACCACTTGAGATTTGAATAACCTACAATTTTTTTAGTAACGTGGAGTGTTTAGGATGGAGACTCAGTTCGGGATTGGAAAGATGTTTGTCCTCAAAATGGAGAAGTAAGCTCAACGGATTTCCGGACTTACCAGAGTGTTACACTTGATCCTAGAGGAGATGCACAAATTGATCCTCACTGGATAGTTCTCAGCAATGGTAGAGAGATTATTCAAACTCAGAATAGTGATCCAGGATTAGCTGTGGGTAAGATCATGTAATCTTTTGCAAATACATTGATTGAATGCTCACAAAACAACGAATAGCTTAAAAATTGATTCATTCTGCTCGCGAATCTATAAAGTTTATAGTTTATTTAAAGCCAGCCTATCATACTGAAGGGATATTTTTTATTTTTAAAAGTTAGATATCAGTGCACTAGTATGATTTAAATATCTTTGCTAATAGACCTTCGTAGTACATATTCATACCAGTAAAGTGCAAGATCCAGTGTCTTCCGTTTATTTTTAGCAATCTGTTTCTAAGCAGAAAAAAATTTTTTTGGGGGATTCTGAGAAAGGTACTGCAACTAGGCTAAAGTATTTTCGATTCAAGAGTGATTAGCGGGCCTTGAATGTAAAGTCAGTCAACTATCTTTACAGTTTAAGGCAGTGGTCTTCAGTCTTTTTTACACAATCGCCCCTTTTTGGAAAGCGTGGGTCCAAATTGCCCCCACAAAGCATTAATGAGCAAAAAAAAGTTTGCACGTCCGCAGATGTACTACTTTTTCTACTGAAAATCGGTAAAGAGCAAAAAAGTCAGCTTGCGGGCCGCAGCAGTTTGCCCAGCCCTGCCGTTGAGGAAATTTTTATAAAATTTCGGTATTTGCAATACATTTGTAAAAATTTTTGAAAGATCATTAAATATGTTGCTAATATATCTAAATTTATTTCTATTCAGAAATCAATTGTTAACAATATTGGTAGTTGTAAAATCGCTCCCCAATTTCAAAAATTGTTACAATTGCTCCTTTGAAGGCCGGAATCGCTCCCGTTGAAGAGCCATGGGCCATGGTTTAAGGATTAAACTTTTTAAAGCCCACCCTGACCCTGATGTTTTTTATTTTACTCTATTTATTCCGTTTACAGATGTAGCCGCAGTGTTATTGAAATTCTATATTTTCTAGGCTTTGATAGTTTTGACGGAGTAGATTACTACGGGACTTTTTTCGTTAACACTGTTACTGATGATGATTACGCTGGGTTTGTGTTCGGGTATCAAAGCAGTTCGAAATTCTACGTTATTACGTGGAAACAAATACAACAAACATACTGGCAGCCGTCTCCGTTCCGAGCCGTGGCTAAAGAAGGATTGCAGTTAAAAGTAATTCTTTTTTTATAAGGTGTTACATCGATTTGTTGTATGATGATTTTTTTGTAATTTTAATCAAGTAGGTTTATTAACTACATTTTTTAGACAATGATAAGAGCTATCGCAACATATTTGCGTTCCTGGATATTTCGTCAACAGACAGTAAATTTGGCCGTCCATCTGTCATCATCAGAAATGTGACCATGGCAGTAACAAAAACGATCCATTCCAGCAGTAGCAAGGCGGTAGGCTGCATTGCATCCGATTTCACCAGCCCTGTATAGCGCTTCGATTGTTTTTTCGTAATAGGAGGGAAATATGCCACCAAATACAACACAAAAAAAGAACTTCAAACAAATATGGATTCGTTCTATATGGCCTCCGTCACTTTTTCGTGACAGGAAGATAAAAATGGAGAAATCAATCAAATATTGTGTCTTCAACCACTATACGCCAACCGACCGGTAAGCTGTAGCAGTAAAAGATTTTGCAGATCAAATGGTTGAGTGGTAAGAGCGTACGCTTCTGGAGCAGTAGACTCGGGTTTGATTCCAAGGCGGTGACTTTAAAATTGGCATTCACAGCTTCCCTGTTTGACACTCTCCATGAAAGGGACAGTGTGAAGAATCAACGGGCAGGTTTGCTTGTTACGCCGTTGGGAAAAGCACTTAACGGGCCTACCCCATCTTGGTGCGGTAGACAGATGGCCGGAACTTCTAGGCGATATCGTTATAGTGCTTTGATCGCTTTCTCGTGATAAGAGGATAAATATGAAGCAAACAATGTAAATCAGGGGTTCTTAACCTTTTGCTTTCTGCGTACCACTTCTGGACCTTTTTTGTAGCTGCGTACCACCTACCTTTGATAAATACTTTTTTACCATAACAACATATAAGAGCTGTGCTGAAAGGTTTATTTACATACAGAAACGAATACGTAATCAAATGCAATGTTCATTATAGCGATTTCGAAAAAATCTCACCATGTGCGAGTCATTACCGGATAGTGAATCGAGATTTTGGAAGAAGGTAGTCTAAGGGTGGGCAAAACTTTATCGAAAGAGTCACTCGTGGTAAAGTAGAACAACCGAAGAGTTGCCACCGGTTAGTCGACGAGCAAAGATAATGTAGATGGGAGATGAAAGAGCAAAAAGGTCTTCGGGCGCACAAGAGCTGGAAATGGGGGGTGTAAGTGCAATTTCAAAACAAAAAAGTCTTTAGTGTTCCTCACAAAAAGCTGAAGAGCCACCTCTCGAGGGTCAAAAAGCCGCTTGTGGTTTGCGAGCCGCACTTCGCCCACCCCTGATGAGGTCAATCTGATTGCAAAATCAGCGATGTTGCTCCCGGGCTCCTGAATATAGGCCTGACAACTACAGTGATTCATTACTCCCAAAATATCTAAAAAACAGGAAAGGTGAAAAATGAAGTTTACGTCTTCTAAAATGTTCTAAATTTTGTAATCATTTGTTTGGAAGAAGTGAAGCAGCTTTTTTTGCAACATAAAAAGATGCATCCATGAGGATATTCCCTGAGACGTCATTCTCGTATAAAGCAGCAATGACGTGTATTCTGATCTATGCGGTGCAGCTATGTACGAAGCTCTGCGAGGTCGTTGCTTCTGAGATATCCAAGGGTGTAAAGTTTAAAAAAATAGGGTGGCAACTGGCAACGCACAATTTTAAAGCGAAAACCTCCCCCAAATGGGCGCTTTTGACCGCAAAATTTTGGGGGAGGTTTTCGCTTTAGCCTGAATGATAAATCAGTAATTTCACACCCGGTCTACGCTTATTGCTACTTTTGGCAGCGGTGGCGAGTCGTTTGAAATATACTATAGAACGTTTTGCAAAACTAGTCCGAAAAGCATTTTGTGTGCGCATTGCGTTCCTACTTCACTACACCCAGGGATGATAGCTAGAACTGCTGTGAAACTCAAGCAAGGAAAAATTTTGAACCCTGAGTTTCTCTATTTCGCACACCAAATCGTTTCTGTTAAAAGTTTTTTTACCGGTTAGGTTGATCCATACATTCACATCACCATTTCAATTTTATGCCAGCTACAATATTCGATGGTATCGCAGCTTGCTTGCTGCAAAAAACGGCCCACAAGCAAGCGAGCTATTGGCAATGCCCATATAAGAGTATGCTGCGTCATACCATAGTCTCCCCACATGATCATACACATATCTCTAGCTAGCTTATTTTCATGCAACTCATTTCAGTTGTAAAGTAAAAAAGGTTTTGTGACTTGTGAGGATGCCGTAAAAACAAATTCTTTATGCATTTTTGGAAAATATCTGGCCTACCACTTGAAAAGCTTACGCGTACCACAGGTTGAGAACTCCTGAATTGTAAATACTAAAATACCTGTACAGACAAACAATGCAAATGTCCTTAGGTAGTGAATTCCGAAACAGGGCCAGGAGAAAAGTTGAGGAATGCCCTTTGGCATTCTGAGACAACTCCTGGGGAGGTGGAAGTTTTGTGGAGTGATCCGCTCAAGCAAGGATGGAAAGATAAAACATCTTATCGTTGGGAACTTCAACACAGACCTCATGTGGGATACATACGGTCAGTGCTGATCTTTGATTTATAGCTGTTTCAATTCACTAACCCTCGTTATGAGTGATCTTTGTAGTTGACTTGTAATTAAACGAAATAGTTTTATTAGCAGCTCTTATTGAATACTTTCTTTTCTGGTTGCATATTGAGACACCAACTACAGGCTTAGCGTTTTCGATTTATATAAATTTCTTACTTATTTCAGGGTGAAATTTTATGAAAAATCAGTCCTTGTGGCGGACACAGGTCCGGTGTTTGACCTGACGATAAAAGGAGGAAGATTGGGGGTGTTCTGCTTTAGTCAAGAAAATGTTATTTGGTCAAATTTATTTTACAAATGTAATGGTACGTACGGATTAACTTATTGCACTAAATGAATGCAACTATATAGTTTTTGCTGGATTGGTTTATGTAGTTAAGATATTTAAACAAATGACATCGATACTGTACTGGTATTACAGACCAGCTGAAAACACACAGTTTAGCCTATCACATTAAAAATAATAGAAAGCAGCTGAAACTAATGGAAAATCAGTCTGGTTTATGTCGATTCTTAGCAAAAACACTTACCCTGTCCACGTGTCCAATTTTAGTGGGCTTTAGGTCCGCGGTCCTTGGTTTTAGCTTCTGCATCATATTTAATTTTTGACGTCATAATTACTTTTTTATTATGACATCAAAAAACTGATTATGATGCAGAAACTAGCACCAACAACCGCCGACGTAAAGCCCACCTAAATAAGGGCACGTGCACAGGGTAAGTGTACTGGTAAAGAGGGGAATATGCTTAAGTCTGTTAGTTCTGCGTGACTTTATTCAGGAAAAATTCAAACAAAATTAATGAAGATTAAACTTGTTTTTTTATATTGCAGATACTTTGCCAGCAACTGAAGCACCTGTGCCTCCGAGTTTAATAAATAAATAACCAAAAATGTTGTTTAAAAACAATTTTTATGCCGCGAGATTATCATCATTAAATAACGTTGTCACAAACTTGCCTCTAATCAATTCAATTTTACGGACAAGCTGTAATTTTGATCAGCCTAAAGGTGTGCTAACCGATACGGCACGCCACAAGCGACAATTTTTTATCGAAACTTGTTTGTTTTAGTTTACCGTCAAGCGTTTGCGCGAAAACACGCTACATTCACTTACATCATAATTTTTGTCGCGCTGTCGTATGTCGCACGTCGCCTGTGGCGTATTAGTAAACGCACCTTAAATAAATTGTTTTTTATGCGCGCAAAAAATCATGTCCTTGCAACCACCGTGTGGCGCTAAATGTACAACCAAGCCTTCATGGAGCGCTTAATTGATAGCACTGTATACTCAATCTCAAGTTTTGTTTCATGTTTTCCAAATTTTTTGTTTGAAGTTATAAATTGTTTATGGCGTATTATGGTGTTTTCATTTTTTTTTTGTTTGTTAATGAATATTGACAAAACGCCATCATTAATAACATTTATTCAAATTGGTGTATGTTGATTCGACTCGGGTAAATACGACAATGACGTTTTTCCTAAATCAAGTCAAATAGCGTTTATGGTAGCATTCATAAAATATGCAGCAGATTTATTTCGCATTGCAATTATATACCACAAAGCTTGAAAAAAATTATGGGGCGCCGTGTGTAAAGCTATGCAATATAAAATTTTGCATCATTTTTTTGGTTAAATTACGTGCAATATCATATATTGTTGCAATTTATGTATATTGCTGCAATATGTGTTAAATTGTTGCAATTTATGTATATTGCTGCAATTTGTGTAAATTGTTGCAACTGATGTATATTGCAAAAAAACCTTTAAATCGGCTTTTAATTGCCATGGTGATATGCTAACTAAAACAGTCAGTGTTGCCCTTTCCCTTTTTCTATGAACTCATGTAGTGTACTGGCCTGAGGCGCTGTTGTACTGACTGTGCAGTGTGCGCTTATGCTGTATGGCTGAAACATGTCAGATTACAGTAACTTCTGTGATCTGTCCACAGAAAGCAGGTAGGCTACATCCTGACATCAGCAGATCAGCACACCGATACACCATTAGCCAGTTACATACGGTAAACTGTAAAATTAAAAATGTCAAACTAGTCTGCCGATATTTTTTAACTGAACGAACCCTAACTAAATTTAACCCTAACTGTACCTAATTCTAATCTAACCCAACTGGACCTGGGAGCTGATACTAGTTGTTACCCCTATACCGGTAGTCTAGTCTAGTCTAGTCTAGCTGCTGGTATTCCAAAGGATACCGGTACCAGTAGCTTAACAGTAGTAGCTGTTACAGACTGAAGCTCGCCTGTGACTAAGCTAGTTAATATTTAGCCCAAGAGGAGCGCCTGGGCTTTCACCACTTCGAAACTGTATATCCAACTGTCTTCCAATACCAAACAATTTTCGAATTCTCTTTCTTCTATATTGATTAGTTGTAAAACAGTGTGAAGATATCCTTGACTCAGCACAAAGCGGCAAAAATTAACTTTGCTTTACCGGGTTAAAACTTCAATAAAATCTTTCAGTTAAAAGCACGTCCTTCCACCATAAAACCAAACGTAAAACTGATTTTGAAATTCGCAAAATAGATGTGGCAAACAAACAACAATCACGTGAACAATGACGTAATATGGAGTAAACCAATCGCAACAAAGTTTGAGAGAGGCGTGAAATTGTGTAGAATCAATCAAGTGTGACGGGGAATCGTTGAAGGATGAACAAACGTTGAGAGCAAGAAAAAAATTTACAGTGAGCAGCAAATATTAAACACCGGGTTTGAAACCTTGATTGATTGATTGATTTCTTCATCTTTATCCTCCTATCACGAGAAAGCGACGGAGGCGCTATGCGTAGGACGAATCCAGACTCGCTTAGGAGTTGCCTTTGTTTCCAAGTTTTCCGCTTGAATTTTCTTCTGACTTCTTTAATTTGCTGCTTGCCAGATTCCACCAAGCAGAGATAATCATCGTGAAGCATCTTTTCCAAGGACGCAACAACGAGACTAGGTTGGGAGGTGAACCATCAACCTTGCGATCATGGTCGCCGTAAAAACGACGCTCCGAACCACTACGCCACGCTGCCGACTTAAGTCGGAAATAAAAAAAAGGTTCGGTGCTGAACAGTAGCTTAAATGATTCATTTAACCAGTAGCTTAAATGTTTCAGCCAAACCAATAAGCGCACACTGCACAGTCAGTGCAACAGCGCCTCAGGCCGGTGCACTACATGAGTTCATAGAAAAAGGGAAAGGGCAACACTGACTGTTTTAGTTAGCATATCACCATGGCAATTAAAAGCCGATTTAGAGGTTTTTTTGCAATATAGATAAATTGCAACAATTTACACAAATTGCAGCAATATACATAAATTGCAACAATTTAACACATATTGCAGCAATATACCTAAATTGCAACAATATATGATATTGCACGTAATTTAACCAAAAAAATGATGCAAAATTTTATATTGCGTAGCTTTACACACGGCGCCCCATAAAAAATCAAATCTTCATTACACTTGCCGAATTACGCCGAAGCGTGTGACGAGGGGCGGAGCCCATCCCCGCGGTTTAGCGTAAGGGCAACGCCGCTTTTAACTCCAAAGACACGTCGCTGCCACGGTAAGCCGTTGGCGGCATTGTTTCCAATTTCCAAGTTGGAAATCGAATTCCAGACATTTCCCACCGATAGCGATGTCACTATCACTACACCAATTTCAAATTGTTAGGCTACTAAAGTCTGCAAATACAGAATTATCTCCTACACAGTTTCATTACCACTTCGATTGAAATTATTACAAACAACAATAATATTTGTAATTTGGTATTGAAACGTTTAAGGTCGCTTTTAAAATAAATTTTAAAACGGGCTTTTTATTTAATGAAGTAAAAGGTGCTTGGTTTAACGGTATTCGTGTGTGATATTTACGCAGACGCAACAGATGCTGCAACGCAAGAGACTCATTGGCTAGTTTTTTTTAATTTTCGCTGATTGCAGTTTTTGTGCCAGGAGCGGATCCAAAGTTTCTTTTTTTCGGCTTGAGGGAGTAGATTTGTGAGGAATGGAAAAATGCTTATTTTGAAGCGTTTTGCGTGTGCTAGATCGAAATGTTAACTCGTATTAACATATCCATATCAAGGCTCCTTCACATGGAGTTTCAACCCCAGATCTTGTCTTTGCTTTTTTTTCGGCGCAATTCGATATTCCATATTCGATTCTTTTTGTCCAGGTTACTTTGTCTCACTTTAGTGAATTTAAAATAATCGTCGGTATGTCATTACCTTGTTTTTGCTGATAAATTTTTTTTGTGCCAGAAAAAACAAAATAAAAAGTTTTTTAATTTAGCAAAGTTGCTTCGCATATACTATGTCCGTCGTTTATCAATAAGTTACCGCATGAATGTGAGGACATCACAAAAAATGTTTGGCGTACACCGCTAAATGCTCAGAGTAATATCGAATATCGTTGCAATATTCTTTATTCTTTACTTTTTTAAACTACCATCGAAATGGATTATTTCTTTACTTTTTGGTGAACTATCGAATATCGACTATTTCTTGACTTTTTTGGGTATCGATTCCCAAACCTTTTTATATCCCACAGAGGATTCGCGCTCGCATTACTTTTTTCCGTCAGCCACCAGACTACAGTAGTTCATGCAGTACGCAGTGAGTCTAACTCCCACGTCATTTTTTATAAGCTTACAAGCCTGACTCCCTAGTCATTTTCTTATAAGCTTACAAGGCCAAACGTATAGTTGGCGCAGGTATTCGTAGATGTTGACGTCAAAGACCATCAAATGCGCGTAAAATGCTAACCCAGTTCCAGGAGCGAAATTCATTGCGAAATTGCAAACAAAGTACCGGTACTGTAGAAACATGTTTCACGCAGTATGCAAGCCACGACAAACTACAGTAGTCAGTAACTATGCTATGATTGAAAAGAACAGGGTCAACGGGAGAAGTTCACTCACACATAGAGATGTAAAAAAACGTTTTTTTCGCTTGTTTTTTTTTCGTTGTTTTTTTTTTTTTGTTTTTTTTTACGTTTTTTTTGTTTTTTTTTGTCTTTGCACTTGACAAAACCAAAAAAAGTTTGTTTTTAAAATAAAACAATACAATCAGCGTCAAATCGCACGACTAACATGACAGAGTATCGCACATGTCATTGTGCAGAGTGTCCATAAATTATTGCTACAATTTCAAAAATTCGCCACAGTCTTACTTTTTAAGATATTTTCGTGCGTAGGATATCCAGTCGATATTCAATTTCTAGCCATGTTCTTGCTAACATATCCACAGTAACTGTATCAAGTGCTTCAATTAATCGTTGTTGCAAATCACCAACGCATCTGACTTTGGTTCGGTAAACGATATCCTTTACATAGCCCCTCAGGAAAAAATCCAATGGTGTGATATCAGGGAAACGTGGCGGCCATGGAATGGGACCATCACGTCCAATCCATCTTTCTGGAAATGTGTCATTCAAAAATTGACGAACTGCAAGACCCCAATGAGGGGGTGCACCGTCCTGCTGGAAAATAACTAGTGGTTACGGTTTAAGGTGTGGTGACTCATATTCTGTCAAAAGGTCGAGATAAATTTGAGCTGTAATTGATTTCTCAGCGAAGAAAAACGGACCAATAACTTTATCATGCATGATTCCTCACCATACAATTAGTTCAAGGGAGTCTCGTTCAAGCTCGTAGGTTTCATGTGGATTCTGCGAGCCCCGTATTCTTGAATTGCGTCTATTTATTAATCCAGAAATGTGGAATGTTGACCCGTCACTGAAACAAACGCGTTTCAAAAATCCTGGATCTGAATCTACTCTGTGTAGCATCGTCATTGCAAATTTTTTCTTCGTGGCTTATCTTCTGGCTTGAGGGCTTGCAGTAACTGCACTTTACTGTATCGCAAATTTCTATGCAAAACTTTGTGAAGAGTGGAGCGTGGGATCTGCAATTGGGTAGAAGCCTGCGAATATACTTTCTAGGGCTTCTGGTGTATGCCACTCGCACAGATTCAATTTCTTCTTCTGATCAGTGGCGTACGCACGGGGGGGGTTCGGGGGTCAAACCCTCTATTGAAGATTTTTAAAGAAATGAAAACCTCTCTTTTTGGAACGAACCGCCTTTTTTCATACACAGATTGCCGAAATTGCTCTCATGTTTTTCTGTGCTATCCAACTTGCTTATAAAATCTTGAAAAACTTTCATTGTGATGCAATAATAGGCCTACTAATAGTCAAACTTTGCTTGTGCGCTGCGCTTGATGTTGACAATATTGCAGAAACAGTGAAACCTTTTTTGTTATTAAGGTAAAATCGTTTTTACGCACCGTAACTGTCTCAGGAGCTGGAGTGCTCTGTTTCCCAGACTCCCCGATTATGTGCTTGAGAGTATCACATGATATCGACGCTGTGATTTGGGTGGAAAGTACTTAGATATAATCGACGCTGCTTTTGACCTTAATCACATGATTAGAGAGTCCTCTCGCGCGTGACTTATTGTAATTTAAAAATGTTTCGGTAGGGAGGGCAGTTTTTGCTCATGCTTCACTGTCTTCAGTTTTCAAGACAGGGAGAACTGCCCCTTTTATAATGAGAGCATATTAAATGTTTTATCAAGGTTTATATGTGCTCTTTAATGTTGGTTCTTGAAAAGATTTCTTTGGAAGGAAGCAATTACTTGTTTTACCCCCCTGGCTACACCCTGTTTGTCACGTTGCGAAAGCTAGCTTACTTTAGTCAGTTAACTTCATGGCCTAAAAAATGAAGTCGACTAAAATTTTTTGGAAAATTTTTAACCACGCGTTGACAGCTTGAGTTTTTGAGAAACCTTTTCACTTCTAAATGAAGCGCAAAGAATCAAGCGAAAGTGTGAATGAAATATCTGGATTGTTTTCTTCGTTATGGCATTATCATAGCTGTGACGTCACTGAAACTTACGTCATCACGATGTGACGTCACTGAAACCCCCCATTGAAAAATCCTGCTCACGCCACTGCTTCTGATATTTGAGGTCGGCCAGCTCCCTGTCTCTGCAACACACTACCAGTCTCCATAACCTTTTCATGCCATGCTCGAATGGTAGATCGTGCAAGTGGCTTGCACCAGTACGATTAAGCCTATAAGGCAGTGGTCGGCAACCTGGGGGTCACGGCCCAACTGTGGACCTTTTCGCAATTTTTCGTGGGTCGCGAGCTATTTGGTTTTACTAAGTCTTTATGAGCCGCATGCTAGCTGCAAATAAAAAGTAAGCCCATAGGCTACAACTAATAATAAAAACCTTCCCTTCGATGCTTTGCGCGTAAAACAATCCAATTCTTTTTCTCCCGGCGGTACGTTGGCTACACCGGCCGGTTAGCTCAGTCGTTAAGCGCACGCCATCGGTACGGGAGGTCTTGGGTTCGATTCTCGGGCCGGTTGAATCGGCACAGTGTCGCCAACGACTCGCCACCGTTGTGAAGTTTCTTCGGAGCTGTGTTGCCCAGGCGCTAAGCAGCGGAGATGGGCCCCGCCACTCGTTACACGCTTCGGCGTAATACCGCGATTATTATGAAGATTTGATTTTGGTACATGGCTACAAAAGCAAAACCCGTAGTACCATGCACAAAAACGGGTGCCGTGTGTCTGTATATCTTTCATGCAATGCTCGCTTTCTTTCTTCAGTTCTATTGATGCGAGCGAGTGAGTAGAAAAAAAAAGCACGCGCTTTGCATTTTCTTTGCTTTAAAAACAACGCATCGTTTCTTTATTTTGTAGTTTGTAGTCGTGCTGCATAATTTATTCGTGGTTTTAAATGTAGTGGGCCTTCAATAACTATAGACGCTTCTCACACTAACGCTCAATCAAGCGTAACGAAGTGGTTTTAGCAAAAAGTTGCCATCAAAGCGAGTTCGCATGTGGTAAACCATAGTAAAGTCGCTGTTTTGTGTAGTTTTTTTTGTTGAAATGAAAGTTATTTTGTTCTGTAAAACAAAAGATATTCATTTATTAATATTTTATAAAACAGTTAAAGTCAGAAATTTTTTTTGAAATTTGCTTTTAACGTCGGTGGTTATGGTATTTGTAGACTGGAATTACGTTAGGTTATCTTAACCGTAGAGCGCGTAACTAGACTCTTTCAGATTCAAACTTGAAGCTTTTCTTAATTTTGCATTCAAGATTGCTTTGCTGAGGAACCGGTGTTAAACCTTTACTGAAGACAGCGTTATTTTACAGGTCGCTTTCATGTTTTGTACGGTTAAATTATAATTATTTACAAACTTTACAAATTACGTCGCTGACAATGCAGATTACAGAGTGCTTAATTATTAAGTTTATGCTTTGTCCTGAACCTAAACGAACCATAAAGCTCAAAAGTGTGCTCTGCAAGTAAATTGAAACTCATTCATTATAATTATATGAATGATGTCGCAGTTCAAGAGTAGCAAAATGCCTACTTAGCCGTTATGGTGAACAGTAAACTCTACAAAAATATACGTTACGCAGCTAATACTTTTGGTTTAAGATGACATTTATGTTCTATCACACATTTACTAAGCAGTACACTCACTTAAGTAAAACTTTTGTCGTTGTTATACGAAAAAACGAAGCTTTTCTTGTTATTTGCCATTCATTTCCAAAGTAACTTGATCGCTTTATGGCAACTCGCGCAGACATCGCTTTGTCGCGCATGCGCAGTAAGCTACAGTGCAAAGGGTCTATTGAAAGGGTGATCTGGGCCGCGTTAAAAAAAGGTCGCCGACCACTGCGATAAGGTATTGTGATCTAAAATCTTGTTGATTGTCACTACACAGTACATGAATAATGACGTCCGACGATTTCACTATCTGGAAGTAATTAGGTTATTGCATTTCCATTGATTCGCTTTTTGTGAGGTAAAGTTTCGTCACAATTAGTGCCATTTGAATAAATCAATATTATTTGATTCATCACTTTTCGTTTTCGTAGCAGCTGTCAGCACATTAGCTTTATCTTCGCTATCAGCTCGCAGCGTAATATAAGTTTGGGAGGTAGGAGTTCTTTAATATCCATATTGTAGCAACAGATAGTAAGTTCAGAACATAAAACATTTAAGAATTTCGATTAATAAATTGAACTTCAATCTCACTCACCAAGATCTAAGACCAAATCAAACATAATCAGAATGATCTGATTACGACAGATAAATCTGATTACGAGTGGGATTCGAACCCACGCCCGCACCGACTAGTGACGTTTCACCATCCCAATGGTTGTGGCGAGTCGTAACAGGAGACACGGCCTTAACCACTCGGCCATCGTGATCTAACGCCTGAGCAGCCGAATTTCTCCTATATATTTTAAGATTAATTCATCATCCCACTATAGGAAGCCAGCCCATATAAAACATTTAACGTTTTTAAAATAGTTATAAAACATTTAACGTTTTTAAATAGAAAATAACATGCAGAAAATATGCTAAGCGTTTTCAAACAGCTCCACCGTTCTTGATGATGATGATTTCTTTATTTTTATCCTCCTATGACGAGAAAGCGACGTAGACGCTCCGAATAGGACGAATCCAGAGTTCCAGACTCGCTTAGGAGTTGCCCTTGTTTCCAATTTTTCCGCTTGAATTTTGCTTCTGACTTCAATTTGCGTCTTTTTAAATTCCTCCAAGTAGAGATAATTGCCATGAAGCATCTTATTCAAAAATGCAACAACGAGGCTTGGGAGGAAGTTAAGCCGTCAACCTTGCAATCATGGCTGTTGTAAAAACGACGCTCGGAACCACTCGGCCACGCTCCCGTCCTTCATCAGAACATGATCGAAAATGGAAAGCCAACGCGCCCAAGGGCAAACTAATTCAAGCGAAAAGCAAAACCATACCCTTGCTGTTTTGCTTTTCGCTTATTTGGTTTGCCGTGCGTAAACTTTTTTATTTCTGATCATGCTGTAATTTTTATGCTGTAATATGTACTATTCGATTGATTGTAAAAGCAACAAAATAAACTGTTCTGTTCTGAAGTGAAGGACTGACGATTTGTACGGAAAAGTTCAGTTTATTTTCTGTACCGGCATGTTATTTTGTAAATATTGTTCAAGTCTATAATACAGTAGTTGAAGAAGTTCATGTTTATAGTCTCAAAACTTTTAAAATTAGATACCGTGCAAAGAAGAACAGAGGTGGGGGTCTGGGGGGGGGCGGAGCCCCCCAGAAGTTGATACAGTCTTGAAGTTTTAGTTGATGGTGCAATGATTCATCACCCCCAATAATTTCCACAAATGTACGCCACTGAGCATGACCCACCGGCCACCGCGGAACCCTTTAAACTGCTTCAATAAGCACTTAGATTTCGAAGATATAAGAACCATTGGAGATGGGATTACTGTCAGAAGCCAGGAAATAGCAAAGCACAATCAGTATTCCCGCTTGCAACAAAATTTGCAAAAAAAAACGTTTTTTTTTTGAGGCCATGGTTTTTTTGAAAAAAAAAACTGTTTCTTTTTTAAAAAAACAAAGGCCAAAAACGACATTTATATCTCTACTCACACAGCATGGGCGAAGCCCTAAAAACTTTTGTCATTTAGCTTATCAAATTGCATTTAGCCTAATTAAAAAAAACGCGGCAACCCGAATTGTTCGATCCTGATCAAGAGCTCATTAATTGTCCCAACCAATCACGGGTCAATGCAAAAGCTTAAGCCCTGCTTTGATACAAGTTGAAACAAGCGTTGGATGTCACCTAAAAATGTTGATGTCTGTCGATGGGCCCCTAAAACAGCATGAGTCCCGGGGTCATATTTCCCTCTATCCCCCTGTCATAGGTTTTGTATAGCATTTCCGTTGATACAAATGGCAATTTGTAACAGCAGCTTTTTTGTACGAAGGCTGCTAGAGTGTTGCGGCAGCCCGAAGTGATTGCATCTGTAGAGCAAGCTCATTGACAGTAGTATATCTGCACCGTTCAGTAGTTGTTGTGGTGCTAATACCAGCACTTGCATTGTGCGCGTTAGGTTAACTGGTTTCGGGTCGAGCTCGAAAGTAACACATTTTTTCCTGAGTTGATAGTACCCATTTTATATTGGATTTGATCTTGAGCGATACTGTAGCAATTGTCATTACCTTTATCAGTTGCACTTTTGAAATGGCCAGACCGAGTATGGCTGGTTGGGCTTCTGCACAACATTGTTTTGTTTAGGCCTAAGGCCACCACTCGACAATCATGGCATTGGAATCCCAATAATTGTTTTCCCAAGGGTAGGCCTACAACTAAACTTGTCGGCTTCTTCTCTGCTGAACGTTAAGCGGGGAAGCTGCTAATACCAATATATGTGAACCTCACGCTCTAGGAACCAAAGGCCTCTTGGATTGTGCTCGGATGCGTCGAAACAATTTCAATCGACTTAGAAGAGATTAGTAACCTCAAGAACCAAACAAGTTTGTCGATGACTTACAAAATTAGTGTCGTTTCTACTTCGATGTGAATTCCTATGGATTGACCAACTCACAATCGCACAAAAGTGTTTTTCTTTTTAAGTTTATTCCACAAAATTACAGGTGCCTTTTTGACGCAATCGAATGATCACACAATAAAAGATACAAATTAAACAAGCAAGCCAACAGGTTTTGTTACAGCTCTCAGAAACACAAGAAAATGGCTGCCCCAAAAGCATTTCCATTGATTGTAAACTGTAAATTGAAGCAATTAAGCCAATAACCATAAATGGTTATCGAGTAAAGTTTAGGTACTGAGTAGACTCTTTTAGCTTTGCAAAACTTTTCAAATATTCATATGTGATAGATGGAAAACTGAAAGGTCGTTTGTACAGTAGATTATGGAGTTTATTTGATTTAGTCTATAGGGGATTTTTATGGGAAACCTCAGCACAGTTTTTTCAGAAATCCTTTTTTACCCAGAGTACATCATGCCACTTTATTTCTGCTTTTATAGATTTTGCTTTGCCCAATTGTTTTAGGTCACAATCAGATTTTGATCGTGAAAGTAATGTGATTTAGGTTCGATTGACGTTGCGCTCCTATATCAGATAAATTTAAAAACTTCATTGGGCTGGTCTGGTAGCATCGCTGATTTCGATACCTCAAGTTTTGTGACTTAACTAATTGCCTTCCTGACTTTTTATGGAATCTACGACTGGGTCTTTGAAGTTGGAATACAAGCATTTGTACCAAAAACAAGTGTCCGATGTGCTCCTACACATAAACTCGGAGTCATATTTACCTAGAAACCTACGGGCTCGTGATAGCTTTAAGCTAACCTTACAACGGACAAGCAGCCGCCAAATACACAAGTCTTAAAGTTTATATAATTGTTTAATTAATTGTTATTTCTAATATCATTTAGGACTAAACACATTGCTGCATAGTTTATTGCCCACATTGCAAAAAAACCAATCACTCACTTTTTTGATCAATTTTAAGGTTTTTTATTGTATTTTGGGACAACACTGCTTTGTTTTTAATTTTTTTTTTCGAAAGATGGTTTTTCAAATTCTTTTCAATAATGAAGTGCGAAGGTAACATATTTTTTCTTGGAGTTTTTGATTTTGTAATTTTTTGGGACAACTCTTTTCTATTTTTCAATTTTTATTTTTTTTCAGAGCATGCTTGCTTTCTTCTTAATTCTATTTAATAATAAAGCACAAAGATAACACAGCTTTTTTCTGGAGTTTACATTTTTGTAATTTTTTGTTTTTGGGACAAGTCTGTTTTCATTTGTAAAATTTTTTTGGTGCATGCTTTCTTTTTAATTCTTTTCAATAATAAAACGCATAGGTAACACAACTTTTTCTCGGAGGTTTCGATTGTTAAATTTTTCTGGAATAACACTTTTTAATTTTAAATTTTTTTGGTGCATGTCTTCTTTTTATTTCTTTATAATGATGAAGTGCAAAGGTAACGCAATTTTTTCTTGGGGTTTACGATTTAAAATTTTTTTTTTTTGTAACAACACTTTTTCCATTTTAAATTTTTTTTTATTCATGCTTTCTTTTTATTTTTTTTTTCAATAATAAAGCGTAAAGACAATACAATTTTTTCATGGGGTTTTCGATTTTGTAATTTTTTTTGGGACGACACTTTTTAATTTTAAATTTTTTTTGGTGCATGCTTTCTTTTCAATTTTTTTTAATAATAAAACGCAAAGGTAATACAATTTTTTCTTGAGGATTATGACTTTGTAGTTTTTTTTTGAAACAACACTTTTTTCATTTAAAATTTTTTTTGGTGCATGCTTTCTTTTCAATTTTTTTTAATAATAAAACGCAAAGGTAATACAATTTTTTCTTGAGGATTATGACTTTGTAGTTTTTTTTTTTTGAAACAACACTTTTTTCATTTAAAATTTTTTTTGGTGCATGCTTTGTTTTTAATTTTTTTCAATAATAAAGCACAAAGGTAGCACAATTTTTTCTTGGAGTTTTCGACTTTGTAATTTTTAAGACAACACCTTTTTCATTTTTCATTTTTTTTCGTAAGCAACATAAATTTGATTCTTGGGTCCCAATGACGACATAGCCTACCTTACGCACATTTTTTTTGCTTTTGAATTTTCTTGGTTACTTTAAAATAAACAGTTTTTCTTTCTATTATAATTTTTTGTTGGATTTTCAACGAGTTTTGCTGTTTTTTGTGGTTTTGAAACTTGCATTTTTTTTTTTCAAACTACTTGGATTCAGATGATGTCAAGAGCAGCGACTGCCTGAACAAAGCCACGCAGTAATACCATGCTCACTGCGTACAGGGCATCTATGTGAGTAAGAGTAATTGCGTTTAATAGGCAGCTACACACAAATGGAACTGTGCGACAGAGGCCAGGAAGCTCACTGGGTTTTGATTTGTAAAAATTGAAATCGGTTAAGACAAGGTGATTTATTACTTCATGGCGGCTGGAAGTGAATTTTGTTTTTTACAAAAAACAAGCCAAGATTGTTCGCATTACCTTTCACAAACACACGTACTTTCCCATACTACAAACACACTGTTTCAACCAGTCAAATACCAGCAGACAATCCAGTCCCTACAACTCGAGCTCATTCATGTTCATCCAGTGTAGTGTCATTTATGCACCTTTGCTTCAGCTATCAAGTCAACATACCTCATCAAAAAAGACTCCACCTAAATTATCACACCGATTTAAGCACACTTCAGGAATCTGTTCCTGGTCGCAGTTAAAACTGCAAATCAAAATTTGAATGACTGTTCCACCTCTTTACATTTCTACAAGCAAACTAAAAACACCAGACATCTATTTTTTGCTAATAGTCAGAGCACTAAAGTTTTTATTCATAGGCTACACACTTATCTACTCATCACCACAATTAAATCACAGTTACACACTTTTTTGGTTTTTTCGGATTGACAATTTTTTTGGTCGCTTGTTAAGCACTTTTTCTTTTTTCAATTTTTGTAAGGTTTTACGAGGATTAGTATTTCTTTTTGGTAGATTTTGATTTCAGTTTTTTCAAAGGCTGTTTTTAGACTCCTGTGCTGCTCCTTAGATTATCAGAGCAAAAAAGCATGGGGAAACGAAGTGCTCTAAAAGCTTTTGTTGTAATTACTGTGCACTACTCCGCGTAGCAACTGAAACCTCGTCTCTCCATTCACCCAGACTCGTCCAACTGACCTACCGACCTCCATCTCGGAACAAGATTCGCGACAAAACCAGCACAGAGCACCATCTGAAGCCCACTCATTAACGTTAGAGTGCTGCTTTGAGAAGCATCCACATCAATTCCATGATTGCCACTGATCAGAGGCATCAATATTTATCCACGACACGACATGACACCAACAATGCAGGGGGAATGGGGTACATTCTTGACATCACAACGCATTATGTATAGATATTGATTAGTCCGACCACCAACAAAACGAGGAGTCAATGCACACGCCTCCCGCAACAGCTCCCTGTAGTCAACGAAAGAGAAATATTAGGTGCTTCGCTCCAGCCTCGACACAAGCCCGCCCCAAGACTTTGACCGGTAAGCCAATCAAACTTGCCCAGATGAGCTAATCGACTCAGCGACAGTCACTGCAGGAAGCAGCAGACTGAAAAAAGAAGGTTCAACCATACGAGATGATAGTATATCCGGAATACCACTTTAATACCCAGAATACTAACGTACAAATCGTCTGATGATCTATTCGAGTACGTTTCCGATTGCCAACTGGCTTTTGCATTTATAATCATGCAGTAGGCTGCGACGAAGCAGATACAGACTTGGCCTCCAAGGCAGAAACAGATCTAACGAAACAATAACAAAATATCCTCGAATAAAAAAGAAGTCTGCAAATTTATTTGGGAAACACTTGTTTTTGAACTTTCTTTGGATGCTTTCATTTTCGAAGTTTTTTTGCTCATTTACTGAACTATTTTTCACTTTCCTACTGTTTTTGGAATTGCTAGAATTTTTGTGTTTTTTTATTTCTTTTTTCGACGGTTTCTTTTTAAAAATAGCGAATACCATAAACAAAGAAAAAATACGTCTACAAATTTTTTTAGGGAAGATTTGTTTTCACTTTTTTTTTAATGTTTTCTTTTTTAAATTTTTGTGTTCCTTTGCTAAAAACATTTTCTTTTTTCTGATTATTTTTGCAATTTTTACGATGTTAGTGTTTCTTACTTTTTTCAAATCTTTTCTATTTTGAAATGGCTAATGCCACTAGTCAAAAAAACAAATTACAAAGGTTTTTTTGGGAAGAAGTGTTTTTAAATTTTTCTTTTTTGTTTTGGACATTTTCGTTTTGAAATTTTTTGCTCATTTTATTAAACACTTTTTCGTTTTTCTGGTTTTTTAAGGATTACTGAATGCTCGTGATTTCTTTTAGGTTGTTTTTTTGAACAAATTTATAAGAGACAGCATTTTAGAAATAGATTCAACAAACTTGAAAAGTAGAACAGTGTCATTGCCTCGAAACATTTTAGGAAAGCAATGAATAAATGCGAAGATATGTGACGATAATATATTAACTCAATCTTGCATCATGCAGAATCACATTCCATAACTCAAAAGCACTTTTTGCTTTTGTTTTGCTGTGAAGCTGATAATTACAACACAAAAAAACACGATCACATTCAAAAAGTACAAATCTGCGGAACATATAACCATATGCAAGTGCACAAATGACTCGAGCTAAAACACCGGTACTAAATTAATCGACTGATAAACCAACCATCAAATCGTAAACAGCTTTCTCGCACCTCACACACTAGGCAAGTACTTGCCCATTTCAAGCAGTCACCATTATTATCACACCATCATTTGCTTACAATATTCACGACCAGCAAACCATATTATAACCGTTGCAATTACTACGGTTATTTTTGGAAGTGTTTAGTTTTGATGTAAGGGTGAAGATTTGTCTCGGCTAGCTTTATATTTTAAAATTGAAGCTTAAAAGTTTCCTTTATCAATATGCTAGTGAAATCAGTAATGCATTTTTATAGGGTGCTTTGTAAGTTCAGGTTGTAGCTGTAAATACTTTTTGGTGACAAAATAAATGGATTTTGATGAAATCTAGCCAAATTTTTCACAGCATGAACTGTTTTTTGTGACGTAATAAACTCAATAAAAAGCCAAAGTACTTTAGAGCGGATTCTGAAAAATGCCAGAACCTGGAAAGCTTCAGTGCCGACAACTGATGAACTACGAGAGGGATTTTAGACGTTTAGGAAATGGTTAATTGCCCGACCAAGAACTGTAAAACAAGGTTTCCAACCATATGATAGCTTTGGTTGGGTGCCCTATTAGTCGCTTCTTACGACACGGAGGGGTGGCCGGCTACCCTATTCTACCCCGGGTGTAGCACGGGGATTGTTGTTGAGATTTAGTTGCCAATTATGAAAACATTGTTAAATTCTGGTTTTCACCACATACAAATAGTCTTATTATGTTCTGGCAAAGAGCTAACTATTTCTTTAGAGTCTTTACTAGGCTCGGTCAAATGATTAGATGAATAGATAAAAAGATGTCTATTCAGAGAAGTTTACATTAACCAATTCAACTCCCTGAGGGCGCACGCACCTCGTTTTTCCGGAACATACTTGTTTGATTCTTCATTTTTCATCGCAATCATGGTGGCTATTCAAGACGTGCTTTGATTGAACATTTCGCTTCAAGTCATCTTTGAGTCTGGTACGAGTCAATAGACACGTCGTTTTTTGTATTTTATCCAATGAGCAATGTTCATTTTGTCTTGGCTTGCTTCTTTTCGATTGTTTACAATCGTTTTTTTCCTTTTTTTAAATGTCGCGACTGTACTGTTTTCTTCTCTTCACTGTTTTTCTTTTCTTTTTGAATGTTTTAGTTTGTTACATTGGTCTTATTTCCTTTTTTTGAATTTCACTCGCAAACGCTGTCGCTTATCGATGTATTAGCATAGAACAAAAGCGTCGATTGCTACAGGCTTCTTTATCCGTATAGACCTAACAATAACTTACCGTACTCCATTTATCTGGTGTTGTAGTGCATGTCAAGCAGAGATGATGGCGAACGGATCTACATCATTGGCAAATAATTTTCTTCCTTTCTTAATTCAGTATTGGGCATTGTTCAAACTTAATTCGTCTTCTTCAGTTAATTCTCACTTTCATTATTTTCTTGGTCTTTTTTCGCTTATCATATATTTTAATCCCCGACGCCTTATCAATACACTACCATTCTCTCTATCCACAAATTTCTGCAAAACCATTGTACTATGCTTGTTTTAGCCATCCATGATATTATTGAAATTGTTCAACTGTCCATCGTAACTGCGGGGCTTTGCTTGCTTAGCAATGTGATACTGCGCACAGCAGATGCTGTACATCTTTTACGTCCTAAAGTTGAGATTCTGTTGAGAATGATGATGTATCCATAATTGGATCTTGTCTCAATTAAGGTAAGTGATCCGATAAGTCTCAGTGAAACTACACTCTCTCTGTCTTCTCCACCTCCAGTTGGTTCGGCTGCGGGCATTCTTTCAATTCAAATCCGCTTTCAAACATTCCTTCATCTGCTCTATCTACAGTATCTTTTCTTCGGCCGCTTTCTCTCTTTGCTCTTCAAAGTTAATTTCAACATAATTTTGTTACACATTCCCTTCCTCTTTCTTCATAACATGCCCAACCATCTCATTCCACCAGCTTCAGCCATTATATTTTGGTTTCAAGATCTTCTATATTTTTCATCTGCAAATTTCGCACCACACATTTCTTTCACCACAGCTCTTTTCCATAAAAAGCAGCGATATTTAGACTCTTCAACCAATAAGTGCCATGTTGTTCAACAAAAAAATCATCAACCAAAAATTATGAGAAATGGGTAATTAAGATCTGAAATACAAAAAGGCAATGTCACGTTCTGGACGTTTAATGCAGTCTGATACAAAAACTAAGGCACATCCATCATATTTCAAAAGTGATTGCCAGCAACCACTTTGCACAAACGTTCAATTATTTAGTGCATGATAGCAGAATGCATTGTTTAATTTAATGTCTTCGAGAAACACTAACAACTATTTCTCCTACACCAGTCCGAGTTGATAAACCATGCACAAAAGGGGAACAGTGTGTGTGACCAATGAAGCATACCAAATAAAATCCTACCAAAATAGTATGATGTTGCAGAGCATCGCCAAGCATTGACTTGCAACAACGAGTTACATCTTTAGCAGCATGCTTGGCTACTCTGGTGGCTGCTTTTTATCTTAAAATCGAAAACTTGAAGCAGCCAGTCATTCCTAACCAGGCTTGCAAAAGCGTACATTGTCAGTAATTAATCAAAAATCAATGCTGGTTCTTCATTATACATCTTCAGCAATATGCTTGACTACTATCGTGGCTGCTTTTGATCTCAAAATCGAAAACTTGAAGCAGCCAGTCATTCCTAACCTGTAAACCTAGCTGATAAACCATGCACAAAAGGGGAATACTGTGATCAATGAAGCATACCAAATAAAATCCTACCAGAATAGCATGATGTTTCAGGGCATCGCCAAGCATTGACTTGGTACAGCGAGTTACATCTTCAGCAATATGCTTGGCTACTCTGGTGGCTGCTTTTCATCTCAAAATAGAAAACTTAAAGCAGCCAGTCATTCCTAGCCTGCAAAAGCGTACATTGTAACTAGTCAGTAATTAATCAAAAATCAATTCAGGTTCTTCATTAGCCTATGCTCGCGATGTTACGCCGAAGCGTGTAATGAGTGGCAGGGCCCATCTCCGTGGCTTAACGCCTGAGCAACATAGCTCCTAAGAATTGTGACAGCGGTGGCAAGCCCTTGGCGACGCTGAGTCCAACTTGATCTTCCTTTCAGCAATTTTGATGTTTCAGCGAAAAATTTGATTTTGGGGCGAAGCGGATGACGAGTGTGATTTTAGCCGATTTTGGCACCCGGACCGAAAAAGGTTGCCCATTCCTGCCCTAAGCTAAACTCTGTAGGTAAGCTGAGCACAAGCTGATTGCTTGATTGAGGTGGCAAAATATAAAATTAACATACATCGCTTTGTCGCTGTTTCCTTATTTTTTGCCTCGCTCTGGTTTGTGTTATCGATGTTTATCACTTCATGGCCGAAAACGAAATCTACTACTACTACTGGTACCAGCTAATAATTATAGAGTACCAGCAACCAACTCTGATAGCAGAAATCCAAACCCTAAATAAACGACGAGAACAAATAGCCTACCGTTGCATATCATGACTCATAGTCATAGGTAATTACTTGTAGTAAAAAAAGTTGTGTGTCATCTCAGCATCCGGTATGATGTCTTGTTGAAGTACCGGTAACTTTTCGTACTAGCGAAGCACGCTACGGTACAACGAAGGTTCATGCAACATGGAAGATGATCTATAACTAAAAAAGCAATGTCCTTCCTGGCCTACTGGCGAGAAGTCATGACGACTCTCTTTTGTTGGGTCGGAGGCTAATATCAGCTCTCCATCGCCATCAGTGCAAAGCACTCCAGTCAATCCCGCTCTATGGAAGATGATCTAGTTGGACATCGAACCCGAGAGCCAGCTCCGCAGCCCGATACGCCAGCTTCTGCCAATTCCATGCGCAATTAACCTCAATTGACCTTGACCAACTTCGTCTTAATCGAAGCAGCAGCTGTGCACCATTCAATCTCCAAATTAGATTCCATGCTTCTTCAGCTTACCATTGTTAGGCCTGGCTACAAACTAAACTTCTAACTTCGATTATAACTTCCTTCGGTCGCTTGCCGCTTGGACATATTTTATTGACAGGTTTAATATCCTTTCGATTCTCTTCGTATGCACTAATACATAGCTGGCCTTTCCAACTTCTGTTAACTCAATAACTTCTGCAATCCTTCTGGATGAGCGTCTTGAAGTGTGTGACTGCAATTCCTTGGCTCGATCGATTTACTTGAATGATTAATTTGATGAATCCTGCGTAGTATACTGCTAATTAAGCATTAATATGACATCATAAATGCATATTATATAGTCATAAAATTGATTATTATTAATGAATAAACATGAAACCTCATACTAAATAAAACCGAAGCCATCCTGTTTTGGGATTATGTCCCTCATCAGCGAGTACAATCAGGGAGGACAATGTCGAAAATCACTCGGCAAAATTACTTAATCTGGCGTTTGGGCATTCAATACAGTGAAAGGGATAGTAGTTGCAAAAAACAAAAGTAAAGAACAGGTAAATAGAGTTTGTTGGATTAATTCCAAGAGAAGCAAAGACAACATTATAAACAACGTTGCTGCGGATAGAAATAGCACTCCTCGACCGTTTTCGCTCTCGTTATGAGTTTGTCAGGGGAGTATAGCTAATAGTAAGTTGTACGAAAAGATACAGAAACATAATGAAGAAAGACAATAGAAATAGCTGAATAGTACAAGATAGGCAATATCAGATAGACAATCACTCAGCGGTCATCATCCGCGCAGTAAACTTGGCATGATCTTAGCTTTGGTTCAGTGAAGTTAAAATCTTAAAGTGTAAAATCGAATTGCATATTGAAATATCCAGGTGCTGAGAACCTGAAAGCACTTGAACTTAACAGTAAACAATCTGAAACTAGAGCCTTGATATAAACAATATCAGGAATAGAAACGTAGGCTACAAAAACGTTTGATGATAACTGAAGCTACTAAAGGTAAAAACTATTAATGTTTGTATACCTTATCTGTATACAAGCTTCAGCGTCTCTGTTTTATTAAGTGCTCTGTCGTTGCCATCCCACATAAGACTTTGCTTTAGACGATGACCTGGGGCTAAGTTGAAAATATAATTTGAGGCAACTGTAGCAATCATAAGAAACAAACAGCTGAGGTAACAAGAGATTTGAACTTTAGCGAAATTGCTCTTCTTTTATTGATATTGATCGTAAAATTGATCAACAATTGCTTTTGTGTAATAAAAAATTAACATAAGTTTGATAGCAGATACACAACGAAGTATGTAAAATGCAGGTTTATTTTTTGAATTTTAGACGACTCAGGACAGGTAAATTATGACCGTAAAAAGTTTTATTAAAAGAATATGCAGGTATAAGTAAAATCAATCAAATTCATTACGAAAAAAATCAACAGAAAACGCTACAAAGTTTGAGCATTTTCAAAAAAAACGAAACGAACAGACTTTAATGGTAAGTGCAAGCTATATTTGCAAATAATGTTTCCTCTGATAATAAAACTCACTAGCAAAACAATGGATTTGATCAATCGACAGACTTTATTATGACTTTTGTGAACGCAAAATTTGAGAATGAAAACAAAAAAATTGCACTTCAAATGTCCTCGGTGATTTTTCGAGCTCAATAGCGATTGAGAGAGACTGCGAGGTGACCTTGCGCCCTTCAAGCAAGCAGCAATTTGGTGTATCAAATATACGATCGGTTCCAGCCGTGAAGCAGATCCGCCACGAAAGATCGGTACAGCTAGGCCATATTGCTGACATTGGCATCAATGCAGTTTGATGTAAAATGCATTTAACTTTTAAATTAAAATTATGAAAACGTTAAAAACTTTTGAGAAATGCTTTATTTTACATGGACAATACAGTAATTTTGATACTGCTTATAAAACCAACTAGCCAACGGTTTTGTGTGGCATATTCATTGCAGCTTAAGCAGTTTTCATCTTGATTATTTTCTGTAAGATGTCAATAAAAACAAACAACATTCCCTTTGAGCTTGACAGGTGCAAATAATGTAATAAATAATCAAAACATTTGAATATACGAGAAAGTAATAGACCTCCGTGTTTTCAATATTGTAAACAGGCAGTGATTTGCAATAAAATACGACCATTCGCGTCGAAACAAAATAGAAGAATTTTGCAATGCAACAATCGTTACCGGGTCGAGTTACTTTATCAAACTTTCTCCTAAAAATATTACAAGAAAAATAAAAATTTTTGATTAACTTTAAGTCTTTCGTGATCCACAATTCGCGTTTCATTGAACAATAAAATGTAGGTTAATCGTTAAAAGTCTTTAACATTAGTTGCTAAAATCCTGACAGCAACTGTTTCGACCTTGTTTGGTTTCATCAGAGGAACTTGGATTAGCCTGGAGTAAAGTGCCACAAAATTAAAATTTGAAGACCCCCAAAGGTTTCTTGATTGTGGTACCAACCGCGAGCAAAAAAAAATCTTCACCCATGCCCAAATGATTAAATAGCAGAGCGACTATATTTTTAATTTTGTCCGTTCAAAACAAGTGAAACAGCGTATTATTTTCAGATGCCATCTGAAGTCACGAAGACAAATTTCATTGCAATAACACTTTTGATTGCTCTGAGTTTCATTCAATTCGTCAGATCGGGTGTGTATGCAATATTATGTGTTCCTGAGTTATGTAAAACTTACTTATGTTATCAAATACTTTAGTGTAGTGTACTAGCTTTAAACGAAGCACAATTAGTCTATTTTTCGTTCAATTTTTCGCTGTAACTTGTGATTGATAGTAGCTTAGGTGTGGTAAAAAATGAATATTAGCAATCTTCCGTACTGTACATTAACCATACGTAGATGAATATTGATTTGTAAGACTATATTGTATTTTCCGTTTTCAATCACCTGTTTAGCTTGGTAATGTCTCAAATCAAAATCAGATCTTCATTAAAAATTTTTGTGCCAGAGCGTGTAACGAGTGCCGGGACCAATCTGCACCGCTTGGTGACAACTGGGCAAGAGAGATCTGAAGAAACGTTGCTGTTGAAACAAGCCGTCAGCGACAATGTGTCCGATTTGACGGCCCGGGAATTGAACCTTAAACCTCCCGCACTGATAGCGATGTGCTTAACAAGTTAAATCGCTATACTCGTTGCACAGCGATTGAGACGGAAATGTTTGATGCTACGTACTATCCACGTCAGCTACTGCGCTGCTATGAAGCCTTACTAGCGACTAACAGTAATTGTTCTATCCTTTTCCGTGCAGTTTTATTGCTTGATGATGTGAAAAACAAACAAACCAGTGGCTGTGATCGATAAAGAAACTTGCATCCCAAACACTGTTTTCATTGACGTCATTTTTGCAAAAGCTTCGTCATATGAAAACGATCACGTCAAAAGCAAAAGTTGCCAAATCTTTTTCTTGATAGAGCTCGTATGAGTTTTTAAAAAATGTATTAAAAAATCGACTTTTGAGATGAATAGCACTTTTTCTGTCAGCGAAAACAGTATTTTTGGTATAGATGCGTGTAGTTTTTGCACTTACTTACTGGTTATTAATTTTCATCCGAAATCCTATTTTATTAATTGTCCAATTAAATCAATTTTGGTGATAAAATTGACGATGTCTACGTTACTAACATTGACATAATTCCCACGCAATTTTATGAATAAAATTACATTGTGGTCTTCGAGAATCGTGCCTCGTTAAAATTCGAAATAACTTTCTGATCAAAAAATCGATATCACATTAAACTCTTTTTTAGTGAACAAATTGAAAAGATCTAACGTCACTTGTTTATGTCATAACTGACGTCATGTAATAGCAAATATACACAATGGAGCTGCAAAACTGTTTGGAACTGAAACTTTACTATTTTTTGCCATTGTATGAAATCAGATCCCCTCTGTTAATCATCCGCAAGGGCAATCAGAGGGCCGAGTAAGGGGAGGGTCTTCCTATGGAGCGGTAGGCTTGGGGTTCAATTTCGAGTAAGGTCAACCACACACATGATATTCACTGTTTCCTTTCTTGGCTTCTTGACGTAAACATTAAAGGGACAGTCTGTTGGAGAACATGCTTTCAAGTTTACTTGTTTTCAATAAATTTGATTAACCGCGTAAGCCCTTGGAAAAGGCATTTATCGGGATTTTCTCATTTTAGAGTGGCAGGCAGATCGACGACACTTTTTCTAACGCGCGTTGAAGTTGTTTATGGTGATACTGTACTGTGTAAGCTTCGATTTAAATTCATTAAGTTTTGCAGTATATAGGAAACGTATCGTAAATTTTTAGCGATAATTTGTTGGACTTTACTCAAATTTTTCTACAAAAATGGCAAATTTACTTCATTATAATTGCCACTATACGTGCAATAATGTTTCTTCTTTGTTAAATTTTTGCATCAACAAAACTCTAGGCCAAATTTTTGATGCATAAATATTTGTGTTATCAGTTAATGGAACACCTTCTGTGTAAACTGCAGCCTAACTAAACTATTTTCGACAAACTAAACTGATCGCGTAGCCAACAGTTCTTTTTTCGAAAAAAAGGTGATGAAAAGTAATATTTTAAACACAAAATGTCGAAAAAAACCAACCAGAAAACTATAACAACAAAATACAAATCTAAGGAAATCAATTATTTTGGAAATATCAAAACGAAAGAAGCGAAAATTACAAAAATGTATCTCAAGTAAACACGTACATACTCAATGTAAATCAACAACACAACGTGATGCAGTAAAAAAACTCTCAATTTTTGCGACGCGTTTCGTCTTTATTGAACTCATCAGACAAATGCTGAGGAATTTAACACAATTAATGAAAAAACGAATGTTAGCCACACCAAATAATTGTTTTCGAGCTACAAGCCAAGAACAATGTTGCAGACCCACACCTTTCATAACCAAGGAAACTGACTAATATTTGCAGGGTTATACAACATAACACAATCTTGTAAAACATAGAAAACTACAAGCAATATTCCACATGGTAAAGCTCATCCGTCGTTCCCGAGAATGAAGGTCCAACCAAGCCTTCACTAACTGAAACAAATGGTGTGTTATATCGCTGTGTTATGCTGTGTTGTTGATTTGCGTTGAGTAGGTCTATGTACATGTTTATTTGTGCTGCATTTGCTTAATTTTTGCCTATTTTCATTAAATATGTTCAAATCTTAGATTACCCAATACCTTTTCGTTTTCAAGTCAAATCAAATCCGAAGCGGATAAGGATTGGCGAAGAACATCTCCGCAGCTTAGCGCCAGGATAACACAGCTTCGAAGAAACATCGCAGCGTACCAGGCTGTTGGCGACACTGTAATCAATTTGACCGGCCCAGATATCGAACTCTAAACATCCCGCACCAATAGAGATGACGCTAACCGGTAGGTTGGCGTAATAGTTCAAAACAAAAATAAATGAGGTCATTTCAAGTAGTCGCAAAATGTTCTTAGTTTTCAAGTTTTTAAGCGGTTGTATATTGCGTAAAAGTATCTAGTTTCAAGCTAGACACAAAATAACAATAAGCCTAAAGGTCTACGCATTGTGTTCTGCATTGCGTAAAAAAGCGTTTAGCGATTTTTCTGTAAACAATAATTGCGCCCTCTGGCAAGTGTTTTGATCACTAGTCATTAAATGTGCATTTTTGCGTACTATAATGTTATTGTGAAGTTTACAAAAACAGTATCTACCAGCTAACAGTTGTCATTAACGTAGTTGACAAGCTTGATATTACTTCTTTCATTGATACTTTTGAAACTTGTGAATAAAATAGTGGATAAATTATGTGTCTATGGCAGCCAAAGGAAGAAACAACGTTAAAACCCACATTGCTTTTCAAAAAAGGTACTTTCTAGAACAGGGGTAGGCAATACTGTTCACACGAAGGGCTGCATTTGCAAATATTTTGAAGCCGAGGGCCGCACTGACATTGGAAGAGCACATAAGATATCCTATTTTCACCACTGAAAATCGGCGAAAAAAGGTCTCCACGGCCACACATGCCCTTTTTTACTGACATTCGGCGCGGAGTTAAATAAAAAAGAAAAAAACGTCTTCGGCTTGATTTACGACTAGAGGTTATATTTCTGTAAATGCCCGCGAGCCGCATAAAATGGTCTCGCTGGCCGAAGGCGACCCGCGGGCTGCACTTTGCCCATCCCTGTTCTAGAACATGGAACTTACAGATAGTAGAAAAAGTAAACAGAACTAACCGACAAATTCCGGCTGCGTGGTTTTGGAAAAGCTTTTATGCATACCTACCCCTTTTTCAGTTATAATCGTCCCAGCTCCTACTGTTGTGGTTGAATCTGCCACGTCCACCAGCATCACACTCAACTGGACTATGCCAATCAATGAACTATACGACTACTTTACAATTGAAGTAGGCTCTTACTAACAAACTACGAATTTGTTATTGTCACGCTTGACTGAGATCACATCCGACTCACCTGATCGCGTGATTCTTACAAAGACAGGGAATAAGCCTCGTACAAGAAGAATCCAGATTCACTTCCAAATTTGTATTTCTTTAAACTTTGCTTTCTTATTTTATCATTCAAAATAAATATTGGGGGAACTTAGAGTCTACCATCCGTGGTCGCCCAGTCAGACTAAAAGTTTGCCAATAGAAGTCTTGCTCATACAACAAAATAACTCCAATCGATAAGCATCAACTCTACAAACGCAAGACAGTGGAATCAGAATCTCCCAATCATCATAAAACAACGTCCCGATCTTATACTGCTACTATTCTTATGAATATTGCAAATTTTTTAAAGCTGCTGTTAATCAGATATAACATATTTGATAGAAATTATGACACGATTATACAGTAAAATGCGGTGATTTGATTTGTGCTTTTTAGCGTTACATTACAGTCTTATGCTTTTTGGGGGTTTTGTTGCAGTATGTTAGGTTTTATTTTGTATTTAGATTCTTAGTTCTGGAGAAGATTCACAAACGTTAGAAACTAACGATACAAACCTAATAATTGATAATCTCATGCCTGGCTATCTGTATACAATCAATATAAAAGCGATTAGAGGACATTTGATCAGTAATACCAGCACTATCATTCAAGATACAGGTAAAGTAGGCCTAAACCTAGCCAACTCGTATTGTTCTCTGACTAACTTTTCTTGGCCCGCTTACCCTTGGAGCTGTTGGAATCGGAGCCTCCAAGCATGTCGATCCTCTGGGACAAAGGGCATTATAGGTGCTGCGATGGAATGCCAAGGCGAAACCAACTAAGATCTTAATCGAAAGAAAAATATTGTACAATAAGTGAGGGGATACAGAAATTCTTTAGTGGGGTAGCTGAGAACTAAAAAATTGATCATTATGCAGCTTTCTACGGCTAAAAGTATTGAAGTAATAAATGTATCAATACGTAGAATCAAAAACTTGTAGGGTGGGCTCTTCATTTCCCCTTGCATCGGTCAACGTAAGTTGAAGAAGTAGGTTGTAATAACAATTAGTGTTTCCTCCAGGGAAACCGGGACGGAAAATTTCCCGGGAAATTTGGAGTTTTAAAATTTCCCGTTTTTCGGGAAATTTATGTCGGGATCCCGGTAAAATTTTTTACATTAGCAAGAATTTCAGTGGCACTGATATCTACCATTTCAACATAAAAAATGCGTTACTGCAAATTCAAAATTTTTTTTTTCCTTACTAAAAATTATTTTTCAAAATTCGCAAAATTTTTAGGACAAAATGCTTGTGAAATCTGATTTTTTTCCTCAATTCGTCGAAAATATTGAAAAATTCAACTTAATATGTCAAAACAACATAGCAAAATGCTAAAAATAAGATCTGAAATGCTGAAAACCAGAAAAAATGCAAAACAATCAAGTTTGGAAAATTTTCCCGGAAAAATTTCCCTGGAATTTCCCAAATCTCGGAAATCCCGAGAATCCTCGAAATCCCGGAAATTTCCCGGGATTCTCGGTAATTTTTTTTGAAAATTTTACGTTTCCCGGGAAGTTGAAAATCGGGGAAAAAGGGAAACCCTGATAACAATCATGGCAAAAAAAACAAATTTTTAAGCATGTTTCGATTTGTGCTAAGCATAGCGCCTATATTATATAAAATAAACAAGAAGATAGAGCTTTACGCTTTAATATTTTTCATACATATATATATTCTTGCAGTACCCCTTCCTCCCAGCAACTTGATATTGGAAACTTTCGGATCAATCGTGTTATCCATAACTATGCAGGGGATCGGGACAACACCGTTTGTCCTGCAAGTTCCTGGCATAGAAGCGTTATGGGAAGGTCCAGAAAGGGGAGTCTGCGATTGCTACGATGTTCAAATAAACCCTCCACACGGAAGAGTAGCGAGGCCAGCTATGAATGATAGGGTGAGCTAATGCGAGTCCGGTACGCTAATCAGCGTGTGATGCGATGTTATTTTTTTCATTTTTATTATCAGCTTAAAGACTTAATTGAAATGGAAAAATTATGAATTGCAACATTTCGTTTTAAACTACAACTGCATCATGACATGAACAAATGTTCATCAATTGCGGTATATTTTGGATATTCTGCCAAAAATGCATTCGCTAAACTAGGAACCTTACCACGTTTATTTTTAATTAATGCCTTAACACAAAATTTAATCGATCCAGTTTGATACTTGAGATATTATGTAAAAAGCATTACGATGGAGACAATTTTTCATTAACATTTAAAAGATATTTATCCACACAGATCTTTTTCGACTCAGCTTTTACAGTAAGTTAATCGTTTTGTTTGCTTGTGAAGAAGTGTTTAGAAGTTAATTGTTGGATAAACCGATGTAAATTTGCTACAGGTATTGCCCAGTTGTTATGAATTCGTCTGCCAAGCCCCGGCAAATGCTTCGTCTAATTTACAACAAGCCAAGATACCAGTAATAAATCGATCTTTTAGAGCACGAGCTTTTAAGAAGCTTTACTATTCTGCTTGTCTAGCTATTGCTCCTTTATAAAGCAATGCACGACTATAATTGAAAAAGTATTATAGTTGAACACCTTCAGTTTCTTTACCCGAGTTACTAACGTACAAGGATAGAGTAGCAAGTTTTGAATTATTTTAATTTTCACTCATTTCTTTTTAATTTTGCAATCTTCGCGAAATGAGATGTTTCTTTTTTTCCTTTGCAAAACGTACTGTCAGCTTGGTAGAAGGTGTACACAATCTACAACTTTTTGTCTTTTTTATTGCTTTATTGTGATACTGGTGCTGGTCAGCTATGTCAGCTCACGTACGCGATTCTCTACTTGCATGACTTTTATATTTCCTTATATTGTCGCGGCGAAGTTTTATTTATTCGTGCATGGCTTGGTTGAAAGTAGTAGCCTGTAAAAAATGTCTTACTTGTTATAACAACGCCTTTGTATATTCGGATCCAGCGCTTACCTGCTAGTCAACAGAAAAAGAGTCTCAACAAAGCTTATTTTGACTTGCAATTTGCTGCTTCCTCACGCAAGCTTTTGGAGTAAGCTGAAATAAAAGTCTCTTCCGTTTTATCTGATTCTTTTTTTCACTTTTTATTGGTGTTATTGAGGCTTATTTTTTAGTTCCTATCTCAAGCCAGTTATTTAGGCGGTCTGGTGAGCAAAGCAGTAAAGATACTCGGGGTTCGAACCCCGGGCAACTCAAATCGGACTCAGTGTCGCCAACGGCTCGCCACCACTGCGACGTTTCTTCAAAACTGTGTCGCTCAGGCGCTAATCCGCGGATACGGAATTCGCCAGCAAGTACTTGCTTCGGCGTAACGACGACATTATAATGAAGATTTGATTTGAACTTAAAAAATTGAGTTTGCATTCAGTCAACGTTTGCATTCTTCAAAGCAAGTTTGGAAATCCTTTTCTTAACTCGATTTTAATTTTGAAAAACTTTCTTTCGCAATTATAAATTAAATAAAATGTTTTTAGGACGGTGGTTTGAATACGATTCGGGAATTTATTGAACTAGTCCCGGGACAAACTTACACAATAACAGTGCGGTCCACAACATGCGGCCACGGATTTTTAGGAGCGTTAAAAAGTGAGCCAATCAATGCTACTATAACTCTTCCGCCTTCGGATCCACCTCCAGTGACTCCGAGAAGAATCACGAATTCTTCCTCCTATTTATCCTGGGAAGAAGGAGGAAACATTACCGGATTTTACGATAATTTTGAGGTAAGATTAATTTGAATCATTTTTTTAACTTCTAAGGAAAATGTTTGATGCACATGATTTACCTGCAGAGACCCAAAATAAGGCAAAGCTCTTCCTCCACGATTGTTCCGAGAACCTGATTATCATGTTTTGGTATCAAAATCTGGTATCTACACTATAACGCCTTAAAGAATGTTCGAATCTTTTAAATTCATTGTTCCAAACTCGTTGTTTTTTGACTTTTACTACTGCTTCTTGCCATGTGGGTATAAATGAAAATGTTTTCAAGTATAGTATGTGGAAGCTAAAGTGAATAAACCCCAGAGACATTTCGCCACTAATCACATAAAGTTGTTAAACTTGTTGAATCAAGCCACTTCAAATTGGTTACTAATTTAAAACTTTTCTGGAGTGTGAAACATGCGAGGAGTAACATTGGCCAATTTTCAATGCCATTACCCTTATTTAATAACCAGTTTTAATCATAACAAAACTTTCGAAATTGACTGTACCCAGAGTTACAAATGGTTGAAACCTACAATTAGCTATTAATTTCGTAATTCTTCCTACGCTTACACGTTGGCTTCTCTCATTAACCAATTACATAGTTCGTTTATTTTTGTGTATGTGACTGGCTCTTGAGGTTTCAAGTGAGAACTCTTTTTAAAAAATCAAATCTTCAGTATACTCGCGGTATTGCGTCGAAGTGTGTAGTAAGTGGTGTGCCAATTCTCTGCGCCTGGCTCCAGGGCAACACAGTTTCGAACTCCAAGAGTCCTTGGCTACACTTTGTCCAATTCGGCCAGACCAGGAATCGAATCCCAAACTTCTGTAACCGAGGGCGATGTCGTTACGACTACGCCAAATTCTCTTGCACTGTGATTATGCCCTATAGCAAGGACGTGAATTCGAAACAAAAAAAACCTGAAAACCCAAGATAATTCATGCAGCAAACAACAGCGTGATTTGAGGCATCATAGCGACAATTATTAGAAGAAAATCAAAGATAAAACTCGAATCCACACAAATCTGTCACCGGCATGAAATACCCTAAGAATAGAATCAATCACTGGCTTATCGTTTGTTCTATATAATTTTACCTTGGATGTGAACTCAAATAGCGCTTTGCGTTAAACTCCTTTTTTAATACCAGTTTGTACTGAGCCGACTAGCTATCACGCACTTTGTTTAACATTCTTTTCGAAATTCATTTTATGAATTCGGCTATACCGACATTATCTTTTACTTTATTAAACCAGGTCACTCCTCTCACAAATAGTAGCAATCAAATCATCATCCACACTCCTACAGATCTACGAACTAGAGGCCGCAATGTTTACGGCTTATTATCTTGTACAATGTACAGCTTTGAAGTTTACACTCTCTACCGAGGACTGAGGAGCAGAAACAGTGAACAAACTGAATTGTTCACAAGTGAGTTTTGAACTACTGTAGCACCTAACATTTGTGTCAATTGAAAGAGAAAATGCTGCTTTTTGAAGTCAACTTGATTGTTTGGTTTGTAAACTATAGGCCTAAGGACAGAGGTGTTGAAATCACAATTGCGTTGGACTAAACTAACTTAAAGGGACACATTTTAACAGCTCATATGGCCGAGCGATAAGAGCGTCCGCCTGTGGAGCTGTAGACTTGGTTTTGATTTCCAGTTGGGTCAAATCAACGACTGTATAAAATTAGCATTTACAGCTTCCTGCTTGACGGACAGCATCAAAGAAACAATGAGAAGAACAAGCCGTCAAGTTAACTTGCTGTGCCGTTTGGAAAGGCATTAAGCGGGAATCCCCCATTTTAGAGTGGTAGACAAGATGGTGGCCTTCAAATCCTAAAGGAAATCGTTGTAGCGCTTTGATCGCTTTCTCGCGGTGTAGGAGTATCGCGAAACAGGAAATGATATTACTTCGCTGACAGGATGATTGATAAGAATTGTATGACAAACAGCAAGAATTAATTCGTTCTTAGATCTGACCTCACGAAAAAACCAAGACCTTCTTCACCAAACGAATATAATAATCGACCCAACTTAATTCACTTAGCTACGGTACTCACCGTACTACTTTTCAATAGACACAAGCACCACTGCTCACTTCAGTAACATTATACAACAAGGTATACCCTTCAGCATACAACAATATTGCTTACTCTACGCACACTGAATGGACACTCGAATAATTACGCTCAAAAATTCACGCCTATTTACACTCTAAATTCAAGTTCGAGAACGTTCTACGACATTCTCAAAAAGAATTAAAAAGAGAAATTATAGGACATGCAAATATTCACACCAAACCACAATAAACACAATTGTGACGTCACAAGAACAAATTTTAACCCAGTGAGATTACGTAACAGAGAGATCTGTCCAGAATATTCACGGAAAAATTACGTCAGTAGAAAATTGTTACTTCATAATGCAACCTTACGAAACAATCCCAGGAATAAAACTTTGGAAAACGACGCATCGGTTTAGAACCTTCTACAGTAGACAAAGCATTTCAAACAAAAACATCTTAAACAGTTATATCGTTACAAGGAGGATGAAAATTATGAGGCGCCGTTTGGAAAAAAATAAGTTAGTTTTTTCACATTTTTTTGGCTAATTTGAGCTACATTTCGTCCGATATATTATATAGGAAATTTCCTATATGTATATCGGACAAATAAGTGGTTTAAAACAGCCGAAAACACTGACGCAAAATATATCCTTATTATGATTATTTTATTTCCTTATTATTATTTATTTCCTATACATATAAGAAATTTCCTATACGTTATATTATATAAGACAAATTATCAGTGATGGAGTACTTGAGTTCTGTACTCGTACTCGAAACTTTTAATCTCAAAAAGTACTCGTACTCGAATCTGAAAGTACTCGGACTCCGTCTAAAAATCAGTCGAGTACACGAGTACTTTGATATTTTTTCTCCGAGATGTCACGATCGTGACTTCATTTAAATAAACTTTGTTGCGATTTTTGGGGTGTTCCCCGACCCCTGGACATTTGCTGGCTTGTTCCGGTTTCTGTTTCTTCACCAAAATAAGTGATTTAAGTGAAAGTGACCCAAAACTTCTGCCGTTTTCAGGAAGAATACACAGTAGCCAAATTCTCGATTTGTTTTTATTGCAAACATTTGATGTTTGGCCTCTATGCTTCACGAAACGTAAAAATCAAATTTCTATCGCATCCAGTTTTTAAGATATGAGCGAAACGAAATGGAAAAACACAACTTCGTGTTTTATTATTGATTTTAAAGTGTAAAGTTTAACTGCTGCGAAAAATCAAAATGTACTCGGTACTCGTACTCGAGCTTTTAATACTCGTACTCGAAGCCAACCACCAGTTCTCGTACTCGCACTCGAAGATTCTCTAGGCAAGTACTCGGTACTCGTACTCGAAGCTTGAGTACTCGACTCCATCACTGCAAATTATTGCTCAAACTAGCCAAAAACGCAGCGCAAAACATATAGGAAATTTCCTATATTACTGTATATATAAGATAAATTATTGCATAAATTTGCCAAAAAAAGCAGCGCAAAACGTATAGAATGCTTTGCGCTGCTTTTTTGGCAAATTTATGCAATAATTTGTCCTAATTATTTTTTCCTAACGGCTAAATTATTTTTTTCCAAACGGTGACTCATAAATTTTCTATATATTTTGTGTCAGTTTTCGACTTTTTTAAGCCACATATTTGTCTTATATATAAATAGGAAATATCCTATATAATATCTTGGAAAAAATGTAGCTCAAATTGGCCGAAAAAACAATCATGTAGAAAAACCTAAATTATTTTTTTCCAAACGGCGCCTCAGAAAATGTTGCTTACGCAATTGCTCACACGAAATACCAAAATATACTGTTGAGGATTTGATCATAAGTAGTTTTCCAATTTTGTGTTTTATGTAAGTTGCATTTAGATAGCGCTATCCATTTTTTTTCAATTTTTTCTAAAGTTTGCTCGAATCATTTTCTAACTTATTTTTGAATGTAAATTCGGAAAAAGTTTTTATGCTAAATTGCTGAATTGTTTTTAATGAGTGAAATACTTTGATATTTATTTGCGGTTTGCTTTTAGTAAGCTTTTTTTACACGTTTATCAGGGCCGACTCCTCCTTATAGGTTGATGGTAACAAACTTTAACGAAACATCGATCTCGGTGACTTGGAGATCTCAGTCGGGGACAGAGACTGCTGCTTTCCGGGTTGCTGTTGAAAACCTCCGATCATTTTTTCAACCAGTTTCAAGTAAGAGCGAAAAATATAACCAGCGTTTACAATAGAACGTGACTTGCCCATGCAACTGGCTTGGACAGTTATTGTACCTCTAAAATACACTTAGTAGCTCTTTATTACTTGCAGTAGCAAATTCATTAAGCTCATCGTAATTAACTTGTGTTAAAGTTTGACTGCTTATAGAGAGCTTATGTGAAAAAGAATACAGAAAGCTGAATGCATGCAGTTATAGACTTGTAGCATTGCTTTACTGATTGTTCGCCATAAATCAATAAAAAGCATTTAAACTACAGTCCTACCGAACATGCTTCCTCTATTAACAGTTTGTAAAATGCTGTAAATTCTAGCAAATATGCATCTAAATAATAACGGTCATAATTTATTTCATCTGTAATTGTTTTATGGGTGCAACTGAACACTGCTGAAATTACCCTACTACTTATTCGTGGTTTGGCACTTGAAGATAAACGAAATTGTCAAATCTTTGAAGAGTTATATGGGCTATTATAAATGAATTATAAATTGATGCGAGCGTTCATGTGCAGCATAAATTGAAACTCTATAGATTTAATTACAAGCTGATATCAAATTTTTTTATTCACTGTACCTTACGAAATCAGCATCTTTTGCCACTGTAGTTTCATGCATTTCTAGGCTGCAGGTTTTGGATCTCTTTTCTGCTTATTAGTATCACCGCTTGTAGCGTTACACTGCTAAAATAGATAACGCAGTAAAATTTTTCATCCAGAGTTTGGGCACCCAAGCTGGTTTCAACTAGATCATTTTTTATGGTTTATGTGCTTCGCAAATACAAACTTAAGCTGCATTGTACCGGCATGTAGCGTAGAAAACAGACTGCAAATAAAGTTTTCAGAAAATTACTGTAGTTTATCTTTAAAAACATATTTTATTTTTCCATGCAGGCAGTAGTGCCGTCATCGATCAACTGAGGTCTGGAACTGTTTACAACATTACAGTTTCTGCACAGTGTCTTGGTCCACAAGGAACCGAAAGCGTTCCTGCTAGGATCACCCAAACGACAAGTAAATAATTATATATTGGAAGATTGCGTGTTTTAAAATGCTGGTATCTCACATTAAATCTAAAGTCTTGAAGTATCAATAAAATGATTTATATTATTTTAAACTGCAGTGACACAAAGCAATAAATTACTGTAAGTCTTAGCCTTCCATAAGAAAACAGTGATGCAGGTCTCGATAAACTGGTTGAAATATAACCGCACATGCTGTATGGAAACGATGGCCATAACCACAACAAAACAGTTAAAAGCTCATTTCCATTTCATTGTTCCATTTTTGTGCAACATTTTTGAAAGATATACAATACCTTTACTTTGCAGAGTCATGCATATTGCATAAGCTTAAAATTAAGGTAAAAATTACTGTAAATAGTTCAACGTTGTGGTGACGTAAGCTACAAACTGAGTTTGGGTCAAATCAGAACGAAGGCATCAACCGAATCAGAAATAGGAACTGTATCTTCACCAGCAGAGCTGCAAGCTTTTGGACTGCTTAATATATTTACAGCGTTAGTTAGAGTAATTATCACCAACAATAATTGCTTTTTAAATGCACCTTTTTGTTTTTTAGCTCCTCTTCCTCCGGAACTTCTCTCTGCAACTTGTGTTCTCTCAGTTTCAAAATCATTTTCTTTTTCGATTATTGCTCTGACATGGACTCCACCAAAAAGTGGAGGCTGGGACGGTTTTGTGGTGGATTACTCTCCATTTGAGTTCGAAAACGCTTCATCTAAACCTACACCTCCCATTGTACTTTCCCAAAACACTTACAATTTAAATGTGAGTCCGACTGAATGGAGTTACTCGTTCTGTTTTTTAAGGTTTGGTTAAAGTAAGCAATTTACACTTCACTGCAACACTGTAATAAGGTTTTCATCAATGCAGGTTAAAACTTCTGTTGTTCAGATGCTACGTAGTAAAACTCTTTCAAAGCGCGTTTACCGATACGCGACCGGCGACGACGTGACACGCTACAATTTTTTATCGCACCTTGTTTTATTTTACTGTTCAGTGATCACGCAAAATTCTTATACATTCACTTATATTATAATTTTTGTCGCCTCTCACGAATCGGCAAACGCACCTTTACGCCCCCCACCCCCTTCATAAAATTTCAGCATACGCCCCTGATTTTGAGTTTTTTTATTGTAGTAAACTCAATCATATCTGTACAATGTGACTGAATTGTTTGTTTAGCCGAAAAAAGTCTCGACGGAGGTTACGAACCACTTACTTTCGTTGCGTTGTAGATAACAGTTCCAACAACCCGAAACATCTACACGGTACACATCAGATCAACCAGACAACATCTTCTGAGTTCAGCAATATCAGCTGATGCGGAATGCCGTAAGTTTCTTATTCTTTCTATTCATTTGTTTCACCGTAAGGGTCTTTATCAGTTTAGACTATAACCTACAATATTTGAACAAATAAAAATGTTTAACACGAAATTGTTTTTGCATAAACTAGGCCTAGGCCTATAATAATGTTGAGCGATAATTGAAAATACTAGCAACTATTTATTTAATTAGGAGACGAAAATGGAAGATCAGTCAGGCAATGTCGCATCAGAAAATCCCGGATCAAGATTATTATACGGGTTCATAATGTCACTCACTTTTACATCGAAATCACAGGAACAAAAATGTGAGTAGCCTATTTCGGGCAGCTGCTGTGAAAGTAAGCGGAGGAAAAGGTATTAGTTTTTTCTTTTTAATTTTAAAATATCACCATGTTGTTTCTTGCCACTCTAAAGAATGCCACAAGGATGCCTGCAGTATGAAGTTATACTGTAGTGTAAACCAACAGTTCCTCTGTTAAACTAAAAAAACCTGAATTGCATTTTAAGCAGAGATGGAATTTTTGCCAGAGTTGCAAACACAAAAAACTATCGAGGCTATAAATAAAAAGCATAGTCCTAAAGCGATTTTTCAAAATTGAATGAAACCAATATGAAATAAAAGCCACCATCCATCCCTAAACCTGGAGTTATTTCCACTTATTTAAACTTTTTTGCAGAAATAATATTACCGTTGACCTGTCAGATGTTACTGATGAACAATTTGTGACCACCGAAAGCAGTTTTTTTGTTATTAATCCATGTAGAAGAGTGATGAAAAAATCTCAACTTAACGTGGTATTTTATCCTGTATGTGATGAAAACCAACCTTGCAACCCTATCATAAGAAAATTATGCGGTAAGAAATCAAACTTTTGAACACAGTATTCTTTCTTCATCATAAAGATGCTTGGCTGGACGGTTGGCGTGGAGATTAAAGACATGGCTATCGGCGCGGGAGGTCTTGGATTCGATTTCCGGGCCAGTCGATTCGATCAGTGTCGCCAACAGCTCGACACCGCTGCGACGTTTCTGAGTTGCCCAGGCGTTAAGCCGCGGAGATGAGCCCCGCCACTCGTTACCTGCTTTGGCGTAATACAACGAGAATATTAAAAATTTTATTCGATAAAGATGCTTTTGTCAGCACGCGACAGGTGACAAAACAACGCATGTCAAGCGAAACGTATTTATGATGCAACATCCATAAAACAACTATGGTGCGAAAACGTAGTCCTGAGTCTGCTAGCTCCTTGCCGCAATTCGCGAACTGAAAATAAAAGCTGTGAACTTGGGGGAATTTGATTTTGCTGGATAATACCTTTTGATGTAAATCACTTTATTTTTGTGACATTTTTCCCAAATTTCTTTGCTAAAAATCTTTAACTGTAATCAGAACCAGTTCTTAAAAATCTAGTCTTAGAATTGGGTTGTAGTACCTTCAATAATTGTGCTTGAGCACTTAAAACCGGAGGTTCTCCAAAAAATTCACAATTTTCTATTAACTTGGCGCAGTGGTTTGGAGCGTCGTTTTTACGACGACCATGTTCGACAGGTCAATCGTTTAACTCCCAACCTAGTCTCGATGTTGCGTCCTTGGATAAATGCTTCACGATGATTATCTCTGCTTGGTGGAATCTGGCAAGCAGCAAATTAAAGAAGTCAGAAGAAAATTCAACCGGAAAAACTTAGAAACAAAGACAACTCCTAAGCGAGTTTTGATTCATCCTACGCGTAGCGCCTCCGTCGCTTCCTCGTGGTGGGAGGATAAAAATGAAAAAATCAAAACTTACTGAATAAACGTAATGGTAACCCTGTTTGACATGAAACTGCTAGGTGGGCAAGTTCTCACTAACTATGATGCGTATGTTTCAGCGACCGCGTTAAGAGACGATGACCGGTCTCTTGCTCTCACAAGAACGACTAATGCATGCTGCAATGGAAAAGCCTACCATAGTCTGGTGAGTTTTTATCTTTAAAGTTTGCAGTATTGCAACATCTCATCCAATGAAGCATAATTGTGGCTATAAAACATCTTATCCAAAACCAAACAAAAAGGCTTGGGTTGGAGTTAAAACCATTTAACTCCTACAGAAACGTCAATCTAACGCACTCTGCCATCTGAAGAAAACGATTTGCTTTCTCATCATCTGATGAAAAAGATTTGCTTTCCAAAAGTTGTTTGGAAAGGCAAATTTGTAAAAGTAGAACCACATACAGGTTTGTTTAATTTACCCTTGAAAAATCGAAGCTGCATTTACTTTCATCTTCATTACTGTATTTTTTACGTAGGAGGAAAAGTGTTGCCATCGAAAATTGGTAGATATCCAAGATGTCAATTTTCAGTGTTGCTACACGCGCTGGTACGACCGAACAAAGCAAAGATGTTGTGGTATAAATGAAAATGGCGGCATAATCGTTCCCAATTCCAGATCGTGCATGTCATAGTGGTAATTTTTCAATGGCTTAAGTTATTTTCCAACTATTTATGAAAAATTCTGCTTCTCTTTCGACTCAGAGCCTTAATTTTTAATTTCGATACAAGAACTGGAAAAACTTAGGATAAAGTATTGCATTTGCTCTTTAGTGTATAGCCTACTACAGTGTATTAGTTTATTCACAGTTTTATTGATATGACCTCTGTGCGATTTAAAAATGTTCATCGTTCATGTTAAGGTTTAAATTACATAGGTTTCATTACTTCAATTTGTTTTTCATTCCACATAACTGAAATAGTTCATTCTGAAGTGATTGGTTGCGTTACGAAAAGTTAGTATCAACTAAAAACCAAAATTGTACAGTTTCAGTTTTATAGACTATTATTACTCTACATCAATGGTTCCCAATCTTTTAATGCCCCGCACCCAGTGGTTGGATTTAAATTTTTTGTTACTTTGTTCTATTACAAAAAATAAATTTTCAGCCCGTTCTGTTTTAACATAAGTGTACATAGCAATGCTGGCCAGTTTCCTGATCCAATAAAACTCCATCAGACGGCTCTGTAGAATAGGTGCGTACCGGCTGAATCCCATTAATGCACACACTTTTAAAAAATTTTAATATGTTCGCGCACCGATACAGTAGATGTAATAAAACCGTTCGGAAAAATTTGACAATGAGTCAGCTGAAAATGAAAACCCTATTAATACAAAGCAAAAGACTGAAAAGCAACTCGCACCTGCGGAAATGCCGGTTGGGAATTTTCGAAAAGGAAACCCTTTTTTACATGAGCGTGATTACATCCACGAAGAGTTTGCGCCGGATTTGAGGTAAATTTTTCTTTTTGAAGTGAGTGACATTTTTTAAACTGCTACAAAAAAAGGGTTAGATTTTTTTGTTACTGTTGTTGTTACATCACTTTTATTTTGTGTTTGATTTGAATTTTGTGTCTATCTTTCCCATTGTTTTGCACATATTGCTTATTCGTGTACATACAGAGAATTTTTCGATGTGTTATACCGTACTGTAGTTTGGTGAAATGAAGAGATTTAAACAGTTTGGAGGAATGATTTACGGCAAAATGTGCATTACATTCAAAAGTATCGTAGGCCTATATAATGATCAAGTATTTTTAAGCTGGGACTTAAAAACATGGTCTCAAAAAAATTAAAAATAAAAAAATTAGAGGATTGTTTTACTAAATTGCTGAATCTGTGTTTATCAGCTCTCGCGCTCGAGTACTTTGTATCAACCTTGAGCCTACTAGATTGGATAATTATTTGTCGAGGGTTGAATACTCAACTAGGTCTTTTGTGCACGAATCCCTTATCCAACATAAACTGTTACAATTGCAACCCACTTTGCTCCAAAAACTTTGGAGCTCTTCAGTTTCACTAAAAAACTGTAGAAGTGTTGGTTTATAAGTCAATGTTGCTTTCCACAAGTGGTGCAAAGTTTGATGCACAATAAGATTTTCAAGTAGGGTTAGAATTAGACAGACTCCGTTAATTTTGAAGCACCTTTTTTGCATGATATATTCTCCTTTTGCGGTAATGTTTGGATGAAACTGGTTAAATATGTACCGTCAATATAAAAAATGATGAAATGTTTGAGTGGTAAGACAAGTGCGTCTCTGAAGTGGCAGGCTATTGGTTCGATTCCGAGACAGGTGATCCCAAAAGTCTTCAATGAGGTACTGAATTACTCAAACAACGTTCCTGCTTGACGTTTAGCGTCAATCAACAGATACATTTAGTACTGATTTTGGTGGACATTGTTTAAATCTATAACAATAAAGCTTGAAATCCTTAGCGAAACTGCAGCCCAATGAGGAAAACCGGTATTCTATCCGATTGCAACGATATTGCTATGTTACAGCAGCAGTTTTGAAGTTTTCCATGTGGTGACTAATATATAGAAAGTTAAAATTGCACATTTAGTTGTAGTTGGCATAATAAATAGCTTTAATTAGCCTAAGTCGTCGTCGAAGAAGTCGTATTTTGAGAATTCTCTTGCCACGGTCGGACAATTTCGGAAGAAGTCGCAATATTTTGGTGAGACATGTTTTCTTGAACAACATGAGCGAAAGCAGGATTGCAGGGAATGCTAAAATTATTTAAAAAAGGGGGGTTGTAGCGTTTCCACCAGTTCAATGAGTGGTTTAAATTGCAAGTTGCATTCACTCTCCAAGACTGATTAAATGTTTGGCGGAGATGGTGTATCTGCTGCTGTTCCTCGTGGACTACCGGTGGGTCACGACACTCGACGTCAAGGGTTTGGTTTCTCATTGGTTTCTTTTCACCAAATAAGCCATGTTCGAAATTTTGTTCTCTTTTTAGAACATCGTCAAGTTTTGAAGTAGAACTTCCAGCTGGTGTTGGTTTGTGATCTTGCCTATGCTGCTTTCGATACTTCGCTCTTCTGTTCTGGAACCAAACCTAAAACAAATATCGCCTTTAATCGTAAACAACGTGCCGTTTTTCGATAGTTATTCTTTTGAATGTGGCCATTTGGGAATTTCCTTATTCACGATTTATTGGACAGTAGGCCTAATCATAAATTAATAATAATTTACAACAAATGCGCCACTTGCGTGTTTTCATACTTTACGTAATTTGCACCTTTTGTTACGCTGTATGAATAGAAACTTCCTTCGTAAACATAAGTCAATCAACTTGATCAAATATCATTGAGAAGCCTTTACTCTCTCGAGGTTGAAACTTTATGCAGAGTGTTATTAGGCTGTGTGCGCACACATCTCCTAAATACTACTTTCTAATAATATGTAGGCCTACCATTACCATTTTATGAAAAGTCTACATTTTTCGCTAATAACCTGTATTCTGGCTTCAGTTAAAAACGTCCTGGATGCAAGAGCATCCCTGTAAAAAATGTCTGGATACTGGGTAATTTTGAAAGCATGCTCCAGAATTTGTAATTGTTCCTGCGAGAAGGTGGTGCGATTTCGTCGTCTTCCGGTTCCATGAAAAGGAAAATGTATCCCAGGGGTCAGAAAAGAATGCTCTAAAATATGAAAATCTTATTTCAGCTACTGAATTTCTGAACACTTAAAATACGAAAATGGACGTGCCCGTGATGAGGCTTCAATTTCAAGGCATTTTTAGCTTTATAGTTTAAGTTCAAGTTCACTAAAATTTTGCAAGTTTGAGTTCTACTTCTTCACCTTAAGTTTCGGAGCTCCAGAGGGAGTTAGCACAGGGAATAAATGGCTGTGCATCCGTTGTTTGAAAAAAAAAAAAAAAAAAGAAACAGTGGTCACTCGACTGTGTTGTGCAAAGCATTAATATGTTCCACAACGTGTCCTGCTGTAGAAAGTTAGAGACACGTAACCAGGGCCGGATTCACCAATAGACTAAGCAGGCTGAAGCCTAGGGCCTCGGAGAAACAAGGGGCCTCGTCAGGAACAAAAGGACTCGATACGATTACGGAAAGACCTTTTTTGGACACCGACCATGGTTCCCTTTATTTACTTAAACATAAACCTGATCACCGATCTATGCCCACTAACGGCATATCTGAAATTAACACAACCTAGGGCAGGGATGGGCAACCATTTTCGGTCTAGGCGCCAAAATCAATGAATTTTTTTCGCGTGCCAACCAACAGTTTGTGTTTTCCCCTGAAAATATCGGTGAAGAGCAAAAAAAGTGTCTTCACGCCCTCAGAGGTTCTACTAAAAAATTAAAGGGCGATATGTTGGTCAGTGAGACTTTTGTTGCTGCTTTTCTGTTGATTCGTTTCCGTGGCCTGGCTCGGGTGCTAAGTTCGGCACGCGTGCCAGGGGTTGCCCGTTCCTGGCCTAGGGCCTCCTTTTGTCTAAGCCCCGCCCTGCCCGTGACTTCTACACAAAAATCATTCGTAGTAAAACTTTTTTTTTTTTTTTCAGGGTAAATTTATTGAAAGTCCAACTACGTAAAGTTCAGTTATTATTGATACTGCATGTTTTAATTTTAATGCATCAAAAAACCAAACTACTAATTAAGGCATAGAAATTCAAAACCTTTTTTAAACTTTTAACCACGAGAAAGCGATTGATAAAGTACTTACGCCAAAATATGTCTTTATGATTGGAATTCCTAGAGGTTTCCACGCAGACATTGTGACTGAAGTGTGTTGTAAAACTTGCATCCTTTGTTGCAGTTTCTTCTTTCATAATGTCAGGTTGAGTTGTTATTGATGATGAATCAGATTTGCAAATTTCGTCCATCTTTCATACGTTTAACTTGTTTTTTTTTCAGTTTATTGAATGAACATGTCTATAGCTTTGACTGATTTACGTCCTCCTCTCCTTATATAGAGTAAGCATTTTTCCCAGTAGATTTGTCGTTGGTAAATAGAATAGAAATAGAGCATTTAGCCAACTTCAAATATTTGCTCTTGTTTAAATTCGTAATTTATTTGCATTCTCTTGGGCATTTGCTAATTGATAGATTAAAAAATCGGCAGAAATCTTTTGAAAAATCTGATAAACTGAGTACCGCAATGTTGCTAATCTCTACAATAATTTGCTGTCATCTTTTGTTTGCATGAAAAACAATTAGCAGTTAATTGAGAACAAAAGTCTTTTGCATATTGCATGGCCTGATGAAAAAGCGTATCATAAATTACCAGTTCCCATCGCCGCGACGTAGCACCTACAAGGGTAAGAAGGCACAGCAGTCTAAAAAAAAACTTGATTTGGCATTATACTACATTATAATTTATGATAGTGCAGGCTAAATATGTTCTAGCTTGTAGGATCCGGAAGCATAATAACTTAGTTTTATTATTTCAAGTCTCCCTACTGCAATGCTAGCTTATTTTCATCAGTGCACTGCTAAAGTACTGCAGTTATTACTTGTGCAAAATTAACTGGCACTGCTAGGTCTAAATTATTTTGTAACTTCAAAAAGAAAAAAAAAATCTTCATTATACTCGGGTTATTACACCGAAGTGCGTAGCGAGTGGCGGAACTCATCTCCAAGTTTAGCGCCTGAGCAACGCAACTCTGAGGAAACGTCGCAGCGGTAACGATCTTGCATCAGATTTGACCGAGCCGGGAATCGGACCCCAGACCTCTCGCACCGACAGCCATGTCTTTGATCACTATGTCAACAGGAAAATATACATGAACTGGACAATCATGGACATACTTGCATAAAAATACCACTCAGTATAATAAGCGATTGCGTTTCAAAAAAAGAGTTCAGTCAGTTAAATTCAAAAACAAAGAAATATGGAACTAAGCAAAAATTTTGAACGAACGATTGCAATGTAATACAAAAAATAACCTTAACAAGAGATCTATGTTTAAAATCCTCACTACAAGAATATTATTTATTGTCTCAAGTAGCCTATGTACTGCAATAGAGAACGATGCGACTTAAATTTGATAAACTATGGTACTGCCGTATGAAATCTTGCGTGTAATAAATGAAAATTAAACATAATGTTAATTTGGGACAAGATTACAATACTTGATTTACACTAAGACGTGTGTTTTGTCGAATATTTTAGAAATCACTCTTATTACACCAACATCATTTAGCTCTTTACCACATTCCAATTAAGCATTTAGAAGCTAGCAATTGATTTTAAAAAATATTCAGTTACAAACGGTAACGACCAAAAATCATCAAAACGATTATATGAGACAGCAAAGCAACACAATAAGAGGTATATCGAAATAAAAATCAACAAGATTTCAAAAAATTTTGAAACGATACACTTTTTTTGTCACTTAGACCCAAATTAACGTCTAATCTTGGCTCAATTTTTTTGGTTCACAGAGAAAGTTTTGGCCTTAAGCCAAGCCCTAACTAAGGGCTCATTTTTTGCCCTCCACTTTATATTTTCCACCACTCTGTCGTGATAAGAATTCAATGTATTGGTCCATTCTGATTCAGCAATCGGTCTCAAGCTCTCAATCTGCGCAAAATGCTCAATTAAAATAATGTGATAGGTTTTGATATGTAGATCAGCTGGCCCATTACAAGTGACGTAGCTGAATGAGGGCACAGAACCCATTTTTTGGCACAGCCTAATCCGAAGTATGTCTACAACATTCTATAAAATAAGGCAATCTTCGTAATCTCTGGTTTTATTGTAGTTTTCGCACCCTAAATGCTACTTGCTACACGACATCTTTCGATAGTTGTCTCTATTTCTGTTTCCACAAAACTTTACTACGAACGATTCTGCGTAACCCACAAAATATCTTGTTCTGTCATTGTTCTCTTCCTCAGTTAAAAAGCTAGGATTCGATTTTTTGCGCATCAAGAATATGGTGCTCAGTAATACAAACGTTAAACTTTTTCATTGTTTTGGTAGCTGCAGATATTACACAGCGTGACTGCTTGATGTGACCTGACCTAGTACCATCAGTGGCGGAACCGGGGGGGCTCTGCCCCCCACTTTTTTTTAGGGGAGACCCTGGGGGGACCTAATTTACGCGTTTATTTCTACAATATTGCTATTGCCTCTGCATGATTGCATTTGAAACTTAATAGGCCTACCATCGTAATTAAAACCCAGGAAAGAGCTTAAATCCAGAGATGTCTTCTTTAGAATTTTGTTTGTGGGGTGGGGAACAGAAACTAAAAGCAAGAACCGTGGGTCCGAAGCCCACATAAATTGGGCATGTCACATGTGGACAGGCTAAATATGGATTGTAGGCATAGCCGGATTTACGTATAGGCTAAGCAGGCTGAAACCTAGGGTCTACGAGAAAATAGGGGGCCTCATCACGAACAATGAACACCTTTTTTTTTTCCTCTTCACCGTTACTTTCAGTGGAAAACAGAACATCTGAGGACGTGTATACCTTTTTTTGCTTTTCACTATACCAATATTTTCAGCGAAAGCGAAACATCTGAGGACGTGAACGCCTTTTTTTGCTCTTCCAATCAGTGCGATCAAATAGCCTGGGGCCTCTCATTGTCTAAATCCGGCCCTCAGAAGCGTATTTAGTCATTGTCCCATGCCCCCCTCGTCCCCTTTTGAATCTGCCTTTTAGTAAACAAGAACAATACTAATGGTGCCAAGTGACTGAAATATGCCAGAATCTTTTGATGGTTTCTGCGTCCTACCCCTCTGAATTCGCTGTAGCTTATGGCCAGGAGCGAATCCAGAGGGGTAGGATGAGGAGTATGCATCCTCCCACCACCTATTTTCAAAAATGTTTTTGATGCGTACAATTTTTCTGTAATTTCGCACCTCTTCGATAGCTTTAAGCCTTACGCCTTTAAGCACGCATAATCAAAAATGTGCGAACAAAATGTATCATAATTGGCGAAGCACTCGGAATTAGGATCAAAAATTTTAAACACAATTTGCCTGAAAATTATTCAAAAAGCACTAAAATAGCCATTACAGCAAGTAAATTTTCAAAATTGTTCCGGGGGAGCATGCCCCCAGACCCCCCTAGAGCTTTTCTTGTGTCTTAATCAGCTTGAAATTAGTTTTGCCGAAAAAAAAAAAACGCTGGAAAAAATGTGGAAATTATGCCCTCCTTTAAAATTTCTCGCTACGCCACTGCCGGCCCTGGTTGTAGGTGAAGAAAATCTGGTCATTAGTTTTGGTCTCCCTCCCCCCACTTTAGAAATGCTTTCGCCATCGCTGCCTAGTACCGAACCCATGAATCTAACTCAAGTCAGAAAAACGTGACGAGAGAAAACAAGGTGGGCAAATCAGAGCTTGTTGCAATGTATAGACAAATTTTGCGAATTCCAGCGCTCAGGTAGTAACTGATCATACAATAAAAAACGTACATGCTAGCAAACAAAGTTAATCACCATAAGCTTACCAATTGCAGATCGAATTCGGTGGAGAGTCGTCCGCTAGCAGCGTCTAACATGCTTTTTACAGCGTCGCTTCCGACTCTGAAATAAATTGAGTTTAGGCAAGTAACCTACGCTAGAGAGGTACACCGTAGCAAAAATTCTAATTCGCTCAAAAGCTTTTAGTTTCAATGCTCGGTTCTTGACGCTAAAAACTACCTCAGACTTTCCAAAACCTGAATATCCACAAAATAGGGAATTACATGCAGAGATATTAAGACAGACCTTGTAGGAGTTTCAGGACCTACCATAAATATTTCCTTATACGTTTATATCGTGTCTTACATCAGATACACTTTTTTCGCTACTTGTTAAATAGGAAAGTTATTCTGAAAAAAGCTCAACTACAAGCATTGCAGTAGGCCTACACCAAACAGTGGTTGTTACATCATGGTTGAAAAGCAGGGAGTCGAACCGAACGCGAACCTGAACCGCGAACCGGTAAAAACCGCTTTTTTTCGGTGAACCCGAACCGAACCTGAACCGTTTAAATTTGAGATCACTGAACCTGAACCGAACCCGAACCTTTAATCTTTCAAATCTGTGAACCTGAACCGAACCCGAACCTTTAAAATTTTATGCAAGTGAACCCAAACCGAACCCGAACCTATAATATTTTGTGCACATAAACCTGAACAGAAATCGTTTAGTAACAATGTTTGAACCTGAGCTGATTCTTAAAAAATATTAATAAAAATCTCTAAACATGTGATGCGATGCGTAACATTCTTTCTGCTTTTCAAAATTTAAAGAGTCTGAAACAAGCAGGGAGTCGAACCGAGCCCGAACCTGAACCGCGAACCGGTAAAAACCGCTTTTTTTCGGTGAACCCGAACCGAACCTGAACCGTTTAAATTTGAGATCATTGAACCTGAACTGAACCCGAACCTTTACATTTTGGTGCAACTGAACCCGAACCGAACCTGAACCTAAATTTTTGAAAAATCTTGAACCTGAACCGGAACTGAACCGTTAAAAATTAAATTTCTTGAACCCGAACCGCAACCGGAGCGATATTTTAAACGGTTCTACTCCCTGTTGAAAAGACAGATTGAGCATTACAAGTCGGAGAATTCAAAATTTTTTGAAAATTAGAGATGATGGTGAAGTCAGAGTCAAAATAGAAGAAAAAGCAGGATTGAGTAAAAAGAGTCGATAGCCGTAATCGTGAAAGTCAGCAGTTTATTGGGTTGAAGGGTGAAAATTAAAGTAAAAAGATATTCAGAGTGAAAGTATCATTATTTTTACGAAGCAGTTAATCGTGAGTATGAACGTTCTTGCGGTTGCAAGAGCTAACAGACTAGTGCAACCGTTTTAGTGCAGTAAACGATAACACAATATAAAGAACAAAAGCTAGCAAGACGTTGCATAAAAAGGCTGAAAATCGTGATATGATTGAGGTTCATGGGGAAGCCTTGTGGTTTTCATCCGGGATTGCGCCAGTACAGTCCAGAGATTCGAAAGTTTACAATTTAAAGCTGAGTTCAAGTAGATTAGTAAGTTGAATTAATTTACAGGGTTCCTCGTGTCTTTAGAATGTTTCATTGGGGTTGCGATCCACCAGAAAGATTGAAAACCACTGGTGTAGACTATGGCTAAATTTTAACTAGTTTGTTTAACAGCTTGAATCACGCCGTAAACTTTTAACCCTACCCATAGGCTACTTCCCTTCAATTCTCTGATTTACGTTTAACATCATTGCTAAAATACCTACGTGCTCATAAGTCTGTCCCAATTATTAACTGCAAATGTCCAAGCGACATATTTTCCTTCCTCGAAGTCACCAAGGTAGCTCATAGTAGCAGCTGCATCTTGCCTCCGAATTACACTGGGATCAAGGCAATATTCAAGATAACGAGTTAAGATCCATGATATCCTGCTGCATGACATTGCAATTCTGAAGCAGACAATGTCCCATTTTATCAAATTTGAAGTTATTTAAACAAATTTAAACATTTTAATATTGAAACAAAACAAAGAGCTTTCATGAAAAAAAAAATTTACTTCAATCTCCATTATTTTTTATATATCTTTGGCTGACAAATATCATGATTCACTTTAACATCCAAAAAACTGTCTCCAGTAGGTTCTCAGCAGCATTGCGAAATGTTTTTGTCATAACTGGCATGTCATTACCATGTCTAACTATCTTTTTTTATTTAGTTTCATATTTATCCCCCTATCACGAGAAAGCAATCAAAACGCTGTAACGAACTCGCTTAGAAGTTGTCGGACATCAGCATACCACACCAAGACGGGAAAATCCCGTTAAGTGTCTTTCTCAACAAAACAACAAGTAAACTTGCCGGCTTGTTCTCCACGTACTGTTTTTTTTAATGCTGATCGTCAAGCAGGGAAGCTGTCAGTAGTGGGCAAGTTATTCTTAAAAAGGAACTAGTTACAGTTACAAGTTACTTCGCAAAAAAAGCAACTTAGTTACAGTTACAAATTTAAAAAAGTAACTAGTTACAGTTACAAGTAACAGTTACTTTTTTGCCTGCCGCAAAACCAAAAAAAAACATGTAGGCCTACAGCTCCATGGTGTGTATTCAAACCAAAATCTTTCATCTTTATATTGAAACCAAACGGAAGTAGGCTACGATTCTGATACGATAAACGCTACAGTAATAACAATTGATTGCCTTTCAAAAACGATAACATTTCAAAGTGATTATATATCACTAAGCCCACAGCGCTTCGGCTTTAAAATTTGTTTTTCAATACTTAAAAGTTGTTTAACTGCAGCACTAGAAGCAGCGGCGTGGCGAGAAATTTTAAAAGAGGGGAGGCCCATTAATTCGGCATTTTTTTCAGGCGTAGTTTTTATAAGGCAGAACTAATTTGAAGCTGATTGCGAAACAAAAAAGGTTTTAGGGGGGTACGGGGCATGCTCCCCCAAAAAAATTTACATGCTGGAATGGCTGTTTTAATGCTTTTTGAATAATTTTCAGGCAAATTTTGTTTAAATTTTATGACCTTGATCGTTAGTGCTTTGCCAAATATGGTCCATTTTGTTCGTACATTTTCGATTATGCGTGCTTAGGCTAAGTCGTAAAGCTTATTGCTACCGAAGAGGTTCGAAATTATGAAAAATTGTATTATACTTATCAAAAATATTTTTGAAAATGCCGGGTGAAGGGGATAAGCCTGCTTCCCCCTAATCCTACCCCCTGGATCCGCCCCTGGCCATAAGCTACAGAAACCATCGAAAGAGTCTGGCATACCTGTACCTCAGTCACTTGGCGCTATTAATTTTGTTCTTTTTTACTAAAAAGCAAAGTCAAAAGGGGATTACTCTTTTGACCCCCCCAAATACGCTCATGACTAAAAGGAAGAGCAGTACAGTATCGCAATGAATTAAAAGTTCCATAAGTTCTTCCTGCATAAAAACGTTTGCATCAACAGTTCGCGAGGGCGAGGCGAAAAGGAACTTCTCTGTGCTTTATCGACATTGCTAGATCTTCGTCGCTTTGATTGCGCGAACAAACAGCCAAAAAACTGTCACTTAAGCAAGTTGAGCTTGCATCACGGTCGTTGTCGGTGTCACTACTTGTCGAAGTATCTAGAGCAGTGTTTCTCAAAGTGGGCAATATCGCCCCCTTGGGGGCGAAAGAGAAGCACTAGGGGGCGAAAAGCAAAAGGGGGCAAAAGCGGAAAAAGCAAAAGGGGGCAATTGCACAAAAAAGTTTGAAAACCACTGATCTAGAGCATTGTCGGTTGCCTTGTTTAGCACATTGATCATTTTTCTTTTCAATTCGGCCTCTCAGTTTCAGTGGGCTCGTCAAAGAACCAAGCTCATTGTTACAAATGGAGTGAAATTAAATATTTTTTCCATTTTTTTTTAGAGGAAGAAGATGCCCTGTAAGAGTAACTGTAACTTTTGAGGTTCTTAAGTGGTCACTAGTTAATTGCCCACCACTGGAAGCTGTGAATACCAATTCTAAAGCCATCGGTTTTACCGGACTCTGAATCAAACCCGAGTCGGCAGCTCTAGAGGCGGACGCTCTTAACGCTCGGCCATCTGAACTGAAACTAGACAATGCCCACTGCTTTTACATCTAAGGTACAGCACTTATTAAGAAATAGCTGATGCAGCTAACGCCAAAAATTTCTAAAAATACGTTTTCTGTAGGCATTAGGCAAACCGCAAATTTGTGGAAACAAAGCAAAGTGTAAAATTAAAGCACAGCTTTAGCTAAAAAGTAGCAATTTGCGATAGAAAAATAATATAGCAATGAGTTGAGGTCCAAACCGGTTTACCAATAGCCTAGGCTTTGCCGGTTGAACCCGGTATCCTCGCAGAATAAAAGGGCCACAAAACAAAAGGATTCGACGCGATTACGAAAAAACCTCTCTTCTTTCAAGAGATCAACCACGAAAACCTTTATTTATTTGGAGACGAGTCCGATCGCCGATGATTAATCACCAACGGCAAACGTGTGATCAAAATAGCCTAAAGCTTCTCGTCGAGGCTATAATTCATTGCGATCAATTTCTAAATTAGAATTGCGGTTGTGTCTCAAACTCTCATTGTTGCAATCAAACCTTAACGTCCTTTGGTCCTGAGACCTTTCAGCTTGCAAATATTGTTGCCATGCGAAATTCCACTCATCTTCGCCTCCTTCTCGAATGGCAAAGCAATAAACGTATTTCCGGTAGGTGGTGCTAATCCTGTATTGAGAGAAATTTCAGCAAATTCGCACGTCATGAAGTTTACCGAGTGGTGGATGCATTAGACTCCAGAGATCGTTTCGCGGGTTCTATACTCAACCAGGAGATTTTTCATGATGAATGCTTTTCAGCAATACAAATCCTATAAGCTGCAATATTGTATAAAGCTTCAAAACAATGAAAAAAAATGATGTGTGGTTTGGGTTAAGTTGAAAATCTTTTCTGACGGCTTCGATTGATGGCTGCAGGCAATTGCATTGACTCAACTATAACAAAGGTCTCGTCAGCCTTGCTAAGCACAGCCAATCCAGGCTAAACTCATTCCAGACTGTAAAGACTCTTTTTTGCATTGTTTTACCTGGACATCTCGACTTCATCTCTTTTCTAGATTGTACCCTATTTTTAGCAGACGACTGGGCCCAAACAACGATACCCAATGAAAGAGCCCGTAACTACTAACCCACAACTAAGTTACCGGCAGCCTAACTAGCCCACATCACTAGAAGCCCCCATGGCAACCCACTCATTTGCAGCTGCAGACGCGTTTCGACCTTATTATCGTCTCATCAGTGCAGCATAGCAACCTCCCACCTTCCTGAAAAAAAAAAAAAAATTCTAACCTTCAATTTATTAATGTAAGTTATTTGCCAAATTAATGTATCTTTTTATCTGCCAAATTAATGCATCTTTTTATTCATAACAAAATGCCTGATAGATTTAAACACTACTTTAAGTATTCTACTGATGTATTTTCCTACTCTACACGTAACTCCAAGACAAACCAGTCGTTATACTTGACTCACTATTCAACTAATAGAACACAACGTTCGTTTAAATACTTGGGGGTTAAGATATGGAATTCTATTCTTCAAAACATCAAGCAACATTCTACGTATCGAAAGTTCAAAAATTCGTACAAATATTACCTTATTTGTAATTACGAATAACGTTCTTGGTATGTTATTGCTACTGTATAATTGACTCTACAGTATTGTGATTATACAGCTAACTTTTAATTGAAAAAATATTCTATTCCTGGAATAACTAAGGCTTTTGATATTTATGTGGGCTATTCAATAATTGCAATAATAGGGCTGCTGCTTGACTTGAAGACCTATGGTCCCTTCGCAGTAGCCTGTTGCTCCTTTTTTTTCAAAATTGCGTCAGTTATTTGTATGGTTATTGATGTTGTATGAACAACGAATAAAATTCTGTTCTGTTCAAAAGAACTACACACCCCAAATCTAAGCCTCTACTCGTTCTGCTCAAGGTAGAACATTTGAAATAAAACCTTCAAGGAATTAGTACATGCTGGATTATGATGTCACACATTCCCTGTAAACAATCGAAAAGAATAGAAATGACCGGTTGGTTTAAACATTGTTTTCCCGGTAAACTGAAAAGGAATTTTTTGTTTACGGTTTGCAACTATACCAGTTACCAAAACCTGCAAAGAACTTCTCTGCCCAACCCGTTCGGTCATTCCTTTCTGCCCAAACCGGTCATTTCTATTCCTTTCGATTGTTTACAGGGAATCTGTGACATCATAATTCAGCATGTACTAATTCTGCCGTTTTTTCTCAAAAGGTAACAACTACAATTGTAATGTTTTTGAGATAATCGAGGTTTTGTGTTTTTCACAATTGCGCAAAATCCTAATTGTCAATTTTTTTATGACGTTATAAAAAATCATGAGAAATCTCTTTTGTGATTTTGTGATATCATAAAAAGACATGATAATTGCAATGGTAGTTAATACCAGCAAACAATTTTTTTGCTACGTTTTATGAAAAAATCTTTTTGCGTGTAGTTATTACCCCTTAATAATTACGAAAGTAAATAAGGTATGAGTTTGATTTTTACACAGATGATGAAATATCAATTTTTGAGTCGAAAACTGTAAAAAAATCATTTTTGAAAAATTTGTAGTTGTTACCTTTTGAGAAAAAACGGCAGAATTCCTTGAAGGTTTTATTTCAAATGTTCTACCTTGAGCAGAACGAGTAGAGGCTTAGATTTGGGGTGTGTAGTTCTTTTGAACGTTAGAGTTTTTTTTTTTTCAGGAAGGTGGGAGGTTGCTATGCTGCACTGATGAGACGATAATAAGGTCGAAACGCGTCTGCAGCTGCAAATGAGTGGGTTGCCATGGGGGCTTCTAGTGTTGTGGGCTAGTTAGGCTACCGGTAACTTAGTTGTGGGTTAGTAGTTACGGGCTCTTTCATTGGGTATCGTTGTTTGGGCCCAGTCGTCTGCTAAAAATAGGGTACAATCTAGAAAAGAGATGAAGTCGAGATGTCCAGGTAAAACAATGCAAAAAAGAGTCTTTACAGTCTGGAATGAGTTTAGCCTGGATTGGCTGTGCTTAGCAAGGCTGACGAGACCTTTGTTATAGTCGAAACATTAATTTGTCCCTTGCAAATTTTTGCATTGACTGAGTTTTTAAGTGTTGCCAACTCAAAAAGCGCAATCTCTTTTGGCAGTCGAATTTGTTTTTTAGTGCTTCGTCGGCAACCTCATTCATCGATTTTTTTTTTTTTTTTCTTGCCTATATGAATCGTTGCAAAATTTCTTGTAAAGTTCGAAATACTATACACATGAAATGAAAAAATAAAGCTATAGTAGTTCTTTAAACTGACGTTTCAAAAACATAGATTCAATTGTGATCATCAGCAGTGTAAGCATAGTGGTACAAAACTGAAAACAATAAAACTGACCTGTTTTACTAGAATTTTCAATTTTGTACTGCCTTGCTTACGCTGCTGATGATGACAGTTGAATCCAGTAGGAATACAATATATATGGATCGAAAAAATTAAGCCAGAGTAATTGTTAAAACTGACGTTTCCAAAACATAGATTCAATTATCATCATCAGTAGTGTAAGCAAACCAGTGCAAAACTGAAAGTTGTAAAACTGACCTGTTTTTATGCAAAACTGACCTGCTTTTATGCAAAACTGACCTGTTTTTGTAGAGCTTTCAGATTTGTACTGCCTTGCTCGCGCTGCTGATGATGACAGCTGAATCTATATTGTCGAAACGTCTAGTTTTAAGAATTGCTATGATTTTGTGTGTTCTCCTTCATCTTGTAAAGTTGTTTTCGCAGTTCAGCCGGTTTTACTTCTGTTTTTAATTTTAAATCGGCTAGTTCTGCAATCGGTTTTGAAGTATTATGAATAAGCTTAGTTGTCACAAAAAAGATGAAATGAGAAAATGGTCTTTTAACCACACTCGTTAAAATGCCCCCTACAACCTACAAAAATGCTGCATTGTAATTTTTTAGTTTTTTTTTTTTTTTCACAAAGGTTTCGTAGCGCCTTTTACTTTGATTTAACGTAGACATAAAAATCTTAAAAATAGACGCAAATAGTCTTTTTGGAAATGTGATTTTACACTAAGAAATGCGTCAACAAAAAGCACCATTAGACCTACGTGTTCTTGCTTGGGTTATTCATCCATTCTCGGTACAACCGGATCGCTTCGTCATTACAGTCTTCAAGTCCGAAGTAGCATGCTCCGTCCAATACTCTCCCTTTAAACATTCTAAAATTATTTGCAAAACATATCGTGTATTCTTTTGATTTTTATCACGAAAGACAGTTATAAAACATCTAGAAATTATTGGGCGATTGCTTCAATTTCTTGGTCACTCCAGAACAGATCGCAGCACCGGTACTTACTTTGTTCTTGTAATCAATTCTTAAAGAGAATCAACACAAAATTAAGTGGAAATTAAAATTTCACTACGGTTTCTGGAGTTAGCTGAAGAATATGTTTCAAAGATAAAATTTTAAAACAATTCAAAAATTTTAACATCTAAAAATTAGTTGTTATCACAAGATTCTCTTTGCTGACAATGCCATTGCCTACAAAGCATTTAGGCTACAGCAGCAAAATTATTCTGTACCTTTCAACTTGAAGTGACTCGCTTGTATCAGTATCATTCCATCCATATTCCTTGTATATCGATGGCTCTATCAAGCTTACCATGTATTTCTGTCAGAACACAACGACTATGACATACTAGTAGCCTACAGCGTGTAGGTAAAACATCCTACGTAACGGATTCGAGTCATGGCTAAACCTGATCGCGTTTGACGCTTACTTCGGGTGGCTCTTTTGCATTCTCCGCTGAAGTAATTTTCACCTCAGTGTTTTGAAAATAACATTAGTAACTTCTTCAGCTTACTATTATCAGTGCTCGAGTTGAGGGGGGATGCCATCCTCCAAAAAACAATACTATTCCCCACAAAATGTTTTAGTGTAAACCATTCCCCTACAAATAATGACCACCCCTCCTTCACGTCTGCGTGAAAAGCTTGCATCATCCCCCATAAGTGTTTTTACAACTCGAGCACTGACTATTATCGATTGCCCATAAATCCGCGGTGGTAAAATTTTTTACGCAAAGCGCGCATGCAGTTATATTTTGCATCAGCTTTGCAAATGTTAGACAGTAAGTAAGCTTATAAGCAATTCACGCTATGTTCAGGGGCGTAGCCAGACTAGGGGAAAAGAGGGCGACCCCCCCCCCCCCCGAAACATTTTTAAGTACCAGTGTATAATATCGACATTTACGTCAAGTTATGGTCAAGGGGGAAAGTGTTTTGCGCAACGCCCACGATATACATCTGAAGCGGTATACTACTCAACTTTCGTTGCTCGTAACGCAATGCGTTAACTTTGATTGTTTGTTAACGCATTGCGTTAAGTGTACAAAAGTTGAGCAGTATACTGCCCCTGTTTTTGTAAAAAATCCAGGAGAACACCTTTTTAAAGAGATAGTTTTTTTTAGATGAACCAGGGAAGAATTTATTTATCTGAAGCAATTTTGACCCACCTTCCAAAGTTTCTAGGTAGCTACGACACTGATAATCTTTAATAATTATACTGTATCTTCTTGTAAAGTTTTTGCGAGGTTAATCTTCCGAACTGGTGCATTTTGGTCCAACTGAAAACTGTCTTCATCTGCTTACTCTTAAATCTCCATAAACTGTTGAACCAGCCAGAAGACGATCGAACAAAAGCATGACTTCATAAAAAGTATACCAAGGTATGTAATCTAATTCTTGACTGAGATAAAGAGTTAAATTCAAAGCAGATTCCACTGAAACTCGTCCAGACCTGGAAATAAATTCAAAAAATAAATGTTTTAAAAGTAAAATCATGGAATAGTCAATTTAATCAAAAGTATGAAGACACAATTTCGTGACACATATTTCAGATATCATGACTGATCAAATGCAGAGTGGTTAGAGAGTCTGCTTCTGGAACGATAAACTCGGGGTTTGTATCCCTGTCGAGCCACCCTCCATGACTAGCAGCAATTTCTTTGTGCATTCGCCAGCTAAGATTTTGCAAAAACAAATCATATTTTAAGATACTTACACGATAAGCTTGGAATGAAAGTAATAAGTCAAATTTCACTTAAAAATATAATCAAACAATTGCAGCTACTAGGAGCTTTTAGATGCAATATTTTTTCCTGAAATTTGGTGGTGCATTAATTAATTATCAACGAATAGATAGGCTATTGTTGCCTCTTTTCAAAATACACTGATTCGTATAACAAGCTTACCTAGTAATAGCAAACACGTCGTCAATTAGTTGGGCTCTATTTTCAGGAGAAATATCCTGCAAAAAATTCAATCTTCTAAAGCGAAAATACACACTGCAACATGAGTGTATTTTTGCTTTGGAGACCTCATGGTTATCGCGTGAAATATGCACAACCTCGATTTGTAGCTGCGTGACCGAGGAAGTTTGCCTCATGTCTATGTGTTGTCCTAGAAGAGATCAGCTCGATCAAGAAAAAGCTGAGTTCCTCCAAGAAAACAGTGATTGTTCCACCCTTTTCAATGAAATCAAAATCCAAGCAATCGATTTTATTGAGCATAAATGATCATAAAAAAATAAATAAAATCTTCATTATACTTGCGGTATTATGCCGAAGCGTGTAACTGGTGGCGAAGTCCATCTCCGCAGCCAAGCTCCTGGGCAACAGCTCCAATGAAACGTGGCAGCAGTGGCGAGCTGTTGCCTATTGGCAACACTGTTTCCGATTTGACCCGCCCGGAAACCGAACTCATAACCTCCCGCGAGAATTGGGGCTTAACTACTACTCCAACTGGCTGGTTTAATTTGAAATAAAAACCTAAGAAAACTTACTGATGATGGTGGTGCAGTCATATTTGCGTACTAACTTTAAAACTAGGAGATCTCATTTTCTCTATGATGAACGTCCACATTTCATCATCATAAACCACTCTGTAATAACCTTTAGCATCAATATTTCCCAAGATGTATTCTGATCCGTTAATGAGATTGATGGTAGCTGAAAACAAAATTGAAAAAATGTCACCATCAGCGGTACCGCACAAGAATAAAAGTTCGTTTGTGATACCATTTCAGGCATTGGCTAACTCGAAAAGCGAAAACACACTTCGCTTCGCAATCTCTTCTTAAATACGTTGGCTGAACTTGGAGCAAAATCTTCAAAAGTATCTCTCACTTTAGTAACTGTATCGTATTCATTTTTTTATGAATCAAGTTTTTGACTCGCTATTGACCCAATGCTATGTTCTGTACAGTATTATAAAGCGAGGAACAGAGCATATAGGTAATACAATAGTAAATAAATGAAAAGCAAAAGGGTTAGATAAATGCTCTGCAGCTACTTTACTTAAACCTTATTCAACTTTTTCATGCAGCTTGATGGAACTGCTGTGAGATACTTTCTTGCTGAGTAGAGTAGGCCTATTGACGAAAAAAAATCTGGGGATTGTTGGTTTTTGGAATGTTAAAAATTAGCAATACTAAAAAATACTAATACTAAAATTCTGTATTTGGGGTATTTCTTTTACCCATTTTGTTTTTCTGAAGTCTTTGACAGTTTGCAACTAAAAGAAAGTTCTAACCCTCCAGAAGAAGTGCTAGTGATTGTCCATAAAATAATAAGGTGTGTATAGTGCAGCGGAGATGTTCTTTTTTTTTTTACTTGTGTTATTACGCTCAAATGCATCCTTACATTGTGAAAGAAAATGGAAGCTATCAAATCAAACTTTATTCATACATGATGTTTCAATAGGACTCAACCATTCTGTCCAAGTCTTACTGTTTGCATCTTCAACTGAAGAGGAAAATTTGTAGTTGAACGGTACGTACCACTTGTAACTAAAAACAAATTAATCACGCGAATCAAGCATCAATGTAATAAAGCAAAACAAGGAAACATTGCCATGATACAGCGACCATCAGTTTGAATGCGAAACAAAAAATAGTTAACAATAACACTGTTTTGGCCGTACAGATCCCAGCAGAGCAGCTAAATTAGATTGGCAATTGTGAATTAATTAATAGCAAATTTACACTCATTTCTTTCACTTTACTGGTTTTCAATTTTTTTATGTCCATCAGCCAGCATTTTCAAAATATTTTAATATGTTCTCGCACCCTTTACGACACATGCAACAATACAACGCTGAAAATTTTTGACTATGAATCAATTGAGAATAAAAGGATTCTTGATACAAAACAAAATAATTGAGAAGCTACTTGAACCTCTTCAAATGCTACATCTCACCCCTAAGAAGTATGAAAACCACCAGTAGGAAAACTCTGCCTTACTTGTATTTGTCGCTTCCTGGCGTGCTCAGTGGTGAATCATTCTCATCGATCAAGAAATATTCCTGAGTCACCGTCACTACGTCATTGTTCTTTGTCAACGTCAGAAGGGGATACCCCATTTGTAGAACCCATGTTTCAAATACTTCTTGAAGATCGTAAGGAACAGTTAAACCATCGTTTTCGGCCTCCTGTATTGGTAAAATAATTCTTTCAAAATCTTGACGCATTAGTTACACCACATTTAGCGGTTATTGTCAATTTTACCTAAAATTATTGACCTAAAAATTTTCATTCACATTACTACAGAAGAGACCATTATCAAATAAGCCTGATTTGTTTTATTTCTTTCCAAGTAAAAAAAAGAATGTAAAAAAAATACTGAAGAAACCATTAACTTAGGCTAATGGGATAAATAGACAAACTTACATCTATTAAGTATTGGAACAATACATCAGAGGTTGCAACGCCGTATTTCTGTCCCTCAACATATTTCTAAAAAGAATCAAGTGCTGTTTTTTAATAGGTTATGTGTTTAATCATAATTCTAATGCATGTGACGACAAATAGGCCTATGTATAGCTAGCCTACATCACAACAACTGAGATTGATTTTCGAACGATTTTGCGCAATGCTGTTGTAACGCTTTTAAACTGACACAAAATTTTTACTCCTCAAATTCTAACGAAAGTTCATCAACAAATATGATACTGTTGCAATCTTTTCTTTTTACAGGATTAAATCTGCTTTTAAGATTTATGCAACAGAGTCCAATCACTCCACCAGAACTGGAAGTCCAAGAGGCCCCTTGGTATTTTGCACTTACCTTAAGAGCATTCGAAAAAGTTTTTTCTCCAAGAATGTGTTGAACCATTCTTACAAAAGAAGAACCCTGACAAAATACAAGATCATAAGAATTACTACGTCTTACGTAAACCACGCATCACAAGACTGTCAAAAGCCAAGCCGCGGGAAGATTTCACGCAATGCGTTTTCCATGAAACAAAGTTCTTTCGAAGAATATAGCAACATGGAGCTAGATTGGGTGGATTATAATTCTGCTTCATTACATCTGTGTAAACTCGTTGTGGCGAAAATCCGATAAAGTTGCCTATAATTTCGGAAGAACTCGGATTCAAGTTGTACAGTTAGTTTGTGTAAAATTATTTTAAGTATAATCTTATCCGTGCTTGCGTTTTCATGCATATTTCTGCATCTCCAAAACTAAAACGAAGTTAAAATTAGCAGAAAATCGGACAAAAATTTGTGAACTCTTTTCAGTCCGTGTTAAAAAAAGCAAAGATGTGAATGTGATCATATCGAAAAGCGCCAGAAAATGAGCTAACTGCAACTAAATACGGATAAGAACCGCTAATTACGAATACTGTGTGAATCGGTCTAAACTTGAAAGCGGATCCACTATTTCTGCTTAAAGAAGGGGATTTACTTATGATGTCATCGCACGTGATAATGCATGAACATAATGAACATTTTAATTTTTGTCGTAACAGACGTTAGGGAGGTTGACCCCCAACCCACTTTGTAACGATTAATTCTCGAGAGGTATCCTTCCAGATTGTGGAGAGGATGAGAAGATGAAAAAGCATCAGATGCAAGTGCTCTTTGGAAATCGTAGATAACAAAAAGTTCATCCTGAATGCAAACCTACCATAAGTTTTATCAGGAAATAAATAGACTGTAAAGAATTTGATTAAAATTTTTCATCGAAGCAATTTTGCTGTTGTTATGCTTATATTGGCAAAATTTAATTTAATTTAGACTGTTCTTCACAAAAATAGTATGCAGCCTGCGTCTAAAATTTTAGTTTTATAGCAGATTCGAAATCAGAAAACCAACATTCTTTCACGCGTGAATGAACAAAACGAGCAAAATGATGATAAACAAAACAACTAATTAATATTCTGTAAACATAATCATTAGGAATAGATTCTGCAGCAACAGCTATAACGCGAAAAGTCACCAACTGCTTTCGTGTCGCACCAAATTTTTCCGAAATAAGACGTAAAAGCGAAATCAACTTAACAATAAGACGCTTTGCAGAATTAATAACTCACGGATTTCCAGTCAGGGCGGACGCCGTTGATTCCTATGTACTGAAAATAACCTGCAAGTCCTTCGCTCAGCCATTCATCGCTCCACCAAGCTGGAGTCACAAGGTTGCCGAACCACTAGCAAAAATTTAAGCGCTACAAAATTGAATCAAAAAAACACTGCAGAAAACTACATAAAAGTTTCAAGTAGCAGTATGGTCTCAAGCAGGTACGTAGCTAGGGAAAAATTAAAAGGGGGAGGGGGCAAAGCCCATTTTGACAATGAAAAATCCCGTTTTCATTTGCCCTCGGCTATCTACCTCCAAAAAGAGTATTCATGCGGCAAAAAGGTGGGGTATTACCCCGGGGCTCTCCTTTCTGGCTGCGCCACTAATCTTAAGAACCCAGCAAGGTTCTTGTCGTAAATATATTTGGTTCCTTTCTAAGGCGCTGAAGTTCAAAAGCTCTGAGTGGATTGTAGCACCAACCTAACAACAAAATTTGGACCTTATTTTAACTTTTTGGAAGCAAAATAAATCCTTCTTGCTACTTGGCTTCTTGAGGTAATGTGGAGATCGGTGTTGGTGACGTATAGTCGGCTAGATAAAATTTCGTCAAAGTTACAGTTAAAAGTAGTTTTTATTTCTTCGCATGCAGTTAGTTGGTTTTGACCAAAAAACATGTTTTTTTAAGAGTGGATTTGTAGTGAGGAATTACTGTATGTGCTATGACAAGAATATCGTGATCATCGTGAGATACTAGCGTAGTCAGATAGTATTCCTATCAATTGCAAAGTGAAAATTTGGGTGGAAAAACGGCATGCAGTATGTGAATGCGATTGCACGCTATATACTGCATATCATGGCGATACGATTGGGCATTTAAAATCTTAGTAATGATTTGACAATCATTTCACATTCTCACCTGATGAGCAATTTCACGAGCGATTACTTGAACCGTGGAGTACTTATAGAAGACTGAAGTTGCTGTTTCGTTGTAAAGCGAATAAGATTCACGGGTTACAATCAAACCCCAGTTTCCCATTGAGCCAGCGTCAAAATCACGAACGACCAACTGATCTTATACAGAAAAAGCACACTCTTTGTAAAAAGTCTTTTGAATTTACCAGCATGTACAATGAACCCTCGTTTATCGTGGGGGATACATTCCAAAAATAACCCGCGATAGGTGAAATCCACGAAGTAACCAGCGTTATTTTTTACTGTTATTTTACCATGCAATACTGTACTGTACTGCAGAATGAAACAAAAAATAAATCTCTTTTCAGGCTCAAAATTTGTGTAAGAAATAGAAATACAGTATTAAAGTTTTCTTCATGGCCATGGTTTTCTTATACAAATAACTAAACAGTAGTAACCACACAACAGTAACGCAGCAGACACTTCTAGACGGCAGTAACGCACTGCAAAAAAAAAAGCGCTGATGTAAAAATTCCGCAAAGCAGCAAAGCCGCGATAGGTGAAGCGCGATATAGCGAAGGATCATTGTATTTAAAAAACTCCAACAATCCGTTTTTCTTACGTGATCATCAAGAAGTTTTATTCAGCCAAAAACACCTTGATAGTTGTGTAAGCGAGAAACGAATCGTTTAGAAAGTTTCAGTACACATTTTGATCTGATCTTACTGAGCACTGGTTTTAGTTATACAAGTTAATTCAACATTTTTTTGTGAATAGAGTATTTTTGCAGTCTTCCAAAGCACTTGGATGGTGACCTGAGTTGCTTCGTAGCATCACCCCTAAGAGGATTCTGGGGCCTTGCGGCAAGAATATTATTTTAGCCTCTCGCTTTTAGAGGCGCCTTTCAATTGATTAGCGGCGCCTCTAAAAATAAACTCATAAACTCCAGCGAGGGTTTGTGGCATTTGCCTCGCTTCCTTCCCTCTCTCAGCGCCAGTGCTCCTTAGCATTACAAAAATATAAAACAACCACAGCCTGGTTCTACTGTACAAAGACGTTTATTAATCTTACCAAATTTTGGTAAAGAATAGGAAACGTTCAAATATTCTGCGTAAATTCGAATTAAATTCGAAGCCATTTCAGTGATATAACTTGCTTCTCCATCATCAATTGGAACTTTTCTGGCATAAGCTCGTGCCTATAACAGGAAAGCAGATTAGGCTTAACATGAAAACCAAGTAGTCTGACTGATGAGCGACGACAACTAAACGAGTCACTGTATGGGGCGCCGTTGTGAAAAAAACGATTTAGCAAATTTTGTACGAATTTTCAGCAACATTTACGCAGTTTCACAGCTATTTAGTTAAAGTGAGGTGAACTGCAGCTAAAACGCTTCGAAAAATGTAATAACAGCCAAAGTGCAACGACATTTAATAAATAGCAGCGATATTTATTACAGTAAATAGCGGCGATATTTAATAAATATTCAATAAATATCGATATTTAATAATCAGCAGCAGCATGTAATAAATAGCAGCGACATTTAATAAACAACAGCGAAATTTAATAAATAGCAGCGACGTTTAATACATAGCAGTGACGTTTAGCTAACGTGCAGCGAAAAATTAAAGTGCTGCGGTAATTATGCTAATGAGATCAACAGTGTTTCCATTTCTCCATTTTTCGTAACAGCCACATTGTACTTACATTCTTTCAGTGGACCCACTCAACAAAAATGCATTATTACGTATGTCCACAAAAACGCTAAACGCTAAACGTATGTCCACAAAAACGCTAATCTTCCGTCTAAGCACAAGAAGCTTAGATGTTGTGTTGCCATGTTTTATTTTTGTTTTCAAATTTTTTTATGAAATGTACAAAGAGTTTTTAGTGCCTACTTGATTGCTAGACTAATTTCGGCAATATATAAGCAAAGCGAGAAATTTTGGTACGGAAAAAATGATGAAGCAAGTATGGGGCAGTATGGTAAAGAATGGGGGTATATAGAGATTTGGGAAAGTTATGAGTGGTGGGTTAATCGGAGACTTTTTGGTAGCTTAAGGAGTTGGGTCAAATATGAGGGGAACATAAAAGGAAGGAGCGGGAAAATGTGGGGGAGGAATGGAGAAGTGTGTTGGTATGTAGGAGAGGTGTCGGGGATGTGGGGAAGTATGGGGGAGGTGTGGAAGAGTGTATGGGATGAGTGTGAAGGTTGTGTTGAAGTGGAGGAAAGTGTGTTGGGATGCGGAGAGGTGTGGGAATGTGGGGGTGCCCACACGCTCTTCTACACCTCTCCCCACTCACCCAACACCTCTTCCTGAACTCACCCAACACCTCTACCCTGCACCCCCACACTAACCTGACACGCCTCTAGACACTTTCCCTCACTCACCTTCCACCTCCCCACACTCTCTTACACTTCCCCACACCCCTCACACCTTTCCTCACCTCACCTGACACCTTCCCTTTACCTCCCCTAACACTTTCCCACACTCACTCCCCACACTTCCTCACAACTCCCAAGCCTCCTACAACACTTCCCCATACTTTATCATTTACCCCAAACTTTTTCTCATTTCTTGCCAAATTAGTATAACAATCAAATATATTAGAAACACCTTGTGAATTTCATACAAAATTTTGAAAATAAAAATAAAAAATGGTTACACAACATCTAAGCTCTAATTTTCGTTCCGCACGCTGAGCACAGAAAGTGGTTCCACTATTAGTAATATGGATACACTGTGCAGATAGTAATTCAAATTTGGATAAATGAATATTAAACTTTTCAAAATCCATTTCAAGATTACACTAAATGGAAACACTGTTGATATCTTATTAGCATAATTACCGTAGAGCTTTAAGTTTTCGCAGCACTTTAGCTAAACGTCGCTGCTATTTATTAAATATCACTGCTATTTGTTGAATGTTGATGCTGTTTATTAAATATGGCCGCTATTTATTAAATATCGCTGCTACTTCATTTTTCGAAGCATTTTAGCTTCAAGTCACTTCACTTTAACTAAATTGCTGTGAAACTGCGTAAATGTTGCTGAAAATTCGTACAAAATTTGCTAAATCGTTTTTTTCACAACGGCGCCCCATATCACTGCTTATTACCTATTTCGTATCTTTTCTGATTACACTTTAGGTTTTCCTTTCTATTTTATTTTCTTCACTATAATTCATTAACATATAAATCGAAAAAGTAGTGGCAAAAACTGCATAAACACCAACGCTGCAAAGAAAGCATGTTTTACAAAATTTTTGTAAATTTTTTTGAACACGTCTTAGTAGAGTATGACTAGTCACAATTCTGCACACCAAAGTGCTGAAGCAACGTAAGCTCAATATCAAAAATTATCTTACTTGGATACCAACTTCAGACAATGCTTCTTCGCACTCAAAATCACTGACCACCATCGCCAATAAATATGTAGACATTGTCGGTGTAGTGTCAAAAGTCGTAGCTGTCCACTCAACGCCTTCAATCATTTCCGTCTAAGCACAAAATAATCAAAATCTTATCCAATATCACCGTTTTAGAGAAGCTAAATTAGTAATGATCTTCGGAACCCAATTTATGGAATTTTTGAATACTTGAATTGCAAAAATTAAGAGCCAGTAATATCGGAAACATTTGAATGAGACGTTTCGAGTTTACAGGAAAACCATTGTCAATCTTATTTAAATAGAATGGTTTAAGTGTAAATCGGAACGTCTGGAAGGTTTGGCTCTCATTTTTGTAATTGTATAGTAATGATCTGTGTAGGCCACTTTTTTCAGAAAGAAAATTGTTTCAAGTGGTGGTATCTGCTTTTTAAAGAATTAGATGCTAATTTTGAGATCGGGATGCGGTGACTTTACATTTTAAGTTTTCAAATGTCTCTGTTCTGCAGATTTATTTCTTTTTTTGTCTAGTTCAGGACTCCAGAAACTTCATTTTAACAAACGTCCAGCATGTAAACCCTAGCGCAGAAAAACAAAAATTTTGTGATAGTTTTTTTAACTTTGAGGAAATGAAAAAAAAGCATATTTATTAATATTTTTTCGTTAAACACCAATAACTTTGACTTAACGTTTAATTACAGAATACTTACCCTGTGACTGACTGGTGGCATGTTCGATATTGCGTGGTGGTTCAGATCTTGTTGATGAAAGATTGTGATGTTGAAGTTAGCTTTGAAAGCTGGTTCGTCAAAGCACGGAAAAGTCTGTCTTGCTCCATCAACTTGCATTTGTGTTAAGGCTATTGAACTGAAAAAAAGTATAAAAGGTTTACAGGAAATCATTGATAGTTCTTTCCACATTAACTCAGCCATATAAAGTGAGGTTGTAAGTAGGTAGGCTACACAAGGATGATATAAGACAGAATAATAGCACGAGGAGGAGAAGAGAAAGACCACGACCATGTGCGTAAGAGCCAAAAACGGTTTGGGGGACGAAACCGCCTTTGCCCGAAAACTTTTGCGAGAACTACCAAACCAGATGCACATTTAACGCGGCATTTTTGGTACAAACGTATTCAATGCACCCTTATACAACCAAGAAACGTTGTTCCAAAATAGTTGTTGAGATACAATAACTCTAAAACTGCACTATTGGTTAAAAACTACTGTCTTCGAAATAGGATGGTGGCATGGGCGTCCGCAGGGGGGGGCAAGAAGGGGTACTTGCCCCCCCCTGAAAAACCAAACAAGTTGAAAAAATACGCATGAAAAAATGCAAGTTAAGAAACTACACAAAAAGTTGAAAAATACAGATGAGTTTACTACAAAACGAATAAAATAACAAAACATTTCGCAATAATCTGTTTGATTAAAGCAGGGGTGGGCAACTTTCTGGTGATATTGGGCCACAAATTATAAATATAGGCTTCCAGCAGGCTGCAGGTTTTAGAAAAAAAAAAACACTTCTTGGCAGGAGTAATACTAAAAAAGGTCTGTCGCGTGAAAAAGAGGTCTCTGAAATAAAAGATGATTAAAAAAACAAAATGTTCAGCCTGGAAAATAGCATTCAAAGCAGTTCGTGTGTTGAGTGGGTTTGAACTTGATCGCAAAAAAACAGGTTTCGGAACCAACTGGCCATTAGCACATGCTTTGGCGGGCCGCAGGTTGCCCACCTCTGAATTATAACATAAAAGAGTTTGTCTAAATGCTGCTGTCTAAATTAGTCCGGCCGTTCAGTGAGTGGAAACTTCACCCTTCACACATCATTGAAACTGGTTTTACGTTTAGGCAAGCTGTTACCAAGGCCAGTGCTAAGCACGTTAGAAAATATTGGTACAGGTCCCGAGCATCATTTTACGTTGATCAGTACGAGTTATTGCTTGATACTTACTTCATTTTTTGTTCTCTGCATGATTCCATACGTTTAGGTTACTTTCTTGTCTTTCAAGGCCGTATGCAATTAGTACATACTATCGCATTCTATTTAGGTCAACAGACATGGCGATTTATCTTTTGTCATGACGCAAAGACTAGAAAAGTGTCTTTGTGTCAAATGCTACTCTTCAGTCAAACCACAATCGGATAGACTGGTGGAAGATAAGCAGGCGCACACTTCACAAAAGATGGAGAATTCGGTTAAAAGTTTTTGCGCGTCTTTCTTATTGATCTTCAATCTCAAATCTTGGTTACACTCGTGGTATTACCCAGAAGCTGCGTGCAACGAGTGACGAAAACCATCTCCGTAACTTAGCGCGTCAGCAACTTAGCTTCGAACTCCGAAGAAACGTGGCGAGCCTTTGACGGTGGCTGTGAACAGCACTGTATTCGATTTGACAGGTCGGATATCGAACCTCAGATCTCTGACTTTGAAAGCAATATCGTTACTGCTACACCAATCAGCCGATTACCAATCCGTCATGTGGACGTACGTATACTAGCAAATTCACGCGGCAACAGCAGCATGTCCAATTTTACTTTTTGCATCTTGTATAGAAAAATTCTGGTTTTTGCCTATATGTCGAGTATCGTATCTTGTATCTCGTATCTTGTAAAATAAATTTGGACTTGTTACTGATGTGCAACTGGTACGCCTCGATGGCAGATACTGCGCTGCCGGTACATTGCAATAAAAAAATTGAGCAGCACTGATTTATAGGCCGTATAGCTATAAGTTTGATTTTCAGAGCTTAAACTACTTTTTATTTTGACATTTTGGATCAGAACGTCGCTATCGGTGCGGGAAGTCTGGGGTTCGATTCCCGGATTGGTCAAATCGGACACAGTATCGCTATAACGGCTCACCACCGTTGCGACGTTTCCTCGAAGGTTAAGCAGCGGAGACGGGCCCCGCCACTCGTTACACACTTTGGCGTAATAGCGAAAGTATAGTGAAGATTTGATTGTTTTAAAATGCAAGCATCAAACCAGCCACATATAACAAGACCTAAGAAAACAATGCGAAAAGAAAGTTGTTTTAACAGACTGTCAAGCCTAGTGGCACATAAATTGATTTATGTCCGTATAATGCACAATAACATGAAAGAAGAGTAGAAGAGTTCTGCACGTACGGCATCATCCGATGCCGGACGTATGGTCAGTTGGTCACCCTATCACTGACACTTACCTAACTATAGCTTTCACTAAGATGGCCATCTCGAGAATGTTTTTGCCCCCCCCTGCATTTTTTTCTGCGGACGCCCATGGATGGTATTTGGAGACATTTGAAGTGAAGAGGATAACATTGTGCGCAGATTTACGAGAACATTAGAATTTACCGGAAAGTGGAAGGATAAATGGACAAAAAATATGCATTCAAGGAAAGAGGAGAGAAACATGATAAGATTAAGCCTACGGCTAAGCTAAAACCGAATGATGTACAGAATCAAACAAAATAGAAAGAAATGTCGATGAAATAATGTCACTATTCCACTTCATGGGAATAACGCCGAAAACACTTGAAACAAGATGATGATGAAATCGATGATACGATCGTCGTCGTGTGGTTGGGCATCCTCTTCCGACAGTTTAGATGTTGACGGCGTTGATTTTTAGCCAGCGTCGGGTGTCATCATCCAGGACCAGCAGACCTTGTATTCCTTTTGGTGCACGATGTAGGGGGCATGTAGAAATGATGTGGTCTGCAGTTTGCTCAGAGGCACCACACTCACAATTCGGTGAAGGAGCTACACCCCATTTGTACATGGATGAATGGAATCGCCCTACGCCAGTTCGCAGACGATTCAGTTTTACCCAAGATGTTCTGGGCAAACCCATTGCAAGAGGCTTAGAACTGGCCTTGGGAATAAAAGCATGAAGCCTTGATGCACTTTTCAAGTACTCCATGTTCCATACATAATCCATCCATTGCGCTGCACGAATGTCTGATTCGGTCAGACAATCCAGTAGTTTCTGTGCAGCGGGTACAAACGGACGTCTTGATTTGAGCCTACGCTGGTGCGCGTTTTGTTTCCCGGCCAGCTGCTCATGTAGAATATGATCAGGGTTAAGGGTGGCGCGGTTAGCCAGGGAGAGTGTCGCTCCTCGACGGCGAAGCTGATAATGATGATAATGATGTAACGTGTTAATCTCAATTAGACTACTGTATTACCGTTTTTCTCCGTTCTCGTTCTCATATTCACTTCGGTAAAGTCCCTCATGATCTTCGCCAAGTTCTCCCCGAAAATCAGAAAAACTGATCTCATAAATGTGTCCTTCTACACAAGGTGACTCCAATGTGACTACAATGTAGGCATTCGCCTGATAAAACATTACATCTACAATTGCTGGCTCGGAATTGTCAGCCTTGTCGACAATCTTCAAGTAATCGCTCCACTGATCCGAAAATTCGAGGTTGCTGAAAGTCAATAAAAATTGTAATCGAATTGTGGACCGGTAGAAAAATCACTTGATCACTCACTTACTTTATTCAACTGACCGATAGGCGTAGGCCTAATGATTAAAGGCACCGCTAAAGGTGCGAAAGGTCATGGGGTCGATTCCGGACCAGCCAAGTCGGATGCAGTGTCGCCAACGCTGTGGCGTTTACTCGAAGCCAAGCTGCCCGGGCGCGAAGCTGCAAAGATGGGCTCCGCGACTCGCCACACGCTTCGGCGTAATGTCATTGGTACAACGAAAAAATTGTTTTTCTTATTCTATTGTTGAAGTTTATTAGAAAATTTTATTTTTTTTCTCAGGTTGAATTCAGCATTTCGGCAGGGTATAATTCATAAAGGTAGACTCATTGCAATCCCTAATGTAGAAATTCTATAAAATTTAACTTACATTGCATGCATTAGAACGTATTCCGTTGAACTTTCACAAGTGTATCGAGTAGATGAAGAACCATAAAACGCATACATCCCATCCGCATTTGTGTTTGCTAGCACAGGACGCAGTGACACCGAGTAGTCGATGGGCTTTAAGTTCGAAGGTAAGCGAGGGTTCTCCCACACCACACCCTAAAAATTCAAAAACTTTTTTATGAAGTACGTGATCAAATAACTCAGTTGCATCTAGATAGCTTTTTTTAGGAACTGTTTTACATGTCATCACCCATTCACCAATCAAACGCACTTTCAACCAAAACCAATCAAGGAAATTTGGACCTTGTTACGTTACCTTAGCGGTGAAGGACGAGCGTAAAATTGGTTTGCTAAGCCTGGTTGTACAACCTTTTTTTGAAGATTACAAAAGATGCGATATCATTGTCCCCTTTCTTACGTTTTCATCGACATTGCTTCAATGAGAAAGGCAAAACTAAATCACATATTTCCCCCTTCTAATTAAATTTGTGTGGTTTCTGATTGGGATTCCTATAGATAATAAGTAAGACCAATATCTTCTCTGGCGTAGGGAGAAAAAATGTATGTAAGATCAACTTTCAACTATACTTACCGATCCTGGGTCAGTGGTTGTTGTTGAAATTGGAACTGAAGCTGTAGGAGTCACAACCTCATAATTACATGTTGGTCGCCCCAGCAAACCGAGTAACAATCCTGATAAACAAACATTAAACAGAAAATTCAACAGTGTATTACGCAAAACTAATGAACTTGCACTCTTTGAGTCAGCAACCACCGGAAATATGCGTCAAATGCAGATCGTTTTAAATGAAATTAAAACCGTCACGAAGGATTTCCAACTGACGAGCGGCATCGCTCAGTCATATCGATGACAAAAATTACTGGTATAGACCTATCAAAGAAAAATACCGCAAGCGCTAAGTAAGAAATATTTTGATCAAAGCTTTATTTATAAAAAAACAGGTCATTGGTCAGAGCCCAACAAAAATTTTGCTTAAATAGGTTTAAATGCATCTTGATTCACTAATGCCCAACGCTACGGAGATAGAACAAACATTTTATTTATTTAGCGTTACGAAAGTTTACTCGCCGCAAGTTCAAAGCGCAAATAGCAAACCATTTAAAAAACACAAAAAGTAAATTTGTCGCATCTTTATTCAAATAAAAAAACGTCAGTAATCTTGTATTGCGATCATTGCATGTCATCGCCGCTGCAAGATTATTGAGAAACATTATTTCCTGCGATATAAATCAAAACAATATCAGTTTACATTGTTTATGCTTTGCCGACCACACTCTTCCATTTAGAAAAAATTAAGTGGCACAAGCCGGATTATTTGACCCAATGGATTATTAAACTTGTTTTGAAAATGAACCAGATGACAAACTTTAAGACAAGTTCGTTCAACGACTACAGACTCGTATTTAGGGTCCTTAGATTGAATGTCTTACTATGAATATCTTTGCCGAGGAAGATCTAACAACAGTCTAACAGTCAGGAGCATATTCAGGGAGGCATTATGCCATGACCCCCCGCTCGACTTTACCTTTCAGTAAAAAAGAACAAATGAAGCTAAGTGACTAATATATGCCAGATTTTGGCTTTTGTATTTTATGCCCTTTAAAACTTCTCGCCACGCCTCTGCTAGCAGTTATATAATAATAGACTAGTACAGGGTGACCCAAAAAAAACGGGCCCCGTGTATTTAGAATAATTAGAATTGGGGCCCGTGTTTTTTGGGTCACCCTGTAGATATCAGAAATTAACTGGAAGCCCTATAAATGCAACCCCCCGACAATTTCTCAACAAGAACAAATTTGTCCGCGGACAGCACCGCCGTCGCTTTCTCGCGACAAAAAGATACAGATAACGCAATCAACAAATCATCAACCTTGGAGAAATTAATTACGGTGAAACGTGTAACGAGGGCTAGCGCGGCCCACCTCCGCGTCTCAGCGCCTTGATAATCACACAGCTCCGAATCAAAATTGCAGCGCTAGCGAGCTCTTGACACTGTGTCCGATTTAACCACCCCGATAATCAAGACCCAGAACTTTCTTACTAATGGTGAGGTCGTTACCACCACGCCAGATGGCAGGTATAAATCAATACAATCATCCTAGCAACAGCGCTTTATTGGATTCACAACACCAAAACTAAGCAAGCAGTTTACCTTCAGCTACTAGCACTACCACAACAAAGCCAACTGAAACAGCAGCAGCTATGTAGCTCACATAAAATCCTTTCTTTGATCCCATTTTTTCTAGACTACCACACCAATTTTTGTTATTGATAAATCTAAACTGTTATATTTGAATAATTTTATTTTGATCGACTAAAAATATCTGTATTGCACCTAGTTTGTTTTTAGTCTGCACTGCTTATTCAAATAAAACGACGCTGACATGCAACCTAATGAAATTTCAATCGGGTTATGCGCTTCACTATGCATGGATAAGTTTAAAAATTAACTAAGAACCTCATACTTGAAACCTAAACTTTGTCATTGCTTAATCAAAATGTATTTTTGTTTTATCAATGATTGGTGAAGCGTGACGCGGTGATGTGGGGTTGCCTTTGCGACGGTCTTGAATCAGTTCACCAAGTCATTGATTCAAACCCCACTCAAATTTGTATTTGCGTAAAGAAACTAAGACTTCTTTCGAGTTAGCCACGAAAAAGGATTATGACTTGACCACGACTAATATGACGTAAACAACAATAGAGGTGGAAAATTACAGTAACAAAACGGTAAGCTATGTGATGGTGATTTGGAACAATAAGACATATAGACTCCCGAAACTGAAATAACTGTAAGCTAAAATAATAAAAAAAAAATATATATATAGGTCTAGCTTTGTTTTGTTGCGTATGTACGAAAACCTTGGATATAAAAGAACTCAAGGCGAAGCTATAGCTACTTGTTCCCTACGTTGCGGTTAATCCTGTGAAACAAATATTATCGTCTGTCCAGAGTTGAGCGATGACGTGAAGGGATCAAAAATCTTTCCCGAAGGCTATCCTATTCTTTTCTCAGCCAAAGCTGATCTCATTTAACATCAAAGTTGCATCAATTACAGCAAAACAGATCAATTATTCTTAGCCTACGTACACCGACAAACTTTTGATTAATTATCGGTAGCCTACCTTGCAACTAGAATTACTTCGTACCGACAAACTTAAATTACAATGTAAAATTGCGGTTACACTAAAATGTGTAATTTAATCACAAATTACCTGTATAATTATGATTACATATGTTTAGCGCCGCAAAACACACGTGAAATTTTTTGACGGAACAACTTATAGTGAAAACAGTATATCAGGGGTGAATTATCCACTGGGGATAAATTTTGCCTACCTAGGGAGTAATTTTTCTGAAGTATAAACCAGAACAAACTTCAAGTTTAAAAGTGAAAGTGTTGCACTGGGGGTAAATTATACTTTTTTCAATCGGCAAGAGGTAAAGAATACAAAAAAGGTTAAGAACCCCTGCAGCATATGCATGATACAAATTGTTAGGTAGCGTGTTTCTGCTTTAAACAATGCTGGTATTGGCAAAAGCGTAAAAACTATAGTTCAAGTCAACTTAATATTAAAAAGTAATCAAAACTTAACCTTCATTTTTTGAAATTACAATTATTTACAATTAACTTACTCAAAACAAAAAATTTCAATTACAATTACTGTACCGGTACATGCAGTGGGGTAGTGAGAAATTTCATATCCGGGAGGCATAATTCCCGCATATTTTTGAAGCGTATTTTTTTTTTTCGGCAAAACTAATTTGAAGCTTATTGAAAAACAAGAAAACTCTAGGGAGACCGGGGGCATGCTCCCCCGGAAAATTTTTGAAAATGTACATGCTGTAATGGCTATCTTAGTGTTTTTTGAATAATTTTCAGGCAAATTTTGATCAAATTTTTGACCCTAATTCTGAGATCTTCGCCAAATATGATGCATTTTCTTTGCACATTTTCGATTATGTGTGCTTAAAGCATGCTCAAAGCGTAAGGCTTATTGCTATCAAAGAGGTTTAAAATTATAGAAAAATTGTATACATTAAAAACATTTTTTAAATGGCTGGTGGGAGGATGCATACTCCTCATCCTACCCCCTGGATCCGCTCCTGGCCATATAAGCTACAGATACCATCAAAAGACTCTAGCATATTTCAGTCACTTGGCACCATTACTTTTGTTCTTTTTTACTAAAAGGCAGAGTCAAAAGAAAGGGCATGGCACGATGCCCCCTACATACGCTCCTGGGTACATGAAAAAGTGTACCGCTCGTGGGTACATGAAAAAGTTAAGCATTTATTTACCATGACAATTCTAATAATTAATTGCTTCAACTCTGCATAACATATACCTCTAGGCTATATTTTGAGCGTCTGCCGACTCAAATGGCGGAAGGTCTTTTCACATTCTCTTTTAATCACAGATAGATCTCCATCAACTCATTGAATTGAAAACTTTCATTCAAGGGCGTTGGAAGGTGGGGACTGAGGGGGGCTGAAGCCTATCTTATATTTTTTTAGTCCCCCCATAGAAATTTTGAGCCCTCAATCAGCTCCCCCTTTCAAAAACTTATAACTGCAGTACACCTTATTGCACTTCAACGATGATTTATGGCGTCACTTGCTATTCGTTTCTTTTCTTCCTTGATACAATCAAGCCAACGTAGCCCAGACTAACTTTTGCAACTTTGTGACGAAAGTAAACAAAATCACAAAAACTGTTGGATTTCCTGGTACCTTCGTGTACAAACCTTTTAGAGCTTTACTATCACGTCACAGCAAAATTTTCTCCAATTTTAGTAGAAACGCCTGAGCAAATAACTGCGAAACATCAAAATATCAAATTAGAATTAGCTAGGTTATCCTAGCAGCAGTGGCGTAGCGAAAAATTATAAAAGGGGTGGGGGGTCATAATTTCCACATTTTTTTCAAGCGTATTTTTTTTTCGGCTGAACAAATTTGAAGCTGATTGGGAAACTAGCAAAGCTTTAAGAGGGTCCGGGGGCATGCTCCCCAGGAAATATTTTTGAAAATTTACATGCTGCGAATGGCTATTTCAGCGCTTTTTGAATAATTTTTAGGCAAATTTTGTTAAAATTTTTGACCCTAATTCGAGTGCTTCGCCAAATTATTATCCTGAGCGAGCTCGTATACTTTCCTAAGCGAGCTCGTACAGCGCATTGATCGCTTTCTCGTGACAAAGAGGATAAATATGCAATTAAATCCAAAAAGCTACGATACATTTTGTTCGCACATTTTCGATTATGCGTGCTTATGGCGTAAGGCTTAGGCTTATCGCTATATTGAAAAGATTCGAAACTACAGAAAATTGTATACATCAAAAACATTTTTGAAAATAGCTGGTAGGAGGATGCATACCTCTCATCCTAGTCCTACCCCCCTGAATCCGCTCCTGATCGTAAGCTACAGAAACCATCCAAAGATTCTGGCATATTTCAGTCACCTGGCACCATTAGTTTTGTTCTTTTTTACCAAAAGGCAGAGTTACAAGGGCATGGCACAATGGTTTTGCCCCCCCCCCCCCCAAAAATACGATTCTGCATAGGAGCCTGAGACTAGGAGCTTATGAACGGACAATAAGTTCATTCAAAGGAGGTTAACACGTTTACAAACGTCGATCTGGCTACTGTGTGCTATGCTTGCTAGAAGAAAGTTTGAGTTCATCAAGCTGACTCCAAGTGACTTTTTCTGAAGGTAAGTGCATGGTGCGTATGACGTAGGCCTATGTTACGATAACAAGGAGGGGGGTCTGGGGGGCTAAGCCCCCCAGACTTTGGTATGGTAACACCAATTTCAGCCCCCCCCTACTTAAAAGTACTTTCAATGCCTCTGCTTGTATTGCTTATTTTATTAAAGGCTATATGTGTTCTTCAAAGCCATGGAAGTATTACGGCTGCAAGGCGACGCAAATCAAGCCAGTAGCACAAAGTGCTCCAGTCAGCAGTGGCGTAACCAAGGGGGGGCAATTGCCCCCCTGTAAAATTGTACATAAAAGTTATATTTTTTTGCGTCTTCCTCAAAGCTTACCAGATCAATCAAGTTACGGAAGAAAAAGTTTTTGATTTCGTCTGTGTAACAATGTGAAACTATGCGAGCGCAGGTTTCTCGCTGTAAAAGTGATAAAAATAGTGGTAGTTGCCACTGCCGCGCTGCGGGGAATTGTCAACGTTGTTTTGTTGTGGATTTATCTAATTACCGTTGCATCTTGAAGTCTTGTTTGTCGTTTTTTGTAATGAACCGCGAAAACTTTAAGCAGGCTTTCTTTCGTCAGAAGGCTGCGAACCAGAACTTGAACTCGCATAAAACTGTTCGAGTTCATTAGAAAGATATTTAAAATTTTTGAAAAGAAATAAAAGATCACTACGAAATATAGTTTGTTGTTCAAGTAGTCACAATTCGTGTAAATTGAAGTTATAATTTTACCAAAAGAAAAGCTGCATGTCGTTTATTTGTTTATGCCATTGTGACCTATAAAGTCCAGGGCTGCGAACTCGAACTTGAAATCGCCGAACTCGGTCATTTTTGCCAAACTCGAACTCGAAAAATAATATTCTTAAAACTCGAGCTTGAACTCGGACTTGCAAATATTTCTCGAACTCGGTTAAAAATCGATCGAGTTCGCAGCTCTAATAAAAAGTCATAGTCGGTCTGAAATTGCCTTACTTTTCTTTCAATACAATTCTACAATTATTACAACAACAATTATTACAATAGCAGATTCAGTCAGAACGGTATTTGTGACTGTAATCCAAGCCAGCGCGTTTTATTACGACGTCATTACTTATGATGTCATTAAACTGTTGCCCCCCCTTGAACAAGGCTTGCCCCCTTGTTGCCCCCCCTGTAAAATGAACCTGGTTACGCCACTGCCAGTCAGTATGAATGAAATTAGTGAATCAAATCGGCTGTTTGAATCAAGTAAACATGCGTTTATACAAAATACGATGCGATTTTTTGTACGCAAAGTGACGCAGGCTACGAAACAGTGAGAAGATAGACGTAAAACTACGTCACTTTCCGCGGCATTCTAGAAAATAATCGTACGGTGCTTTGCAAAACAACCACAAAAAAGCAAAATAGGTGGTGTTCGAACCAAACTGTGTTGAGGATATTTCCGTCAACTGCTTACGTCAAAAATTATGTGAAACTTCGCACCACAACGAACTGGATTAAAATCGCATTTTCTGTAAACAGACCTTGAATCATTTAAAATCATTTCCTATCTACTATAATTAGTATTTAAAAACACAAAGTAAAAACCTTTAATTTTTACTTTTTTACTTTGTGTTTTTAAATAAATTGTAAACCTTGTTTTTATATAAATAATTTGTTGTTGATTATATCGATTGGCGTTTAGTTTTTGATTTACATCCGGGACCTTAATTTAATAATTAGCAGAAAGAAGTAGCCTCGTTTTTTCGTTTGATTCGAACCTTTATTTATTTTATCGACTGTTATCTCGGATGCTGGTAAGTTTTTGTCAATACTGTTGATTAATATTTATTGTTTAGGAAATCCCTGTAATGCTTTTAGTGTGTTTTTGAACCAGTTTGAACCTATGGATTTTAAGCTTGTAGCGTGATATTAGGAATAGTTTTGGGACGCGCTACTTAGGAATTCTTAACTGAATAAACCTGTCGTCGGTTCTACTTGTTCGGATTCACTTTGCTAGCCTTGTTCAGATAGTCTCAGATAGTCTAGTTAGTGTTGGAGGAAAAGACTACTTCATTGCTAAAAGCATCGTGTGAAAGATTACTGAAAGAATCGGTGTGAAAGATTGTTAAAAGCATTTTTTGTGGAAGTAGGAAGTAATCACATATAATGTCTCAGAGAAGGGAAGGCTGTAAGCAAGAAACTTTAAAAGACACCGACAGTGTTTTGTCATACCAATCTGCTGACAAATCACCTTTGTTACTGCGGGCCTTTTCTGAGCCTGCTCTGAAGTCTAGATCTAGTAGTGTTGCTGGTGGTTCAGTGGGCCTAGTGCCATCTATTTCTAAACAACGTGCAGTAGCAGATCTAGCCAAGGTACGTCTAGAGCATTTTATAGAAGAAGAAAAGGTAAAAATGCAAATTGAGGAAGCAAGAACCAAATTTCAACTCCAACAGTTGGAATCCAAGAAAGCCTTGCTTCAAGCACAAGCAGAACTTGAAGAAGATTGATTGATTGATTTCTTCATCTTTATCCTCCTGTCACGAGAAAGCGACGGAGGCGCTATGCGTAGGACGAATCCAGACTCGCTTAGGAGTTACTTTTGTTTCCAAGTTTTCCGGTTGAATTTTCTTGTGACTTCTTTAATTTGCTGCTTGCCAGATTGCACCAAGCAGAGATAATCATCGTGAAGCATCTTATCCAAGGACGCAACAACGAGACTAGGTTGGGAGTGGAACCATTAACCTTGCGATCATGGTCGTCGTAAAAACGACGCCCCGAACCTAAGAAGCTAATATTCTTGCTGATGTTGATTCACAGGACGAAGATAGGATAATAGCACCTGAAGAAAATTCAGTTCCTTTGCAAGGACATGAGAAGGTCAGTGCTTATCTTAACAATGCTTCTGCTGGTAGCTTGTTGCCTCCACCCGGCTTTAGTATGACTAAACCTGTTGGTTCAGTTTCATTACCTCATGTATCAGCTTGTCCTGCTGCAACTGCTGTTTCAAGTTTGCCATTGCCTTATAGTCAGGTGTCAAATGGGCCGGCTGCTGGTGCAAGTTTACCCAATTGTTTGATGTCATCAGTGATTGGTAACAGTTCTGCTAATATTAAGAATTCTTGTCCAGTGGGTGCCACTTCAATCCTTCCATCTGGCGTGGACTCAGATGGGCCGGCCACTGCTGGTTTGTCACCCCATGTTTCTCATTTTCGACCTGAAGTTCCTAGTGTGATGAATCAACAACCCCAGTGTGTGCCATGTAATGATATTGTGCAACTTGCTGCATATCGAGATTTACTGACTCTTGATGGTGGCCAGTCATTTGACGGAGACCCGCTGCAATACCACTTGTTTTTCGAGCGCTTGAATTCTGGTGTTTTGCACATTTTTGGTAATAGTGATCCAGGTGTAGCACTTCAGATTGTTATGAAATCTTGCTCGGGTAATGCTCTGTCTGCTATTCGTGGTTGTGCTGCTATACCCGATAAAGCTGTTGCTTTGAAGCAGGCTTTAGATATTTTAGCTCGTTTGTTCGGTAGTCAGCGTAGTGCTATTGATGGTCATATTGAACGTGTTTGTGAAGGCAGAGTTGTTGATGATGTCAAGGACCTTAGGTCGTTGCTGATTGATATGATGACCTGTCAGCAAGTTTTGGTTAATAATGGATATGGTGTGCAGCTTGATTCTATTGATACTACCCAAAAAGTTTGTCGTCGTTTGCCATTTAAGTTGCGTGAAAAGGTGCGCGAAATAGCTTCTAATCGAAGTTTGGGTCGGGTTCATTACCAGGACCTCATTGATATTGTGAATAAGCGCTTAGATCAGCTAGATACTTGTTATGCTGAATCGAATAAGGGTACAGTTAGTAAACGTGCCGGTGGTAATGTTCATGTGAGCTCACAGAATAAGACTAGGTGTGCTCGTGCTAATGTCTATAAGTCAGACGCTACAATTTGTGTTGTATGTAATGAAGCGTTCCATGCTGTGCATCTGTGTCCGGAGTTGGTGAAGCTGTCGGTTGCTGATCGTAGGTCCAAAGTTCAGAGTTCAGGTTTATGTTACAATTGCTTAGGGCAAGGTCACAGAGTTTTTAATTGTAAATCACCTCGTCGTTGTGGTGAATGTAAAGGTAAGCACCACAGTCTTTTGCACATTGTTAAGAAGTCTTTGAATGAAGTTGCTGAAGGAAAGCATAACTCTTCCTCATCAGCTATGTCCGGAACTATTGTTAAAACGGTTGCTGCTGGGTCATGTGCTTCTATTCGTCTCAAAGTTTTGCCCGTGAAGTTGAGAAACTCTGATACTGGTTTGTGTTTAAACACGTAAGGCATGCTTGATTCAGGATGTGACACCCATCTGTTGTCTAGTGGTTTGAGTGATAAGCTAGGCCTCGGGGGAGTTCCTGAAAAAACCATTATGCAGACTGCTGATGGTAGACGACGTGAGATTGCCACTGAAGTGGTTAACCTTCAAGTTTGCAGTGTTGATGGTCAGGATTTTTATTCGCTTAAAGGGGCTCTTGTTGTAGATTGTTTACTTGATGTGAGCTCCAGTATCCCCTTTAGTAATGAGTTTTCATGCCATGATCATTTAAGAGATTTGGAGTTCCCCGAAGTTGACAAAAAGGAAGTTGTCTTGATCATTGGTATTTGTTCTCCTGAGCTGCATGATCTTTGTGACATGAGACGTGATAGCAAGGGGGAGCCCTGAATAGGTAGAAGTCCTTTGGGATGGGTAGTTTTGGCGGTGTTAAGCAAGCGGATAAGCTGGAGAGCTTCTCCAAGCTAGAAACGAACTGTAATTATGTAAGCTTGCATTCCCCTGCTGAAGTGGAGTTGGGGAAACTCCTTAAACGCCTGTATGCTCTTGACTGGAGTGAAAACTGCTATACTGAGGCGTTGGCGATGTCTAAGGAAGACAAAAGAGCTCTTGAGATAGCTAAGGAATCTTGCACGGTTGTAGACGGACATTATGAGATAAGGCTTCCTTGGAAAGATAATGTTAAGCTGTCCCGCAATTATTCACTTGCTGAGCAACGTTTGAGAAAGCTGGGCAATCGTTTGAAAAGGGATCCTGAAACTCGTGAGAAATATAGAGCTAAAATTTGTAAGTTGATTGCGGATGGCCATGCTGTTGAAAATAAGAGTGAGTGTTGTGAGGATTCTAGTGTTGAATATTTTGTTCCCCACCATTGTACTCGGCCACCTGCTAAATTTCGTGTAGTTTTTGACTGTGCTGCACGTTATGCAGGCAGCTCGCTTAATGATAACTTGTTGCAGGGACCAGGTTTGGTACATAGTTTTTTAGGGGTGTTGTAGCGCTTTCGCCATCATAAGTTTGCATTCTTGGCGGATATATCAGCTATGTTTTACCAGGTTCGTCTTCATCCAGATGATCGTAGTGCTGTTCAGTTTTTGTGGTGGTTGGATGGTGATCCAGACAAGGGAGTAGTGAAATATAGAATGTGTGCGCATGCCTTTGGATTGACTTCTAGCCCGTTTGTCGCTACGTATGCATTGCGTCAGGCTGCTCTTGATAATGTTGTTGGCGTTTCAGATAAGGCTGTTGCCACTGCTTTAGATGCATTTTATGTAGATGATTTGTTGACCTCGGTTAGCTCGGAAGAGGAATTGATCTCTCTTGTTAGTGATCTTGATAAATTGTTAAGTAGTCGCGGTTTTCGTCTTACAAAATATTCCAGCAATTCTAAACGGGTGCTTGCAGCGGTCCCTCGAGATAGGTTGGCGCCATCACATCAGTGTTTCAAATTTGGTAATTTGCCCATCGGCAAAGCGCTTGGAGTAGCTTACAGTGCAACCAGTGATGATTTTGTCGTTACTGTAGAAATTAAAGAAAAACCAATAACCAAGCGTGGCATAGTGTCAATGACCAGTCAGTTTTTCGACCCGCTTGGATTTCTACAACCCTGTTTGTTACCTGCTAAGCTGATCGTACAAAGAGTTCGCAAGGACGCCATCTCATGGGATGAAGAAATCAGTGAAAAAAAAAATCTGACATGCAAGACTGGCTTGCGGCCACCCCATGTTTGGAGAATATCAAGCTTCCTCGGTGCTATTCGGGCTTGACAGATGCTGTAGCTGTCGAGCTGCATACGTTTTCGGATGCTAGCACCAAAGGGATGGGAGTTGTAAGCTATCTGCGAATATCTGATGGGACTAAATATACTGTCTGTTTCGTGGCTGGAAAATCAAGAGTTGCTCCCGGCAAAGGCTCAATGACGATTCCACGTTTAGAACTATGCGCTGCAGTGATTGCAGTTAAAGTTGCACACCAGATTGTGCAAGAGCACAGATGTGCTTTTTCGCGAGTTATTTTCTGGACCGACGCCACCGTTGTGCTGCGCTATTTACGCGATACGAAGTCGCGCTACAAAGTTTTTGTTGCTAATCGCATTGCTGCCATACAAGCGTACTCGTCGCCTGATCAGTGGCGTTACGTGGACTCAGGTAGGAATCCTGCTGACGTTTTTTCTAAAGGGATGTCGCCTCAGAATTGGGCTGAAGCGCAGTTATATATGAGTGGGCCAGATCTTTTACTTGGAGATGATGCGGAGTGGCCTACTCAGCCGATTAATTTTGGTTCTGATTCGTATAGCCACGAAGTTATTGCTTCATGTGTGACAGCAAAATAATGCCGACGTTAGTGTTTCGCCCTGTGATGATATTTGTAATGATTTGTTTTATCGTATGTTTTTGCGATATTCTGTGTTTAAAAAGCTGGTCCGAGCAATTGCTTGGCTGAGACTGTTTTCGAGATGGTTCCAGCATTTTTCAAAAAAACGCAATTTTGATGAGAGAGGAGAGTTATCAGCTGCTGCTAAGCTTTATGCAGCCGCTGAATGTGCTGTGAGAATTTCTCAGCGGCAAGCCTTTTGTAACGTTGTGAGAGCTGTAGAAGCTCGGGGTTGGAGAGATTGTGAGAGCTGTTGAAGCTCGGGGTTGGAGAGATGCTGTTAAAGGCGTCAAAAATAATCGCTGCAAACAACAACTTAAATCGTTGAATAAGCTATGCCCTATTGCTGTAAAAGGTGTTTTACGGGTGGGTGGTAGGCTTCAGCAGGGAAACTTGCCCTTTGAGCTGAAACACCCAGCTATTTTGCCCAAGAGGCATTCAGTTACGAAACTGCTTATTTCTAAGACTCATGAGGAAACTGGGCACGGAGGTGTCCAGCATGTTTTGTCTATTTTACGTTATCGATATTGGGTTATTGGGGGAGCGGCTACAGTCAAGCACTGTGTGTTGGATTGCATGCAATGTCGCAATCGTAAAGCTTTGCCTGGAACCCAGATTATGAGCCCGCTTCCCAGCGTGCGGATTGAACCGGGTCAACGAACTTTTCATGCTTGTGGGGTAGATTTGTTTGGTCCCTTTTTTGTGAAGATTGGTCGTAATAGCGCTAAGAGATATGGATGTATTTTTACCTGTCTCGCTAGCCGCGCTGTTCATCTGGAGCTCGTTGAAAGCCTTTCTACCGACGCCTTTTTGGGAGCATTTTTTCGTTTTTTGTGTAGTCGAGGTTTTACCGTTAAGCATATTTTTTCTGACAACGGGACAAATTTTGTTGGTGCTGTTACGAAACTGTGTAGACCTAATGCTAAGAACATGATGAATGAGCGTCGTGTATTACGTAATATTGCAAGCCTCGGTATTGAATGGCATTTCAATGCACCAGCGTCTTCTCACGCCGGCGGTGTGTGGGAAAGATTAATTCGTTCTGTGCGTAAAGTTTTGACTGCCTTGGCGGATGACCGTCATCTTTTTCGGACGCCCTCAGATTATGATTTGTGGACGAACTTTAAGCATGTCAAAGCTATTTTAAATAACCGACCGATCCTGATGATATGCGTGCTTTGACTCCTATGGGATTGTTAAATGGTAATATTGAACCACCTCTTTCACCTGGCTCGTTTACTCACCCGGATGGTCTTCGGGCCTCCTGGAAAGCTAGCCAGTTATTTGCTGATGAGTTTTGGCGTCGCTGGCTTCGTGAATATGTACTTATTTTAAATATTTGTCAAAAGTGGCTCGTACCTGTTCGTAATTTTCGTGTGGGAGACCTAGTGTTGCTGGTTGATGACCAGTCTGAGCGTATTAAGTGGCCTAAAGCCATGATCACAGAAGTGCTTCCTGATCGGTAAAATGTAGTTAGGCGTGTTCGTATTCGTACTGCTTCTGGTCAAAACCTGATGAGAGATGTGAGAAAAATCTGTCTTTTAGAAGCAGTTGTGTAAAGTTTTGGATTAATTCTGTACATAATGTGCTGTTATGTGATTTTTAAGTTTGCATGCTGTGATTTGGGGATGTTTTGTGTAAAATATTTCGTGGGCCGTTGGTGTGACGTAATATTTTAGGGCCGGCGAATGTAAACCTTGTTTTTATATAAATAATTTGTTGTTGATTATCGATTGGCATTTAGTTTTTGATTTACATCCGGGACCTTAATTTAATAATTAGCAGAAAGAAGTAGCCTCGTTTTTTCGTTTGATTCGAACCTTTATTTATTTTATCGACTTTTATCTCGGATGCTGGTAAGTTTTTGTCAATACTGTTGATTAATATTTATTGTTTAGGAAATCCCTGTAATGCTTTTAGTGTGTTTTTGAACCAGTTTGAACCTATGGATTTTAAGCTTGTAGCGTGATATTAGGAATAGTTTTGGGACGCGCTACTTAGGAATTCTTAACTGAATAAACCTGTCGTCGGTTCTACTTGTTCGGATTCACTTTGCTAGCCTTGTTCAGATAGTCTCAGGTAGTCTAGTTAGTGTTGGAGGAAAAGACTACTTCATAAATATATGCTCTGACCTTGGTCATTGAGCCATTTTGTTACTGGAAGCAACCATTTCCCGTAATTGTACTATAATTTTTATAATTCTGTCTTTTTTATCCGAGTCTACTGTTTTGTCCAACCATTTTTATCCTAGCCAACTAGAGATGGCATGGGCCGCTAAGAGACCCGCCAACGAGCCGTTAACAGGTTTTTTTATTGGTCCGCTAACGGTCCGGTTTTATGTTTGTTTATTACTGGGCCGCTAACGAGCCGTTAACACTTTTTGCGATCCCTTTGGGTTTGATTAATGTGATTAAAGGTTCGTAAAAAGAATGGGCTTTGAGCGGGCTGGGCTTAATTTTTGGTACGAGTTGCCGGATCGGTTACGGTTACTGGGCCAGAGGTTCCGAGCCATGAGCGGTTCGGGCCTCAAGAAAGTCAGCCCGAACCATCTCTAAAGGTGTGTTTACACAGAATACGATGAAACTTTTCGTACGTTCAGTGACGTAGGCTAGGAAACAAAGGTTATGACGTGAGGCTACGTCACTTTGCGCGGCATTCTAGAATACAATCGTTAGGTGCTTCGGAAAACAACCGGTAGGAAACAAAACTGTTTGGGTTTGAATTGTGTGGAAGATATTTTTGTTAACTGCTCACGTCAAAAATCTTATGAAATTTCGTTCGACAGCAAATCGGACTAAAATCGTATTTAGTGTAAACAGACCTTAAAGCTAACTGAAAAAATGATTGAAGCAGTGTGAATATAAATGGTTCAGGTTACCAAGGGAAATTAGAAGCTAACTTCTTGCGGCAAGCCAACGTTGTCGGTATTCTACCGCTGTAACAGGCAGACAGGTAGGCTAGCTACTGCATGCTGCTAAGCTTATCAGGGTATCAAAGCTTGCGTGCGAATTATTGCAAAACGTTTCAGATTTTATTCAAAAAAGGCTTTGCAAATTTGAAGAACTCTTCTTCCCTGTCCACATCTGACATGTCCAATTTTAGTGGGCATGGTGGGGTTTAGATGCTTGATTCTTGGTTCTACAGTACCGTAGTTTCTGCATCATTATCTATTTTTTTGTTGTCACAATCAATTTCAATCAAATTGTGTGAAGTACCTAAAAGCTACAACCACCAGCCTGAAATCCAAGAAAATTGGACATATTGAGTTGTGGACAAGATGCCGGTACATGCCAGTGCTGTTTGTTTTCAAGGGTACCGTAGGTAGGCTACTTAAATGCGTATGGGTAGGGTCTGTGGCTAGCTATGCAATACATCAGTTTAGACTTACTGATTTAATTTATACTTTTAGAGCAATTTGTTAATTTAAAATAATAGTTGGGGTGTATAGGCCTAGATAGTTAAAACTACCGGTACACAGCGTGATTAATTTGGGATGCTGCGTTGGGTAATGTCTAGTATCAGCCCCCAGGTTCGGTTAGGGTTGTACCTGAACTGAACCCCAACTAAATTTAACCCTAATCGAACCTAACCCTAACCAAACCTGGGGGCTGATACTCTGTTCTAGACGTTACCCTGTTGCATTAGCCTGGTGGCTGCTTGACTTCGAAGATCTTAATCAACCAGTTTTGCAGTCTACCTTGAGACTTTGCTTGTGATACAGTGATATGTTTTGTTCTTTTTATTACTGGTACAGGGTATGTAAATTTCAGTGTATTTAGTTTTGCCTTTTAGTTTGCAGGTTTGGTAGCCTCTAGATAATAAACCTATGTTTACGCCTACCGTATGTCTAGTTTACTCTCACTACTAGATGCAGTACTTTACTGGTGCAACACCAGTACAGAGTACCGTATTAAATACAAATATTGTTCCATTCTACTTTTGCAGCAAGTATATATAAGCCTAATGTTTTGAAGATAAAAGGTAGACTACTAGTAAAAACTATTAAGCTATTCTAGAATAGTAAGGTGTTTTATAGATCTTTGTGAGCCTGCTTATCGTTGATATATTTGATAACAATAGAGTATTGACAGCAGTCCTTTTGTCTGCTTTGTCTGCTAGTCCAGTTTTAAGCTGCTGTACTGGTACCTAATCTATCTATGTGTCATAATACCCTTCACATTATGTGAAATGTTGATAGCCTGCAATAATTAATAAGAAGCTATCTACTGAATTGCCATTACAAATGCGTTTGAACTTCCATTTTTTCTTACAATTTTTTGCAAGAGTATTATATAAGAAACAGCTGGCATATATTTTTCTTTTTCTGGTAATTTGATGAGCAAAAAGAAATAAAGATGGCTAAGGGTCCGAGATCTATACCAAAAGAAGGTTTGTTTTGTGAATATTTATATTTCTTATTTTTTGTCTAGAATTTGTCTGAGTAGTTTTACTGTTTATTTAGACTTGTGCTGCTTAGATCGAAAATGAACACATTGTGGTTTGAGCGCCAAAACAATTTGTTAATGACTTCTACTGTTACTATTTTGAAAATTTAAAGGCCATGGTATAACTGCTTGCTTAATTTGCTATTTCTTTTCAGTTTGCAATGTTACTATGTGTACATTTGCCACGTGCAGCATAGATTATGTTGGTAAATTTTAACTTTTTTTTTGGTTTTTAAATTTTTCCAAAAATCATTTGTGTTTAAACACTATATTCCATTTACTATCTTTAAATAGTCTTGGTGGCCCTTAACTTTGATCTATTTTAGTTATTTTTACATGCATGCCAACAATTTTTTCAGTTAACATCATTATGTCTCTTCATGTTTCATAAAAAAGATGTAGATCCACTTTTTTTCAACTCCATTGAATGATTTTTTGACATAAAAGTATTTGTCACTTTGCATATGAAATGGCCAAAAGTAAATTTGCAGTTATTGAACGCTCATGTAAGGCATTCTGGGTATTGCAAGATTAAAAAGTTTGTGCTTAATATCTGAAACATGTGTATCAAATTTACTCACAGGTAGATTAAACTTTATATGGTTTTCTATTTGAATTTTCAAGTATAGTATAAGCAGTCTACATGAAAACTGTAAAGCTATTTTTGCCTTTCTGTGTAATATTTATTGTTCATATTAACTATTCAGACAATCACTAATCTGTTCTGTCTGAATTGGTTGTTTCAACATACGAACTTAGCTGAGTAAAAACGGTGTAATATAATTGCGTTACAACTAACTTTAAACTTGCTGAGTGTCAGTGCTAGTTTTAACTGTGATGCGTGAATTATTTTGCAATTTAACTACATTTTTCCTCAGATGATTCATCTTCGAGAATGAGTCAAACTCCAGCTGAAGAGTCCTTACCTCCACTCCCCGAAAGCGCAGATGAGGTAGAGAGATAAAAACTTGCTTAGCATAGTCACAGTCACAGACTTGCAGTTTCCCAAGTTAGACTCATTATACTTGATCAGTGTTTCCTCTAGGATTTTGACCAGTGCGAATTTGCCCAAATGAAAAATTCATTGAAATTTTTGCCCAAAGATTTCACTTCTTTGAGGACCCTTTTTACAAATTTTTTGCTTTAAATTTGCTTTTCCAAGATACAAGCTACAGTCTTGCATTAAAATATTCAAGTTTTTTGTTTAGGTTATTCAGTTTTGCATTTTATAATATTAATTTCTGGTTCAAAATCAGTAAAATTTGCCCAAAAATTTCGCATTTTTCTCAAATTTCTCACTCTAGAGGGAACACTATACCTAATGGCACTTTGCTTATAACTTGCTATATCAAAACCAAAGCTCATGGTGGTACGCCAAAGCGTGCAACAAGTGGTGGAGTTCATCTGGGCTACTTAGTGCCTGGTCAACATAGCTTCAAAGAAGCATCACAGCGGTGGCGAACTGTTATCAACACTGTGTGTGATATGAACCAGCTGAGAATCTAACCCAAGAACTACTGAGCTGAAAGCGATGTTTTTAACCACAACGTTAGGATAATTTACTATATCAGCAACTACACCAAGAGATGTTTCATCTCGATCCATTCTTTAAAATGCTCTTTTTACATATTTTACTGTTTTAAACACAATTTTCCATTTAAAATTTGCAATGAGATCAAATTCTTCAAGCAAAAGTGTACGTTTAACATTAAGTTTTTCAATAGTTGCTTATTTCAGGCTGCATTTGAAGTAGAGGCAATTGAAACGAAATCAGTGGCTGAAAGTGATACTGGTCGGTTGATCGGTGATGTGCTTTCAACAATGGTTGTTCATGGTAAAAAAGAACCAGATTACAACGAGCCATCTCTGTCCAACATCATTATTTCAAAGTATGAAGGTGGCAAGTCAAAACGAGGACAATTCGAAGGTTATGGGGAAGCATTGTTTATCGGAGGAAACAGCTATAAGGTATACGCCAATTAACAGTTGCTGAAGGTATAGCGTCGTATTTTTTATGCCTGGATGCAGTATTGTTGTAGCTTACGTTGTTAATCATGGTCCACTTTCGTGTTTTATGTGTTTTGGGTTGTGTATTTGTTTTGAGGGTCTTCTGCCAGTTTAAATGGTGTAGTAACGTGTAATTCTTGAAATATAAAGGTTTTCATAAATATTAAGCAGTCAATTCATTTTGCTTTTTCATTTAACATTTTAGCAACTTCCAGGTTTTGAAAGATCGTAATTTATTTGGTTGTAGAGTGTGACTGCTAGGGGCATTATCGCAAGTCGTTAAGCATTAAAAAAAAGTCAAATCTTCATACTACTCGCGGTATTACACCGAAGCATCTAACGAATGGCAGTGCCCATCTCCGCGGCTTAGCGCCTGGACAACATAGCTTCAGAGAAAGATCACCGCGGTTGTGAGTGTGGCGACACGAATCCGATGTGACCGACCCGGAATACGAATCCCAGACCTCCCGCATCAATAAAGATGCCTCAGCAACTAAGCTTAGCGGCCGTTAAACATAGTTTGCTAAATACTTAAACAGTAATAATTTGTGTGAACATTTGTTCTTTTCAGGGCTTCTTCTTGGATGGGGTAATGCACGGCAAAGGAAAATACACGTGGGCAGATGGTTCTTTTTATGATGGAGATATGAATAACAATCAGATTTCCGGTTATGGCCGGTATGAGTGGGTCGATGAAAGGTAAGGAAGAACTTGGTCGATTAAGTCGCAATGATACCAGAGCAGTTGAAAGTAAAAAAGTCTTTAAAGTTTATGAGCGTGGTTTGAATCGATACTATTTGAGCTTGGCAAGTATTTTTCTAAATATCGCCAACTGGTGTGAACTTGCCTTATGTCGCATCACATCACCAATACATGAAAAGCGAACAGCCTCATTTGTCAGTCATTAAGAGTCATTCGTGCAAAAACCTTTATCGAAAATTCAATACCAGATTTTCCACTTGAGATCAATCATACTGCATATTTTTATTGTTTGCTAGCTATCTAGATCATTACTTATTTCGGTTCAATAAGCTCCAAATAACATTTCCTGCATAGTTGGTCTATTGTTAAGATAGTGTGTTTACTGATATCATTCACGTAAAGCTTTCTCTGCTTGGAGTTGTTTTAACAGGTGGACAGCTTTAATTGTGTTAAAACAAAAGGCTGAAATTTGATATCTATCTTGGACGTATTTACAGTTACTACGAAGGAGAGGTGTCGAATGGCATGAGACACGGCGTTGGTGTTTTCAAATCACCAAAATACAATGTTTCTTATTCCGGGCAGTGGTACCTCGGCAAACGACACGGCAGAGTGAGTATTTTGTATCGCGTGCTAATGTTATTGTGAATTTGTTTTGGCTTTCATTGTCTTATCTCGTGCCAGGGTATCATGCACTACAGCGAACATTCATGGTATGAAGGTGACTGGGTAAATAACACCCGACATGGGTGGGGCGTCAGGCGATACCACACTGGCAACGTTTATGAAGGCCAATGGGTTAATGATAAGCGACATGGTGAAGGAACAATGAGATGGCTGACCACTGATGAATCTTTCTCCGGAATGTGGGAAAATGGAATTCAGGTAAATTCATGTTTCAACTGACAAAATGCACAGTCACTATCAGTCAGTGTATCATTTAAGTGTAGAAACAGGAAATCTGGCTGAACTTCTTGCCAGACAAAGTTACTGCGCTGTGATCGATATTTTTGGACACATGTGGTTGTTGAACCTTTCCTAGAGTGGGAAATACTCGAGTCAACTCGAAACTCGTTGTTTGTGACTACTGACTAAGATTACAATTTAAGCTGCAAACTTATCCACTATTAGTAACTTTCATGACTAAGATTCTTATCCACTATTAGTAACTTTCATGACTAAGATTTTTGTTCCACAATTTTCCATCGTGGAACAAAATGTTTGGTTTGGCAAATGAAAGGGTGAAACTTTGATGGCGCTCGCAAGCTGGTAGGGCTAAGCAAAAAAACAACTTATGGTTCATATATACAGGGTACCATAGATCGAAACGGCGCTGTTTCGGGCTGTTAGCCCTCATCAGCCGCACTCAGGTAAGAGGTACATTTTTCCTTCCGAATGATTGACCTTCAGTGAGTCAAACATCCTTCTGGATTTGTATATTCAAAAAAAATTAGCCATTGTGGTACGTAACAGAAGCTACGTTATACTCCAGTCAAATTTCCCGTATGGCTAAGATTCAACAGTAAAACGGCGTTGTCGTCCATAATAATATGCTTAAACTTTAATTCTGTTTCAGCATGGTGGTGGAACACACACGTGGTACTTGAATCGAGTTCCTGGTTCCCAGTACCCACTTCGTAATGAATACGTTGGTGATTTTGTGAATGGGTTACGTCACGGACATGGGAAGTTTTTCTTTGCCAGTGGGGCTGTGTATGATGGAGAATGGGAAAACAACAAGAAACACGGTTGGGTAAGCTACGGATTAGTTTTGTTTCTTGAATTTGAGGTGCTCTTAACCAAGATTATTTTCAATTTATTGGTCTTATATTAAGTGCAATAAGGAAGACTGCAAAGTGAGCTTGCGCTTTTCGAATCCGCAGCTATATAATATGGGTCAAATGCCTTAATGCGATTGGATCCAGCCGTGATCAATCAAACCCATCAGAAAGATCACATTTGTATCGTATCTTTTATCAGTTTTAAGTTATTTTCTCGAATTTAGCAATGTATTAACTATTTGAAAGATCTCAGTCTTTCTGCATTGAGATATAATTTAAATCTATCCATTTTCACATAATCTCATTTTATTTCAGGGCAAATTTATTTTCAAAAATGGCCGGGTTTTTGAAGGTCAATTTGAGAATGATCACATGGTGAACTATCCCAACTTCCGCTTGGACGGAAGTGAAGATTTTGATGGCGGGACTGTACGAACTAGAACTCCAGTGGGCTGGGAAGAAGGTAGCGTTACATCTAAACAATTAACATGTGAACTCTATCCCATTATAGTTATTGCACTTGCAATATATACAGTTCAAATTAAGGACATAGCTTGTCTAGTTTATCCTTGGGTTATTTCAATTGTAATTAGACTTCAGGCAATACGTGATTCACAATCACATTTTGCTGAATTAATGGTAAACCCAATATAGCTATGTTGCGATATCGCAAATTATTGAAAAATTGCTTTCAGAATCGCTTGTACACAACAGCTTGCAGTTGAACTGTAACCGAATTCGTCGAAGTGCTGAAGGGGCTGATTGCCGCGCTTTGTTTGTCTTGGGTGTCCTTGATACTGCTAGGTATGCAAACCACGAAAAAATTCTTTTTCGACCTTTCGTTCAACAGCTTAGGCCATCTTCTGGAAGTAGTTTCTTCATATATGACATGATCTAGAGCAGTGGTTCCCAACCTTTCTTTAGTCACGGACCCCTTTCAATTTATTCTTAAGCTTACGGACCCCTACATTTTTATGACCAACCGTAAACAAGTAATTTGGTAAACTACGCTCACTTTTACAAATGCTAGCGAACTTTGAATGTAATATTGTTGACAGAACCAAAGTTACAAATTGCTCAAATCATAACATGTTACATTCAAGAATCATCAGAAAAGTAACTTCAAAGAATACAGATATTCTAGTGCAATTTAATGAAAAGTCTGTTGTTGTCTTTTTCGCACCAAAACACTGAACTAAGGCTAGGGGGTTAGCGATTACACAATATTTATCCAAATACGGAAACAATTCAGCGTACTGTCCTACATTGTTTTCGTACGTAAAAATTGCTGCCTTGCGCATACATTACCAAGAAATTTCTTGAACGGTGTAGATTAATTTTGTCAACTGTCAATGCTCTCACGGACCCCCAGCAAGCTTTTCACGGACTCCTTGGGGGTCCGTGGACCCCTGGTTGGGAACCACTGATCTAGAGCGTATTTTAATTATGGATTGCGTTTTGATATTTTTTGCTTAATGTACAGTTGCAGACGGTGATACTTCGAAGAATCGTGGCAACCTTTTGGGTCCGAGTCTGAATCTGGACATTGATTTTATTTTGGATGAATTTCCTGAAGACCAACGTGAATGGGAATTGAACCAGGTAATTTAGCTTTTCTACTGCAAATTGCCACTTCTCTAACATTAAAATGTTTTCTAGCCAGAACTCTTTTGACTGTAGCTTTTTTAGTTGCTTCAACCGATGGTTGCTTTAACGCTTGCTGAAAATATGGTCTTGCAGCTTGCGCAGTTTCTTTTAATCCTTTGCTTTAACCATAGTATTCCGATTTTATGGTAAAAATTGTACAGCGATGTAATGACTGTGGTAAGTTAGGGTTACTTCGTTTCCGAATCAATTTTTGATTAAGGGAATGCCACGGTTTACCTGCTAAACCGGGCATCCTGGTATTTCGAATTTGTTTTAACTAATATAATTTAAATGTTAACGTTTCTGACCAATAGCCTACTAATCATGCCAGTGACCTCCTATGTTTTTTGCGGTTGAAAATCAAGTTTTTTCATCATTTTTTCGTTGTTGCAGGTTACCAGCTTAGTCCTGCGGAACGTGACTATACTGCGACGAGTCTATAGTTTCTACAGTGCGTTAGGTCATGATAAATCGCCTGACAATACGTTTGTAATGACTCGTTTTCAATTTTGGAGGTTTTTAAAAGATTGCCAAATTCATCACCATAACAGATCACTTTCTCAAATGGATCGATCTATGGGTGAGTTTAAGTGGTAAATACGTTATTTTCTATTAAAACTTCCATTTTATTAAACTAGAAGTGTTTATTCTGTAGTTTCTATGTTAATTTTGTGATATTATTTCGAATTCGTATTGTGTTATTTAGTAAAAAATTTCAATTAATAAATTGAACTTGAATCTACTTACCAGAATCTTTGGCTAAATCAAACGTAGTTTTTCTGATTACTGTCTTTAACCAGGATAAATTAACCGTAATCAAAAATTTTACGTTTGATTTAGCCTAAGGTCTTGGTGGGTAGATTCAAGTTCTATGCATTAACTGAAATTCTTTATATTGATGTATAAGCTTGAATCACTCTCTTAACCTAATAGTTAGACTGTACAGACTTCGGTAGGCTTTATACGCCTTCATTGCTTCTTCATTAATGTGTTATATTTTATTTTGATCTAATGACAGTTTAGGAAATGATAACGAGGCAGTAGCATTTGGTCTGTATTTTTTCACCTTTAATGAACTGAACTCAACGGTATATGAGCGAGACTGCGAAGTGAGCTTGCACTCTTCAAGTCAGAAGCCACCCGTTGTGCAAGTCAAATGCGATTGGCTCCAGTTGAGAATCGAACCCGACACGTAGGATCTGCAACCAGCGCGCAATATCTCTTGGCCATGTCGCTGACTGTAGTTGACTTCCTGGCCAAAATTTTCAAATATTCAACGTAGTCGCGATATTACGCCGCAGCGTGTAACGAGTAGCGGGATTTATCTTCGTGGCTTAGCGTCTGGGTAACGCAGCTCCGAAGAAACGTCCTAGTAATGACGAGCCGTTGGCGACTGCTTTCAATTTGGCCGGCCCAGGAATCGGGTCCCAGACCTCCCGTAACAATAGCGGCGTCTTAAACCATTACGCCAAACGGACGGTCCCAAAGTTTTCGAGCAATGCCAAATGACTAATGAATGCTACACAGTTATGCTTCGCAATGAAATTGTTTTTACGAAATAACTTTTTGTAGCGCGATGTCATGATACCAGGGAAGTTCACAATCCAATGGAAAAACTTTTGCTTCGTGAATTTCTCACCACTTGCGTCGCTCTCAGCTACGAAATATACAAAGATGAAGAAAAAGGGTGGGGACATATTGCAAATTTGATGGCGTATTTCTGCGATTAGGTTTTTCAGTAACACGAATGCTGCAACCAACATAAATTTTTTGAAACAGACTTTTCCGAAACAAGTTTCTTGGAACTTCAATTACTCTGTTAAAATCAGTTTCATAAGGTAACGTTATATTAGGGAAACGATTGAGTTGTTTAGGCAATCTTTCACCGGCTGATGTTGATACTTTATTTATTTTGTAGGAAAGATGTGAAAAAATCCGGGGTTTTGTGCCGCTGCGTGCAACGTTTGTTGGAAAACCACATCATGAAGCATTCTTGTCGGGTCGGTGGCCACTTCCTGTCGGAACCTAGGAACGCTGTTTGCGCTCTGGCCTACATGGACCGCTCTTGGCATATCTACCAACGCGTTTGCACTCGCAGGAGACACCCCCCGTACGAATTAACTTTTACAATGCGACAATTCCTCTTTCTGCTGAAGGTAAATTACTTGCCAATATGTGATCGTGTGAGCTAAGGTGTGATCGTGGTAGCTGGAAGCATTGTGGATTTGCATAACCTAGCACGTGTTTGTTTAACCCAGTTGCAATAACCATAACGATGGAAATTGAAAATTATGCAATTCCATTTTGAATTGAAACGTTTTTTGGCTTGCATCATATAAATATAAAATATCAAAAAGGCATTTCTTGTGTCTTTTATCAAAAGGAACTACGTCGTTTATCTGCTTTGGTCCGCCTATTACCCGACAGAACCTATTGAAAAATATCGGTTTTGGCAGGGTAAATAGACTTGACTCATTCTAGAAAAAAAAAACTGCTAAATATGGCTATTTATCAGCGGTTATGGCCTGCAAAATACATTGTGTTTGCGAGCGTTGTCACCACCAAAATCAGTTAAAACGTGTGTTTTATTTAGGATTTACGCATTATCGGCGCCAATCTAAGCACCAAAGCCGTTCTGAGCATTTTGTCCGCCGATGATCCGTCGATAGCTGAGGGTGAGCACTGCAATTTAGAAGTAGAGGTAAGTTGCTCACCAGACTTACTCTTTCCTTGTCACCAAGGAATGATGCGGTAGATAGTAAATTGACAACCAGACAGTACACTTGCAATATTGATGTACCCCTTCAGTACAGTAGACTGGATATCGGTACTTGACCATCCAAAATAACTTTAGAGGTAACTCCATCACCGTAACAACGTAACCCACTTTCATGGATATTAGACAAATATACAATCTACTGTACTTGCCTCTAAACCACAAAGCTGGTGGTGAGCTATACTACCCTTGCTGAAAGCGTTGCGTAAACTGGCTGAAAAGTTTAACGTTAGCGTAATGATGACAACTGCTGACTGCCGAGTCAGCGACGTGGCCTAGCGGTGCCGCGCGCAGGTAACAGGCCGTGCGTGACGTGTTCGATTCACGGATGGAGCCGGTTGCATGTGACATATATACCGGGTGGCTGCTGATTCAACAAGCGCAAGCTCACTTCGCAGTCTCCCTCAATTGCTGTCGAATTTTCTGTTCAATATAATTTGAAATAACTGTCTTCATTTGGCGGTGCCGATTTGTTTCTAGATGACTTTTCTGGAGTTTTTTGAAGCTTTGATTGGGATCGCGGTGAATTACATGAGCAATGACTTGCTACAACAATGCGTTGCCACTCAAAAGCCAACCTCACAAAGGTAAGAGGAGACTTGAAAGTCACAAAGCACACAATACTGATTGCCGAATCAAGCAGAGAGATCGGTAATGTATTCCTGAGCAAAAAAATTCTGAATTCATTGTAAATACACATTTGCAAATTTGCAAATAAAGTAAGTTTGTTTTGATAAAATTTAAACATTTACTTTTTGGTATATTTTTCTAAAGCGCTTTAAAATTACATCCGCTTAACAGCTTATGCTTACATTAAAAACGTTTTTAAGTCATTCTTGGTGGTAGTTGAAGTTCGACTTTTTCTTAAGGATAAAAATTGAAGAGTAATATGTCGTGTCCACATTAACATGTGGTATGTCCATTGTCCAATCTTATTGAACTCCAGCATTGCGCTTAATGTTTGGGGAAGGTGTTTGTCATTTCTAACCTCTTTTTCAAAAGTCCCATTACGTCAAAGTTGACGTCATTGTCGCTTTTTACACTTAGTTTTGCTACAAGAGTGAAATGAAAGTGCTGTACGTTAGACATTCAGACCAGCTAAAGAGTTTATTTGTTTTTAAGTGTTCCGACAGATTTTTAGTTTTACCCACAACTTGCATTATTTTTTGACTTACCAGCCTGGGTACTATGGTGTCATACCAGTGTTTATTTTCAGATATTTTCGTCCTGCTTCCAGCGCATCCCAATCAGTGAGCGAGGGGTTTGCTGTGAACCAATTTACGTCCGTGGAATCTTTTTCGCAAGTGGTAAGAATAGCTTTAAATTTGTCTTTGGAATCATTGCCAATACCTCTCGCTGCAATTTAAAATAGCGGTATGTCTACTTGGTCATTAACGAATACGAATAAGAGTGTAATAGGCTTGCAAAGGTGAGTGTAGCTTACCGATTGAGAGTCGCGTTGCAATACGGCGGATGTCCGGAATCACATTGATTGAAAAGCGGAAATTTTTTCCCACATCGCACTAGTGGGATATGAATAATTGATTGGTGGTAAAGAATTTCAAAATAGTTTTGAAAAAAGCTGTTTGTACATTCGGCTGGAGGAAATACTCTATCATAACTCTTTTGAGTTATGGGTTGCTTTGAAAAAAGCTGTTTATCCCATAAGCTTTTCGTGACGTACTCATCAGTGGGTAATCGCGTCAAAATGAGAACTCTAGAGCAAGCTGTGGTATTTGTCTGCAATTTCGAACGTCCGCGAAGCGATAGAGCGCTGTCCAATCAAATGCGAGATCGTTACGCGACTTTTGATTGGACACGTCGCGACCATTAGTGGGATAGCTTGCCTGCTCATAGGCAAGACAATTGGTAGAAAAATATACATTTTCAAATTTTTTTTTTAGTTGGAAGACGAAAAATGTGGCACTCAACCAAGCAAACAATCTCTCGCGACAAATCCTGGTAAGAAATAAGTTTAATATTAAGAAGGATTTAATAGTTTTATAGCTGCTTGTATGATTGTAATTACCCTGTATGCATCGCATTCGCTAATGGCCTGGCGGTATTGCGCCTGGGTGACTGATCCTTTGTGACGGGTTCGATTTACGGTTGAAATCGATCGTATTTGACACAGATCTCACCCTAATTGCTGAATTGAAGATCGTTAGCTGATTTCGCAGTCTTTCTTAGTGCACTTGTGAATTTTTGAATCTACGCGTTGACAATAACTTAAGTTTCTTATTTATATTTTTTTCTGGGAAAAAACACTGTTGTTTTCAGCTGGCGAAAGTACGGGTGGATTTTTGCAAACACTTTCTCAGCTCAGTATTCAAGATGATGGAGTTCAAATGCAAGATGAAACAACCTCAATCAAACAAGAAGATCCCCAACCACAAGCCGGTATGTTGATTTGTTATATAGTATGTGGTATTGTGTTAATCTGAGCGGCGCAGTTGCGGAAGCAATTAGGCCGAAATGAAATAGTTTTTTTCTGTGAAGTTTTTGAACTTTAAGGATTTAGAACTTTCTAAATTGCTTACTCATCCAACTAAACCGAGTGTTTTTGCTCGGGCATCCACATATGCCTTCGGTACTATATTCGTTTCGATCAAATATTCCAGCGCTAGTGACTTGCCTTTGTCAAGAGTCACTTGCGTAGCATACTGTTCTGTGATGAACCGATTTTTGTTTTAAAACAGCATCGGTATAACTTTTTTTTCTTCACCGTGTTTTTCACTCAATTTTCGGGCAGATGTGGAAAGTAACGTCGAGGAAGACGAGTTTAATGTGTGGAGCAGCAAACTGGATAAGTTTTTTTCCCAAATTCTTTTTCCTTTGTGGAATTATCAGGAAACTGTTCGTGGTCAAGTAGTTAAAGATAAAATTGAGAGAGAAGAAGAAGAACGCCTGCAGGAAATCGAGAAAGAAGCAGAAAGGTTAGTTGGTATACTTTCTAAAGTTTCTTTAGTATTTCTCCTATTACGAAAAAGCGTTTCAAGGATTTTGCTGAGAACAAGCTCAACCATTAAGTTTTGCAATAAATCTTTTGTTGTTAAGAATTATTCAAGTAGCTTAACATAAATCAAGCCACTTCCCTTAACAAAATGTCTTAAGTCTTTTTTTTTTTTTACGTCGCATTAATATTTTCCGTGCTGATATTTCTGATTTATTTTATCACATGCTAAAATAAGTCTTTTAACATCTGTTTCTACTATTTAATATTCCTATCAATTTTCATTGTTTTTTAATTCAAGCCATAATCTTAATTATTCGCTCTCAGACGCCGACGACTGGTAAACGAAGAGCTTGTTCCTCCTGAAGAAGTAGTTTCCACTGTTGCCGCTAACCCAGACAGCTCGGAAACACTACCAGAATGCGGCTCTGCCGGTCCAGAATTTGAAGTGAGCTGCGTCTTAATCTCCAGCTAGAATTCCTTTTCAATTTGATAATATGCGATTTTTGTGATTTACCTCCATTGCTGTAGGCTACTCAGGTTGGCGACTTAGTGTAATTGGGAATCTGGATAGAATTATTCGTATCCTATTTCGCCAAAACAGAGATAAAGAGTTAATAACAACTCAAAGTTAGTAATAAATCATCTTGAAACAGCTTATCCAAGGACGCAATTGCAAAGTTTTGGTGGTAGTTATAGGTGGGCACAAATCGCTAATCCGCTGTTTCGCTAATTAGCGAAGCTAATTTTTTCACTAGCGGATTAGCTGTGCAGCTAACGTTCAAAAATGTTAGCGGACTGGTTATCGAAACTAATTATTTCAGCTAATCCGCTAGAATAAGAATAGTTGCTACCGCGGTTTTAATAAGGAAAAGCCTTTAAGTTGCCATATTTTCCCGTTTTTTAAGCCAGAAAAATATCTACCGGTACTCTTCTAGCTAGGCGCTTAGATCAAGCAATAATAACTCTGTCAATGACATCATAATGCTGAGCTTGCACAATCACTCTTTCGATATGTAGTAGCTAAGAAGTTATAGACCGGCAGCTGAGAGGGGTTAGCATACCTTTTTTAGGTACCAATAACCAAGTATATCGCGACCTACTGCCGCACTGAGTACTACGTCAAAAACCATCGGCGAAAAGTGGTTTCTGCCTGGTCAGATTGGATGCGTTTGGCCGTAATGGAGGCCCCAAAACCCCCCGAAAAACGTAAGCATACCTTTTGTAGATACCACATGAAACTTAGTGGAAACAAAAGCTTACATCGACCAGATCACAAAATGGTATGTGACAGGAATTTTTTCGGCTGCTTTACCCCCGACATAAGCCCCCAAAGTTAGAGTGATGACGTCACAAATGTACGCTAGCGCACCTTTTCTAGGTACCACATGAAACTTAGTCCAAACGAAAGCTTACATTGCACTGATTACGAAATGGTAAGGGATAGGAATTTTTCGGCTGCTTTATCCTCGGCGGAAGACCCCAAAGTTCGAGTTATGACGTCACAGCGAAAATGACGTTATAATTCAAACTTTGGGGGCTTCTGCCGGGGGTAAACCAGCCAAAAAAATTTTTATCCCTTACCATTTCGTAATCAGTGCAATGTAAGCTTTCGTTTGCACCAAGTTTCATGTGGTACCTAAAAAAGGTACGCTAGCATACATTTGTGACGTCATCACTCGAACTTTGTAGGCTTAAGCCGGGGGTAAAGCAGCTGAAAAAATTCCTGTCATATACCATTTTGCGATCTGGTCAGTGTAAGCTTTCGTTTCCACTAAGTTTCATGTGGTATCTAGAAAGGATATGGTAGCGTTTTTAGGGGGTTTTGGGGCCCCTATTATTACGGCCAAATGCATCTAATCTGACCCGGCACAAACCACTTTTCGCCGATGGTTTTTGACGTTGTTGGTCGCAATATACTGCTCTTGGTTATTGGTACCTAGAAAAGGTATGCTTATCCCTTTTAGCTGCCGGTCTATCAACCTTGCATTTTGCAAAGGCGCGATAGTCAGATTGGTCAGACCGACGCTGATTTTAGCTGGCCTACTGTGCTTATTTCCCAGCTCTACTTATTTCGGGAATGTGCTTATTTCAGTACTGTGCTGATTTCACTGCCGAGTTTATTTCAATGCTGTAAGTTCTTTTAGCTTGTGCTCAAAACCATGACAATGTACTGTGAAATTGCGTTGATACGATATTGTTTAGATTTGGCTGATCAACTGAAAAACACGATATTACTGTAAAATGATTGCTACAAGTTACAAAGTTGATTTTTCGTTCCTGTCTCAAATTATAATCTTATGATCAATTAGCGGACTGGCATTAGCTTCCGCTAACGAAACACTGGTGTTATCGGATTAGCGTTAGCGAAGCTAATCTTTTTGATTATCGGATTAGCTCTTAGCGGAGCTAATTTTGCGTTAGCTGTGCCCACCTATGGTGATAGTTCAGTTATAGGATAACTTTGTGATTACGGCTGCTGTTGAACGATTTTTCACACCTGCATAGGTGTCAGTTACAATTCTACTAGAATTTACGCCCGATGTTTCATTGATCAACAGGCGATTGAAGTTAAGGAGTCCTACGAAGCTGCGCTTCATCAATCTGCATCCCGTGCCAGCGCTGGAACTCCCAAGAGTGGAAAGACAAGAAAGAAAAAATAATTTTTAATTTTTAGAACATTTGCAACTGCACTGTTAATTTATTTTCTACTGGAAAAATGCTAGGCTTATGTACTTTATCTGTAGAACTCTTTTATTTTTGGTTGGTTTATTAATTATATTTTTTGTGAAAAAAAAATTTAGTAGGCATGGGCTACTCCACAATTGATAGTTGGATGCTTTATTTTATTTTTTTACTCCAAAATATTATTTCTCCATCCGTTGACGCTGTGTCAAATGTATTTTGATGCATATCGTTTGGTTAATTTGTTTTGCTTCTCTGCGAGCTGCAAGCAGAGATTGCTATGTGCTGTGAATTGAAATAGTCAAGACTTGTTTAATCTTAGTACCCAAACTTTGCATACAAAATTAACTTAGTCACTGGAAAGTTGTTGTTTGCTTTGGTTTATTGGTGTTTTAGCTCCTAGCCTAATTGTAGCCTGTGCTTGTTTTTTGCCATTGGTTTACTTGTTTGTATCTTTTTCTTACAAAAAGTAAAGTTAGCTCTATTTTGACTTTTCTTCATGCTCAGCTATTTTCTTTATTGAGCACTTTCTACTTTAATCAAATATAAAGCGTTTAAGCAATATGCTTATGCTCATCATTCTGTACAATCTCCTCTAGTGCCAATGCTTGTGTGTTTTCATTTTTTGATGGCGTATTTTCTTTTATGCTACAGAAGTACAGTATTTTATGAAATACAAAATATCCTGAATATAGTTTTTGATCTTGTACGGATTAAGTTATAAATCAGTCTGAGTCATCTAGGCTAGTAGCGCTCCGCACTTTTTTCCAAAGTCAGCTACCATTTCGAATTTATTCGGGGTTGACTCGATCTAGTATTCTTTGACCGCATTCTCAAACCCACTTCTTTTTTTGTAATTTAATTGTAGCGTCAACTTGGGGGATTTCCCATAATGGCGGGTAAGTTTACAGAGATACGGTAAAGTTGTTGAATCAGTTTGAATGTTGGGTCAGACAGGATCGTTATTGCTAATTTCGTCTTCGTCGTTCGACTTGTTGGCAATACGTACTACCAGTAGTATTATAGACTTCTATTTCGGTTTCACAAAAGTTTTGTATACAGTAGATGTTAAAGATCTGTTTTAGTGAGTGATAGCCCAGAAAAAAAAAACAGCTAGGCCTAACAAGCTAGGGTAATGACAGTAGAACCTGAGAACTGGACTATGCCTTCGCCCTACTGCCTAATGGGCAGATTAATCAATAGTACCGGAATACCTGTAGCCTATCAAGTGAGGTTTCTCTTCACAGTATGTGTAGTACTAGGCCTAGATGAATTTGTTTCCTCTAATCACAGATCAGGTGTAACTTACGGTACTATATTAGACTACTGGGGGTCTCATCTAGAGTAAGCTGTTCGCGTCTTTCATTGCCTTACGCCGACAGGTTATTCTAAGCATGCACGGCTTACTCTAGACGAGACCCGACTACTGGTACTGTTCTTGTTAGCATCTAGACGACAATACCGCCGTACTGGTACCTATTGTGATAATTTGGTAATTTAGCTGTTCATTCAGTAGCCTACAGGTGCACTGTAGTCTACAGGGTAGCCATTCTAAAGTTTGCTTTCAAATATTTGACAATGTTGGGTGAGTCTAGTTTAAGCTGTTAAGAATGTGCCGGTATCAGCAATGACGATGGGTTTTCTCATATCATGTTTCAATCACCAGTAGACTATCTTTTCTGTAATCAGGTGCTGCTAAGCTACAAGTGGATGGGACTAGACAACATTACTTAGTCTAAATACTACCGATAAGTTAATCATTAACTGTAAAGTAAACAAATAAAGCAATGTCTGATGCTTTGGATTGCTCTCCAAAATGGAAAAAACCTGGAGATGTTATGAAAAAAATATATTTGCGCAAGAGAAAAATACCCATAAGATCAGCATCACTCTCGGAAGTCAGCGAGTTTAATAAAGGAAAAGATAATGCCAAGTCACTTGGGGTGAGCTTGATTGTTCATTTTTACCATTACCGGTACCATGTCCAATTTTACTGGGCTTTAGGCCTGAGGTTTTAGTTTCTGTGTCGTACCAGTAATCAGTTATAGGCCTAGATATTTCTTGATGTCACAGTCACTTTTTTGACTTGGCCATCCAAAAATTTATTATGATGCAGAAAGTAGGCTAGATTAAAACCAAGAAAAGCGAGTCTAAAGCCCACAATAATTAAACACATGGACAGGGTACATAGGGTCTCATGTAGAGTAAGCCGTTCACATCTTTTGTCAACTTAACTGGAAGAGTTATTCTAGATGCGAACGGTTTTCTATAGATGAGACACGGATACATACCTATGATATCTGAAGTAGGCCTATCTAACTGCTAAACAACCTGAAAACTCAAATAAATTACCCAGTACCGGTACTGTACCAGATCTGAGATTATGGTAGCTTGTTTGAATTAAGCTGCATCTTTTAACAGGCAGATGTATCACATGCACAAGAACCACTAGGAGCGCTTGTGAGTTATTAGTAGGGGTTAGGGCCTAACCCCAAACCATGGCTTAATTTAAACAAGCCCCAGATTATGCAGCTGGTAAAAATGTAAATTGCATTTTTTCATTTGGTTGCAATTACCGGTATGTAGTATGTTTTTAATCTTTGTTGTTGGTCATTACTGTCATAACACAGTTGTTTAATACAGTGCAGTCTTGTCCTGCCATTACTACCGGTACCCAAGAGCAGTGTTTTCTTAGGCATTTTCAGGAACAAAAATGGTCTCTCAAAATTGTCCTGCACAGTGCAGTAAAATCCGGTATTGCTAAAACCTGCAAGGGCACAAGTGAGTTACTAAAACCTGCAAGATCACAAGGACCGTTCAGGGTCCTTGTGCTCCAGCAGCTTTTAGCAGTACCCCTGTAATCTGCTTTTGCAATATTGCAAAAAGCTGTGTTTTACGTTATAAATTGTGTAACTGTTCCTCAAGCTAAACCTTATGAAAAACATTGCCCAAGACTAGAATATTGCCTTACGATTGATTTGTACAGTGTAAGTTTTAATGGGTTTTTCGCAATTGAATCAATCTGTCAATACTTTAATTGTGAATTCAAAACACTTTGGTTTTTTCCACTGTAGAAAAGAAGTAAAAATCCTTTTGCAAAAAAGCGATTCAGCTCGGATTCTGTTAAACAAGATAAAAAACGAGTTCTTTCAGTGAGTGATGAGACAGCTTCCAGCCTACCTGAGAAGAAAATAAATGACAGTGTTGGGTAAGTTAGAAACTATATCGATAATCTAAGTGTTGCTTGTTTCAACTGCTGGTATGGCAATTTTAGTGGAAAAAGGAAACTGCAAATCATTGCGCTTTTCTTTTTAAAGACCTTGATAACGAGTCCTACTACACACCGCAAAGGAAGACAAAGGACTTCAAACTGATCCATTAAACACTGCAAAGAACGTCAAAGGACTTGATAACCTTCACCCTAACCTAAACCTAACTCTAACCCTAATTTAAAGTCCTTTGTCATTCTTTGTTATGGTATGATTCCAAGTCCTTTGTCATTCTTTGTGGTGTTTAGTAGTTCAATTTGAAGACCTGTGTCGTTTTTTTGCAGTGTTTGGTAAGTCCTTTGTCATCCTTTGCGGTGTTTCGATCCTTTACAGTGTTTAGTAGGACCGGTTGATAACCAAGAGTTGCTGAGAGCATGCTTGAGAATACAAATTTTAGTTATCAATTCAAAAAATGAACAATACGCAAGGCTTAAAGTTGTTATGGAATAAACGTGTTTGGAAAACGATCAATATACAAATAAAATTTATGCTGCTTAAAAAACCTGCTGTTACAACATTTTCAGTTCTGTTTCAATGTAATGTAAACTTTCAACTACTTTTTTTAATACACCAGTATCATGATCCAGTATATATAGTGTTTGTTGATTGAGGTATTTAATGCCTTGATTTATATAACATAGGCCTATGCTGTATGGTAGTATGTATTAAAAAACTGAGGTGGAGCTGCTAATACTGCAGTAGCAGTGGTAGTATTTATTTCAAAGCTAGCGCCATTTATAATTACAATTTTGAAAATAAAGAGTTTAACGTAATAAACATATTTTATACTTGCAATAGAGATGAAGCAAAGTGACTAAAATAGTCTTCAAGTCCACTTCCACCCTTACAAATAAATAATTCAAAATTATCTTAGATTTTTGACATCAATTGGCCAAACAACATACTTGTTACATGTGAAGAAATTTACAATAAAACAAAATGCAGTCAAAACTTACAATACGAACAGAGAAAAAAAAACACAAGATATTTACAAATGTACAACAGAAACAGGTATAGCTTATACTAAGAAGTCAAGCAATTTACTCAGAAAGCAATAAAAAAAAATTAAGCACTTCCAATGTTAACTCGGAATAATAATGAGCTCGAATAGTCATTCCAGTATTAATCATGGTAATTTTTTAATAACTTAAATGTTTCATTCTAGTTTTGAATAATTTTAGGGATTTGGATCGTTTGATATCAAGATCTAAAATGTTTCATATTTTTGGACCTTGATATTTCATGGATCTTTGCAGTTTTTGAGTTTTGTAGTACGGAATAAAAAAATTATAAGAGCTAGCAGCCTTTGTGGATTTATCATGAATACTGTTTAGCGTTGTAAAATAATTATCAAAGGTAGTAGGAAGTTTTTGTGATTTAAAGTTATATACAAATGCTGCAGTCTCCAATTTAATTAAGTCTTCTAATTTGAATATGTATTTTTAGTTTAGCATAGTATGGGGTTGTTCTATCAGACCATGCTCCATTTCCCACAATTTTAACTGCTTTAGTTTGAAGCATTGTTAATGTTCTAAAATAGGTTTTATAAGTTGAGCTCCATGTAATTATTCCATATTGAAGATGCGAGGGTAACATCACATAATATAGCTAGGCTACGTAAAGCAGGCGTGTTTAAATAAGCTTTAATTTTTGATAGAATTCCCACGGCTTTCGGCAATTTGCGAGCCACATTGCAGCTGTAGTATGGCTTGTATTGTTAAAACTTGAAATATGGTTGTCTTCATGAGTTCAATTTTCTTATTTTTTATCAAAACTATTTTTTCTGTAAGTTGAACTTTGCCTTTTGATCAGATTATCAGTGTTTGATGCTTATGATGATACTTGCAATGACAATGAAAACAACGCACTCGATTTTGTCTATCTCAATGAAGACTCATTCTTGGGCATAGTGAATGTAAGCAAACAGAAGATTAACTTTTTGATTGTATTTTAAATTTTTTGAGAGTGGTGAAACTGGTAAAGAATTTGTTTAATACTTTTGTTTGGTGGATATTGGATTATAGTTCCAATTACAAGTGCTGGCTACTTACTATAGATTTTAACCAGGCTTTTGCGGGTAAATGCTCAAAAGAAAATATTTAAATGTGATTTTTCGCGAAAAACATTTTGCAGTTTTTGTGTTTATAGCTGGTAATTTACTGCCTGGTCCATTTGTGACTTCTGTGTTCTTTGTTGAATACAAGTCTAGCGTAGATTTATTCTACTTGTAGTAATATTAAACAACACTATGTTTTCAGGTTAGTGCTGGTTCAAATAATGGCTTTGCCAACTTTCGTAAAAGTGCTCTTCCCACGGATTGGACGTTGAAGTCGAAAGCTAGGTAGGATGTTGTTTTTTAGTAGCAGATAAACTTTATCTGGGCTGAATTTTCATCATTTTTTCTCTCTAATTTTATGAAATAGGTATTTCCGAACTAGTGGTCAGGTTAATTTATTCTTGCATTGCGTACCTGTGTATCTTAGGACTTAAACCTACAATTTATTTCTGTTTGTTGTGGTGTATATTAAATTCTTCTTCTTGTTCAAGTAAAGTTTGCACGTTGCGTTTTTGACGCTAGAAAAAATTTTAACCAGTTTTGGTGTGTTGTGGACGTAAATTCTGCGAATTTGTGTTATGCAAACGATATACACTATGGTTGTGAAAATTTTTTATTTAACTATTTGAAATAAAAATTTTGCGTAAAAATTCGAATTATTGCTTAGGTTTCTATCTTCTTCATCATTTTTTTGGTGTGCTCGCATCAAAGGTGCAGAAGAAGCAGAAGCAATTTCCTTGGCTTCGCGTTTTGTGGAAAATGAAAATGTAATTATTTGAGTAGTAGTATTTGGTTAGCTAGTTTATTCATAGATAAAGTAAATATTTATGGGGATAGGTCAATATTGCTGCGTATTAGATACAGCAGAAACGCTCGCTGTAAACGCACATGGGCTCTCTTACAATTAATTTGTTTTATGCATTTTGACTGCTAGCTTAAATATGAAAATTGTTGAGGAAGTTTGGAACATTTAAGGTTTGTGGTACAATTAGTTGATTTAAAAAGAAAAAAGTATGTGCTTTAGTAGAGAACATGCACGCAGAATAACTGAAAACATTGAGAAATTGATTTGCGTTTCAAGATGTTACTCATCCCATTGTCAGAAGTAAAATGAGCGTCGAGTAGCTGATAATATTGAAACAAATATGCGTGTGTGGTTTTATGAAGAATGCATTGCAACATATGCTTTTTGTACAGAATTCCAACCATCGTGTGGAACTGGGAAAGAATTTAATGTACTGGCAACATCCTTATATCCCTTGGTTTTCACTTTTTCCTCGATTTGGATCTGAATGTGGACTAGTTACTGCTTCAGGGGATGAACCAAGTTTATCTGAAGATGCTAAATCCAATCTTTATGATAGCTGGTGAGTAAAGGAAGAGAAAAAGTTGTTTTTTTACGAATGTTTTCGATCACAACTTTGCTGCTATCTCTGAGTTCGTTCTTTTGTGGATATTACATTGCGGCAATTTTGTGACGCTTATCGTCTTTTTATGTTTTTGAACAGGTTTTTGTTGTGGCACTGTCTTATGCAAAGTAACTTTACAGTCTGTAGAAATACAATTACGTATTTAAGCATTAAAAGTAGATAAATATAATATTTATATAGCTGAAGTTCTTTTCGAATTACTTTGAACTGAAAATTCAACAGCATGTTAAAGAAACCGCGAAGTGTGTTTGCACTCTTTGAGTCAGCAGCCACTCGGTATATATGTCAAATGCGATCGACTCCAGTCGCGAATCGAACCCGTCACGTAGGATCTGTCACCTGCGCGCGGTACCGCTAGGCCATCTCTCTGACTTGACTTAAAAACAAATCACGAATCTACAAAACTTTTTTGTGTTGGCAACTTGATGCATATTTGGATGAAACTAGTCGCTTGATCGTTTTTTTGTGTGTGTCTGTGTAATCTTATCACAAAGCTTATGGAGGAAATGTAAAATCGCAGTAAATCTCAAAACTGGACGTTTCGACAACATTAATTCGGCTTTTTTCATCAGCATTGTAAGTAAAGCAAGACAGAACTCACAGAGCTCAGTTTTGCTGTGCTTTACAGTCATACTAAACACCGCAAAAGAACGACAATGGACTTCAAATTGATCTACTAAACACCCCAAAGAACGACAAAGAACTTCATAACCCTAATCTAAACCTAATTTAAAGTACTTTGTATGGCGCGCCTTTGTGAAAAATACGATTTAGCAAACTTTCACGACTTTTCAGCAACATTGACATAGTTTCACAGCTATTTAGCTAAAGTGAAGTGAACTGCAGCTAAAACGCTTCGAAAAATACAATAACAGCCAAAGTGTAACGACATTTAATAAATAGCAGCGATATTTAATAAATAGCGCTGACGTTTAATAAAGTGCAGCGACGTTTAGCTAAAGTGCTGCGGTAATATGCTAATGAGATCAGCAGTGTTTCCATTTTGTCATTTTTCGTAACATCAAATTGCGATCGTCTCTTAGACTACAATCACAGTGCAGGCCTACGTATAATTTTTACAGTGGACCCACTCAATAAGAAAGCATCGTTACGTATGTCCATAATAACGCAAAATTTTTTAAGAAGCTTAGATGTTGTGTTGCCATTTTTTATTTTTTCAATTTTTTTTAATGAAACTTACAAGTAGTTTCTAGTGTACTTGATTGCTAAACTAATTTGGCAATAAATGAGAAAAGCGAAAATTTTGGTATGGAGTAAACACTAAGCACAGAGAGTGGTTCCACTATTAGCCATATAGATGCACTGTGCCGATAGTAATTCAAATTTGAATAAGTAAACATTAAACTTTTCAAAATCGGCTTCAAGATTAAACTAAATGGAAACACTGTTGACCTCATTAGCATAATTACCGCAGCACTTTGATTTTTCGCAGCACTTTAGCTAAACGTCGCTGCACTTTATTAAACGTCAGCGCTATTTATTAAATGTCGCTGCTGTTTATTAAATGTCGTTGCTACTTATTACATGCTGCTGCTATTTATTAAATATCGCCGCTATTTAATAAATATCGCTGCTATTTATTAAATGTCGTTACACTTTGGCTGTTATTGTATTTTTCGAAGCGTTTTAGCTGCAGTTCACTTCACTTTAGCTAAATAGCGGTGAAACTGTGTAAGTGTTGCTGAAAAGTCGCGAAAGTTTGGTAAATCGTTTTTTTTACAACGGCACCCCATAACTTTGTCGTTCTTTGTTATGGTGTGGTTACAAGTCCTTTGTCGTTCTTTGCGGTGTTTAGTAGATCAATTTGAAGTCCATTGTCGTTCTTTTGCGGTATTTAGTAAGTCCTTTGTCATCCTTTTGCGGTGTTTAGTAGGACCGCTGCTTTGTTTACAATGCTGATGATGACAGCCGAATCAATGTTGTCGAAACGTCCAGTTTTGAGATTTACTGCGGCTTCATTTTTCTTCCTTAAGCTATGTTCGTCCCTTTTCAGTTTATACACTGCCTCATCACAGAGTGTTTGTATTTTCAGGGTAGTTGCGTTTCGATCAGTTTATCAGCTTTTGCGTCAAAACTTGTGTCCTTTTTTCTACGTTTGTTCACAACAATACACTGCACTTTTCCGTTGTCCTGCGATCACCCAATCAGAGGTCAGTGTCATGAAATTGAATAAATTAAGTTGAAAGTTTGCGTTGACCACGTTAAGATGCGTCTGCCCGTACGCGACTTATTCGTTGTCGTGAGACAAAACGTTCCTGATTAGCCCTAACTTGAACAGTATCCCCTCGCCCTGAATGCTAACCCGATCCCAAAACCTTGTATTAACGCCGAGTGGGTCACACCGATATGTCGTGTTCCGAGAGGCGACAACACGACTCGTGTCAATTTTTAATTTTCGAGTTTGCTTAATTTTCCTGTTGCCCGACCACGCTAAACCTTGTTTACGTGCATTATTATCGTTGCTGTGTGCCGCATATGGGTAAACGCATCTTGAAGTTATTTACTTGAATTGAGCGTGAGAGAGACAGCGAATTAAGCTTTGCGATGCAGTTATTTAAATGTGCCTCAAATGTTATCGGCTTCATCTACAAATGGAACATGTATTACAAGCACATTTCGAAGCTATGAGCGTTACTGTCATTTCAATTCGCTCGCAACATCTGTTCGTAAAGACTTCGTTGGTATTAGTTGCGTTTCTGAAGCAAAAGCTCAAAATTTCATTCCGGAGTTGGTAAACTTGCCCATTTAATTATCGGCTTTGTTATGTCGTTCTGATAAAGTAACATACTAGAGCGTTTTGAATAAAGTGAAAAACCTACAATATTTTTTTGAAAATATACTTTTTGTCATTAAGATCCATTGTTTATTGACGCCTACTTCGCTTGGATTTCGAAAAGCCTTAAAATCGCATGGAATCACTTTTAGCACCCCTATGCAATCTCAAATTGAAACTGCTACAAAGTCAGCTCCTAACTCAGGTATTTACTGTTTGTTTTCGTTCTTTCGCATTGGTGACTCCACGTTCAAAATATGATAGAATTGAAGTGGCCTTGTCTATGACATGGTGCTTTTGATTTTTTAAGCTACCAGAAGTTTTGTTGGCAGTTTTAAAAATAACTGAAGTTTCCAGTTTTTGGCTATGGCACGCCAGCCCTCCACTTGAATGTTTGTTCAGTTTTTTTTTTAAGGAAAAATGTGAGATGCCCGAAATTAGTCCTGTGGGGGAGCCAACATTTAAACAATGTGTAATTTTCCTCTGGAGGTCAGGGGTGCGATTCCCAGGCCGGTCAAATCAGGCACGGTATCGGCACCGTGGCGACATTTCTTGGGAGCTGTGTTGGCCAGCGCTAAGCCGCGGAGATGGATCTCGCTACACGCTAGTGCGATAAAGGTTTGATTTTTGCTCTATATTTCTTTATTTTTAGAACCCGATTTTCATTCAAATCGCGAAAAGCTTGTGTTTTTTATGGAGTATCTTGGCTGTTCTAATTAGTCAATGTTTTTCGTGCAGAAGCTAATGACTGCCATAACCGTCCATACAATCTTGCGAACGAAAACAAAGAAAATAAGAAAGGTAAAAATGATTTGACTTCCTACAAAATTAACTCAAATTTCTTACGGAGATTTTTTGTGTGTAGGTTTTATCCGTGATGAAACAGCTGAAGAATCAAGCCAAGATGAGCCGGACTCAGATGTAGGAAAATCAGTTTTAATCAGTTACTTCGTGCCCGTTTAAACTAAAAACTATTTCTTTATGCTAAAAACTTTAAACTATTTCTTTATGATAAAACTCTCAATTAATAACGATGTGTGTATAAACCCACAATCGAGTTAAATGTTTGGCGTGTCGCGTGATCAGTAAAAGCAGTTTTTATGCTATTTTAGCGTAACATTTCGCTCGTACCAGTACCGGTTAATTCACAGTTAGTGTTCAATGTGATGACAGTGACATGCGAAATAGCGGTGTTGACGGCAGATGTAATAGGATGGTGGAGCTGTAGTGAAGTTGTAGTATCGTGTGCAGTGGTTGAACAACCTGGGCCTTCGATTTTCCGATGGCCCTGATCTTAGAGTTGCTATTCGATTCTCTTCAAAGCTTTATTATGATCACTGATCAGTGTCCACTGTCCTAACCGAGCAGTTTCTCGCCCAACTAGCTTGACTTTCCCGCTGGGTTATTTAGTAATTCTTAATTTGTCTTACGCTTCGCGTTATGTCGTAGTTGTGTCAAAATGATGAAACTGAAATATCAGAAATTCAAATTTCGTTCAAGATAATTAGTCTGTTTCAGTTGTAGGGTCTTAAATTTTTGTTTGATGTTGCAGGAAGAGCAAGAATGGAAAAATATCAGCGAAAATCTCTCGTTTCGAAAATCGAGAAAATTAGTGACTGCCGCTAGTGGAGATGGGCTTCCAAATACCGCCGTGTTAGTTGAGGGTTCAGGTAATACTCAGGTTGGTAAAGTCCTGCACTTCTTAGCGTAACCATTTTTATCTCTTTGTATTTTGTAATGACCAAGCAGGGAAACAAAATCAGAAAGCGTACAGCCTGCGCCAGATGATTCAATAATGTAATCATCTTCATTCCATTCGTAATACAGCTCAAATGGCCGAGTGGATAGAGCGTCTGCCTCTGGAGCAGTCGACTTTGGTTTTATTCCGAGTCGGGTCAAACCAGTGACTTAAAAATTGGTATTTACAGCTTCCTTGCTTTTGACGTTCAGCATTAAAGGGACAGTGTGGAGAACAAGCCGGCAAGTTTACTGGTTGTGCGTTGAAAAAGGCACTTAACGAAATTTTCCCATCTTGATGGCGCTTTCATCGCTTTCTCGTGATTGGAGGATCAACAATGCTACCAAGTACTACGCGTAATCTGGAGTTAATGGCTTTCTTTGGCTCGGAAGAAAACTGACCTGCTAGAGTACAAAAAAATATCAGGTCACAAGGTAACACTTTCTATTGTTTTGTTTACACTACGAAATGTTCCTTGCGATTAATAACCGCTTTTTAACCAATCTAACTGGTTTAGATAAGATCTGCTTTCGCTTCCATTTGTGATAAAATGAAGTGGTTACTCTTTATTGATGCTATAGAATACGGCGACTTTTCAGATTTATTTGTACTTAGTTACTCTTCAATTACCTGCTGAATAGCCGAAGTAGTATATCGGTATCTGGTCGACAAGCTGGCATGCCGCCAACTATACTGGCTCCAGTATCATTCAACGGAGCAACATTAAGAAAATTGGACAGTCGCGCTGGTATCGCTAAAGTTAGTACCTTTATTTTTAAATTACAACGTGCTGGCCCGGTTATGAGTTCACATATGCACTACTTTGTTAAAGAAGTACCGATATTAGAAAGGTGTACTGGGTCAGTTAAGTTGAATGTAAAATGAATTTTGGTAGCCTCGTCTGTAAGTCTTGACGGTTTAATATTAGGCTCTTGTTTCAAAAGGTTATGTGATTAAAGACCAGATATATCGATCATTTTTCGGATGCCGGTACTTATCCTCCGCCCATTCTTAGTGTTTTCTCATGCTTATCAGCATTTTGGGGCTGTAATGCCGACCTGTACTGCTGTACACTATGCAAACACCGCGCATGAATTGAAGGTTCTGCTTTTGACTGACGTGGTGTGTGGTCGTAGTGTAGCCGAGATTGCATTTGATGTTACTGCGACTGCAAACTTAGAGAGTGCAAGTTCACTTTGCAATCGTCAATACTGCAATGTTAAATTTTCGATTCAATGTTTCATAAAGACGAAATACTGCCGTCATTTGGCAAAACCCATTAACTCCAAAATCTTGAAATTTCGTTTTTTTTTGCATTTTTTCAATCGTTGCTCCAATGTCCGTCTTGTGCGCAAATATCGAGAGTTTGTACTCTTAACCGATTTCGAGTTACCTAGGGTGGCAAAACCCATTAACTCCACTTCTGTACAAAAAGTTGTCAATGTTAACTCCACTTGTGATTGTTAATTTTGTTATTGCGTCATAAACAAAGTTTAATGCATTTCTCAAAAATTTTCATTTCACTGGTGAAAAAATTGTGCGTAACAATATGAAACAATAATAATGGTGACGTAATAGCTAATTTGGTTCAATGCAAATTTGGATAAAAATCGAACGCAAGATTCATACGCCGTTTATACATTCATTGATTAAAATTATTAACATTAAACTTTATCATTAAAATTTTATGATCAAGCACTTTTATCACACCAAAAATTAAAAAAATCTGCAATCAGGAACATTCTTGAAAAAACCTAAAAACTAAAACTTGATTTTCTCGAAAAGTGCAAAAGTGAAGATAATGGGAAATTTGCAAGGGACAAATTAATGTTTCGACTATAACAAAAGTCTCGTCAGCCTTGCTACGCACAGCCAATCCTTTCTAGGTTGTGCCCCATTTTCAGCAGGCGACTGGCCCCAAACATAGTGTTTAGTGGTTATAGGCTCTTTCATTGGGTGTCGTTGTTTGGGGCCAGTCGCCTGCTGAAAATGGGGCATAACCTAGAAAAGAGATGAAGTCGAGATGTCCAGGTAAAACAATGCAAAAAAGAGTCTTTACAATCTGGAATGAGTTTAGCCTGGATTGGCTGTGCGTAGCAAGGCTGACGAGACTTTTGTTATAGTTGAAGATAATAGGTTTTGCCAAATGACGGCAGAATAGCTCTCGCAACAATGCGTGGATTGTCTTGTTTTGGTTTGTTGTTTTCGCTGTTAATGCAAATTAGCGCAAATTGTGCATTGCGGAATCAGCTAGGTTGTGTGCATTAGGGGTGTGCCTTTACATGTGCAAAAGTTAAATCATAAATTGCAAATGTTTTAATTGTAGATCAGAACTAACTCATCGCGGTCAACATCCGGGGAAACAAGAAACCTGGAGTCTAGTCAACATTTTAGTTTAGATATTTCCGGACCTATAATGCCTCATCATTTGAACGGAATATTTCATTTACTAGCCAATACTCAAGAAAACGGTGATTATTCTGCTTCTTTTGGCAATTACACGAACACTGCACCATTTAATGCCTCGTACAAAGACATATCTGCAACTAAAAGCGCTTCTTTTGTGTCGGAAAATCTGGCAGTTTTGTCCAATAGGGATTTTGCCCAAAGCTTTTTGAAAAACTTAGACTTTGATGCATCTTCTGTTTCAATGCGCATAATGAATGCTCTGAACGGTACGTATGAATGGGAAGTTTGATCGTCAACCTCGTAATTATGTCGGTAGTCATCATTCTGTTTAATAGTAGATTATAGTTTCATTCATGTAAAATTGTATAAGTTTTTTAAGCTCGTTGTTCAAATACATTTTTCTAAGTACATACGACTGGTTTAAGTTTGTACTTTGATTTTTACGAGCTGTTGTAAAATTAAATCATTAGTTTGCTTTAAAGTTTGGAGGTGTACTTAAAGCCAGCTAAATTTGTTAGACAAATCAGGCTTCTAAAACTCTTAGATTACCACCATTTTGAGTTGAAATACTCTTGGGGTTGAATTATTCGAGTAGGTTCTGATTGAACTAAACAAAACGAATGGTTCGTGGTGACCATCACAACAAATTCTTTTAGATAAGGTTACCGTTTGACCCCTGGAGTATTAGTCATCTCCCATCAACAGTCGACACGTTACTAAAAATAGATGTTTATTTCTTAATAGCTTAGCATAGTAATTGCGTAAAAAGTAAGGTCACAATCTTTGAAAAAAACTAGGTTTAAATAAACACAGTAGAAAAATGTGCAATATGCGTAAATCTACAAGGCCCTAAAACTCGTAGTCTACAAAATCTGTACAAAAAGAATAAGAATGAATGTCAGGAACAAAATAAGCCTATCTACAGCCACGTGTATCATAGGCTATAATATAAGCTGCCATGCTCTTTGCATTACTTTACCCGTAAATTTTGATCTCAAATGTTGCAGAGGGTAGGCTACCATTAACTTCGCAAATTTCAAAGGTTATCAATCTGTGGAATTGTAGTCTAGTACTTCATGGATTCCAAATCAGAGAGATGTTTTTTAATCACCGCATTTTATGGACCATAAGGAGCATTTTCAATAAATAGCTTTGTTTCTTTGATGCATAAGGCGCACGAGTATATGGTTACCGTACGAAGCTCGTTACACGAAAAGCACTCATTATTTTCATGGCAATAAAGCTGCACTGCCTAATCCATACACTTGACGCACCCGCTTATACGCCGCCCGATCAAATTTTCAGAAAAAAATTAAAGTGCGCCTTAGGGTCTGTAAAATACGGTATGTCATTACAGTAATTGCAATTAGCTTGGACTAAAATCTAGAAATTTTATTGCTCTATAAGTCGCCGTTGCTCCAACTTGATGTTGACTCATCGCTTGCGTTGACCTAAAATGATAATACTAATTTAAAGTCATCGCTATCAAAAATCAAATCAGACTCGAGGTACGGCGCCGAAGCGTGTAACTAGTGGCGGTGCCTAGGCCACCGCGGTTTAGCGCCTGGGCAATACAGCGCTGAAGAAACGTCGCAGCGGTGGCGACAATGCGTCCGATTTGACCGGCCCGGTAATCAAACCCCAGACCTCTTGCACCGATAGCGATGAGCTTAACAACTGAGCTAGTGGCGCGTAGATCATCATTATAACGTGTGTAACATCGCGAAAATGTCTTTGAAGCAACTAGTTTTTAAAAAATAGCCCAAGTATTTGGTTTGAAATCGACTGATAAAAGACGAGACATTTGTTGATGCAACAACGCCAGCTCGCATGCACGCGTAAATAATTTAATGCAATGCTACGTGGTTTCAAAGATATCGAAAAAAACTTGATTTCCTGTGCTACGACTTCAAAAGGCAGAGAGGGTAACATCATACGTAACACGTCCCTTCATACCTCATTTTGTTTTGATTGCTGTGGTGATACTTTCTTCAGAAACGGATTTCTGTTGCAGCTTCGTCTCCCCGGTCATAGGATCGTGTTTAAGATTTTCATAAAAGTTTACGCTACCGTTGGCTGTAGAGCTCGAGAATTGAGCAGATCGAGACATCCTGAAGACGTTTTCAATATATTTTACTGGAAGTAGGTTGCACTAACCGTTACAGTTATAAGAAACTGATAGCGCGAATTACTTTGCAACTATCCAGAAGCAGTACGCAAGGATGTCCGCTTCCATGTTGAGGCAAAGGTATGATACAGAAGTGCTGTTTCTTTTAATCCGTAGTCCATTAATCCTAATACTAAATCATCAGCGAAAATTCATGGGAGGCAAGCGCACTCTTTGCTCCCTTAGCAGACACTTAGGCAGCGCTTGCAGAGCACGAGGTCTTCTTGTTTATCGTAATTGATTAAAAGCGCATTTTAAACTTTTTCTTGACATTTTTAGTATTGAAATGTTATTACAAACAATACTCCCAAGGCTGTGTTGTTTGAAATAAAATTGCTAACAAACCTCCCGACAATACAGTCTTGGCTATCGGCTAATGAAATTGTTAACCAACTCCCAACTGTACCGTTAACCAAAGTATTAAAATTCATTATATAAATGACGCAGAAAACCACCACACCCCAATAAAACTACCTTGACGATTGCGTATCAAAATCAAACTTAATAATATGCTTGTTCAAATATCAGTTGTATGCTGAAACCAGTCAAAATATCGCTGCTTACACTTTATTTGTTTGAAATCGATTTCGGTTACAAACCATCATCAGTATTTTTATTCGAATAAAAGAACACTGATGGTCGTCAACCGAAATCGATTCAAATCAAACAAAGTGTAATCAAAATATCACATTTTGACTGATTTAGATATTTTAACTGATTTCAGCATACAGCTGATATTAGTACAAGCATATCAACAAATTAACATTTCCAGTATTGAAAATCTACTTGAAGCTTACCAAAATTAGTATAAAGCAAATAGGTTAATCTTTTGAAAATAACAATGCCAATACAATTTATTATAATCTAACTTTACCTGTTGTTTTCCGAAAACTTTTTCACCGATAGAGGGCGATCACCAACCCTCGGAGCTACGGGGGGCCTGGGAGCCGGAGGGGGTCGGTAGAGTTGGACGGAAGATAACCGGTCAGAAAGGGTTTTAGTGCGTCCTGCTGCAGACTTGGGGGATCCAGGGTCAGGAGTAAGTCGGCCAGAATACTGACGTTTGATGGAAGAGCCAGACAAACTGGACTTACTGCTGGTCGTGGATTGGGTGGATGTGTGAGCCTGGTTGGAAAAGAGTGAAACAAACGTCATAAAAAAGTGTCATGTAAAGTTTATTGAAAAAGCACGTCACGCACATTTTGCAAAATACACATTCATTCAGCATAAACAGTAAAATTTCTTAGGCCTAATTCTAGATTTTTGCACAAACAACGGCGGACAGCTGGACCAGTAAGGAACTTTTGTGTTCTGTTCTCATTTCTCCAATAAAAAAGATATAAGTGTGAGGAGACTTGTGCTGACATAGCGCCAATGTCATAAACTTACTCGTGAACATTTTAGGCCTACATTGAAGATGGTACAATCACAACTCCTTTACGAAAATCGGTAGCAGACCGAAGGTCCTGGAATGGTCGCCACATCTATTCGCGACAAAATTACTTAAACTTTTCTCAAATAGAGTCTTCTCTGCGCACATGCTTTTCTCTTCAATCATCTTCTTTTTAATCTATATTTTTCTTTCCATCTTTTTGACGGGAATTCTCCGGTTTCCAAAAGACCGTGTATTTCGCTCAACACAAATTGATTAGAGTGATCATTTCTTAACGATTTTGAGTTTCTAAAATGACTTGCCATGCTGCAAGAAGAGTTCAGTATGCCTTGCGATTGCTGAGTTACCAGTGGAACAGGGTTGCTGATCTTCTTTAGCTTGCTACTAGAAACGCGCTTTGATCTGTGGATTATTTTTTCTTTTTTAGAATCATACAAACGATAACTTGAGTTTTTGCTTAAATCTTCGCTTGATGGAGTTAAACTGGTTGCAGAAAGCCTGCTATTTTTCAACATTTGACTCATGAAATTGGTTTTGGATGTAGTTCCTTTACTTTCTATAGGCGTAGAATTGATCAACTTTTCGGTGCGTTTTAACAGAGCGCATTCCCTTAAGCCAACTTCGCCTGCTGATTTACGGCTACGATTATACTTCAAATTTCTATCGTTTTTGTCATCTAGTAAGCCTGGTTCTCGACTAGCGTAGTAATTGGCTGCATACGGATGAAGCTGGCAATTGACATTATGCTGTACTTCTCTCGGATTGGAGTGAGAATAAAGCAAAAGGGAATTCCCGCAATACTGAGCGACTCTCATCTCTTCCTGCTGCCTAGCTCGCCAAATTTCCAACATCTGAGCAAAAATAGCAACTGAAGTTTTGCTTTAAGATAAGCTTTTGCAAAAAATAACGGTAACAAAAGCTCACTTGTCCATTTTTTCTCTAATCATATGATAAGCAAAAAGCAAGTTGTTTTTACATCAAGATAGCAAAAAATCACCACTCAATAAGTCATAATACTTGTTTTTCGCACTAAAAAAGCTTCCTAAGCTAAAACAGCAATCCCAAACTAACACGGCTTCACAAGTCTGCCTCACTGCGTTCTTAGAAGCGTGTAAAACCGAAATAATCAGCACAAATGCAACTATATCAAAACTAAATTTAATCAAATTATTCTACGTACTAATATAAATCAGTTTTTTCAAAAAGTGCTCGATGACAGAGTCAGAGCAATACATGAATAAAAATACCGCTTTCATATAAAATGCATCAAAAGTAAAAAAGACTAAAAGCCCAACAGTCTGTTTCATCCGAAACAGGGATCATCAGGGTGTCTTACTCAAATTCTACTTATACAGGCTATATTTTTAATGTAGTTTATCTGAAAGTAGCATTTCTAATAACAACTTTAAGTACTAGATAAAAGAATATTAGATATGAGAATCGGTGCCAATTGCCAGTGCATCCTGAAAATAAACACCATTGAAAGCTATCTTACCTGCGCTAGCATCGCTTGGTGTTTAGCTTTGCTTTGTTGCAACAATGTACTGCTTTGTTGAGATAGAACTTGCTGGGTTTTGTATAATGAGTCATTGGATCCGTGCATAGCTGAATGTTCCGCTGCTTCGTGAAGGGACAGATCAGATCCAACCACATGACTCAATCTCTGCTTTCCTGAGAGCAAAAAAGGTGTTTGATTGATAGATTTCTTCATATTTATTCTTCTGCCACGAGAAAGCGATGGAGACGCTTTACGTAAGACGAATCCCGACTCGCATAGCGTTTGCCTTTGTTCCCGCGTTGGCCTGGTGAGTTTTGCATCTGACTTCTTTAAGCTGCTAATTGTTAGATTCTACCAAGCAGAGCTAGTTGTTGTGAAGCATTTTATCCATGGACGCAACAACGAGGCTTGAGCGGAAGTTGAATGAAGCAGAAGCATTCTCAATCTGGCATCCAGCTACAGCATGCTCTCGTTATTATTTGGCTGAAACACAAATTCTGGAAACCACCCTGTGTAATGCAAACTATAGCTGAAAGAGGGAAAGCCAATGAAAATTTAATTAAGCAGGACGTTTAGACATAGATTTAAGCGCTATCATCAATACTGTCAACAAGTCAACTCCATATTTCCCAGTCCTCCTATTATTTTTGCCAGAGAACTCCACGTAAACTGTTTTTTTAAGAGCTTTTACCAGCACTCACCAGATGGATCCACCATGCTCTGCACAGAAGGATCGGTGTTGGCCAGGTTGCAGAGGCTTGATGTACGCTGAGGAGAGCCTACGTGATGCAACTCAGTAGTAGCTGTATAAATTTCAAAAATGAAAACCATTCAAGTATAGACTGCTGCAAAACCCTTAACCGTTTGTTTGGCATACGCAAACTCCGGTTCTCGTCAAATTGCAAAACGTTAACCAGCAAAAACGACTGAAATAAAGCAATAAGTCAGGGTAAAGCTTATTAGCAAAGTCTTGAAATTAACAAATGAAGTCACAGTATTTACCCTTTACCCAGCAAATCACCGATTCGCAACTATATCACGCAAAGAATTTTTGATCTACTGTAAAATTGTAAAACCCAACATCCACAGTAAGTTTAACCGGTTGATTTAGAGGTCAAAGAAATGTGGTCAAATAATTCTTGATCCAGCGCAGCATTGTAAAACCCAACATCTACAAGAAGTTTAACCCTTGATGTAGCGCTAAGGGCGCAGGAGGTCTAGGGTTCGATTTTCGGGCCGATCAAATCGGACACAATGCCTTTAACGACCAGCCGCCCCTGCGACGATTTTTCGGAGCTATGTTGCCAGGCGCAAAGATAAGCCCCGCTACTCGCTGCACTCTTTGGCGTCTTACTGCGAGTATAGCCTAGTGAAGGATTTCAACGAGCGAAACAACCATTATGTATCACATGTAGGTTTGAATGTGGGTAATTTGAAGAGCGCAAGCTCACTTCGGAGTCTCCGTCACCGCATGTAATGCCTAACGTAAAAGCTTGTGATCACTTCGTTACGTATTTATTTACAACAAAAACAAAAAAACAATCATCAAATAAAGTACTGTTTTGAAAATAAAAGGTGCATAAACCATTCAACTTACCTAGTCGGTGCTGTTGCCCATTTCCCATGTTGGCGAGGTTGAGATTAGACAGATGCTTGGAGAGTGCAGTGAGTTGTGCGGATGCTCTGTACTGCCTGGCTGCTTGCCTCTCTGTTAGTTTCTGAAGAGCATCGCTAATAGCTTCCTGATTCGCGGCTGCAAGTATAGAAGATTTGGAAAAATAACGCTGGAGATTTTGCATTATTATAACCTCGAGCAGATAGACCGACAGGAACACTCGTATTTCACAATTTCAATAACTGCGAAAGGAAAACATAGGTGTTATTAAAATTTTACTGCTCGGCATGGATCGGCCACTTATCTCAGTTGTTATACACATCGCTATCGGTGCGGGAGGTCTGGGGTTCAATTCTCGGATCGGTCAAATCCAACACAGTATCGTCAACAATTGATACGGGTGCAATTTTCCGCGGAGCTGTGTTGCCCAGGCGCTAAGCTGCGGATATGGGCCCCGCCACTCGTTACGCTTTGACGTAATTCCGCGAGGATAAATGAAGTTTTGGTTTTAATGCTCCCTTCAAAATTTTAATGAAATTCGGCAGAGCCTTTGCATAGATGCACTATTTCAATCATAAGTAATAATAGGGCAATTAGGGCATCTTAGTAACATCAAGTCCATCCAAATCGGATTCAACTCCGAGAAATTGATCTTGCTGATTCGCACGTAATCTTGGCGACTTCATTTAGACAAATTTTGAACCAGGCAAAAGTAATATTGATTTCGTTCAAGTCGCAAATTTATGTAGAAATACTGGTTGAGCAACGTAGCAGCACATTTCTCACCTGACTGGTAATGTATGCTGCTTCCAAAGGGTCGATTTGACGCAGAAACTGGCCTCATTGAGGCAGGATTGGTACCGTAATAACCGCCTAAAAAGAAATTTATGCTGGCTAATCAAATCACAAAATTATCACTACGCAAAACCTTGAACAGATTTTCTGCATTAGTAGTTATATCTAAGAATCAATAAACACATTCCACGAAGCAGATGCTAGCTACGGTTAAAAAAAAAATAGAAGAAAAAACCTACTACGTTAAAGCATGCAGAAACTACGTTCAGGTAAGAGCAAAAGAGTAGTTTGTTACAGTGCTTTGTTCGCAAACTCAAACACTTTTCTATACAACAACTTAAATTTTTCTAACCTACTTTGAAACTAAAGTTTTTGTCTATAATTCACGTAAATTGAAGATTTAAAAATGTGTTTTTCAACAGCATTGCTACATCTTCGCACAGCGGGCAGTATAAACATTATCTACTCTTCCTGCTTTTTGCTTTCCTTTTCTTTTTACCTCTTCTTCGATTTTCGGTGATACGGATGTACAAAGTACATAAACGGAAGAATAAACGGATTATTACTAAATCTCTTGTCCGCATTTTCTTGTTCTCAAATCCGCTGCTTTACTTCTGAAATATCCTTAGAAACAAACTTCTGAACTAAAATCGGTTTCTTAGCTTCGAGCTTCCAAGATTGCTTTTGATTAAAAATGATTTTTTATCTTTGAATACTTACACTGGGACAATTGCTGAATAAAGCCTCTTGCTTGCATATTATTTGAATACGATAAGCATTAATATTCACCCAGAACTTCTGTCACATCTACTATATACAATCCACATAAGAATGCATCAGATTCTACTAAATTACAATTTTCATTCTATCACGGCTTTTGATAATATTTTCATAAAAGAATGACCATGAAGTGACATCACAATGCATAGCCTGATAAGAGTTAAACAAAGCATTACCATTGCAGTAATGATATAAAGGCACAAGAAAAACAGTTAAAATATACACAGTAATTAGTTACACGATTTCCACGGCAATAAGCATGCACGAGCACAAACCAATGGTTAATTTGTAATTATAGCGCACAGCAAACCTTTAGCAATTAAACTTAAGAAATACCAGACGCAAGCAGGATCCAGGAAAGTCATGCATGCATAAAGCAAGCCATCTACAGGGAAACGATGCACTACACACACCTGAAGGAAGAAATGTTTTGGCACTCGAAGGTCGTTTTGGACTCGAGCTAGTCTGATAAGTAGGTGTCTTGCTGCTATATATGTAAGCCGCTTGTTGAAGGGACGACATGCTTGATTGTGGGGTTTTGTCTGTTGTACATAACATGGTACATAAAATTCAGAACAGAAGGTGCTAATGAGTAGGAATACAATGAATACCGGTACAATTTACTGCACGTACTTCACAGAAAAATTGAAATAAATAAATTACATCTTTGTGAATGCAAACATGCGTAGTAAAGTGTAGCAGCACGTTACTAGTTGTACTTCGGTAGTGATTTTTCTGATCAGTAGATTGGCTCAACCGCATTTACACTGAGCTATTAAGTTTTAAAACATGAAAAACTTGTATCAACAAAAGATAGCCTAGGCCTACCACAATTGTAAACAGGGAATTAGGTAATAGGCATAGTTCACTGCATTGATATCTTCAATTTAGAAATAACAACACTTTGAGATATGTACCAACAGTCACAATAATCATAAGACAGTGAACAAAATTAGACCTGTTAGGGCGCATCTAAGACTATACACAAACAAGATTTTTGTGGTTAGTATATTGTGCTAGTATTATAAACCCTGAAAAAACTTTCCGCCAAATCCATTTCTCACGTAAAAAAGCGGGATATGGCAGGTGCTATGACTCATGCAGCTCTTGAAAGCATCATGCATCCCGGCACTAAGATCACAATTACTATCGCACTCGCAAAATCACAGATATAGTTATATTTGCGCATTTGCATGTTTGATCATCACGATAATACGATCAGCGAATTTGAATACTTGGTAACGTTTAATAACAAAGATTGGTTGCGGGGCGCACGCTCTTCAAAGCGACACAAGAAATTGGAAATAATTAACACCTCTAACAAGGAGTCCAAAATGCAGAACTTAACGCCTACTGCCCACCATCTTTAATTAAGTATAGAGTGGTTTGGCATCAGAGCAGAAAAAAGATGAATAAATTTGAAAAAAACGAACATACCTTTAGCTTCATCTCCATGAGAAAAATGCATTGGACCGTTCCGGTTGACTGAACCGGAAGTGACGTTATACATGTTTCCGGCTTGATTGCTTACATGATTTAAGGAGCTTTCTGAAGCAGAAGCATCTTTTTCATAATACCTAAAAATGTTGAAGACCGCAATAAATTTTTTTATACCATATGAAGCTGTCATAACTTTTAGGACTTGTTGAACTCCCTTGTCACGAATAAGAAGTACTGCTAGGTCAGGGACCCTCAACCGGAAGCCAGTGCCCTTTTCAGGAGACTACGGGCAATGAACCAGGGGAGCACAAGCACATGCTTTGTTTCTGGCCATTAAATACTTCAGAACAGCGGACGGGTGTAGCTACTACGATTGAAATACCGACAAAAACTTTTATTGGTGAGCAAGGGGCCACTGGTGTTGAAATTGAGAACCACTAGCATAGGTAGTTAGGTACATCTGGTAAAGCCTTATTCGATTGGAAATTCTGCACGACGGTATTTAAAACTGTACATAATATTTTTGTTGATTACTCAAAATTAGACCGTCCAAGAGACTAACAAGCATCCGGAAATTTTATTGACAAGATTTAAGCAGCACAAAGCATTACACTTTTTTACAAAAATCGCGACACTGGCAAGACATACGACAGGCGAAACGTGTCGCGCGACTATAATGCAAGTAGTCGTAATAGATTTCGCGTGGTCAAAAATTATAAGAAAATCGCGGGCCGTACGTCGCGTTGTCGTCAGTCGCAAGCCAATGCCTGACACCTTTACGTAGAAAATTATTCTTCAAGTCAACAAATTTTGGAAACTAGAGCAGTAAAACAACATCTTACTATCATTACCGAGGTAAGGAGTGTTTTGCTTTACTGGCTCCCAAGAACACAGATGCAGACTTGTTCTTGTGCGTGTATGCCGTCAACACTTCTTCAAGAGCGGATTCGGATGCGCCAGATACGAAATTCCGGAAATCGATGTCGGACACGGATGGAGTGTTTTCGGATGCGTATTTATCTGTTTCGTTAACGTCTTTTTCCAATCTGCGTAATGCAACATCCAGTTACATACAATGTATGGTACTAAAACTACAAAAATCTTTGAAAATTGGCAATTTATCCTACAAGCTGTAGCATTCCTAAAAAAACTATTCCTGAAAAACTTAACTACAAAAATATTCAATAAAACAAGCTATTATAAAAATACCTTACCAAATTACAATATTTAAAAGTTAAAACTTAAAAAATGCGCTACAATTTGAAAAACCTACGCAACGACTAAAAAATAAAATGTTAAGTCTTAGCTCAACAGCATCAAAAAAAGACAACGAAACATTAAAGCCCGTAAAAAATACCGGCAGGTAGGTTTCGGCGGTTATGTCTAACGGTGAGGTTAAAAAAAGAATTTAAAACATTTTGAAAGAAGTGTGTAGCTTTATATAACAATCTTATAATAACAACACGGTATTAACTCGGCTTGTTTTGTCTTTAGATAACTTTGAGAAAATAAACTTAATCCCTACAACAAAGAATTGGAGTTTTTTTAACAAATTTAGTAATGCGTAGCTTATCACCCCAGCTGCTGTTTTTGCTCCATGGATTCGGATTCTTTGTTGTAGATCCGCACAAACTCAGCAAGTTGTTTTGATAAAATCCGCTTTCGGTCAACAATAGGAAGCCTGCGACTAGGCACAACGACTGAAAACGACTGGCATAAGTTACCAGCAGCCCGCTTCAAAAACCTTAAAACCAAATCCTGTAAAGCAAAAAAGAATGTTCAAGTATAAAGAAAATAGCGTGTTTTACAGAGCACAGGCGCACTGTGAATAAATTGCTTTGATTGTTGTTTTTTATACATAAGGTGCACCGGACCATTAAGACGCAATGGTTTTTGAGAAATATCAAATTATCGCATAAAGCTAATTAAACAAAAATAACTCAGTATTTTAATGGCAAAAAGCATAGAGCACTACCTGATCCATGCATGCGGCGCACCAGCTCATAAGGCGCACGATTAATTATATTGAGGAAAAAGGATTTAAAGCGCGCCTTATGGTCTGTAAAATATAGTAATGTCTTAAACGAACGTTTGAAAAAATCTTTACAAACTGTCTACTGTGGCTTTCAAGAGTCATCGCGATGAGTAAAAGCAAAACGATTTGGGAAAATATGTCAAAATGCCATTCCTTACCACACAACAACCGATTTAGATATATGAACCTAAACCCAGAAACATTTTAATCTCAAAAAACACCTCAACGCACAGTGATTGCAGTAATCTTTCATCACACAACTTTGAACAATTTTTGCCTTAATTTAAAAAGCCAGAAAGTGTGAAAAGTTTGCAATATAACAGACATACATGGAATCCCTGTTGGAGCAAAGAGCTATTCACTCCAAAAAACTGCAAAATTTTAGTTTCTTCAAACGAAAGGATACTGATATACGCGATAACCACGCTTTCGCTAGTCAAGTTTTAGAGCCCATCTCCACAATCTCAGGCAGCACAAAGCATTTTTTTGGCAACAACCAACTTGCTGAAAAAGCTTTAGCCAAACTACGCAAAGACAAAAACAATGCCTCAAATATTACTTCTTTGCGCAAATTATAGCTTGAAAATAAACAATATCAACCGGTTCGGAAGGTCTCGGGATCGATCCTCGGCACGGTAAATCGGATAGTGTCCCCCACGGCTCGCCACCGTTGCGACTTCTCTTCGGAGCTGTGTAGCCACAGCGTTAAGTCGTGGAAATGGGCACCGTTACTTGCTACATCTTTGGCGTAACGCCGCGAGTGAAATGAAGATTGGATTATTTCTTTCTGATAAACAATACCATTTGCTCTTCTTGCTTGTGTACTGCATCATTTGATTCATTATTCTGTCCTTCTGATTCAATACGAAGACGGTGTTGAACTCGTGATAAATAGGCTGAGAAGGCTTGCCGTGCTTGAAGTTTACTGCGATAAAAGTTGCAATCAACGCAATAGCCTTATCCGTAAATCAAATTAACCCAACTTGAATCGATCGAAAAAACAAGCCTGGACTGAAAACCTGATCTCAGACTTCAAGAGAAGTTTTTTTTAAGATTGGTAAAAACTGAAGAGCTTGCTACGATTTTTCATGCTGAAAATGACATTACCACTAAAAGCAAAAATATGATGGCTTGATGCAGCTGTGTAGCTTTAAAATTATTGAAAGTTCTCTGATTGCAACAGGCTTACCAGCAAGCGCATCACGTCCTTATCAAGACACACTAAATACAAACTGTTTCTTCTTACCCGAGATTTCCTCCCGATTTCAGCACGGTGAGAACATTAACGTATTTTGCATTTCTTCCCGATAAGCCACCCTGATGTTTCTGATGAGAATTCTCCGATTTTCGAGTCGGAACGTCGCCAAAATTTGAAGAATTCGAAGGATTTTTGTATCCACTTGAGGTCGCACTTGAAAGGGCACGTTTCTCTCCGTCGCTTTGGGTAGAAGTTGAGGATATGGAAGTGGCTTTGTTTGAACCAGAGGTCACGCTTTCCACAGAATTACTAGATTTGTACATATAAACGCGCTGAACCGGAACCGATTTCACTGATGACGTCACCGGCGTTTTTGGTTTCGGTTCGCTGGGTTTGGGGGGCGGGGTGGACTTGCGGGCGCTGTTAGTGGTAGAACTAGTAGAGTTTTCAGAGGATTGGTCCGTTTTTGTCCGCGAGGAACTGGGACGGGATTTTAAACTTATCGGTTCCGTAAGATCAGAAGAGCTGGAAGATTTAACTGGTTTTGAGGAGGTAGCCACATCTCCGGAACTAAGAGATGGTTTGGCAGCCGGAGGCTTTCTATTCTTTGTATTCACAGACTCTGCTTTTTCTTCCTCTTCACTCGAGTCCTCATCTTCATCGTCGGACTCCGCCTCACTGCTAGATTCTTGAGCCTTTCGTAAAACTCTTCTTTTTGCCTTGCGATCAATACCTACAAAGCAAAAATGAGTCAACTCCAGAAACAAAAATGCATAAATTTTCAGAAACATTTAAAAAGATTACAAATTCATGCACAATGCACACACATGGTCAGTCAGATTATTTATTCTGAAACAATAACGAATTTACAAGTCATTTTACAAATCCATCGATCCAGAAATGTCTAGTTAAAGGAAGAAACTTACGATTTACAATAGACCCCTAAAAGCTTTGGAAGTTGAGGTTATCCAGTAGGGTGTTTCATTTTTTCACCATTTTCGAAATTGAAAAAGCTCGGGTCCGCATATGATGAGATTTTGGCCTCTGATTCGAAATATACAAATCTTTTGCTATTGTGACATCATTTCGATGTGGCACTGCGCGTTTGAAACTCCGACAGGGCGTAAAATCAGGGATTTTCTTTAACTCAAAAACGGTTGGTGCTAGAAAGGCAATATTGGTATCAAATTGCGCAGAAAGGTTGATTTCCTATACCCTCACAAGAGACTTTTTTGCCCTATCTTCATCAGAAACTGCGTAAAACTGAAAAAATTAAAAATTGTTGTATTTTGATGAAATATATGTTGCCAAGTGTTGTTATAATGATTTTTTGTGCATGTACATGCAATTTCTGCGCGTTTCAACAGTATTGATTGCTTTGATTAGTTACTAGACTTATTACTGTGCACCCAGCAAACAGTTTAAACACGTAATAACAAAAAAGTCCTGTATTAACGTCATTAGTTTACGCAATTCCTAAATTTAACGGAATTTTTGTGACTTTAACAATTATTATTTTATGGAAACGTTGCGCCTGTCGCCTAACACAAGGGTGGGCAAAGTTTTCACACGAAGGGCCACGTTTGAAAAGATTTGAAGCCAAGGGTCGCACGGATTGGAAGAGCAAAAAAACGGTCTACACGCCCTCAGATGTCCTATTTTCTACCGCAAATCAGTGAAGAACTAAAAATGCAAGGTCTTCGGCTTTGATTCACGGTAGTAGTTCATATTTCTGTAAGTGTTCGTGGGCCGCATGCGGCCCGCGTGCCGTAGTTTGCCCAGCCCTAGCTTAAAACCTTTGCTCAAGCTAAAAGGTGAAAATACTGAGCTGCATTAATAACACTGACGAGCATAACTCATCACTAACGGATTACAAACATTTTCCTTGAAGTAAAATCTCTTATTACACATTACACAAGTAAGAATACAACCGTAAATCAGTGCGGGAGTTTTTGTTATCATCAGAAACTCGGTCTTGAATCGCATTTTTCAGCTTCCCTATTCGCCTTTCAGTTGCACGATTGTTGTTGTCAATAGACTTTCATAACATTGCAGGGTTGAGAGTACTGGATAATAGGATGTTTCATTTTTCCTCCATTTTCGAAATTGAAAAAGCTTGGGTCCGCATATGATGAAATTTTGGCCTCTGATTCGTCACACAAGTCACTGTATGTCACACAAGGCGCACTATGGGACCGGGTGGTCAAAAAATTTTTAAGTCTTGCTGCTCGGCATTTCATCTGAGCACGAGTATCGATAGCAACAGGCAACGAGGATGAAGTCTTCAGTTTCAAGGGAAAGTGGTAAAATATCGGAAAATAGATTTAAAGCAACGTTTTTTAGAAATAGCCATCGGGACCCGTGCTCCACAAAATACTTAAAAACCATGTTGGTCATACCCAGACACGACGTAAGAAACTATTTATGTCAGTTTGGTCATATCCTCGACGCATAGCTTGTCTGAATGAAAAAGAAACAACCGAAGATATCCACTAGCCGTCGTTATCCATCTGGAATGGCACACAGTCTCTTGTTTGTACATCAATAGTGGTTTCAAAGAGTTCGGCACATACATAAAAGTTTAACAAGCCAAAGCCAACAGACACAACTCATCAGTCCCAAAACTATCATTCGACTTACGTCCACTACTTTTCTGTTCGGCAAACCATTCGATCTTACGTTTAAGGTGAAGAGAAGTAATGTCACAGACGGATATTTTTGCCAGGTTTTCACGACAAAAATCACCAATGATTTCGTTTCAGGCTTTTGGATGTTTTTTTTGCTCTTCCAATCAGTGCGGCCCTCGGCTTCAAAATCTTTTCAAACGTGGCCCTTCGTGTGAAAACTTTTCCCACCCTTGTGTTAGGCGACAGGCGTAACGTTTCCATAAAATAATAATTATTAAAGTCACAAAAATTCCGTTAAATTTAGGAATTGCGTAAACTAATGACATTAATACAGGACTTTTTTGTTATTACGTGTTTAGACTGTTTGCTGGGTGCACAGTAATAAGTCTAGTAACTAATCAAAGCAATCAATACTGTTGAAACGCGCAGAAATTGCATTTACATGCACAGAAAATCATTATAACAACACTTGGCAACATATATTTCATCAAAATACGACAATTTTTAATTTTTTCAGTTTTACGCAATTTCTGATGAAGATAGGGCAAAAAAGTCTCTTGTGAGGGTATGGGAAATCGACCTTTCTGCGCAATTTGATACCAATATTGCCTTTCTAGCACCAACCGTTCTTGAGTTGAGGAAAAATCCCTGATTTTACGCCCTGTCGGAGTTTCAAACGCGCGGTGCTACATCGAAATGACGTCATAATAGAAAAAGATTTGTATATTTCGAATCAGAGGCCAAAATCCCATCATATGCGGACCCGAGCTTTTTCAATTTCGAAAATGGTGGAAAAATGAAACATCCTATTATCCAGTACTATCAACCCTTTAGAAAGCTTTTCTTGTCAAAACTTTTGCTAATAAAGTAGAAATCCTTACCGACTGGTGTTTCGGTATTTCTTTGTTTCCTGGATGGAGCACTTGGTGTGCGACGTTTCTTATTTGCTTCAAGAGTGTAAAGCTTCCTTTCGTATTGAATAAACCTCTCTGTGATAAGATGATGCCGACCTTCCAGCATCTAAAAAAATTGACCTGTGGTTAGTAACTTATCAAGACAGTAGGGCGTAATCGCATTGAAAATGATCTTGTTTACAAAACAGTAAGTTCAAAGGATACCCAGGTTTTTATACGAGAGAGGTAAGAATAAAAAAATTACCTTACAGCATTGAACGTCTCAAGTATCTGCGTACTAAAATTTAAGAGAGCTCTAGAACCCTTTAACCTCATGGAACCACAAATAAGTTGAACACACTTGACCCGGGTGGTTGTCAGTGACGTGGCTAGAGGGGCAGCGCGCAGGTGACAGAGCATAGGTGACGGGTTCGATTAATGGCTGGAGCTGATCGTGCTTGACATATATTTTGGGTGGCTGCTGACTAGAGTAGCGCAAGCTCATTTCGCAGTCTCTCTCCAATACTGTTGCTGCTAAATTTTTAGTTCAGTATAATTAGACAATAAACTAATATATTTATGTCTTTTTTATTTGCACCATTGCACAAAATACTTCACGAGAAAGCTTGGCTAATTCTTTACAAGCAGCAAATAAGTGCAATTTCAATATGGTAGCAAAGAACCAATTTTACCAGAACAAAAAAACTTCAACAAGCCAAAACTCAAAAGCCAACTACAAACAGCTGGACTTAATCGTCCTCTCACTTGACTCGAAGTCATGCTGCGGATTCTTGCAACTGCAGTTGAATAAGTTCCATGAATTGGGCGAGCTCTGGAAATTAAATTCAAAGTTCAAAATCAAATCAAATCTTCATTATACTCGCGGTATTACGCCGAAGCGTGTAACGAGCAGCGAGGCCCATCTCCGCGGCTTAGCTCCTGGGCTACACAGCTCCGAAGAAACGTCGCAGCGGTGGCGAGCCGTTGGCGACACTGTGCCGTTTTTGACCGGTCCGGGAATTGAACCCCAGACCTCCCGCACCGAGAGCGTGCGCTTAGCAACTGAGCTAACGGCCGGTTTTTTAAACTCAAAGTTAAACCGTTGAAATTACAGCGATATGTGATTGGTCGCCTGGCTACCACATCAACAAAAAGCATTTCTTGGCTTTCTTTTTGAGTTTACTACTTAAACCGGAGCTGAGATGCTACAGTATGGGAAGACACCAAGCTCATTCAGAGTATCAAACATGTAACTGGTGACCTTACGGCGTTTTTACCATTGAGTCACATTACCGACAATTTAAATGAATCAAAGTTTATTGCAATCCGATACAATGTTGCAGAGAAGTAATAAAGTTACATCATGGGCACATTAAGCTTTAAAAGTATCTGGAAGTTTTTTTGAATAAAACTGCTTTTTAACTAATTTACTAGTGATTAGCACATCAGACTTTTGTGCGGCAATACACAAAGCGATAAATTTTATCACTAAAATTACACGAAAGTCCCATACCTTTCAGGAAACAACTTTTGGGCTAGCATGTAGTTTAGATTCGATTTGTACTCCAAAAATGAACCGTATAATTCCCAAGTTTCAACAGTTGGAAAAATACGGACGAAGTTGCCCCGTCTTTGATACTGTTCCTTGGCCATTGTCAAGACTTTATTCTCTTCTGTTGTCAATCCTTGCTTAGTAGGCGCAGATACGTCCTTGTAACCGGCAGAAGATGGACGCTTGGACTAATACAAAAAAGATGATAGAAGTCACAAAAAAACGCTTCTTAGATAATTCACCAAAAAACGACCGGTTTGCGCAAAATTAATGGCATCGCAATCGGCGCGGGAAGTCTAGGGCTCGATTTTTGGGCCGGTCAGATGGGACAAAGTGACGTCAACGCCTCACCATCGCTACTACGTTTCGTCGGACCTGTGTGCCCAAGCGATAAGCCGCGTAAATGAACTTATCACTCGTTGCACGGTTCGACGTTATTCTACGAGTATAACGAAGATCTGATTTTGATTTTTATTAATCAAAAAAAATACTGAAATTCGAAAAAACGTGGGCACTTTTTCACCGTATCGAAGTAAGTAATGGTAATGACGTTCGAGACTACTTCAATAGTTTAAGTGTGGGATTAGTGTTGGCTACAAGCGCATCACCAAGCTAATCTATAGAATTACAACTGCTTGAGAGCTACTTAACGTGAAACCTTGAATGTAAAGAAGAGACACAAAAACACAGATCGGGCTACTCGCTCTCCAATACAAACAGGTGGACAAATATATCGTGGTTTCTACGGTAGTTTCAACTAGTCAATGAGCTTTGAGAAAATAACTAATACGTAGTTCACGATATAAATGTAATGCCTTAAAAACCACAAAAATGAAATCTTCTTATACTCGAGGTATTACGCCGAAGAGCGTAGCGAGTGGCGGGGCCCATCTCCGAAGCTTAGTGCTTGGGCTACACAGCTCCGAAGAAACGTCGCAGCGGTGGCGAGCTGATGAGTTTCGAATTTGATCGGTCGGGGAACCGAATCCCAGATCTACTCCACCGATTGCTTTTTACCACTATGCCATGTGCTTACAGTAACGGTTGGATAAATAAGCTTGAAAATTACTGCTCAAACAACTACAACCCCAATAATATTCGCAATGTCAATGTCAAGCTCTTAGTAAAGCCTACAGCATAGGATTCAATAACAGATCATGTAAAAAATTGTTTCCTCCTGTCGGGTTCATCAGGTGAAGTTCTAAAGATCAACTTCGATAAAACCCTACCGTCTACAACTTACGCTGAATGAAAATGGTACGCGGGTGGTAAACTAAAATTACTGGCAAAAGTAGCCAAGCAAAAGAAATTGTCTCGCATAAGGTTATGGTTAACTTAAACATTTTCAAAATATAATTTCACGTTATGTTAAATTAAATACACCAATTAGCTTCAAAATGCGAAAAAACTCAAATTTACACTAAAAGTACAAAAGTCAATCAAAATTTTCACCAAATCTTGACCGATCTCTGCAAAGAAACAGCAGATAAACTTACATTGCGGTTTAGTGCGCCAGCAGATGCGCTTCTTTGTGCAGAATAAGGTCTCTGAAAGTCAAAGAAAAGATTTAGATTCGTTTGAATTATTGAATTAGGTTCAGTTAAATCAAAAAATCACACACCTAAAACGGTTGGTTGTTAAATGGTGTAAAGCTACATTCAACTTTCACGAAATTCGGTCTTTTCAAAACAAAGCATAACCTTCTAACAGCAGCAGTTACGAAAAAGTGTTGTAATTTCGCAAAAATGTACGCACTTGCAGTAGATCAGACTGTTTCTTGTTCTGACGCCGTGACATTGGGTCAACGCACCGAAAACCTGCATTGTAAAACAAGCGGTTAACAAGTGTGGCTAAAGATTGTAGTGTACAAAGATGTCAAGCCCCTCCTCACCTGCAACACTGAAAAAATCTGCTATCATGCTTGATTTGATTTTTAGATCCAAAGGAGCATCACTGCGAATAAAAAGTCACCTTCAGATTTTGAAAAGTCGATGCAACATTAGAACACTATCTTAGATAGTAAAAAGCTTCAAGCAACAATTAGACATGCTATATCTCATTAATTTTCTGTGAGCACCAAATTAAAAAGTAAATGCAACGCGTGCAAAGCCACTTACCAAGCTAGAGACGGCGACAGGTTTCCTTCCAGAATCCATGGCTTCAAATTTTCGTCGACTAATATGTCAAAACCGTACAATTCTAACCGAAAACAACATCAGCTTAGAATCAGTAGCATCACATTCAAAAATCAATCAATTTTCTGGACCCGCTTATCCTTGGGGGATCGCGGGGGCAGCAGCTCGAGTTGGAGCCTCCAAGCATCTCGATCCTCTGCAACAAAGGACAGATGCTCTGCTGGGATGCCAAGGCGAGACCAACTAAGATCTTCTACGTAATCTCGCCATCGAGTTCTGGGACGGCCTCTAGGCCTTCGACCAATCAGTGTTGAACAGAGCAGTTTTTTGGCTGTTCTTTCCTGGGACATTCGTATCACATGTCCATACCAACGCAGTTGCGATCTTTCTAGTCGGAGAACCAGCGCTTCGATGTTTAAGAGATTCACGAATATCTACACTTTTAACCTTGTCCAACAAGGTCAAACCGCTAATTCTTCGCAAGAATCCCATTTCCGCTGCTTGAACTCGAGACCTCACTTTTTCGTTCATGATCCAACACTCATGGCCATAAGTCAGAATAGGAACATAGACCGATCTGAAAATGGATAGCTTTGCCTTGGTGCATAGCTTCCGTTTCAGTACCACAGATCGGTGGAGCTGGCGCATTACTGCACTTGCTTTTCCGATGCGAATACCCAATTCGCTATTTTGTCTGCCGTCACTTGTGAATGAGACGCCGAGGTACTTGAACTTCTCTGACTGTTTTAGTGGTACTCCATCAATTTGGAGAGAGCACTGCTTTGGTTGTCTGGACAGGCACATGGTTTCTGTTTTTGTTGTACTGATTTTCATTCCGGCAACAGAGCATGCATCCGAAAACCTGTCAAGAGCTCGCTGAAAACCATTTTGAATAGAGTCGAGTAGCACAAGATCATCTGCAAATAACAGACGTTGTACAGTGCATTCACCGATCTTTACTCCGCCACAAGACTCACTTTTCATAACTATTCTATCCATATAAATAAGGAACAGAATAGGCGAAAGAGAGCAGCCTTGCCGTAGTCCCACACCCTGAAAGGTTTCGTCGTTGCAGTGTTAACACGAACACAGACCTCGGAATGCATGTACACTGTACAGCGACTTAATGGCATTTAGTAACTGGCCATCAATGCCATACTGCAACAGCACCGCCCAAAGCTTGTCTCTAGGAATGCGATCATATGCTTTTTCAAGATCAACAAAATATGCATTGACCTCTTTTGCATATTCTCAAGACTTCTCAAAGATTTGCTGCAAGGCAAAGATCTGATCCATTGTGCTTCGGCCAGGACGAAAGCCACACTGAGCATCCGTTAGTTTAGGCTCGTCTATTTCACGGCATTTCTTTTCAAGGCATTTGGCATAGACCTTACCCGGGACACTGACGAGAGATATGCCCCTGTAACTGGTGCAATTTCTCTTGCCTCCTTTCTTGTGAATAGGTATTATCACACTAGTTTGCCATTGCTTTGGTGCTTGCCCAGTACTACATGCCACCTTACAAACACGAGTCAGCCAACGAACACCATACATGTTCATTGCTTTTAACATTTCAGGTCTGATATCATCCTCACCGATGCTTTTCCAGTTTTCAATGCTTTGATAACTGCATTCACATCTGCTTCGGTTATCTGAATATCTTCCCCAACCTGTTCCTCGTGAATTTGTATCGGTGTAGCATCAACTGGGTTTAAAAGATCACTAAAGTACTCTCTCCACCGATTCAAAATAGCATCTTGATCTTTCAGAGTCACACCATTTGAATCTTCGATAAAGAAAGCGGCTCGAGATCTTTTTCCACGCAAACGGCGAATGGTCTGCCAGAACACTTTGTTTGCCGTTTTGAAATCATCGTCTAACCTTTCTCCAAATTCCTTCCAGACCCTTTCCTTAGACAGTTTAACTTTTGTGGCTGCCGTCTTACGTGCTTCAGAGTACTGCGAACGAAACATTAAAAAATGCAACATCAAATAAAGGCGGTTGTCAACAAAACCATTATGCGAATGCAAAGCTTTTGCTGCAAATTAAGATTCTAAATCAACCAAAAACTCAAGCAGATCTGATTTTCTGCATATACTCAAGGCATACAACACACAGACGTCCAACACACGGCGAACGTAATGCTTTCCCACGTCAAGCCACTAATTTATCTACAACCTGAGCGATAACGGGTTTAACGTGTTTTGGAAAAGGTTTGAGAAGGGTGCGTACAGAGGCATCTCCCTGTATAATCCACTGCGCAGTGCGCAATAGTGAACAATCCATATCAGCTTTGCGTACTTTTCGAAGCTGGTTCATCTCCAAGCCTTAACAGACTACTAAAATACTACATCAAAGAAATGGTACCAGTACACTAAGCGCTTCAATACTCACCAATACAATTTTCTTTGTGTGGCACAAACATTTTGCACGCAGTAGCAATCGGTAATTCAGCAGCAATAATTGATTTGATAATAACAGCCTCAATCCTTGCCATGAGAGCGGCCGTGTCGATTCCTTCCTGCTTCAAATAACGTAACATTGCGCTCATGCTCCACTTGTTTCCATAATCTTCCACTTCTGGATCTTCACATCTAAAATTGAGCATTAAGATACTTTTGCAGCACAAGGGCAGTTTATCGATACGCGACATGCGACAACACGACAAAAATTATAATGTAAGTGAATCTAGAAGGTTTTCGCGTGATCGCCAAACACTAAAATACAAACGAACAAGGTGCGATAAAGAAATTGTCGCTTGTCGCGTCGTCGCGCATCGGTAAACACACTTTTAGAGACGGTTTACACCTACAAAAAACATTACTAAACACAGCGTTACAATACTATCAGTATCAGTTCATGATAAATTAAGGCTCTGCAGAAGCCGTAATCATACTTCTGGACATCTCCATTGGCTTACTGATGTCTACGCGGGAACTCAAAAAGACATCCATAATGCTTTACTCGCAGAAGGTACATAAATCTCAATTGTAAAGGAATACGAGTTGCCGTACACAAATATATAAAAATAGGCAAAAAAGAAGTAAATTGTGTAAGAAATCTTAGTAGGTAAATGCGAAACAAACTTACCGCACATAATCGTGGCTCTTTTTGTTGATTGAATAGTTTGTTAGATGCATCATTTGGTTTTTCAGATGCTTGTTCGCTTTCTCGTATTTAACGGTGGCAAATCTGAGTGTAACGAATTGAAATAATTATCTCAAAAAACGAGACAATAGAAAAATGACGTTCATTTCTTTCATATATAACAGTAATAGCACAAAGCACTTACTGACGATGAGGCATTATTCGACCAAATTTGCAAAGAGGTACGTTGAACCTACGTAGACACCAACACCATTGACCCCTCCCCAACACACACCATACCTACGACTATACACCAGATCCTTAAGGGTCCAAGACCATTAGAAAATTTGGCAAAATTCCAACATCTCGAAGCGGCCGTCAATAATGGATAAATGGCCAATTAGTCGCCTTGCACAATTCGGTAAGAGTGCTAATTTCCTTGCATTTACCACCGAAAATTGGATTTACCATTCGTTTTAAAGTCAAACAACATATCCATCAAGTTCTCACCCTGTCAAACGTCCAGCATAAGTGGGCCCAAAAGCCACCAGTTTTCTGCATCATAATCAAGTTTTTCATGTCATTTTTTGATTGATATACAGAAAGTCCCGGTGGCTTTTGGACCACACAAACTAAATACGTGGACAGGATATCTATGTCACCTACATCCAAATGCCAGCATATTGTACAAACGCGCAAGTTCGGGTTAAACAAAAGTATTCTGAATTAGAGCCTTCTGACTAACCTCGTAAGGCCTTCTTCAAATAAATAAATAAGAAGTGGATCGTAAGAGGTGATTGCAACGTAGACACGGACATCGAATTTAAATCCATCGATAAGAAGCGGATTGTTAATGTATTTGCACACCATAATGTTGTCCTCAAGTGGAACTTGATTCGGCTGAAACAATATCAATATGGTTAGCATTTCTACAAGCTTTGCTTTTTCCGTCATTGCATTTTCCAAAGATGCGTGAAGAACTACAGTAAGTTGCTAAGGAGGGGTAAATGCTGCGAAATGTTGAACAACTCGGCATGCACGGGAGCGACGCGGAGAATACCGCAACAAAATCCTTTGGGAAGGCGAAAGTGCGTGAACACCGATGGAAGCAGGTTTAAAAGTTGGCCATAAACAAACTTATTGATAAACTCTTGCTCAAGATTTGTTGTTGCGACCTTGAACACAATATGTTTATCGATGATAAACATATTGTCGCTTAACTAGTAAGCTCAACATAGTAAGCTCAACTAGTGAGGTACTGAAATTCAAATATGAAAATTAGAAAGCGATTTCTGAGGGAGTTTCTCCTGTGCTTAACGATTACATTTTATCGCGACAGTAAAGTAGTGACGAAGAAATCATCACCAAACTCATCAACGACAACATATTTCATCCGTAAGAAGAAAAATGAAGTCACCGAAATTCTCAAAACTGGGTGTTTCGACAACATAGATTCTGCTGTCATCATCAGCAATGTATATAAGCAAGGTAGTACAAAACTGCAAAAAAATTTTAGTTTTGTATTGCCTTGCTCACATTGCTCATGAAGACAGCTGAATCTATGTTGTTGAAACGTTCAGTTTTGAAAATTACTGTGGCCTCATTTTTCCTTCTTCAGCTATTTTCGTCTCATATTTATCGTATTCCAACGTTTCATTCTATGTGCGATTCTACCCCAGTGGTCCTTTGTCCTCTCAAGACAAGCAAGACGGTAGCTGCTGAAATTATTGTTAATAACATATTATGAAACACAAGTTACATTGTTAATGAGGTAAATTCCCCTTCCACGTGAAGAAGCAATAGGCTTGACAATCCACGAGCCTTTTTCCTTCACAAAAGCAGCTGTAAGCAACACAAAAATTAAGTTTAAATTAGGCTTGAGCTTAACTGTGTTGAAAACTCAAGTGTTTTGATATTAGCAAAAACTATTTTCACGAGGCTTCTGGAAAAAAAACAGGTACAAACTACTTAAGTCAGATAATCGAATGCTTCAATAGAACAAGAACATAATAACGTTCTATTCATAAGATGAAACACTCAACAATCAAAAGTTTGAAGTATTTTTTTTTCCTAGAGGAACAGTCAGCGGCATGGCTTAGCGGTTTCGCGCACAGGTGACAGATCCCACGTGACGAGTTCGATTCACGGCTGGAGCCGATCGTATTTGACATAGATACCGGGTGGTTGATAACTTGAAGAGCGCAAGCTTATTTCGCAGTCTCCCGCAATTACTGCTGAATTTTCCATTCACAATAATTTGAAAACAGCAGCTACAAGTACCACGCTATCAACCTAACGAGGAGGCCCAGTTCAGATGAAGAAGTCAACACCATAGGTATTAGACACTGAGACTTACACACACACTCATAGTAGTACCACTGCCACGTGTACACTGAGCAATGGGTATAATATCTGTATAATGCGTGTAGCATTAGAACACTTACCACAAAATTCTTGATATTCGGACGGCATTAAATAACTCTTGGGAATAAAATCAAAATGTTTTGTTCCTTTAGTGTGAGCCATTCTTTCAATATTTTTATACAAACGATCTTTGCGAGTGATTTCATACGATCTGAAAATAAATCAAAAAAAAATTAGAACTCACAACGTTATTTACTGAAATTTAAAAACATCTAGAGACAAATTGCACCCGAAACAAAAATTCCGACAAATTAAACACAAACAAAAAAACGCACATAACATCAAATTAAAACTTGGAGCTTATGTAAGATTATAGAATAAGTTTACACGAATTTAAGAACAAATGATTTTAAGATTTTAAGCCAGAAGATTGGGAAGTTTTATTCCACAACGAAAATAAAGAGCAATGCATGTAATGTTCAATGTTTAGTGGTTGTAATACAACATTTTACGTATCGAGATGAGAGATACGAAAAAATATCATACAAACACACCCCAAAGCTCAAAGAAGTTGCGATTATTTTTCCAAATTTTTAAAAATTAAGAGAAAAATCCACAAACCTAGGAAAGTGATTGACTTTTTGAAAGTCTTGCAAACTTCTTAGTGAAAATGGTTTGAGGTGAGCACCGGTCCACATTAAATTAAAGTCTGCACTATTTGGATGAACCTTGAAAAAATAATATAACACAAGTAACAGAATGATAATTTCGAACCATTTCCAAAACCACAAACTTGTTGAAACTGCAAAGCGAATAATACTGTTCAAAAGTTAGCAAATTCAATCAAACACAGTGGTGAAATCGTTGAATTACTGCACTTAGATATCGTTTGGCCGTGATTTGAATACAAAACTGTACTCGCACTGATTACACTTCGAACCATTTAAAAGTCAGCTTCTAAACAAGACTGATTTAATACATAATTTCAATTCAAGATGAATGACCCGAAAATGATTTGAAAATTTTTTAAATCTGGAATACAAGCTGAATATAAAGACTATATATAATACATAGCGTAAGAAATATCAACTTTTTTTCTAGCAAAAATTTCACAAAAAATACCACAATGTTGTGTAAAAAGAACTAAGCAATGGACGTTATAATTGGAATCTAAGAAAAACATTTTTCAGTCGAGCACCTTTCTAGTCTTTTTTAAAAGCATTAGCAGTTCCTCAAAAAACCATAAACAAAAATCAAAATCAATCGTACCCGCAGTATTACGCCAAAGCGTGTCAGGAGTGGCTGGGCCCATCTTCACGGCTTAGTGCCTAGGCAGCACAGCTCCAAAAAACGTTGCAGCAGTGGCGAGCCGTTGGTGACACTGTGTCCAATTTCACTAGGCCGGGAATCAAACCCCAGACTTCCCGCACCAATAGCAATGCGCTTCACAACTGACCTAACAAACCAGCGACAATAAAATTAGTTTAGGCTCCTAAGAATCAAACGTTCTAATCCAAAAAATTTTAGTTTATATCTAGCATATTCATACTTCGTGAAATCCATAAGCACCCAGAACAGATCGAACAAGTTTGCTTTCTGTCCGCACCATTTTGTACGTTAATCGATATTTTTCTGAAAAAAAAGTTTGTAAAATTAGCCATCTTCTCAAAAAAATATATCAATATCATAGGGTAGCGGCTTTTATCTAGTTTAAAATTCTGATCAAATCCTTTCAGCCTTGCTTTTAAAAGCACAAGCTTTTGCAACGTCGCATGTCAACCATTGTTGGTACTTTTGCAGTATGAAATTCATACTGACTAGTAACTATTCAGTTAGTTATTTGTAGTATCAATAGAAAAAAAATATAAAAATATTATAAATTTCTATAAGTTTTTAATACTGGTAGTACAAATCATTTAAACAACTGAATCAACAATACTGTTAGTCGAAAAGGTTTTTTTTTTCACAATATTAGCAAAGGTATGTCTAACTTTAAAAACAGACATGTACCTCCTATAGCTTTCAACTTTTTGTCTCTTGTAATAAGTGATTCAGGGCGGAACATAATAAGTGGAATTTTCTTGGTGCCATATCCAGTCCATAATAAAGCAGAATTCTCCCTAAAAAACAAAAAATCGTTTCAGAAATTCACTGATAATTATTTTCAAACCAATGCATTACAATTATACATTTTTAAGAGTAATATTTTCATGAGTAAAATTGTCACAAAAAAAACAAGTCTTCGTTATACTCATGCTATTACGCCGAAGCATGTAACGCGGGAAAGAGCCCACCTCCATGGCTTAGCGCTTGGCTAAAACAGCTTCAAAGAAACATGGCAGCAGTGGTGAGTCACTGGCGAAACTGTGCCCGATTTGACCAGCCCAGGAATCAAACCCCAGACCTCCAACACGGACAGCAATGTGCTTGGCATCTGAGCTAACTGGCCGGCTGAATTATGTTTAAGGAAAATGAGAAGTAAGTTAGTTTGCATTTTTGAGCAAAAAGTCATTTCAAAAAAAGCCTCAGATATAATACAATCCAGCAATGAATCAAACTTACGAAGTATTAATAAATATCACATTATAAGCAATTTACGGGTGCTATTTGACCATAGCCATTAATGTAATACAGTACTTGACAAATTCATGTAGAACATAAAGTAATTGAGATTGGCACATAATGAACAATAACAAACTGGCCAGTAAGCTTAGTTGTTAAGTATATTCCCATCGATGTAGTAGGTCTGGGGTTTGATTTCTAGGCTGGTCATATTGAAAACAGTGTTGCCAACGGCTCGCCAACACTGTGTTGTCCAGATGCTAAGCCGCGAAAATGTGCCCTGCCACTTGCTACAGTCTTTGACGTAATACAGCAAGTATAATGAAGATTCAATTTTCATGAACAATTATATGCAGTACGCAACTTTTCGGCGTGACCGATTCGACGTGAGACGACTATGCGCGACCTAATCATCGTTGAGACGACTCGACGTTGGGCCGTCTCGACGTGGAAAGGTGTGATTTGTGAGCGAACGTAATTATCGCGTTTCACGCTAGAATGTGCGAAAAGACATAATCATTACGTTTTAGAAGTGCGAAAAGTAAACAATAAATGACTTCATAACTGCGGCATTATAAAAGTTTCGTGAGATATTATTTTAAAGAGGTTCAAAATTGTTCAACGTAAGTTTAACCAAAAAGTGGTGAGAAAATTGTTTTACAACTTTTAGTATTTGATTTCAGTTTATAACATGAGATGCAATTGCGCGTTTAACAAGCAATTAATAAGTGCTGCGACTGCACTTCGATTTTCATTTTTTGATCAATTGTAGCAAAAAATGTGTATTAGCTGAACGTAAAAAAGATTAAATAAACAAAGAAATTGTTGTTGACAAAAATATACCCGCGCAAAGGTCAAGGCCTCGGCTTGGTCGGCTGTGGCTTACTGAAGTAATCTAAATCAGAAGCAAAATGCTTATTATGCAAGCGCTACACGGCATTTAATTTTAATCGCCAACACATGGTTTCTCACCAACCAAGCATACGAATAATAATGCTGCACCCATAATCACTTGAGATCAAGAGTAAATTTCATCTCAATCCCCTTGTGAAAAAAATGAACCATCCTTTGCTGTTGTGTTTACCACAGCAAGTGTAAAAAAAGTCACTGCTGAAATGAAAACGGTATAAAACTCTTTTAAGGTTGAAAAGCTTTTGAAGATGCAGTCAAAAAATAATTGCCTGGTTTGAATGGAAATTATCATAAAAGTTTGCAATCATAAAACGTCAATTCTTGATTTTTTTATGAAACGTGGTAAAGGAAGACTTGAACATCAATTGCTCAAGGGTGCAGCAGCTCTATCCCTCCTATGCTTGATAGGTGAGAAGAAACTATGGTTGGCGATTAAAATTAAATGCCGTGTAGGGCTGCTCGCATAATAATCAAGTATTTTGCTTCTGATTTACTTTGCTTCAGTAAGCCACAGCCAACCAAGCCCAGGCCTTGACCTTTACGCGGGTATATTTTTAGTCAACAAAAATTTCTTGTGTTTACTTCATCTGCTTTTTACATTAAGTTATTTTTCGCTGCATATTGATCAAAAAATGAAAATCAAAGTGCAGTCGCAGCACTTATTAATTGTTTGCTAAACGCGTAATTTTATCTCATGTTATAAAACGAAATCAAATACTAAAAGTTGTAAAACAATTTTTGCCCTAGAGATAAAGTTGTTTATTGTTTACTTTTAGCACTTCTAAATCATGATGATTACGTCTTTTTGCACATTCTAGCGCAAAATGAGATAATTCCGTCCTACAAATCACACCTTTCCACGCCGAATCGTCTCGACGCCGAGACGTCCCAACTACAAGTCGTCCCATCGTCAAGTTGTCTCAACGATGAATCAATCGCGCCGAGTCATCTCACGTCGAATCGGTCACGCCGAAAAGTCCTGTCCTGATAATATGGCTTTATAGCTAGTACAACACTAGCACGGTACAGCAAAGAGTACATTTAGTGTACATCAAACCTTGTGACACAAAACAAAAGATAAATTGTTTGCTTACGTTAGCTTTGTTTGCTCCTCTGGCTCTACTTCTTCTTCTGAACTGGTGGGACTCAGCGAACCAGAGTAATCTGAGGTAATTTCCGAAGTATCTGGCATTGCTCATGCATTTAATCAAAAAGCTATATAACTAAAATCACACTAAAGCACACCTAAAATAAGGAAAACTAAACATTTTAGCAATAGATACATACCGACAGTATGAAAAATTCGAAACTAGACACTTGGGCGCGAGACATCTGGGCGCAGATATTTGGGAGCGAGGACATTTGGGTGCAGTGTGATATGGGCGAGAGGACATCTGGGCGCGAAATACGTTCAAACGCATTTTTAATCAATTTTTTGTTAGTTTTTTTTAATTAATAAAACTTTTCTGTCTACAACGATCTTACCCAATATATACTTAATTTTCTGTTTGCAACGATTTCATGGAAGAAATTGAGATGTGCTAATTAACGGTAACGTATATCAAGCTGTTATTTACACACAAAAATTATGATCCATTTCATTTGTATATTAGATTGATCAAGTATCTTTTCAAAATCATGTTATTTGCTATGTATTAATCACGCATTACCATGTCGTTACAATTGTCTTATTCTCACGCGCTTCTGTCGTTCGAGAACATTGCAACAAAAATGTTCTAACTTTCATATCTTTTGTTTTCTTGGTTAATTTTGAGCCTAGAATTTACCACTTTGCGAGCGCCCAATTTAATCTTTAACCTCGACGGGTGGCTTTCCGAAAACAATGGTTCTCTAACTCTGCGCAAGTAATTGCATTACAACTTTTAGACTATCAAAGTGGGCATGCGATTCCCATCATCAGCAGTGACAATTACACATTCTAAAAAAAGTGAAGTATATACGAATTGCAAATAAACAAATTTCTCATCTTCATCCTTTAAATAAGACTGATGGATGTGCCAGAAGTCATTCTCACATATTTCGCGCCAAAATGTCCTTGCACCCAAATGCCCTCGCGCGCAAATGTCGTGTATCGCCAAAATTCAAGTAAAGGGAACCACCCACTGTCAGTGTACAATCTGTCGCACGCCACTTTTCTTGTCTCACATTCTTCTGAGGGTTAGGGTTAACTCTAAACCTTAGTCGCTCAGCGTCGCCTGATGTCAGAAGAATATGAAACAAAACAAGTTGCCAACACTGATAATACACAAACGATAGATTGTTTACAACACCCAAAAATTCTATGCTCTCATTACCAAGTGCAACTCTGGTGTGAAATCCAAAACAATCACCTACTCCTGTTTAGGGTTGGGAAAAATCGATTGTAATCGATATTCGATGGCGATATTCTTTACTTTTTGTTCATTGAATGCACTGGAGCCTTTACTTTTTTGAATGAGTATCAAATATGGCCTTGTCTTTACTTTTTTTTTTGATGCAATTCGATAAACCATAATCGATTCTTTTTCAAATTACTTTGTCTCACTTTAGTAAATTTAAAATAATCGTCGGTACGTCATTACCTTGTTTTCGCTGATAAATTTTTTTGTGCCAAAAAAAAACAAAAACAAAAAAAAGATTTTTAATAGCAAAAGTTGCTTCGCATCAATAATGTCATATACTATGTCTGTCGTTTGTCTGTAAGTTACCGCGTGAATGTGAGGACATCACAAAAATGCTTGGTGTACACCGCTAAATGCTCAGTGTAATACCGAATATCGATTACAATATTCTTTATTCTTTACTTTTTTGAACTACCATCAAAATCGATCATTTCCTTACTTTTTAATGAATTATCAAATATCGATTATTTCTTTACTTTTTTGGGTATCGATAACCAACCCTGCTTCTGTTTCACTACAACACTTCTCTTTTCGCTTTCTGTTACCAGTATGCTGTTACTTGGAATGGACAATCGGTAATGCTAGGAAACACCTCGACAACACAACTTTTTTTTTATTCTCTCAGTTCTACTGATGAAACGGTGAGACCATTTTGACAGCGTTCAAATATTTGTTGTTGTTTTCTCATTCTATGTCCATGACCAGAATATTTTTGCCGTTTTTGCATCATTAGACTAAGAAAAATAATCTCACGTTGTTATTGCTTCAGCAGTCTAAACTGCTCTGTACTGTGTAAATTACTGAACATCTCACTAGATGATTGACTATGAAAAATACTTAAGAATAGCTACCGGTACAGCAATTTAACAGGCTAAAGTCAAGACCCACCGGTACCTCAGTTACTCTAAACTGCTAGTCTAACAAACGAGTTCAGCTAACCATAGTACCCACATAAACTGATAAATTGCACATGACAATTGACAATTAATAATAATATTAATAATAGCCGATCCAGCACATCAGTGCAACAGCAGAAAAGACAAAAAAGAAAAAGTATATTCAAGTACAATGAAATCAGTTAACCAATTAAGATGTTCCAATAAGGATTTTACATTGACGATCAGGCAATGAAAAAAATTAATAGTAGAATCATCAGTTGTGGTTTTCAACATTTCAGACACAGCAGTACAATGTAAGCAATTAACCAACATCAACAGTTTAGAGTAAAGTAAGTAAGTTCATGTAAAACAAAAAAAATATGATTAGATAAAGCAAAAACAATCTTGAAATGAAGATTAAAACAGAGTATTGGTACATCACAAGTTATGCATGACAACTAGAGTAAAGAAGTTAATTCGTAAACAAAATCATGCTAACTACAACTTTTAAAAGTATATAGGTATCAGTACAACAGATCAGAAGATATTTAAGACCAGCCATCAAATCCATTATTCGTTTCAGAACATTAAAGCTTAACTCCATCTGTCTATGTAGAACAAGTTATTAATACAATACAGGTAATAGTGTAAGCTAACAGAACACAAAATTCAGCAAAACACAAATAGCAATACTGCATCAAGCAAGCAATAACAGTAAAAATCACCCATGAGACTTTGTAAACTAGCTTCTCACCTTCTCACCAGTCTACTGTACTACAAAGTGAAAAAAAACATAAACCAATACTGTAATTGCCGTACTACAAAGTAAGTGAAATTTATGCTAGACAACTACAGTTTAGAAATTGATTCATACAATGGAATCATTCTTACAGCATTACGTTATGTAGAGCACAGTACCAATACAATGCAGGGAATAGCTAACAGCACACAAAAATCAGAAAAAAACACAAATAGCAATACTGCATCAAGCAAGCAAAAACAGTAACAATCACACATAACATGTTATAAACTAGCTTCTCACCATCTACTGTACTACAAAGTGAATAGGAAAAAAAAAACAAAAAAACATGCTATTCTGCAACATGACAATACAATTTTATAAACTCATTATATACTTCAAAAGAACCTAGAAAGAAAGTCTGATCACAAAACAAGCGAAATTATTACTCCAGTTAATTGTATACATTTCTTCATAAGATGTCTGCTAAAACAAATAATTTCACTGAAACTAATCGAGCATGAACAGATACAGTCACACCTTTAAATATGAAACATCATCGACACCTAAAAACTTCAAAACTTTTTTTCGAAAAGCATACAAGGTTGTCGAGTTAATCATTTCCTCTGGGAGGCTGTCCCATCCTCTGGGAGGCGAAAAAAAGTGTTTACGACAACCAAGTTTACACTGAGCCTTTCTCAATTTAAAAGTATGCCCTTGTGGTGAGAAGTCTAAATTCAGTAAATTATGACAAGTTGGAACAGCGCTATGCACAATTTTGAACACTTCAGTCAAATCTAGCATACAACGACGAGTCTGAAGTGAGTCCAGACCCAGAATTTTTAAACGATCACTATAACTTTTGAGGTAGAGTCCCTTGATGCATTTTGGGGCACGATGCTGCACCCATTTGATTAGTTCAATATTCCTTGACTCGTGAGGATTCCATACACCCACAGCATATTCCAAAATAGGTCTTACAAGTTGTATGTACAGTTTTAAAAATATTCATTTGTTACAAAAAAACAATGTTCCTTTTTAGCACTGCCAGGCATTTTTCAGCTTTCTGTAATATTACTGATACATGGGAAGGTGATTTAAGATCTGAACTAATAATGATACCAAAGTCTTTCTCCAATTTAGATGGCTTAATTGGTTCATTCTTTAAGTGGTATTGAAAATCCCTGTTACCTGGTTGCCATGTCCAATATGTAAAGATGAGCAATCTAACGACCACTGCAGAATGGAATTTAAATCATTTTGCAAAAGAAACAGAGAAATATCATCATCCTTGGAAAACATATATTGTAAAACCTAATGTCATCAGTATATTTAAGGACAGTAGAATTTGAAAAACAGGAATCAACATCTTTAATATATGCTAGAAAAAAAAGAGGACCCAGACAGCTACCTTGCAAAACCCCAGAAACCATGTTTGCTGAACTGCTTGATGATCCATTGACAATGACTATTTCTTTTCTGGAGGTTAAAAATGAGCATACCCATCTTAAAGTGTTTCCTTTGATGCCTAGAGCAGAGAGTTTCTGTAGTACCCTTTCATGGGGAACAGAATTAAAAGCTTATGAAAAATCTAGATATATATATATAACATTCGCCACGAGATGATCATCCACTGCCATCGTCAAATCATTTCAAAAATTCAGAAGCTGGTGAGAAGCAGAAGATGATGGTGTAAAACCAAATTGGGTGTGATTAATCAGATTTCATTGAGCCCAAAAATCCCTTATACAATCTCCTATGCATGCCTCCAGCAACTTACAACAGCATGATGTCAAACTAACTGGATGAAAATTTGATGGAAGACTGCGATTTCCCTTTTTAAAAATTGGAATTATGTGAGCCAGTTTTTATATTGTCAAAATTTCTTCCTTATTAAAAAATACTTGAAACATTTTGCACAAAATTGGTGTTAACACAAATGACTCAGATTTGAAAATACAATATGGGAGACCATCTGGGCCCTGGGCCTAGAGAGAAAAATTGTTGGACTTCGCAACATGTTTTTGCACAAAATCTGCTGTGAATGTAATATCGATTAATTCATCAGTTGTTCTGAGCGTAGCAAATGGAATGGTGTTTATGTTTTCTGTTGTGAAAACTGTAGAATAAAACAAACTCAAAAGTATTTGCGCAATCCTCATCATTTTCAGTTAAATGGTCTTCAGAGTCTTTGATTAAAAGAACAACTGACGTTCGTGCTTTAGGCCTATATTTACTTTTCACAATCATGGTGCTAAAAAGGTTTTACATCAGTATTAGCTGCAAGAGCCATCTCAAAATCGATAGTTTAATTGCTTTTTTAACACTTTTCTTTAATTCTTTTGCAGCGTAATTTCGTTTCTTATTTGATGCAGTAGTTTTTTTAGCTAGATACCGGTATTCTCTTTCAGCATGATTACGTTTAATTCTAATCTGTCTAATTTTTCTACTTTCCCACAAGGCATTTTTAGTAGAATGACGTATTTTTTTAGGAGCACATAATAGAGTAACATTAGTTACAATTTCAATAAAAACATTTCATATTTGATCAACAGAGTCCGTTTGAAATATTTTTTCCCATTTAACCTAGCCTACGCATTTCTTCCCAATAAGCAATTAACCTAGCCTACCACTTACGACAACTATTTAGTTTATTTTCAATTTCTTTTTAATACATAAAACTATCAACATTAACACAAATTTCGATCCAAGAGCTATTTCCAGCATATAACGCATCACCCACCTATTTCGAAGTTCAAGCTCAGTCAACTCAAAAGCTGTCAGCCTGTAGCAACCAGCAACTGCGTCAAGAACGTAGTTACCGCGAAATGTTGCCAGATGTTTAATAATTTTTTGAATGGAGATTGGAGAGCATGAGTAGAGCACAGTCACAGATACCGTAGAGAAAAACTAAATAACGTATCACTCGTCGAAAAATGAAACAATTTGAAGCGACGCCATTATGCGTTGCTGGTTAACCAAATTGGTGTAAATGCGTGTCTGGCAATAGTTAAAAACAGCAACAAAAGAACTGTTTGGCTGAAATATTTTAATGGTTTCAACGTCATTATTAAATCATTGATTGATCTGAAATCACCGAAATCGACAAAGTGTTTAATATGTAGGGTTACCGCATTTTCAATACGCAGTGGTGTAAAGTAACGAAGTACTTTTACTTGAGTAGATTACTTGAGTAGTTTTTTTCGGTAACGAAGACTTTTTTGAGTAGTTTTTTTATGGCTGCTTTTACGTCTACTTAAGTACTTTTAGTATAAAGTAACTCTACTTGGGTAGTTTTTATTTTAGAAAAGTAGAAGTAGTTTACAATTGAGGCATTTGAGTTACAGTCTCGCCTTGAAATCCCTCGTTGCGCCTAAAATCTGCATTTACATTCCAATTCTCGATTATTCAACTCCATAACACTCGGTCTCGTCATCGCCATGGAAATTTCACTCCACGCGATAAGAATTACGCTGTCGCCTTTGATGCCAAACGTCATGCAGGGAAGCTATAAATACCAATTCTTAAGTCATTGGTTTAACCCAACTCTGAATCGAACCCCGAGTCTCAGTGGCGTAGCGAGGGTATCCTGCGCCCCGGGGCAAACAAAAATTTTGCGCCCCCTGTGTTTTACAATTCTATGATTATCTGTACCAGCAGATTCGTCTTGTCTTCGCATATCGGCCGATTGTCTTTTTGCATAGCCACTACTTTTAAATTTTTTTTCATAAATTTTCTAGATTCATTCAAGAACGCTTCAAATTGAGCTCGCCGTTTTCGACCCTGAGCTCCACTCTCTTTTTTTGGCATAATCTTCCTACCAGTAAATCGCTAACAATGTAAACTCTAAAAACGCTTATCTGTTTTCAGAAATTAGAGATATTTTATATAACGGTGCGGCAATTTTTCTGAGCCAGAGGCGGGCCGGTGAAAACTTATCACATGCAATCCCTTGAGTACAATCAGAAGACGTTGTGGAGAGAGATGCAGAACGAAATTGGCAGCTTTTTGCCAAAATTACATTTTTTGCTCTAATACTGTAGAATAGATCGTCCCAACTGAATGTCAAGGATACAAAAGACACACTACAGGACCCCCTCATCCAGGGCTTAAAAGAGGGGGGCTGGGGATTACAGGGGGCAATCTGCCCCGGGCCCATGGGTGTGTAGGAGTCCATGAAAGAGCATTTTAGGGGCAATCATAGAGGTCCCAAAGTAGTGTGGTGAGAGATTCCCTTAGCTGTCGAACAGTCCCGGATTCCATTTGGAGGCCCCGAATTATGGTTGAAGACCTTTTTGTTATTTTTGGAGAGGCCACATAGCCGTCAAGGGTCCCCGGTTTCCATTTGAGGTCACCGAATTTCGGGTGAAGACCTTTTTTTTCGGAGACCTTTTAGCCGTCAAGGGGACCAAGATTCCATTTAAGGGCCGAGAATTGTGGGTGAAGACCTTTCTTTTCTTTTTTGGAGACGACAACATCCCAACGGTCGGCAAGGGGCCCACACTGGGGAAAGCTGCCCGCATCAAACTGCAAAGCTTTTTCGCTCAAAATCTCAACAAGAAGTTTGACCGTCGATCTGAAAAAAAGGCTACCCAGAAAACGGGATTGCATTTCATATAGGGCAATCAAGCGCTCAGCTGCAATTTTATCCTACAATACTGCAATTCTTTCACATTTGTAACTAAATTATCTCAGCAGCAACGGGGCTGCGCTTCGCAACCCCTAAATTGCCAGATTTTTCCCTATTTTCTCATTCTGTGATTGGTGTCAAATATTCAAAATATCCGCATTGGAAATCACAGTCTACATACCAATCACGGTAGCAAAACAATACAAACTACAAAAGAAAATACCCAGAAAAGGTCATTGAGGCAAAGGTTCAGTTTAGTTAATGCTTCGATCGGCACTTGTTCGCTGTATTATCAGAAAGGGCCTATTGGTTAAAAAAGTTTAGGATCACTGTGGTGTAGGTTTAGCGAGCGACTATACGCGTATCTTAATCGACTTACCAACAATCTTTAGCATCCATCTAACGCTAAAATAATGAAAATCTAATACTGTAGATACCTATCGCTTCTTTACTTTTCCTTTAGTGGAGTTCTATTTCCTTCTGTTTAATTGCTGCAAAGTCGAATAACTATGCACGCGCAGTTTCAAACCTCTTTGTGATGTCATAATAGAGTAAACGGGCGATTTGTGATCGGGTGTAAAGAGTGATTTCACTTCTCTGCCGAAAGCATATACAGGTGTCAGATGCATTGCAATAAATTGATTGTTTTAAAGTTTAAAAAATTACGTCGAAACTGAAGTGTATAAAATTACTGTTTTGTGCGCCCCTTTGGTGCGTGATTTGTGGTCGAAAGTAAGGCGTGATTTGAATCCTTTGTGAACAGCATACATTACAACACAGTAATCCACGAAGTAGTTTTAAAAATCTGAGTGAATACGTCAAAAAAAGAGTATAAAAAAAACTTCTTGGTACGCCCCTACGTCGTGCGCACCCGGGTGCGTGCCCCCACTACCCCCTCACTACGCTACTGTCGTTTTTCCCCGTGTCCCGTTTTGCCCCACCTTTCCCTACGGTGCGTACGAGTCTACTACTATCAGACGATGTCTACCGCCGGTGTAATCTTGCTTGTGACCGGCTTTTTACCCTTGTTGTGAAATTTTTGCACACCCCATTTTGGCGCCCCTGTGCCTTGGCGCCCGGGGACATATGCACCCCACTGCCCCCCCCTACGCTACGCCTCTGCCGAGTCTACCGTTCCAAAAGCAGACGCTCTATCCAATCGGCCATTTGGGCGGTAATAATTTCTTTTGTTTCACCATTTTGCCACCTTCAAAGCAAGTCCATCATCGCCGCATCGGCAAGTGTGTAGTTGTAGTTGACACTTTAACGTTTGAAAACGCTATACGAGTACTTTTACTTGAGTAGCTTTTAAATGACTACTTTTTTACTTTTACTTAAGTCCTTTTTTTAGTCAATACTTTCTACTTTACTTCGAGTAGTTTCGCCGTCAGTAACAATACTCTTACTTAAGTACAGTTTCAAAATACTTTTTACACCACTGTCAATACGCAAAAGGAGTACAGGTTCTTGGAAAATCATCACGTCCGCAGAGGCCCAGTTTTCCGCCCAAAACTAAGGAAAGAGCAAAAAAATAAATGGTCAGCCCGTCCGCAGTCCGCAGATGCCCAATTTTCCACCCAAAATCCAGGGAGTCGGACCTTTTAAAATATGGCTTCGGTTCCGGTTCAGGTTCAATAAATTTAATTTTTATCGGTTTAGTTCCGGTTCAGATTCAAGACGTTTCAAAAACTTGGGTTTAGGTTTGGTTCGGGTTCAGTTGCATCAAAATTTAAAGGTTCGGTTCGGGTTCAATGATCTAAAATTTAAACGGTTCAGGTTCGGTTTGGGTTCACCAAAAAAAAGCGGTTTTTACCGGTTCGCGGTTCAGGTTCGGTTCGACCTACAGGAAAGAATGTTACGCATCGCAGCACATGTCTAGAGATTTTTATTAAAATTTTTTAAGAATCAGCTCAGGTTTAAACATTGTTATCCTACTAAACGATTGCTGTTCAGGTTTATGTAGGCTACACAAAATACTGTAGGTTCGGGTTCGGTTCGAGTTCACTTGCATAAAATTTTAAAGGTTCGGGTTCGGTTCAAGTTCACACATTTGAAATATTAAAGGTTCGGGTTCGGATCAGGTTCAATGATCTAAAATTTAAATGGTTCAGGTTCGGTTCGGGTTCACCGAAAAAAGCGGTTTTTACCGGTTCGCGGTTTAGGTTCGGGTTCGGTTCGACTCCCTGCCAAAATCAAGTGAAGAGCAAAAAAAGGTCATCACGTCCGCAGGCCGTAGTTTGAACTATTACTTCCCAAAATTTTTCGTGCAAGAATGAATTGACAAGTTTTCACAGTCCATAATGCCGAAAACGAGAACATTTGGGCATTTTTTAACGTCTTCTGAGAACAAATCATTTTTGTTAAAAAGGAGGACATATCTTCCAAAAGGAGGAGGTATGGTAAGCCTATTATTATGACCAGCTTAATTGTATATTGTAAACAGTAGGCTTACGAAGTATCTTCTTAAGGTATACGTATTTCATAACGTTACAGTTAGTTTCTCGGCTTAATTACGCTTTTAAACAAGTTGGCCTATTTTTGCGTAAGTTATAAATCCAATCTGGAATAGATGTTTTTCAAACTTTCTCTATCATTACACCAGGGCGCCAAGGGCTTAAAATGGTGAATGTTTCCGCCTTTGAGAAGATACCTTGCAGTAGATTACATCATTGCGACCAAAATCGAAAATCTTTTTGGAGCTCAAAAACATGGTTATGACTTATAAGCAGTGGTGTAAAAAGTATTTCGAAACAGTATTTAAGTAAGAGTATTGTTACTGACGGCAAAACTACTCGAAGTAAAGTAGAAAGTATTGACTGAAAAAAGCACTTAAGTAAAAGTAAAAAAGTAGTCATTTAAAAACTACTCAAGTAAAAGTACTCATATAGCGTTTTCAAACGTTAGTGTCAACTACACACTTGCCGATGCGGTGATGATGGACTTGCTTTGAAGGTGGCAAAATGGTGAACCAAAAGAAATTATTACCGCCCAGATGGCCGATTGGATAGAGCGTCTGCTTCTGGAACGGTAGAATCGGGATTCGATTCAGAGTTGGTTTAAACCAATGACTTAAGAAATGGTATTTATAGCTTCCCTGCATGACGTTTAGTATCAAAGGCGACAGCGTAATTCTTATCGCATGGAGTAAAGTTTCCATGACGATGACGAGACCGAGTGTTATGGAGTTGAATAATGGAGAATTGGAGTGTAAATACAGATTTTAGGCGCAACAAGGAATTTCAAGGCGAGACTGTAATTCAAATGCCACAATAGTAAACTACTTCTACTTTTCTAAAATAAAAACTAACCAAGCAGAGTTACTTTATACTAAAAGTACTTAAGTAAACGTAAAAGTAGCCAACAAAAAATTACTCAGAAAAGTACTCGTTACCGAAAAAAACTACTCAAGTAATCTACTCAAGTAAAAGTATTTCGTTACTTTACACCACTGCTTATAAGTAGGGCGATTCACGGTCAATAAAGTCAATTTTTTTTTTTGGATGTAGAAAATAACTCTAACAATGTGGAAACAAAATTTCACGGTCGTAGGATCAGTGTTTATGAAGTTATAAAGTCAATAAATGTCAATTTTTTGTTTTTTTGGCCAATTTTTTTTTATTAGGTCAATTTTTGCTTTCTTGCTTTTTTCGCGCGTTTCTACTTTATAGCCTACTTAAAAAGGGATGACTTAGATAGGCCTAATTTAGAGATGGAGGTTCGTAACTGTTGGTGGTACCAGGGAGTAGTGGCGTAGTTAGAGGTTCTGCCGCCCGGGGCGGTTCAAAAAATTGCCGCCCCCAAATGAGCAACACCAATAATTTTTTAAGCATATTAATCAGCTTCAAATTCGGTCATCTATTCTGCATGACAAAATATGCGTCAATAAGCGCGCTAACTCGCAAAATACAGCTATGATTACGAAGCTAGTGTGTATTAACAGGGTTAGTTAATTAGTGTCTTTCATTTCCGTACCGTCAACACAACAATAATACGGAAAAATGATATGCAATGTGTGTGTCGCACCCAAGATTTAGCAAAGGGGGTCCATAACCGGGGGTCTGGGGGCATAGTCCCCAGCCGCCCAAGAAATTTTACGCCTTTCACATAAAAAAACCTCGTTTGAACACACTTTTTCATCGAAAAAAAGCATGCGGTGATGCAGTCACTACGGACCAGTGGCGTAGCGAGAAATTTTGAAAGGGGGGGGGGGGTGCCATAATTTCCATCTTTTTTTCAAGCGTAAATTTTTTTCGGCAGAGCAAATTTGAAGCTGATCGAGAAACAAGAAAAGCTCTAGGGGGGGGTCCGGGGGCATGCTCCCCCGGAAATTTTTTGAAAATTTACCTGCTGTAATGGCTATTTTAGTGCTTTTTGAATAATTTTCAGGCAAAGTTTGTGTAAATTTTTTGACTCTAATTCTAGGTGCTTCGCTAAATATGATGCTTTTTGCGCGCAAATTTTCGATTAGACTATGCGTGCTTAAGGCGTAAGAACAGAACAGAATTTTTTTAGTAGACGCCGGCAAGACACACACTTCGATTTAGCTATTAGGCCTATGAAACAAAAACGAAAAAATTAGGCTTAAGAAACAAAAAATTGTAGACTAATGCTAGGTTTTAGCACCTTATTACATTGCCAAAGGGTGGGGGGAGGGCATGGCGAATCAAATAATGCAAAGACGAAGAAGAAAGCAGTACGCAATTGTGACATAATAAACATTAAAATCAAATCTTTATTATATTCGCTGGATTACATTGAAGCGTAAACGAGATGGAGGACCCATTTCCGCAACTTTGAGCCTGGGCATTGAGCAACACAGTGAGATGATCTACGATAAGCAAGTAAGCGATATAGCAAAGTAATGGTTGTTCAAAATAATTAGGAAAAAATTTACATAAAGCTTATCCAAAAATGCCGCTTATCCAAAAATGCCGCCCCCTCCTCCTCCGCCCCTTTCTTATCGCGATAAACGATTCTTTATGCACGCAGTGTTCAAAGTTAGAAAGTTGGCGCTATGGCAAAATTCACGGCGTTGATAAAGTCTTGTTGCTATTAAAAAAATCTCTGTTTGTTGTGTTTAATCCCACGGCAGAGTCCGTGAACTGCTCTCTATTCTTGAAAAATCTGTAAAAACACTTTCGTGATTTGACTTTCAAGAAAAAACTGCGTCAAACACATCGAAAATTTACCGCAACATTTAACGGAAAAATTTATCGGCGATGATTTATTGATATCGCTTTAAGAAATTGAGACTTGTCGATTATCGGTATCGCCCAGAGCATTTTTGAAATTATCGATTATCGTTATCGCTTTAGTACAGAAAGGTTTATCGTGCCCATCACTGTATGTTCATATGCAGCCTATAACTTATCATTTTTTTTTTGATATTCGTTGTTTTTTGTTGAATAAATACTGTAATTTATATTCATCTAAGTCAATAGGTCCCAACCTGGGGGTAAATTACCCCCGAGGGGTAATATGTGACCCTTCAATGGGTAATGTAACACCATTGTCAAAAATATATGCCTGAAGGCACTTTTTTTGCTCTTCACTGATATTTTCACGAAACAGGACACGTGTAGAACGCAGACGTGTAGACCTTTTTTTTGCACCCCACCAATTGATATAACTGAGGTAACCTTCAGTGATAGATTCTTGTGGGTAGCCTAATTGAGGATCAGTCACAAATATGAAATCAGCATAGATGGGCAAGTTAATGCAAAACGTTAGCTTCGTTAACCACTGCTTCGTTAAAACAGTTATGTACCTCCGTGGCGTTAACGTTAATTCGTTAAATTCAGCTCCAATTAATGGAAGTTAATTAAATTCGTTAAATCGTTAATTTTTACTTAAAACCCCAATTCTTTTTGAAAAAGTTTGTATTTTTTTAATATCAATGTTTGCGTAAGCATTTAAGCAATTTTTCTGCGCTCAAGCAATATGTTCTGTTGTTTTGCACTCGCTTTTTGACCTCTTTGGTCGTATTTTCCTAGTTTATCGATGTCAAACATAACCAACAATAAGAGAAATAAGCGTTTACAAAAATTTAACGGAAGTTATCAAGCACTAACGGAAGTTAGTTTAGTCCGTTAATTTCAAAAAGAAATTTAACGAATTAACTAGTTAATGAAAAAGTTAGCTTCGTTTTTAAGGAATTAACGATTAACGAAATTGTGCCCTCCTCTGGAAATCAGTATCCGAGGTAAAATATATAGGCGGCCGAATCAACCATAATCTACCACGGCTATCGCTTCAAATTTGTGTGGTATTTTATTACTAATGTTTCATTAGACACTAACTTCTTAAATCACAAAAAATATTCCATTACTTGCGTAAATGTTGTATATTTATGGCTAAATTTATGACTAACTTATGGCTAAATTTATGACTAACTTCTTATCAGTAATGGCAATCGCATCGCAATCGAAATCACATCGAATCGAACGTTTTTTTTTCCGAAAAATCGCATCCACGAATCGCATCGAAATACATAAAAAGAATCACATCAATAATCGCATCGCGCAAATGATGAAAAAAATCTGCGATTTTTTCGATTTTTTAGGTCGTAAAATGCTTCCCATTATTCCCAGCTCCATTTCTTTTAAAGAGTGAAGCAACTATTTCGTCATTTTGTGGCAGTGAAATTTTCATTAGCAAATCGAGCTGTCCATCAAACAAAACACTTTGTTTTAAAACGTGGCGGAGTCCTGCGGTTTTTGGCGAAAGAATTTTTACGTCTCTGAAATTTTGCCCAATTATTTTCATTTCGGCGGCGATTTTTATTTTACACGTTTGATATTGCCTTGATTTTAATTGCGAGTAGATTTAATGCGAACGAGTATTTTTGAAGAGCAAACGCACGCAGCGCGAAAAGATGGACAGAAAGGCAGCAGAGCTAATAATCACAGCTGCATTGATTTTTTCACGATTCAGGTTTTCATTCTCAAGTGAAATTAACTATTTTCCAACTCGATGTAATGCACAAAAGTTGTGATCGGATGGTGCAATGCAGGGGCAAGGAGCCGGCATGGCACAGCGGGCTACATTATTTGCATTATGTTTTCAGCGGGCCACATTTTTAATTTCTGCTTAAATGCACAATTTTACGCTGCAAATTTATTAAACATTCTTAGTGAGTTATTTTTTATTGTAAAATCAGACACTTTTTCGCCGTTTTTATGTCACAAATATACAGTAGCATGTAGTCAGGGCCGGACTTGGACAATGAGAGGCTCTATAGGTTATTTGATCACGCTGATGGGAAAAGCAAAAAAAATCACGCTGATTGGAAAAGCAAAAAAAAGGTTTTCACGTCGTCAGATGTCCTGTTTTCACTGAAAATATCGGTGAAGAGCGAAAAAAAGGTCTTCGTTGTTCGTGATAAAACCCCTCATTTTCTCCGAGGCCTTATAGGCTTCAGCCTGCTTAGCCTATCAGTAAATCCTGCCCCGCATGTAGTTGAATTTAAAAGCAGTTTCTAAGAAACATTAAGGTTTTCTATTCGACCGGTGTGCATGTTGTACACATACCGGTAACAAAGTTCTGACGCAGGCCACATTCAAACCTTGAGAGGGCCGCAGGTTCCCCACCTCTGGTGTAGTGATAGCTATTATTCACTATAGACCTGAGCAAGTGACTTATTTCAAATTTTTTGAGGGTGTGCAGTCCGCACATTCACAAAAATGTGTCAACTACAATAGGAATTTCCTCCACCAGAATTGAATTTAAAATTAGATAAAATCTGAAAAAATTATTCTCCAAACCTAAAAAAAAATGACGAGGTTAGTGTCAGTTTAGTAGGCAATCAGTAGTCCTTAAAAAAAGTCGTGGTTCAGCAAGACGATCAGTTAAAAACATTTCCCTACATCAGTTGACTTAAGATGCACATAGCTTGCGAAGTTTGCTACTAGTAGCAGATACTGCGGTTTTATTCTATGTAGGTAGAGTACCTGGCGACTATGTAGGTTTTATTCTATGTAGGTATAGTAGAGTACCTATCAGATAGGTAGTATTTTGATAAAAAGTCGCCAGCGACTTTTATAGGATTCATTTTTGCCTTTGGACGAGAACCTCGCCAAAATTGCTCGAATAGTGCTGCAATGCCAATGACTCAAGTTTCAGTCGAGAGACTCTTTTCGAGTTGGAAATATGTGCAGAATGATTTAAGGATACGTTTTGGGGATGATGCATTGATGCAGGTGATGCCATTCTGCTTCTTGGTGCTAAATATTAAGATGGAGTAACTTGTGTTTTTTGCGTGAACTCTTTACGTTTTACGTTGTTAAATAAAACTTGCTTGATGATACTGACCGTTTGTAAAAAATTTTGTAAAATATGAAAGTTCAAAATTGCTCAAAAAAATCGAAAATCGCAGAAATAATCGCTAATGCAAACACAAAAAATCGCATCGAAAAAATTTGGATAATCGCAACAAAAATCGCATCTGCAGTTTGAGTAAAGTATCACATCGCACATCGCATCGGAGTTTGGTGGTCATTACAAATATCGCAGAACCTCTTCGATGCGATTGCCTTCCCTGCTTCTTACATACCTATGGCTAAATTTATGACTGACTTCTTAAATCACAAAAAATATTCCATTACTTGCGTAACTATAAGGCTTTTGAATATTTTTATGGGGCATTCAATGATTGCAATGATGGGGTTGCTGCTTGACTTGAAGATCTATGGTTCCTTCGCAGTGGCTTGTTGCTCCATTTTATTCAAAATTTTATCAGTGATACCTATGGCTAAATTGTTGTTAAGTATGAGCAACGAATAATATTCTGTTCCGTTCTTGCTGTTAATTCAATTGAAATCATCCTTAGCCATGGTGATTAGGCCTACTTCATAGGCTTGAGTTAAAACATATATTTAATTTATCCATTAAAAGAAAAAATGCTAAACGTACCGTACTAGCATAACCAAAAGAGTGCTCAATAATCTTACAAGACTGTGTTAAGCAAAAACAAGGCTAATTCGATTAATTTGGTAGCATATATTTACAAAACTCCAACGGTCCATTTCACGCTTACGCGATCATCAGGGAGCCTTATTCAAATAGAATTATTCAAATAGATCATCAGGGAGACTTATTCCATTTGCAAGATGGTCAATATCGGATTGATCGGATATAATAAATTAATACGGACACCGAGGACTGCAAAATAGAGATAGCATGGGCTGCTAAGATATCCGCTAACGGGCCGTTAACCGGTGTTTTTGCTGGTCCGCTAACGGCCCAGTTTTATTTGTGGTTTTTACTGGGCCGCTAACGAGCTGCTAACAATTTTTAAAATCCCTTAAGTTTGATTAATGTAATGTGATTAATCTTCATGAAAATATGGGCTTTGGGCGGGCTGGGCTTTACTTTTGGCCCGAGTTGCCGGGTCGGTTACAGTTACTGGGCTAGAGGTTCCAGGCCGTGGGCGGTCCGGGCCTCAAAAAGTCAGCCCGAGCCATCTCTACTGCAAAAATATGCAGAAAAAATAAACGGCGGAAAGCAGGACTAAAATTGGCCTATGGGAGTTTTCCCTTCTGGAATCTGGGTTCACCTTCTCTTCTTCCTGTGTAGGCTAGCAAACTGGGTTCAGCAGTTCAGTAGAATATGGGATGGTGATGCATGTAAGATGAGATTTTTTTCAAGCTGTGTGAGTATGATTTTAGAGTAATGCCTGCGTAAACTGCTGTAGTTTAATTGTTATAAAGATAACAATAACCACGTTTAACAGTTCAACCTGTTAACTGCCTAGTCAGCAGGTCAGCTGGTTCTGAGTTGATTTATCTTGACAGTGAGACGTAGTTTAGTAGTAGTAGTGTCTTTTCTTTCTGCACCGTCAAAATAAATTAACACAGCAATATAGGATTTCAAATACAAACGGATGACAGAAAAGGGAAGAAGCGATCAATGTTGTAACATGCTAGCGAGAGTGTAAAAAATAAGGAGCAAATCTAGACTAGACTCAGTAGTCTAGTCCTGAGTCAGTACTAGGCTGCTGGACAGTGGATTTACCCAGTACCTTACTGGTTTGCTAGAACCATCTGTGCATGGTATCCATTTAAGCTGGGTGTCTCTATTTATGGAATAGTACAGTATGGCATAGTAAATGTGCATAGTACTCCAAATGTGCTGAACAGTGAATCCCATAAAGGCTATATGCCCCAGAGCTTCAAACGGTCCTTTCGTCCCAACCGTCCTAAGGCTCGTTTGTCCCAGGGACCAAAACATGCTGAGACCCAGATCCCCTACTGCCCCAAATGCCCTGAGGCCCATTGGTCCTAGAGCCCCATTTATGCATAGGATATGCCCCAGTGCCCTAAATTAACATTCTATTCCTAGGGCCTATTTATTGCTTCAACCGTTCAGTCCTGAGGTCCTTTTGCTCTAAATTAGGCCTGAGGCACATTTACCCTGAGGGCCATTCACGCGAAATTTACCATAACTCTTTTGGTACGGAAGATCTGGGATTTGATTCTGGAGCTGTTCAAATCAGCACGCTGTCGCCGACGACTTGCCACTACTGTGACATTTCTTTGGAGTTGTGTTGCCCTGTGCCTAGGCGCTATGCTAAAAAAATGGGCACTACATTGCGCAAAAAACATGCTTCGGCGTAATGATGTAAGTATAATAAAGATTCAATGTGATGAGCAGTTAAGTGGTACATCCTGGATTGCTGGTATTGGGAAGGTTGCCATAATACTGGATATTCTGATGCACTAGATATCCTACAGGTCTTTATGAGTTTTGTTTTGTATCGACCATTGATATTGTAATGTAATTAATGCTGCATGCCTCCGATGCTTGAAAGTTAATAATTCTTTTAAATATTTTTTATTTATCCACTGATGTTCTCTGATGTATATGTTGATGGTATCAACCCATGAATTACTTTTGTTTTGTAGTAAAGAATTGACAGCTGAATAGGTCCTTTGAATAGGACTAGTCTGTCAATTTATGTTTAGCTATGTTACCACGACATCCACATAATGTAAACAGAAATTTTGGGAATCAACCAAGCAACCCTCAGCCATTTGCTGATCATCGGGCTCACTCAACTCCTCAACCGTATCCTTAAATTATTTATGAATTTTTGTTCTAATTTTCTATGATGTTTTAGTAGGTTCTTGATTGCTCTTATGTTGCATTTTTCTCTAATGATGCATACATGCAAAACCTAGCATTTTGTATAAGTTTCATAGCTAAAGTATTATATATGACGTATATACTGGTGTTGTGTTTTAATCTTGTAAAAATGAGTGATTGAGAGGTCTAAATGATCTCAAATTGAAGAGCTTAGTTCTAAAAGTACTTAAGTCACAAAATGCAGTTTTGAGATAATGGCATTTAAAGTTTTCCATGTGACTGTGAAACCATATGTTGCACGCGCAGCGATTAATAGTTAAAAAGGACTTGCGGACTTTTTCTTCGAAAATTTTTTTATACAACATACTGGTATAGAATGCATGATAAACAATCAATATTTACTCTTAACTCATTTTTTCTGAAATGTGACTGAAGTGCTTTTAGAACTAAACTCTTCAATTGCTGATTGATCTTAAAGAATTGCACCTTCAAAAGCATAGTTTCTGCTTCTCTGCTAATTTATTTTGTGTCCAGCGTTTGATAGCACTGTGCAACACAAAAAAAATCAAAGAAAAAAATGAGTTGATTTTAGGAAAATTAGAGGTGCTGAACACGAATATTTATGTTATTTATTTATTTGTTTATTTATTCATTGAATTACAACACAATGGTGCTAGGTTAACACCCAGGCACACTGACATGCGAGGAAAAAAACGATATAAAGCAGCAAATAATTAACAGAAAAATAAAATCAGTAAACAAGTGAAGCAACAGTGTGTAAATCGTAACGTTTCAATTTGGTCTTAAAGATAGATAGAGTAGAAGCGGAAACTACAACATCAGGAAGCCGATTCCTAGTACTAACTATTTGATTAAAGTAAAATTGATGAAATTGGTCGCGACTGGCATGATGAAAAAGTGACTGAACTGTAAAATCGAGTCAACGCAAATTATAATCACAAGTTTGAAATACAAAACAAATCATAAAAATTCAGATCACACAAGTTATGACTTAGTATATCTTGTACATAAGAATCAGGTCGAAATCAAGTCTTTGGTACTCAAAAGATTTAATTCCAAGTTTAGTGAGGCGATCCTCATAAGAATTGAAAGGCAGGTTGCAACAAATAAAAACATTACGAGTAAAACGTTTTTGGACAGACTCAATGAGCTTGATATATATCTTTTTTCAGATATGGACTCTAAACTGAAGAATTGTAACATAGATTTAGAGTAACATAGGTTAAGGGTAACATAGGTTAAGAGTAACATAGATTTTCAATAAAGTCCAAATATTTTTGGTAGAAAAAGCGCGCAGAACTATGTAACTAAGATGTGAAGCAACAGAATGAATTTGATTAATATGAGAAGACCATTTGCGATTATCGGTAACCAACACACCCAAGATCTCTAGCTTTAGAAGTAGTTTGTACATGTTCAAAATTAATATGAAAAACATTTTGAATATTTGCAAGGGACAAATTAATGTTTCGACTATAACCAAAGTCTCGTCAGCCTTGCTACGCACAGCCAATCCAGGCTAAACTCATTCCAGACTGTAAAGACTCTGTTTTTGCATTGCTTTACCTGTACATCTCGACTTCATCTCTTTTCTAGGTTGTGCCCTATTTTTGGCAGGCGACTGGCCCCAAACAACGATATCCAATGAAAGAACCTATAACCACTAACCCACAACCAAGTTACCGTTAGCCTAACTAGCCCACATCACTAGAAGCCCCCATGGTAACCCACTCATTTGCAGCTGCAGACGCGTTTCGACCTTATTATGGTCTCATCAGTGCAGCATAGCAACCTACCACCTTCCTAAAAAAAAAAAATTCTAACCTTCAAAAGAACTACACACTCCAAATCTAAGCCTCTCCTCGGTCTGCTCAAGGTAGAACATTTGAAATAAAACCTTCAAGAAAATAATACAGGCTGGATTATGATGTCACAGATTCACTGTAAACAATCGATAAGAATAGAAAAGTCCGGTTGGTTTAAACATTATTTTCCCGGTAATCTGAGAAGGAATAATTTGTTTAAGGTTTGTAACTATACCAGTTACCAAAACCTACAAAAAACCTCTCTGCCCAACCCGTTCGCCCGTGAAAAAGCGGGGGACAAGGCTGCACTGATGAGACCATAATAAGGTCGAAACGCGTCTGCAGCTGCAAATGAGTGGGTTACCATGGGGGCTTCTAGTGATGTGGGCTAGTTAGGCTAACGGTAACTTGGTTGTGGGTTAGTGGTTATAGGTTCTTTCATTGGGTATCGTTGTTTGGGGCCAGTCGCCTGCCAAAAATAGGGCACAACCTAGAAAAGAGATGAAGTCGAGATGTACAGGTAAAGCAATGCAAAAACAGAGTCTTTACAGTCTGGAATGAGTTTAGCCTGGATTGGCTGTGCGTAGCAAGGCTGACGAGACTTTGGTTATTTTGAATATTATTTGCCATGTTTCGAGAAAAAGCTAAATGAGCACATTCGGCAGGAGCCAAACGAAGCTGATATTCACAAGTCCAGGATGAAAAACAATCTAGAGCATGCTGCAACTAGGAAGGGTTATTACTAGGACGATTTTTTTGCAACCTAAAAAACTTAAAAATGTAACTTTATTTTTGTAAAAAAGTAACTTTATTAAACGAATAAAAGTAAAACGAAAATAGTTGCAGCCAAACATGAAAAAACGTGAAGAAGGCCCAGTTCTACCTTGTGCTTAAGTTATAGTGAACACACATGTAGTGTTTTACATTTTGTGGTAGAAAGTTTCTGTCCTTTACAAGTAATTTGTTAAGCATAGAAATACTTCTTTCCACAGAAGCGATTGTTGGCTGGCACCAAAGAGGCACCTTAGTGTTTGTAGATTGTAAATTTTTCTTTCTTGCATCAATCCAAGACAAAAAACTAGAAAAATTATGCAAAAAAGCATGAAAACCAAAATGTAACCTAAAAGACAAAAAGTAACTTTTTGTAACCTCATAACTTTTTAAATACTGACCCTATAGCTGTGAAATTTTGGTTAAATGCTTTTTACGTTAATTGGAGCTAGCAAAAAAAAAGTAACTTGTGTAACCAAAAATCGCCCTAGTTATTACTAAAAAGCTTAGCGTCATCAGCATACAAAAATATGCCACAAAAAGTACCAGATAAAGAGGTAACTTTAACAGCATCATTAATAAAAATAATGAAAAGAAGGGGCCCCAAGACACTGCCTTGAGGAACTCGGCTATGCGCAGGTAAACTATTAGAATAGCAGTTATTGACACATACAGATTGAACGCGGTTGTACAAAAAGCAATTAATCCAGTCATGAACTTTACTGTCAATACCATAAGAGAGAAGAACATTTAAGAGTTTGGAATGAGTAACACTATCAAAGGCCTTTGCAATATCAGTATAAATAACATCAAAAGTTTCGTGGGTATCTAACATGAGAAACCAACAGTTGAATACAGAAAGAAGCTGCAATTAGTTTTTTTCTAGCTCGTCAGGTATTTTCAGTATTTTGCATTTTAACATGAAAACAAAGGCCTAAACTCTCTCTTCTTGATTTATGAGTCATCCTTGGCAATATTGCTGACATTTTATATTTTTGTATTTTAGCTGCATATTTATTCTCCTATCACGAGAAAGCGATCAAGCGCTATAACGAGCTCGCTTAGGAGTTGCCAGCCATCTGTCTACCACACCAAGGTGGGGGAATTCCGCTAAGTGCCTTTCCCAACGACACAACAAGTAAACTTGCCGGCTTGTTCTCCAAACTGCCTTTTTAATGCTAAGCGTCAAGCAGGGAAGCTGTAAATTCCAATTTTAAAGTCATTGGTTTGACCCGACTCGGTATCAAACCTGAGTCTACAGCCCCAGAAGTGGACGATCTTACCACTCAGCAATCTGAGCTGTTAAATCAGCGATGCTGGTCACCCATGATCCAGTCAGTTAAACAGAAACAGACTGACACAGTTGCTGCTTACAGGTAGTTAGAAAACAACAGTCCTAGTGATTTAGGTACAGCAGACATTCTATTAATCATAATTTTTGCACTTAAGTATGTTGTAAGCAAGCTATAAAAGATAAGTATATATACTTAATAGTAACCTATTGCAGGTGTTATACAGTAAAACATTGATTTCGCCCATAAGAAGCTAAAGTGCCAAAAAAGAGACGATCTTGTAAAAATGATCCTGATACATTTTGCTATATTTGTGGAGAATTGACTCAGCCAAAATATCGAAGGAATATAACTGACAAGATCAAGCGTTTGTATTATGCTTATTTTGGATGTGCGGTTGGAGACCAAGATAAAGCTTGGTCTCCTTTATTTTCATTTTAGATGATGCTGAAACTTGTAATAGGTGGGAGAGTAAAAAAAAGCTATAACAAAGACTAACAATGTTGCTATAAAACCATAACTAAATTGCTTTGGTAAGACGCTGCCAAGTGGCTAATACATTTCGGTCGAAATTTGCATATTTTATCACCAACTATGCCAGGTTTTCCCTAACGAGGGAAACTGCATTCTTTATAAATATAATAGACTTGTTGCAACTCATAAAAAGACCTATTAGAAAGTATATTAGATAAATTTGTTGTACTATCTCAAACAAAAATTCAGATGCTTTTTTTCGAAAAATCCTGACGTCTGCGTAAAAAAACAAGTTTAAATTCGGACTCGGCGACCGCAAACTACTCTATAGCTCATCTGTTTGTTCTTGAATTTTTTTCAAACTGAAAATTTGTTGCACAGTGTGATTCGTAATGGTGTTTTGTTCACTTTTGTCCAAACTAGGTTGCATCCTTCTCATTAAGTTGTTCTAAAAGTTGTGACTCTAACAATAGGCTATCATATTTTTAATATACTAAAAATTATGTATGTGTCGTATAACTCCCTAATACAGTATCTTTCCTTAGTGTATTTGATCTTAGAATTCCCCGAAATCCTGCTTTAAATTCATTGCAAAGTAAGTACCACTGCTTGTAATTTATGGACATATTATTGAAAGTTGTTATAGTGCAGTGCTCAGTAATTCTTTCATTTTAAATGTACCTGTATGTGCTTAAGCTAAATTTGCTGTGTGTGTTTGTGTGAAGGCTGGTGACATAGAGTTATTGCAGCTAGAATGATTTGGCTACGCATTAATTTTTGTGTGTTTCTTAAAAAAAAATTTATTTTAATGCCTATACATGTTTTCTTAAAATTAAATGGTATGTTTTATGTAATGTTGAGCAGAATTTACCAAATTTGGTTTTACCGTGTAGAATATAGCTACTTTATTATGTATCATAATGTATTGTTGCAGGAGGTGCACCGGGTGTAAGAAACTTCCATGCCAACTCAGTGAGTTTTTAGTATAAGCTCCTTGGGAATATTATTACATATTAAACAAAACTAGCTTGCGAAAAAGAGTAGTAGTTTTTACATTTTCAAGTATTTTATGAATTGTCGTGATTTAGTCAAAGTAAAGTTTGTGCAAATCAGTAATCTAATCATGTGACAGCAGTTTGAGGTGTAGATTCTTTTTCTGTGAATAGCAAAGCTTTGTTATTATGGATATGCTATAACATTCCTAGTCATTATCATGCTGTAAATTGAACATAATGAAAGTGACCCCAATTGATGAATATGCTGTGGTTTTTTATGTGTTAACCGTCCATGAAAGAGTCTGAGACTATGCTGCTAGCCTACTTCAATTTTGCACAATTTTTGAAATACATGACAATGTCGTCACACAAAGCATCCAATGAAGTATTTTGAATCTAATGAGTGGACTCTTTAAAAGACATTTTTGTTAACTTCGTATGCAATTAGATAAAATTTTGTATGAAATCCAAATCAAAAATTACTTCCATTTTGTATAAACCCACTAAATGAATTCATAGCAACTCTTGCAAAAATAGCATTGAGTAACTATTAATTTAAAATATATTTATCCGAATACTGGACAATTAGCGCAGTTGTAAAGACATTGCTATCATTGCGGGAGGTCGGAGGTTCAATTCTTAGGCCAATCAAATCAAACACAGTGTTGCTAATGGCTCGCCACTGCCGCAATGTTTCTTTGGAGCTGTGTTGCTCAGATGCTATGTCGCGGAGATGAGGCCCCGCCTCTAGTTACGCGTTTCGGTGTAATACCGCGAGTATATAATAATCAAGATAATTATGATGTTTTTAGCCCACACAGTCACCACGGCAGTATGCGCCTTCACCGTCCAGGTTTCCTGGTACTGGCATGATGGCACAAAATGAGATGAACCAATCATACTCTTCTGCAATATCTCAATCACCTGCTAAATCACAGACAAATGGATCATTTGGCTGGCAATCACGTCCAATGTATGGTTCTCACACACATCCTAATCAAGTTCAGGTACAGGATTATTATATACTAACATTTTTCTGTTGTTGCAAAAGACACAGTTCAGAAAAAATTTGCTAATTTAAACCTAGCTTTATAATAATAATGAAAAACACATTTGTTTTGCGATCTTTCCTGATGAAAATTTTGATCAAAAGCGCTTAGCAAAAACCGTAACAGTGAAAAAGCAATAGAATTAAATACAGTGAATATGGTGATAAAAAATGTGGATGAAAAGAACTTTGCAATGTTAAAAACTTTTGCGCTTTATGTGTGAATATGTTGCCACAAAAAATTGCAGTGTAAGTTTTATCAACGGAACTAAGTACGTATGCTAAAAGTTAAATCATGATCTATTAACAATAATCTATTTGCAGTCTCACAATACATACCAAACTGCAAATCCGATGGCACCGAAACCATTGCGACAACCTACTTCATCTTATAACTATGATCAAAATGCTCCTATGGTGCAAAGCTTGAGCTATTTTCCGAGACAAACTGGACCGCCGGTAAGTGCATATGAATCTTAGTCAGCTCTTGGTAGTTTGTTAGCTAATTATCATTAGTAAGTAGGATAATTAACTTTTTCTCAACTGCTAACCTAATATTATAAGATCAGTCTCTTAGCAGTAATCAAAGCTGGCTAGTGTGCATGCGATTGGATTATTTGAAATGGCGAGTGGATATAATATAAAGTTGTCATTTTTTGATTTTGCTACTCAACATTGTTATTATTAGTAATGTGCAATATTCACAGCCCAGTTCCCAGGTTTTAAGAATTGTGTATGTTTGATAAGAGGATTCAAAATTAACGCATTATTTTGTGTTTTCAAGCGATTCAATTCTAATGAGAACACCACAAAAAAAAGAATTAATGGTGAAGTGGTGCTGTAACTAACATGGCATACCTAGATGATAAGAAAACTGTGCATAAGCTCGAAAATGCAAAGCTAATTTCTAATCGCAGCTTTTGTTAAATAGTGCTCCAGTCTAGTTGATTAATAGTATGTAAGAACGGTTTCAAAAGTTGGTGAATAATTTTTTTTACTAGCATCGACCACCCAGTCATCCTTCTGCAAACCAATTTTCTGTGCCAGCTGCAAGTGCTCATACACCGATGCACGCCCAAGGACCTCCAGCAACATATTTTTCACGTTAGTGCAGAAAGCGTGTTGTTTAACTACATTCGACTTTTGCACCCTAGTGCATACTTGCCAACATAATGTGTCTAAGCTATTCTCTGCAAATGGTCTACTGAAACATCATTCCAATTACTGTAATTTTTGTTCGTCTTTAACAACTTTTGGTCATTATTTAGAGTTTAATCTCACAAAAAATGTTTTAATCTCGAAGTAAAATTAATTTCGACCTGATGTTAAGACTTGTATATTGGAATAGTTTTTTAATTTTTAAACTCGCAAGATCTGCATACCTTTAAAATCTGGTTTTGCTCTTACTAAGAAAAAACAAACATGCGTAGGCAAACATCACTTTTTGAAATTTCTTTGTCAGCCTGAACACCACCATGTGGTTCATGTAGTCCCACATTTTTACCTGCGTGCCGCTTTTCTATTTCACTTCCTTGACTTGGTTGACCACTTTATCAACATCGTTTTTGTTCGTATCATGTCCGCGTATGACTTTTGGTACCTGTTTGTGCTAACTTGACCTATTTACCAGCTTAAACCTTTTCAGAACCACCGCCTCAACAGCAGCAGCAAACACCGTACTATCCGAATCAAATGTCTATTCCTGCGCCATCCTATGCAGCTGGAGGGGCTTACGATCAATCTATGGTATGCGAATTGAATTGATAATTTTTATACTCGTATAAGGGATAATTTATGGCTACTTGTTTAAATTGAAACATCTGTTGTACTTAGCAGTGATGTAGTTAAGACCATCACCTACAACACCAAGACTTTGTAAATTTTTCAAGACTAAGACCATAAAAATGGGATGAGAATTAACAGTTTATCACTTATCGCTATTTTTCTATAACAACAACAAAAAACGGGCAAAATATATACAGAATATTAAATGAAGTAAGAACAACACAATCACGTACACGCTGTTGGATACTTTTTCTAGCTGTGCAGGATCACTTAAACTTTGCCAGATGCTTTTTAGTTCTTTCGGTCTAAAGACCAAACTACTTGGTCTGAAGGCCAAGGCCAGTCTTAAGACGTTCGTCACTGGTACTTAGTGACTTCTTGGTCAAAGTCCCCTTTTGGCGGCAGTACATATTTGCCAGTGGGTATTAGCATTCTTTTTTTTTTTTCGGAAAGGGTTAGGGTTTCCTTTTTATCGGATTTTCAAATTTCAGGAAAAGGGAAATTTTCAAAATACTTTCCGGGAAATTCCCGGGATCCCGAAAATCCTCTGCCATTTTTATGATTTTCAGTATTTCTGATCTAATTTTTATCATTTTGTTACGTTGCTTTGACAAACTTAGTTTGAGATTTTCAATTTTTTCGACAAACTGAGGAAAAATTTTTGATCTCACAAGCATTTCGTCGTGAAAAATATTGCGAGTTTTGAAAAATAGGTTTTAGTAAGCAAAAAAGATTTAAATTTGCAGTAACGCATTTTTTTATATCAGAATGATAGATATCAGTGACTCTAAAACCCTTACTAATGTAAGAGAATTCCCGGGGTCCCGACTTAAATTTCCCGGAAACGGGAAGTTTTAAAACCCCGAATTTTCCGGGAAATTTCTCGTTCCGACTTCCCGGTAGGAAACACTAGTATGGGTTAATGTAAAAGTGAAAATTTGCTATGTACCTTAGTTGGTTTTTGGTTCGAAAATGAGCTGTAGCTATGTTTAGTTGTGTTGTGCCAAATAAAGACGTGCCCGAGAATTTGTGTTGAAAAAACGCGTAACTTATCCCACTTTGTTTCCATTGTTGAGAACTATGTAACATTAAATGTTCTCTTTTGATTCGATCCAGGAAAACTTGGGTAATGTTATTTGTGAGATATGATGATATCCTACTGGTATGCAATTTTGTTAACAATAATTTTGTGAAATATGAAAAGGTCTTTTCCAAGTAGAAACTCAATGAAAATGCCGGAGCGACTTTTTAAAAGTTATTTTTTGACTGTATATTTGTTGCGATTGCTCTGATTTTGCACCATATGAGTGATTGTATGCTTTTAAAACTTTGCCAGAAGATGTTTAAAATATGTATATAGTAAATAGTAATTTAACGTGGTGGCAACTTTTCACTGCTTTGCCTTAAACAAAATCCATTTTTTAGTTTGGTTTTCGCTGATTTTTTTAAAAGTCATGCATAAACTTTTGAATGTAACAGCAAAAGAATGCTTGAGTAGGTGAAACCAGCTGCTGCTAGTAATATGTCAACTTGTTTTGCCTTATTTATGGCTTCTCATATTTTCACTTATCATAACTGTTTCGTAGAGTTTTACGTTTGTACTTCGCCTAAGATATTTGGTATATCGTTTTCCCTTGTAAATAATTCTCTTCTACCTTGCAGTTGGATTTTTTGCCTCTATTGAAATTTACTACTCATGTTGAGAAGCTGTGAGACATTGATCTAGCGATAAAGGTTCAGTCATAACGAAAAGCGGACACACTACTAAATTCCAAGCTACCTAGATGCACTGTAACATGGAGTTGGCCTGCAGTGACCATGCATAATTGCATACGAGTCCCAACGCTAAGGCAATCAAGAATAAATTTTTTTCAATATTTGTCAGTACTGAAAAATTTTATTGTACCATTTTTTGACTGTAGACTTCCTCTTTTCATAGTAGTGTCGGTGCCAAGATGTTTTTAGTTTCGTTCGGCTTGTTAAACATTAATCTGAGTGGGGAATTCCGGTTATATCGATGGAAGTTCTTTGAACTTAAGCGTTTTTCAAACAATGTCTATATTTATCAATCAGATTTTCAATTAACAAATCTCGCCTCGGAGCCTTGGTCTTAAATTTGTAGTTTTGATAATGTTATGAAGACCCTGGTGATAATTTTTTTAAATTTCAATGTGTCTTGCTCAGTGGCGAAGAGTTACATTTGGTGATCTGGAACTCACATACTTGCGTCAAACTTTCTATCAGAACTTGCTAAGTTGGATGCACCAATGAGAAATTTTCTCCGTAGAAATATTGTAGGCTTGATTCTGTCGTCACATGATTGCATCTCTGTCGTTTTTGTTTACGTAACGTGAAATAGGGAAATATTTTACATGTTTTTAGTAGTGTTGGTCTAGTGATGCTGCACACTATTTGCTTCGGTCCAAAGCTGTTACTATGGTGTATATTAGTTTTTTTTTTTGTCCTACAGTATTACGAGAAAGCAATGAATTGCTATGACGAACTTACGTGGGAATAATACCATAACGAACTTACGCACTCTGCTGTAAATGCTGAACGTCATAAAGGGAAGTTGTGAATGCGAATCGTGGACTCATCCTATGTTTGACCTAACTCATAGTCAAACCTTGTGTTTGCCGCTCCAGGAAAAAACTTTTTATTCACTTCGACATCTGTCTGATCGGCAGTTTAGTGTTACGTCTTTAACAAACCAAGTAAATTCGTTCAAATAGTGATGTTCAGTTTGACTTTGATGAATCTTAGTCAAAGTATGGGAGAGGGAAACCGAGCGCTGATGCTCTTGTGTTTTGCATTCTATATACAAAGTGGTAGATGCTAGCTCGGGCAATGGTTTGATTAGATAAGTAACTCCGCAAAAATACGAGCTACAATCTTATAGTTAAAAGTTGGCTGTTCTGGTTTTGAAGTTGTTTTCTTCCTCAAAATATCATCTTGTTTTTCAGTATCAAAATCAACCTGCGGTGCATATGCCAACTCAATCTGCGCCTGTAAGTACATTGTTTTGAAAAATTAATGTTTTTGTGGAAAACAATCAACATTACATCGCCCTATTTGGGATTTGAACTGGACACGATTTACTTACGAAATAGATCACTCTGTTATCATCTAGTACATGTCACTGTGTGTGTAACGTTTATTTTTTGCAGCCAATGTCGATGCCACAACAGCAGCCGCAGCAAGCACAATCACGGACAAAAGTTGTTATAAAAGATCCCAAAACAATGCGAGATGTTACCAATGATATTTTACAAAAACCTGGCAGCCAATCTGAAACTAGTTCTGTTTCTAGCCAGTCTCCCTCTACTTCTTCAGTGGTATGTTTTTGTTGTGTTTCTAGTTTAATTGGTCTGTCGTAAACTTTTCGGTTTGACGCACTTGGCGCGGGACAATTTGACGTGACTTACCCAGCGTCGAAACAATCCAGAGTTGGAAAACCTCACCTTTGGGGTTATGGGTTCAAATTCTAAGCCCCACGATCAAGCAGTCATCATATTTTAAACAAGCTACGTTGCTACCCCTTCGCAGGGCCACGGTGTGCGACTACTTTGGGTAATGAAAACCTCGATTTGGTTGTCCCTTGCCAAATAATCTGCACTCAAACTCACTGGTGTGCGGACAACTTCATTTACCTCACAAATTCTTAACCTTGTACCTACATCAAGTTTATCTAATTCTAATCTTATGTTGAAGGATGTAATTTTGCATTAGAGCACGTGCTGGTTCTTACTTCAATGACTTAGTTATATGTCATGCTTCTCAGTTGTGCTCAAAGCCATTTCCTCTTACTTTTAGGCGATCTTTATTTTCTGTTATTATTTACTATTATTAATTTTTGCGAGTTTATGCAGTTTTTTTTTTTTGTTGAAAATATCAAAATATTTTCAACAAAAAAAAACCGAATAAACTCGCAAAAATTAATAATAGTAAATAATAATATCAACTTATTGCGAAATGTAAATTGCTGATGAGGGCTGCATTAGTTCGTATTGCTGAATTGCTTATAGCTGTGAGCACTTTTTCATTGTTTTGTAAATTCCTTTTTGTTGGCATTGGAACCCCAGTATCGATGCAATAGAATATCAAGTTTTTTAAAAATAATATTATTTTTTTTGTAGTCATTGTCGCCAGCTGTTCAGTTTGCCGCCCAAGTTGCCGCTGCCGCTGGCGGAAACCCTGGTCCCTCGTCGTCAAATGTAAGCTAAAGTTTCAAGATTTTCTCAATAGCTTTAACTTTTTACCATAGACTTTAAATCTTCGTCATACTCGAGTGTTTTTATGCCGAAGGGAATGACGCGAGGCCCATCTCCGCGGCTTAGCACCTGGGCAACACAGATCCAAAGAAACGTCGCGGCGATGGTGAGCCATTAGCGACACTGTGTCCGGTTTGACCGACCTGGGATATGAACCCCAGACCTCCCTCACCGATAGCAATGCTGAAACAGCTGAGCTAGCGCGCAGGTCATTCCAAACATACAGTATTATGGTTTTTATAGTTGCTTAGCTTTTGTGTCTGGTTGAGCTATGTTGTACGATTAAAGACTACCTCTTCTTTTTATACTAAAAGACATGCAAAACCACGATTTGGTTTCTTCCATGCGCAATGTAAGCTCTTCCGGTGTTTAGTCGCCTGAGGTGTCTGTGGTGATACCAAAATGGGTTTTCTTGATGCCACCATTTTCGTTTCGGCCTGAAGGCCAAAAAGCAATGCTAATTATTAAATAAAAAACTCATCATACTCTGACATTGTGAAAAGCACTCTCTGCTTTTGTTGTGCTAGTTTGGTCACGGTGGAACCCTGGGTTATTTTTTTTTTAATTTGTTTTCGGTAAATTGACCTAAGTGTCTACAAAAATTTCGGTCGTTTCAATTTTTTTTGGTCATGATTAAAGTGACAAGACATTGAACAAAATACATACCTACTCTTTTGTAACCGCAACACAAATAAAAACTACTTTGATCAGTTTGATGTCTGTTAAACCTGACACTGTGACACCGGTAGTCGGTTTGTAATTGTTGCTTGCATATTGGCAAGATATTTACTTCGGTCAATTGACCGAAATGGCTATAATTTTTTTCGGTTTTTACAAATTTTGTTTGGACTATGACCGAAATTTCATCGCAAAAAAAAACAGGTGGTACCAGCCTTGAAAAGTTTACTGGTGCTGATAAAAGTGCTATGTCTATGAAAATATCACTGTCACGGTGATGTGGCAAATTAGTTAAGGCTATTTTTTGTCAGCATTTTTGCTTTGGTTTGGGCTACTTTATCTTTTTGTTGAACTTAGATTTATTATTGTGTAGTGTAGCTTTTGTAAATTTGAATTTCAAAATTCTTGCCTTGCATATTTAGAAAACGATTTGTTGTAGATTAGCTTGTGAGTTACAATTGCTTTCATTAGAACATTGACATTTTTGTCAACACGAAAAATAAAAAATATTGCATCATGAGATTGAAAACACATGTTGTAATTTTTGGTTGTGTTCCTTAAATGCACCTGAAAATCCCCTTGAAAAATTTTTTTCTCGCACAAATGACATTTTTCTCCTATGATTTGTGATTACGTCATAGCACACGTGATATTAAGCCATGTGATCACCAGTAAGCGAGTTTACAGTATTTTGTTGACCAGCTCTTCCAGGTACAAGTTCGATAAAGCAACAATTAGCTGTTAATAAAGGTGATTGCTGGCGGTGTTACAATAAAGCAGGTACGCCTTAAAATCGCAAAATTCTTTAGCCGTATGCCTTAAGCTATTTACGCTGCAAACGTGAAAAAAAGTTAAAGCATTTTAAAGTATCCTGCATAAGTTTACCCATTGCAATCTCTTCGCTTTCAGCCCATGCATTGCACGCTCAATTCTATTTTCAAAAGGGTCTGTTTGTCATTGGCGTAGCTTAAATCAGTATACGGGCTAGTCAGATTTATGAATATTATTTGCACTTTTAGTACAAGTCATGTGTCTTTGATTTTTTGGTGTTCATAAGTTTTTGCAACTCACTGTGTAGCCTATACTGATGTTAGGACTAACTGTGCCTTGCGTACTCTTGACAATCATCAGCACGAAAGGTTAACGAGTATTTGATTTTGGGTTTGGTTTTAGAGTTTATTTAAAAATGGAAGGTTATTTGACCATATTTCAATATCCTCCGAAGATATTAATTTGTGAACAATATTTTAGCGGTTACGTAAAGGCGAATTAATCACTGACATTATATAGGTCTATATTTAGAAAGCATTGCAACAATGTTGGCATTGATGCTGTTCCGGGGGAAATATTTTTACCAACTTGTGCTTGAGCATTGAACTAACATACGCATGAATATTCGACGAAATAGCACCCATCGAGAACGATATTTAATGCTTGAAGAATTCAGTATAATTTTCTCTGATTAATGCGCTCAAAAAGTTTTGTGTGTGAAAATTTAAATAATGATATCACGCCCTATTGTATGACGTTATATTAACGTCATCTAAGTCCTTGGTTAATGTTTACGTAGACAAAGCCGTATGTATGTGTGAATGACTGAAATCCTTACGTATCTTTGAAACCAACGTGTTACACGATTGCTTGAATCAGTTTCTGTGGACAAAGGTCGTTTTGTGTAGCAGTAGTGCCTTTCTCCTTAGCGACGCCGTACCTTAAGTTCCGTTTTAACCTCTGTACGGTGTGTTTCGCTGCCTCTGTGCAGCTGAAGCTACATGGCCCACCATAACTACTCGTGGTGCTTTATTGGGATTTTTTTAAACCCCCTAATTTTTTCCTAGGTTGTTTATGATAAAAAGGTAGTATTTTCGCCGAAGTATTGTTGGAGGTGAAACTTGTATGGTCGTGAGCAATCTTACCACATTTCTATGTTTTTTCATTTGTTTTAAACCACTGTGTCGTTTTCAGTCTATGCTGTTAGGCCCATTAGGGATTAGGGTCATTGGTAGGTACCACAAATGTTAATTTGCTAGTCACTTATTAAACTTGAAATTGCTGATGGTATTAAGTAGGGCAGGTACAGCGATTGCCGACGACCAACTAGCAGTTAACAGTTTTGCATCAGTTATTCAAACTACTCATGTATCTATGAAAATAGGTTGTTATTGTGTCTTCTGTTACTGTATTCGTATGGAAAGATAGATACCCAGCCTGCTGTTAGATTGCAGTCGCATTCTTTCGATAATTTTTTGTTTTTGAAATCGTTTTAAATTATGACAGTTGTAATTTGGCTAGCAACGCAGATATCAACTCTAACAGTAAAAATTTGGAAATAAGCAACTTTGCTTAGGCTGCATAAGTGCATAGCCAGTTAAGAATTACTCAAAATTTGCCAGTACCATGACTCGGCATAATTTTCTTCTATTTGCTATTGAAAATTCAACTTACGAAGTGATAAGCTGCCTCTCAATAAGTTATGCTAAGATTGCTGTGAAGTGTGGGAACTTGTGGATTTTTTAATTTTTAAACGAGGTGATTATTGAGCTTATTCACTTACCGGTAATATATTTAGTAGTGTAGCGTCTTGCGTGGTTTGACTCAATTGCGGAGTATTTATGCTGGAAGTGATAAATAAAAGTCTATCTAAACTACCATAGAGGTCTTGTAGCTGGAATTTTGATATCAAAAACAGCCAGCAATCTAATCAAAAACTTTTGTTAATTACGCTACACGACACCGTTGCTTTACGTAGAAATGGTTGGGTTGTTTTTGACTGTCAGTGTACACAGGTACCGTTCGTTTTTCGATTGTTAAGTATAAAAATGTCTTTGTTTTTGTGCCGGTGTCGTAACGTTATAATCTTTCTTTTAAATCAACTCAATTAGTTACTCTTAAATCGACTCTCAGTTACTGAGGAGCATGTAGCTTTAAGGGCACAAAAACCAGTTAGCGTTTGAGATGGACCAAATCGTTCTGCATCTGCTTGATCAGTTCCTCCACTCTTGATATGACTCGTTTTAAGATAGCCATTAGTTGATGCGTTTTAATTTTTTTTTTTTGCCAATTCTTACTAAAGTAAGTAACCACACTGTATCAGTGCTTATGAAATTTTTTCGCCTTCTGCCCGAAACTTACGTCTGCATTTAGTGCGGCAGTGCCTAATTTTGTCTGATTTTACGAATGAGCAAAACAGTTATGCGCCGTTTTAGCGCTTAATTTGCCGATACAGTTGATCACCTAGAAGTAAACTGTTGCAGGGTTCAGATACCTCTCAATATGCTTAACATTTTCTCCTGCATTTCTAAAAAGTTCTCCATACTTTCATTTTTAAGTATGTTGTTATCTTGATGTGAAATACACATTGTTGGCAAGCACCGCAATTGTGCATGCTTATTCTGTTTCGTATTTCCCATAAAGTTCTTTGTTGATTTTTTTTGTTATTTTAAACAGCATCCCCCTCCGATGGTTCCCTCTCCGGGTGATATGGCTCACTCCCCCATGCATTATGCTTCCAGACAGCAACACGCTATGAAGGTATGTAGTATAGCGTTTCCGTATTCATGGCAGCAATGGCAATCGGTACGATTGGGAGTTAGTTGCACTTAAGTTACAAAAAGTTCAGCCTACAAACAGCTAACAATACTTGGAAATTGTCCAGCCTCAGTTTTCTTTTTTGCACCACGGCATGAGCCCCAGCTCAGTGCGGCCTTGCAGCGTTGATAATGGCACTAAAAGTCAGCCGTAACGTCGGTCCAAGTATTTTTATCTGTTTCTTGGCTGTGCTATTTGTGATAAGGATGGTCATATTGCATTAGGGTTTAGAATAGCAAAATTTGGTCGAAAATTCCTGTTAGGTTAAGGCTGTTTGTCATAAAGTTAAAAGTTGAACTTCAGGAGTTCCTTCGCAGATGACTGATAAGAAAAAAGTTCTTTGTTAGAAGCAATGCATTGCAAACGAACAAAAAGGATGTGTGTTCTCCACCGTAGTTGAACTTTCTGAACTAAAACTGCGTTTTTAAGTTTCGGATCCTTGTGGTTTAGTATTTTGCTGTCGAGTGTTTTTATTTTAGTTCACGAATGACACGATTTTGGATTGAAATAGTAGGTTTTTCGTTACAAAATGGAAACGTTTTCGGTTTTAAACACTTGCTAAGCTTCGCACATTTTGAGTATATACTTGAGTTTATGCAGTAAATAACCAGGTTTTCTGTCGCCAACTTACGTTTCATTTACATCTGCTGGAACGTACGCGCTCACAGTCAGAAGTAATAACTACATGGATGGCGCATGGAATTGGCCTTGCGGTTGGTGCACAGGGCTCCGAAGCTGGCTGCGTGTGTTCGATGCGCATCTACGTCATCTTTCATGATGCATATACTTCGCTGACATAATAACTCAAACTCGGTGACTTGGATAAAAAAGCTACTTCAGGGCTTAAACTGTGTCAGTGGCGTAAGCCAGCCTTAACCTTGTGAAACTTTTTGGCGTCCACCTTCGTTTCGAGTATCACTGCATCTTCAGAAATGACGAAGAGAAAAAATACCTACAATGGCGTAGTGGTTAAAGACGCCGCCTCGATGCTAAAGTTCTGAGTTTGAATCTTAACTGGCACCGACAGGCTCAATATGTTACTCAACATTTTTAAACACTGTTGTTGCTGTTTTCTTAGCCGGCATCCCCTGCGACGGTGCCAGTCTTACCAAGCAACGTGGATGTATCAAAACCACCTCCATCTCTTCCGGTAAGTTTAAAAGATGAAGTAGATGTGACGACAAAATTGCTGTCAGGTCAGCATGTCATACGCTAAGTATCAAGTTTTTTATAGGTGTTTGAAGAGAGAGTTTTTTTGCCAGTACACGTTTCACAGAAAAACGATTATGCATAATAATAACACAGTTACACAACATAATAATTTGTGCATAATGGCAGGAAGCACCGAAAAACCGTTAGGTTATGGAGGGTTCGGTCTGTGTCCTTGGACGTAAAATTCGGGATCCTAGAATCAAGAAAATTTATCGACGAAAAATCAGATTAAAATTACTTCGACTATTTCAAAAACAGCTCAGATTGCCGAGTGGTAAGAGCATCCGCCTGTAGAGCTGTAGACTCGGTTTTGACTCCGAATCGGGTCAAACCAATGACTTAAAATTGGTATTCACAACTTCCCTGCTTGACGTTCAGCATTAAAAGGACAGTGTGGAGAACAAGCCGGCATGTTCACTTGTTGTGTTGTCGGGAATGGCACTTGGCGTGATTCTTCCATCTTAAAGTAGTAGGAAGATGGCCGGCACTTCTTAGCGAGCTCGTTACAGCGCTATAATTGCTTTGTCGTGATGGAGGATAAATGTGCGACCAAATCTTAACATTCAACAAGATTTATTTGAGCCAATTTTTAATGCTCACTCACAAATAGATGAATGACATGTATCATTGGCGGGGAGACTGGGAACAGACCTTATGGTCATCGAGTCAAGCAGTCTCCAGAAGCCCAAGCTTTTTTTGTTATCGGTAATTTGTGTTATGTCTTTTGGTTTATCACTTACTGTGAGTAAGCGTTACTGTTTTTCAGAATATTCCTCATTTCCCTGCTGGTACTTCCCCTTTGCACACTCCACAAACCCTGCCTCTTATGCAAGCATTGCCTCATCAGTATGTCCAAGGTCCAGGGCTGGGAAGTTCGCCCAAAACCATGCAAAATACTCCTAGACTTAATCCCAATACACGCCCTGACGCCCCTGTAGCCATAGTACAACCCCTACTACCTGTTACTAATCAAAACAAAGTTGGCGAAATAAAGGCAGTCGTCACTACAATTAAACCAGACGCGCGTACTAATCAAAAAATTGAAGAGATACTTTCAACTGCGGAAGCCATCCGATTAGAACACGATAAATCGGAGCATTTGTTGCAAGATATAGTCAGCAACCAGCAAGTTAAAGTTGAGAAAGCCAACGAAGCAGAACTGCCAGCTCAAAAAGAGTTGCCCGTTCCAGCTCAAGAAGAAGTCGCAGAAGAAGATAAGGCTCGTACTGATAACGTTACTGAAGTGAAAAATGATGCGGATGTAGCCCAAATTGAAATAGCTCCGTCAGTTTCAATTGCGAAAAATCAAAATGACGTCACAACTACTGAAATTACAGAAATTATTGACGATAAAAAAATGGAGCCTGGTTTAACGTCCCCAGACAATCAGGACACTATGACGTCATGCGATCTAATAGTGACGTCAGAATCGCTGGATAGCGCTCCTCCTGCAGCAGTGGATCCACAGGTGTTGGAAGAAAGAGGGGATGTATCTGCACCAGAGGGTCTGAAAACGGATCTGGATGCAAATGAGAAAACGTCAACTCCGCTTAGCAGCGGTGACTCCGCTGTCAATGAACCTGTGGATAAAGTCTTTCCGAAAACTCCAGAAGAAGAAATGGTTGCGGAGCAAGAACAAGAGCTGGACACAAGCAAAGTAAGTCGCAACTGGCAGCGCGGATGTCTGTGGTACTTTGCCTTACTGATTCCTTGACTTTATTTTTGCTCGCCTATCTAGACCGATTCTGACTCATTTGTAGATGCCAAGTTTTTTGTTAAACTTTGCTCTTAAACGTTTGCCATGCCAAGTTATCACGAAGCAGCTCCTTCAAAAACGTTGCAGCGGAGTTAAGCGAGGGCTAAATCCATTATTTGAAGACCACGGCCTGCCCCATTCGTATGCGTGTCTCCTGCAACGGACCGCTCAACCAGCTTTGTTTGATGTCGTGTGTCCTTGTATTGTGTGCGTAAGCTATTGTGTGGTTTGTATTTGCAGTAGGTTTACGCGATTCTTGATACTAGAGAATTTTTTTTGTTCCTGTGTGCGTATAAAAACGCAAAATTACCTTAACTTCTAATTTCTTTTAACTAAATCACCGGTATTTTTACAGGCAGTTTCAGAAATAGTGTCGCAGGCCAGCGTAATTATTAAATCCAGAGATGATGTCATCATTCAAGAAGAAAAGAGTGAACAAGGTGTCTCAGAGACACCTGAAATAACTGAAGTCGATGGTACGTACTCTAGAAACAATCTTGTGCTGTCAATTTTTGACGACAAAGGCGGCAAAAAGCCCATCGACTTTTTACATTACGATGAAGTTTTCTACACTGCAATGAAAAAAATTATTGTGGCGTCAAAGATATTTTTCTAGCAGAAGACACGAGTTTTGGCTCACGACTAATGACATGTGGCTGGGGTAGTTGGGCAATGGGCATACGAAATGATTTCTTTCCAAAATTTTTTCACAGTACGATATAGGGTTTGGACACTTACCATCTTTAGCAATAAGTACTTTAATCCACCCAGCATAGAGGTGGCTCTCGCTTTTCTTGGATAACCGTGGTAAGTGTTTTATAAAGTTCCATACTGCACAAATTTCACAGTCACACTCAACTTTAATTTGATTAATGTTTAAGATCAAGCAAATTTGAACAGATTTTGAAATTAAGTTTCTGGTTCTTGATTTTATATTATTGACTTTGACATTTTTGTTCTTGCAGCGGTCCCGGAAGAGCAGCCATTATCAGATAGCGGCAAGAAAGTATATGGTCGAGAATTTTTGCTTCAATTTCGTTTCCATAGCTCCGCGATGGAAAAACCAATCGATTTGCCGCCTATCGACGAAATTATTATGGACAGAGTAAGTTTAGTCATGGTCGGTTTGCATAAGTGTTCCTAGTTGGAAGATTGAAGGAAGTAACAAGCATAAGTTGTCAATTTCTTTTCAGCCTCCTCCTAAATCGAGCGTCTCTTCTGCTCCTCCATCTTACTACAGAGATGGTCCGGATTTCGCTCCTTCCTGGATGAGACAAGGCGGACAAAGAGGAGGCAGAGTAAGTACCGCCACTTGCTAACTCAAATTTTTGTACTACCATTTGTTCTACTTAATAATTTTTTTTTCAGCAATCTTCTCGAGGTTTGAGACCAGGGCCACCTCGTCAAGGTTACCAAGGTGGGTATGGGGGACAGATGAACCCACCTAAAGTGATTACAAAATCAATACAGAAAGAACCAGAATTAAACAAAGCGGAAAACGCGTGGAAGCCGAGCAAATTGGAATCTAAACCGGTAGGCAGCGTTGCTTCCGAAGAAGAACAGACAGAGGTAAGGTTATACGTTTTTAGTGTTTTTTGACCCTCGTCACCGGTGATGCTTGTATTTTAAAAACGATGAGTGATTAGGTCTTAAACTCGTTGAGAATTTTTAAGCTCCGCTATTTCTTTCCAATTTTTGACTCTTTGGCAGTTGCTATAACCGTGTCTTTTCATGATTGATGTTTGTTTTTACTGTCATGACGTAACGAAGAGGTGTTATACTTGTACGTTTCTGGTAGAATAATAAGGATTCTTTTTGATTTTGGTGCTTGTTGATAAATTCTCACGCAATGATAGCTACAACAAGGAATCATTATATGAGGACGAATGGCTTGAAGCATATTGAACCACAACCGAATGACTTTAAGATTTACAAAACTACGACCTACCACCTAATGATGGTAGCAAGACTTTAAAGAGATTCACTGTAACTAACTCCTTACCCCTTTGTATATATATATTGAACACCTATCTACACCGGTGTTAGTGTTATGTTAGAATAGTAACTTTAATGTTAAATTTTTACGTCGATCTCCTCTGTTTAATTTCAGTAATATTTTTTCCTCTGTCTAATTTCACTAAAAAGGTTTGTAAGCCTATACCATTGAAAAAAATATTTTTTTATTATACCAGGAAATTTTGAAAACGGTTCGTTCGATCTTGAACAAGCTGACTCCGCAGAAATTCACACCACTCATGCAGAAATTCAGGCAGCTTCCTATAAATACCGAGAATCGGCTCCGTGAGGTCATCAATCTAGTGTTTGAAAAAGTGGGTTTTCTTCTGTTGTGATCTCTTCGGTTAATCATTTTCATTTCATTTAGGTGCATGTCCTCCTATTTTGAAAAAGCGATCAAAGCGCTTCTCGAGCTCGCTTACGAGCTGCAGCCATCTTTCTACCACTTCAAGATGAGTAATCCCGCTTAAGTGCGTTCCCAGACGGAACAACCAATAATCTTGGTTTTCCGCACTGTCCCTTTAATGCTGAACGTCATGCAGGGAAGCTGTGAATACTAATTTTGAAGTCTTAGGTTTGACCCGACTCTGAATCAAACCAAAGTCTACAGCTACGAAGACAGACGCTCTTACCACTCCGCCATTTCACCACATGCGGTTAACAAAACAAAAGACTGTGCTGAAATTGGATCGGGGTGTAATGTTTTGATCTGCACGCGTGTGAAACAGCCCAGTATTTACTTAGGTTGCAGCCCCAGAAACATTTCTTCACTATGTTAGTGGTTCTTAATTTTTTTGATTGCATAGTTCTTGAGAAAAAATGGGCTTAAGCATAAAAACAGCTTAAAAGCTGTCTTTTTTTTTTTTTTATGAAGGGGCATAAAATCACCCACTGAAAATTTAATGACCACCGCCTTATGTTACATTATGAACGACTTTTCGTAAACATTTTTTGCTTCAGGCCATCGACGAGCCGAACTTTAGTGAAGCTTATGCGAACATGTGCCGCACCATGTCGCAATTTAAACTGATGGTACCAGGCGCTGCGAGCCAGGGGGGTGCTCCCACTGGGACGGTGGAGTTCCGCAAAGTTCTTCTCACTCGATGTCAGCGAGAATTTGAAAAAGACCGGACTGCTGAAGACAAATTAAGTGATCTTCGAAAAAAAGTGGAAGAAGAGAAAAATCCTGTAGGTTTTTTTGATTGCTTAGTTCTTTTGTAGAATTTGATGCTAGAGACGCTTTAGATCTGATTGATCAGAATAATCTGTGCCATGGTGACAAGTCAGGTGAATGTGTTATGCAGCATTCTCTATTTTTTATGCATGTTTTCGTTCTCGGGTTTTGGTATAATTTTATTTATAATTCGGTTTCATTTTTAGAAGATACGTATTGTTTTTTTTTTTTTTGTAGTTGCATTTAATTTGCGGCTGAGTTTCGTTTTCTTAACACTCTTCTTGTAAGCTGAAGCGTGTTACACGATAGCGGTGCTCATCCTCACAACTTAAGATTTAAGCAACACAGCTAAGAACACAAAGGGTGCTGCCGTGGGAAGTCACTAGCCGGTCCTCCTAAACACCGCAAAGGACCTCAAATTGACGTTCTGAACTCCGCAAACAACTACAAAGGACTTGGAACTATACCATAACAAAGAACGACAAAGGACTTTGAATTAGGGTTAGATTAAGGTAGGGGGTTTTAGGGTCCTTTGTCGTACTTTGCGGTGTAGTACATCAAGTTGAAGTCCTTTGTCGTCCTTTGCGGTGTTTAGTAGGACCCGTCACTAGCAGCAGTTTGCATGTTGCTTTCTTTCACAGTCGCCGGCCACCTTTCTACCGCTCTGAGATGGGAAAACTTGCTAAAATAACTTTTGTTCATAAATTTGTAGTTTCGGTTAAGCAAAATCTGCCGTTTAGTATACAGGTTGAAGACATCGCTAGTGGTGCGGGAGGTCTAGGGTTCGATTTCTGGGTTGGTCAGATCGAACATGGTGTCGCCAACAGCTCGCCACGGCTCTGTTTTTCTTCGGATCCATGTTGTCCGGACGCTTGTCGTCGTTTGGCGGGGCAACTCTTCCAAGACAGATGGAAGGACCAAGGCCGAGGGTTTATCCTTTTACCACCCTGGCCACCAAACTGCTTGGGTCAGATGCTGACTGTAAGAGACTTCAGCCAGCATCTTGTTTCGTCATCCAAAAAAATTAGACCAAACATACCTCGGAGTGCTCGATGTATGGGACACTGTGAGATGATGTGATCTGCGGTTTGTTCACTGGCACCACACTCACAATTTGTTTGAGGATGGAGACCCCATTTGTACATGGACGAACAGAAACGTCCAACACCAAAACACAGACGGTTGAGCTTGACCCAGGCTGCCCTGGGCAGACCCATACCCAAGGGTCTGGTGCTAGCCTTGGGAATGAAAGCGTGGAGTGGCGATGCGTTAGCAGAGTACTCCATGTCCCATTTCGTGTTCGTCCACTGGGCTGCACGGACGTCCATCTCAGAAAGACTGTCTAGTAATTTCCGAGCAGCTGGTACAAATGAGCGTCTAGATTTCAATCTCTCCCTACATACGTCCTGTAACTCGTGAAACTGACCATGTAAAATGTGGTCAGGGTCCAGGGAGCTGCGGTTGGCTAGGGAGAGTGTCGCTCCTTGGCGGCGAAGCTCAGCTGGCTGGATGCCTAAAAGAACCGGAAGGTAGACCGATGGAGTGGGACGCAGGCATCCAGTGACAATGCGCAAGGCGTCATTTAATACACTGTCGATGAGGCGTGTGTGCGCGCTGCGGCACCAGACTGGTCGCAATACTCGGCAGTCGAGTAGACCAGAGACAGGGCAGCTGTGCGCAATGTTTTGGCGCTGGCATCCCTACCTGTTTCCGCAAGTCTCCTCAACAGTGAGACGCGAGCACATAGCTTCTTGCGCAATGCTTCCAGGTGAGGACGATATGTGAGCGATCTGTCCAGTTTGACCCCAAGATAAGTGGGAACTGGACAGAAAGGTAAGGTCTTACCGATGTTACAGACCTTAAGCTCACGCTTGGCCTCTCGATTGCGGAGGTGAAAGGCCGCCGTCACCGTTTTTATTTAGTGTGACTTAAGCTTCAGTCCTCAGGTCAGGAGATATTCCGAGAGTTTAGTCATATCCTGGCTTAGAGTCCTTTCCAACTTCTTCCAATCTCCAGATGTATGAAGTATCGTCAGGTCGTCGGCATAGGCAAACTTCTTGGAGGTTATGGAGGGGACATCATATGTGTAGATGTTGAAAAGGAGGGGGGCCAGGACCGATCCCTGGGGGACGCCGTTTCTCAGGCGTCGTAACCTGCTAGGCTTGCTGTCGCCAGTTGTAAGGGTGAAGCTTCTGTTACGGATAAGCTCCATAATCATACGGACCATGTACTTGTCCGGCAGAAGCCGCAACAGCTTGCAGGTGAGGCCACGGTGCCAGACAGTGTCATAGGCAGCTGTCAGGTCGATAAAGACGGCACCGGCCTTCTTTTTCGCTTCGAATGCATTCTCAATGCTTTGCGTGAGCAAAGTGACTTGATCCACGGTGGATCTTCCGCGTCGAAAACCCGCCTGTTCTCGTGGGAGCAGAGGGTCAATAAGAGGTTCGACGTGGGCGTAGATAAGTCGCTCAAGAATCTTGTAGGGAACACAAAGCAAGGAGATCGGACGATAGCTCCTTGGGTCCTCCACGGGTTTCGAAGGCTTTGGGACCGCTACTGTTAGCGCCCTTTCCAGATCTTAGGAATTTTGAGGTGGTGCAGGCAGGAAGATAGGAAGCCACGTAGCCAAGATTTTAAGCCGGCTCCAGCATGGATTATTAGCTCCGGGCAAATGGAATCAGGTCCCGGAGCCTTGCCTGGTTTTAAATGTTGAGGGCAGCAGCGAACTCCCGATGGGAGAAACTCCCGGAGACATTCGTAGGATGTAATGGATCAGCCCTCCAAAGGTCAGACACTTCTTGTAAAACGAGCCGAGATGAGCGCCGATTCACACCTTCGTATTTCCCGTTTTTAACCAGCTGAGAAACAATAGCACCAGCTGAAACGGGACATTGACGAGGGGATTGTCGTGACCTACAAGTCAAGTTGTTTATAGTATTCCATGCCAGCCGGCTGGAGTGCGAAAAGTCAATATTGCGGACCGTCTCTGACCAGCGATTTCTCCGCTTCCCGTCGAGCCTTGTGAGTAGGGCTATGGCAGCCCTATCCGAATCAGAGCCCTCGGGTGACTGCAGGAAATGCTGATAGAGGTCTTCACACTCCGTATCCCAGCAAGGTATGTGGTTTGATCGTCGACCACGAGAGATGCATTTCTTCGCCGCAGTGCTTATTACCTTGCAAAAGCACTGGTAAACGTGATCGATATTATGAGATTCAGGTGTCGGTACACTCTTGGCCAGTTTGTTGGTTAGGTTAGAATAGTGGTCCCAGTTGGCCTTGCGGAAGTTCCATCGCTTTACAGGCTTGCTCGGTTTGGGATGAGCAAGTTTGGGTGGACTTATAAGCGAGGGTCGGTGTTGTGACCTTGGGAACTTTCCCAAGATACGTCTGTCAGGTAAGCGACTGTCCAAATCGACACTGGCAAATGCAAGATCTGGGTTGGTGTCTGTTTTCTAGCGGCCAGAGTGGAAACTGGCGGCCTCCTTGGGGCTGTATAGCAAGGTGAAGTTGTTGGCACTGGCCCAGCCAGGCATTCACCATCTGGATTGCTATTATCGTAGCCCCAGTCAGCATGGTGGCAGTTGAAGTCGCCAGCATAGAGGCAGAGATGTGGGAATGCTGGAAGATCAGATGCTTGCATCTGTGTTGGAGGGGGTTTGTAGACGTTGACTATTTTGTAGTTATCAACATCCACGTATACCCATTCGATCTCCGATGTTGATGGAGACTTGGTCGATTAGGATCCACTTCAGACGCTCATGGACAAACGTAGCAAGATCATGCTTCCTGCTCAAGGAAAACCCAGCTAAATGGTAGCTCGGAAGAACTAACCTTTCTACCGAGGTGCAATGGGTTTCCTGTAAATGGATGACGAGTGCCTCACACTGTATCGCATATCGCAAGATGATGCAACACGCTCATCTTGCTTGCAGTGAGGCCTTCGATGTTCCGTTGGAGAATGCTGAGCTTTTGGAACTTGATGACGGTGCGCCGAAGATGCGCAATTGCGCAAAGCCCCCTCCTGAAAAGGACGTTTGCCATTGCCCAGCTTGAACATCGTTAGGTGTCCCGCCGTTAAGGCAGATTCGGTATCTGTCAGCCAGATTAGAATAGCGTAGACAGAGTAACGCTCCAGGCTATGGGAATGCATCTGCCATCCGGAGCAGATGCTGAGACGCGGATATGGGCCCCGCCACTTGTTACACGCTTCGGCGTAGCGTGATCATGACGTAGATTTGATTTTTTGTGTGTTTGCTCATATTGTATCTTTTTAGGAGTTGAAGCAACAATACAAGGAAGATTTGGAATATGCGGAGTCCAAAGATCGTCGCCATATGCTTGGAAACATTCGGTTTATTGGAGAACTCTTCAAACTGAGTATGTTGACGGAGACAATCATGCACAACTGTGTGATGGCCTTGTTTAAAAGAAGGGACGACGAATCTCTGGAGTCTTTATGTCGACTTTTAACGACTATTGGAAAAGATCTCGATCATGTCAAAGGAAAGGTAGCGATTTTCGATAATTAAAGATTATGCTATTATCTGCATTTAACTTTGTCTAATGTTTATTAAAAATAATGAAATTGCTTTTAGCGTGTGTAGAGCGATTAGTCATTAAACTCGCATCCTTTATTTTTCTTTATAATTTTCAATTTCATCCTCGCAATTTAAGATTTTCTATTTGAATAAGATACCCCTGATGAACCCTACCGGATGAAACAGACTGTCGGGTTTTGATATTTTAATTTTTAACATGATGTGCTGAAGTAAATATAATTTTCAATTTCTATATATGGTTGTGTAGTTACGATGTCTGTTGGTAATTTCTGATTAAAACGTACTGAACTTCCAATTCGGTAATTTTATGTTTTCTTTTTGCATTATTTTATTCCTCTCTATCTTAACGGTTTAATTTTATACCCTATTATATTTCCCTGCTTTTTTTGTGGTTATTTTCCTTTATAGGGAAATTGTTTTTTTCGGTTTAGCCTGTTCTATGTTCTAAGATGTTACGTCATAAAAAAAGAAACAAGCATTGCGACTGCTCACTTAACCAGGGTGATTTCTGTAAAACCGTAAGAGCTACATTTCTTTTTATAAAAGTAAAACAAGTTACAATGACGTTATCTCTCCCATTTTTTGCGATTTGGCCACCCAAAACAATAGTAAGAATTTGTTAACACATTTTTAAAATGTTCTCCAGCAGAACTTTTTTCTTGCTTATGACTTACGTTTTACCTCGTTATATCGATAGTTTTATATTGCAGCAACGCATGGATCAATACTTTCAACAAATTGATAAGATTATCAAAGAAAGAAAAACATCTTCGCGTGTTCGATTCATGCTCAAGGACGTGGTGGATTTGAGATTGGTAAGCATGTTTGGTTTCCAGATTCGTTTTGGTGAAGTTCTACCGTTTTCGAACTGGCGTAGGCCTTTTCCTCAACTAAGCACAAATGTAGTCGGATGCAAGTTGTGAGCTTGGTTCCAAGGAGCAAAGTTCCTACAGTGATATTGTCCTACCCCATGTACCCCTGTCCTAACTGGGTCGGGTTTTTAAGTACTGTAAAGGAGTCCGTACTCAGCAGGCTGTCTAACACCTGCCCGAAAGTGTGACGGTTTCAATCTTTTTCTTAAATCATCCTTGATACGGAGAAGGTTAGACGATCTACTGTTTGAATGAAAATTGCTACGGCCGATGAAGCAGTGATAACATCTGTGATCAAATACCGACAATAGAAAACTCTCAATTTCTGCATTTCCACCTACCAAGTTTTCTTTTACTAAGTAGCACATTTTCACATACAGTGGAAGAGCACTTCTGCAAATAATCTTATTTTAATCAAGTGTTTTCTCAACTTGGCAGTCCTTGTTTACGTTTTTGTAGAACACTTGGGTACCCCGAGCTATCAAAGCCCAAGGCCCCAAAACAATCGATCAAATTCACCAAGATGCGAAGGAAGAAAAAGAACAAAAGGCTGCCGCGGTGGCTGCTGCAGCTGCAGCGGCCCCGGTTAAAAATCAGGTAATTTAATACGAAGTTATGTAAATTCAAATTCAGATCTGCAGAATGTTAATTCAATGCAGGGATGGGAAACTTGTGGTGCACTGCAGGCCACATCAATTGCATGATGTTGATTTTACAATGATTTGAATAGTTGGTGTTGCATTGGAAGACTAACATTTTCGATGCTATAACTTGGCATGGGCCACATTAGAAAACAAGCGGGTTCCAGGTACTAACCCATCCCTGATTTAATGCTTGCACTTCAGATATAGCGCCTTTTTTAACTCTGTGTATTTCTCTTTTTCTTGCGAAGGTTTTTTTTATATTATTTTCCGAGTTACAATAAATAAAAAATGTTTCTTTCAACTCTTGTTCATTTTTGTAATTTTCGACTTCATTAATTTTCTATTCTAGTCTCGAGGTGGAAGAATGGGCAGCAGAGGTAGCAACCCACACGGTAATCAAGATGAAGGATGGACGAAAGTCCAGAAACCAATGCGAATTGATCCACAAAAAATGAAATTTTCATCAAAAGTAAGTTTGCTGCCTTCGTTTTTAATCTTTGATAAAAATAACGTGAAAAAGTGTTTAGTTTTTTATTGCCGGTCAGCTCAGTTAAACACATGGCCATCGGCTCGGAAGGTCTAGAGTTTAATTCCCGATACGGGCAATGCGAACACAGTGTCGCCAACGGCTCGCCTCCGCTGCGACGTTATCTCGGAGCTGTGTTGCCCAAGCGCTAAGCCGCGGAGATGGTGCCCACCACTCGTACACGCTTCAGCGTAATACCGCGAGTATAATCATAATTTTTTTCCTTTTGCGGAAATTTTATGAAAACGAATTTATGGGTTTAATCTTTTTACTGTACTGAATTTGTCTGTGTTAATAAAGCGAGCCTGCTTTGTCCTTTTTCTTGTTAGTGTACTTTACAACCTAAGGATAGTTTTGGCGAAAAAGCTATCATTTGAAATCTCACTTGCTTTTGCTCAATACTTGTAAATGAACTTTGTTTTACGTAAGATGAAATTTGGGGAAGTAATGAAGTAAATTTTTTTGCCATTTTGTTCCACTGTGGATAATTTGCTATGGTTAGTAAACCGTTTTTTTTTTTTTTTTGATTTGCAAACATCTTCACGTTTCTAGACTCAATTCGACGAATCCAATGTAACCCTTGGACCAACCCGTGGCAAACTGGGCTGGAAATCCGGAAGCGGTTCCTCCGCGACTCGAACTGGATCTTCCGGATCAGGAGGATACTCGGGTCGGGATGCTCTGGATGGAATCGCTCCCCGTTCCTCCACTCCGACTACAATGAACCGCTTCTCAGCTCTTGGAGGACCTGGGAATCCGGATTATTCTCAACGTGGATACGGGAAGTAAGTCGGTGTTTTGAACTTTGTTAAACAAAATTTTCTGCTTGCACCTGATCATGCCAAAACTTTTTAGTTAAGCTTATTGCAAATGTTCATAGTACCTGAAAACGTGACATTATTGTCGAAGTACTTAGTTACGAATTGAAAACTTGTTAGGGTCTCAAGTCAGGAGCGAACAAAGAACGATTCTCGTGGTTCGTCTGGATCAGCAAGAGGAGCAGGGAGGGAGGAGAAGCAGTCTGCTGTCGATGTTGTACGGAGGTGGACTTCTAGTGAAAAGAAGCAAGCTGCTGTCGGAACAGGTCGGTCCTACAGGAATTATAGACTTTTTGTGGGATAAGTTTCTTGTCATTGTTGTTTGTAAGAACATGCCTGAATCCTGGACTAATAATGCCGATCTTGGTTAAGATATGTTTTTAAGCAACATTACTTTTTACAGTTGGGTCAATACTGAGTTGTTAAGTGCTACCCAATGCAGTTATATTTAGCATTAAATCAGGTGTTTTTAAGAAAAATGGTAAGTGCCCGATATACAAAGGATGCTGATTTTTATCAGAAGTTTTCATGATTGTAGAGACTCGAATTTCGTTCTAGGAACCCAAAATCGGATCCTAAATTGCCGAGAGTAGCTAAAATTCATCAAAATTATGTCCTTAAACGTCTTTCAAAAAAACAACTATATATTGAGGAATAACTTTTTACAGAAACTCCTCCTTCCAAACCTTCACTTAATGCTCCGGAGGCTAAAGTCGATGTTGCCGTGGTTGCGAAGAAGGTTGAAGCGATCATCCAAGAATACCTATGCATTTATGACGTCAAGGTACGTTTTTTTTTAACTCTTATTTTTTCGCCCGTTTACCCTTATTTCTATTTCAGGAGGCAGGCGAGTGTTTTGAGGAGCTTAAACTCCCGTCTTCTTCTCAGCACCTGATTGTGAAGACGTGTCTAGAATCCACGCTTGAGAAATCATCCGGAGATCGAGATTTAGTCGCCAAGCTTTTAGCGACTCTCGTCAAAAACGGGAAAATATTTCCGGACCAATACATTAAAGGGTGAGTGGGGGATATGTTTTTTATCTATGAACTTTTAAAAAATTCTAAAAATCAAATGTTCATCATACTCGCGGAATTACGCCACAGCGTGTAGCGAATTGGCGGGGCCCATCTCCACGGCTTAGCGCCCGGCAACACAGTTCAAAAGAAACGTCGCAGCGGTGGCGAGCCGTTGGCCGCACTGTGTTTGATTTGACCGCCCCGCGAATCAAACCTCGGACTTCCCAAGCGATGTCGTTACCATTGCGCCAACTAGAAGTTTTGGAAATACCAGTCAGACAAAGTCGTTATATCAGATTATCGTTGCAGTCTGTTCATATTTAGTAGCAAAGCAAACAAGTCAAAAAATAATAAAAATCGAATAATCTTCATAGTCGTGATATTCCGCCGAAGCGTGTAACGAGGGGCGGGCCCATATTCGCAACTTAAGCACCTGAGCAACACAGCTCCGAAGAAACGTCATTGCGGTGCGAGCAGTTGGCGACACTGTCCGATTTGACCAGCCAGGGAATCAAACCCCAGACCTACCGCACTGAAGTAATGTCTTTAACAACTGTTCTAAAAACAATAACTACATGTGATAAACTGCCGACTAAAAGAAGACGGAGACTCATAAAGTAGCCATTGCAATCTTGAAGTGAATCAGCTACTTAGGATTGTTGATGTAGTATGAAGAGTATAGAGATGCAGATTGTTGAACAAAACATTTTTGCATACTGCTGATTAAATCATCTTTTTTTAGAGTCACAAATAACATGGAGCTTGCCATTGATGTTGAAATTGATCTGCCTAAGGTGTGGGCATGTTTGGCTGAGCAAATTGGCTCGATATTCACCGAATCAGGCGGAAAAATTGCGCTCCATTCCTTAAAAGAAATGACTCGACCTCTTATGCAAGCAAAGAAAGCTCATCTGTTTGTTGCGGAGGTGTTAAAGAAGTTAATCCGACATATGGTGGGTAGTTTAATTTTTCTGCGTGCGTATTTTGCTGAGTGTACTGTATCTGGTCATTGAGCTAGCTTAGTGTGGTAAGTTCGTGTTTTTTTTATTTTACGAATGTGTGTGATGGTTTGAATTTTGCTTGTTTGAGTTTTATAGTTAAGTTTTGTATTTTTTGCTAGTGTTTTTCGTCGGATTGTATTTTGCAAATTTTGTGCGTGGTAAATGCTGTAAGCAATCGTGTTATCTTTTTGCATACTTATGTGTAATTTTATGAGTGTACTAAGAGACTTCTGTCTTCCAGAACATTGACTCTGCTGTGCAATATTGGAAGTTGTCCAATTTAAGTTTGGATTTCTTCATGAAGTCTGCTACTCCATCCGAAATTATGGAATTCGCTGAAAAACAAGTTAGTTTCAAGTTGCAGTATTTGCATTCATATTCGTAGGGAATTTTTACCCTGTCCACAATCCACATGTCTTTTCTTTTGGCTTTCTAATTATCTTCGTTTAATACCAGCTAACGCTGATTCTGTAATTGTTTACACGAGAAACTGCTGGGTTAGTTATGATGATTTGATTGAGGAAGGGCAATTCCTGTGATATTCCAACTTATTCCTTTTAATGGCAGAAGATAACTGTTTGGATTGACGTCTGTTCGAATAAAGCAACTTGTGGTGATGATTTTAGATTGCATTCGAGGAGATTTGATGTAATACCGCAAATTACCGCACTAATAGTTGATTAAGCTCTAAGCAGGGTTTGGTGATCTGCTTTATCTTAGCAATTCCAATTTATTTGTCAGGGTTTAGAAGATTTTTACAATTTGAGCGAGCAAGGAGAGAAGCCTATTCAATCGCAGTTTGACCGATATTTGTCAAACATAAGCAAGCAATTAAGCTTACATAAAGAAAACGAGCCTGTGGTTCACTGGATCGAAGAAAATATCTCGCCCGATGAAAAATTAGGATCAGATTTTATTCGAGCACTTACCACGGCAGTATGCGACAGTGCTATTAATCAAGGTAAGTTTGCTGGTTGTGTTATGCCTCCATAGTTAATAGAGCCCTGCACCCCGCAAATGTTGACCCCCTACACATAACCCTCTAGAGATTGGGATGTGGGGAATGGCGAGGTGGCGAACTACATAGCCTGAACGAGAGTGGGATATGGTTGTAATAATGAAACCAAGCACCACCAACCACTCCGTCCTTTGTAAAGGTTGTTGAATGTATATTTAACTTCAGAATAGATTAAGATGGATATCATGTTGATTTTAAATCTTGTCTTTTTAACGGTGTAAGGATTAGTTGGTCTTGTAGTTAAAGACCTCGATATTGGTGCGGGAGGTCGTAGGTATGATTCGCGGGATGTCAAACCGGACACAGTGTTGCCATCGGCTCACCGCTGCTACAATGTTTCTTCGGAGCTGTGCGTTGCGGAGATAGCCCTGCCACTCGTTAACACGTTTCATCAAAATGCCGTGAGTATAATGAAGATTTGATTTTTGTTTTTAGGAAACCAGAACATCGAATTGGACAAAAACGTTTTGAGTCTTCGTTCACTTTTGCTTAAGCGTTATATAAATGACTCGATGGAACTGCAAGCCTTGTATGCACTGCAGAGATTATATGTTAGCTGGGAGCAACCTCCGAGTAAGTGCACTACACAGTAAACGAATGTTTTGTGCTGATTTTAAGTGAGAGTGTAGCTTTTTGTGAAGGAATGCCTCTTCAATGCGGAGGCACTTAAAAGACTGTTCAGTGCCTAGCTAGTTGAAAATTTTTGTCTTAAACTGTGCTACATCACGGCTTATATCTAGCAATAGTTAGTTAGTAGTTACTAGTCCGATGTGTTTGAATTGCAACACACTTTCATGAGGTGTTTTTCCGTCAACTCCTAAATAACAGCTCTCCAGCCCATTCTATCCTGCTTTATTGAATTTGGTGGGTGGTCAAGGACATCTAAGATGCTCTATGGTCTAAGCAATTCATTTTCGGTCTCCTTTTAGCTCTGCTCCCATCGATCATGCTTTGCAGTGCACAGTTACCCTGTCCACATGTCCCTTTTGGCCCACGGTTCTGGTTCTACTTTTTGCATCATAATTAATCCATTTTTGATGATGTCATAAACACTTCTAACTAAGACATCAAAAAATTGATTATGATGCAGATATTAGAACCAAGGACCGTGGCCCAACTGGGCCTAATTCCCACGGAAATTGGACGTGTGGACACAGGGTAAGTGACGAAGTGTATCGCATAACGTATGATGTATAACATTCTAAGTCTAATCTAATGAGTTATTTGAACAAAAGCTATGTTTCTTATTTTGCACTTTGATGAGAGTAACTGCCTATAGAGGCTTATATGGCGATGCCAGTCACGCGATACACATATCAAAGTGCGAAATGGTTAACAATCTTGATGTAAGCATTCTCCGTTCAATCTTCATGTTTTAGTATTTTTCTTTTTCAGATATTCTCAAGTCTTTCTTTTATCTTCTTTACGATGAAGATGTGATTTCAGAACAAACTTTTTGGAAGTGGAAAGAAGAGGAAAATCCTGAAGAGTTAGAAGGAAAAGGAGTTGCAATTCTCTCCGCCACATCATTTTTTACTTGGCTTCAGCAAGCAGAAGCAGATAGTGATGAATAAATAGGAGAATAAACTGCTTAATATTGTTTTAATTTTAAGAAAAATCACTATTTATTTCTGCGTTTATTAATATTGTTAAAAGGCACAATAGCTGATAAAATATCTTTTTGGCGGCCAAAACTGATCTTTTTGTATGCTGCGTTGTAGGCCTAATCGATAACTTTGGTTCATTTTGAGTAGTAATATTTGATCAAATTGAACCAAAAAATATGCCTGCTGCTTATATTCTGGTACCCTCGTCCTTGTATAGCTAGTTAAGTTAGATTAATGCATTAAGATTAGCAAAGACGTGTCTGCTGACTTTGTGTGTAGAGTTATACTATTTCTTGTCAGTGTTGAATGAAATTTGATTTGTGACCATGCAAGGCATGTCTGTTCTAGTGAAGGTCGTTTTTTTGTTTGTTCGATTAAGACACGATTTTTGCTCAAGACACCTCTGCCTCGGATGCGAGTTTTGTAAATTAAGCAAATTTGCAGACCCAGTGTTCTTACAGGAATCCAAAATCCTGCCTCTGCTTCTTTCGTTGTATATTGGAACCTGCTTTGGTCTTATAATGTCCAAGTCTTGCAGTCAAGTGCAAATACATCTACATTATGTAAAAGCGTAGTGTTTTGCGCGAGAAAGTGGGTGTGACTGGTGTAGGCAGGGGCAGCGACATCGGACAGTATCGCGACATTTCCGAATTCGAAGCTGTTGCCCAGGCGCAAGCTGCGCAAATGGGTCCGCAACTCTTCGCCTTAATCCCGCGAATGTAGTGAAGAATTGATTTTAGTGTTATTGCCAGTTTTGCTGGATCATTGATTGATTTCATCCTTCTATCACCAGAAAGCGGCGTAGGCGCTATGCATAGGACGAATCCAGACTCGCTTAGGAGTTGCCTTTGTTTCCAAGCTTTCCGGTTGAATTTTCTTTAATTTGCTGCTTGCCAGATTCCACCAAGCATCATCGTAAAGCATCTTATCCAAGGACGCAACGAGACTAGGTTGGGAGTTGAACCATCAACCTTGCGATCATGGTCGTAACAACGACGTTCCAAACCCCTGCGCTACGCTGCCGACAGTAGTTAGTTAAATGAACAGGAAGACTTGACTAAAAGTTGTCATTCTTTTGATTTGCAATCACCATAACGATGTGGTGTTGAAAAATTAGTTTTGTTGTCGGTATTGTGACCCTATGAGTGTAGAGCCGATGTTGAATAGTTGCCACAGATCAATAGTCTCACGGTAACGGAAGTAGGCTTCTTCCCTGTTTGTGGAAATCTCATTCACAAATTATTACTTAGTTCAGCCTTAAAATGGGAAATCAATTCTTGAATTGGGGAAAGAGCTTCAAAGTGCAGCAGGCTGCAATCAATCTGTGATGCGGGTAATGTTCATTTGAGCTCACGTTAATGTTTCTTTAGCCTCTGCATGCGTCACGCTGATGCCAAAAATGAATCCTCAGCCGACTCTTTAAGTCAAGAATGAGGAACCTGCGGCCCGCTCAAGTTTTGAATGTGACCCGCGTCAGAACTTTGTTAAGTGTACGACACACCAGTGGAATAGAAAACTTTAACTAAAAACTGCTTCACATTCAATTACTTGCTATATTTGTGACACAAAAACCGCGCAAAAGTCTCTGATTTTACGATAAAAAATAACTCACCTTAAATGATTACGTAGTCAATTTGTGACGTAAATTTGTGTATTTTTAAGGCGAAATTTACAACTAATGAGTAAATGTGGCCCGCTGAAAATATGCGATCAATGTGGCCCGCTAAGCTTTGCCGGTTCCCCACCCCTGCTTTAAGTTATCACGACGCCATTATTGCGTTGGAGCCATAGGTGTTGGAAACGGGGAGATCCTGACCCCTTCACTTTTTTTTCAGGGGGTGCTTAATTTACGCTTTTATTTCTACAATATTGCCTCTGCATGAATGTGTTTGAAACTTAGTAGGCCTACCATCGAAATTAAAACCCAGGAAAGAGCATTAATCCAGAGATAACTTCTTTAAAATTTCGTTTTTGGGTTGGAGGGAACAGAAACTAGAAGCAAGAGCCGCTGGTCTGAAGCCCACATAAATCGGACATATGCCACATGTGGACAGGCTAAACATGAGTTGTAGATAGGGTTACTATATTTACAAAAGAAAAATTCCGGATAGGCATGACTACTTTTCATGAGACCAAATATATCCGCTACCATGTTTTTGTCACATCGAAATTTGACCAATCAAATTGGCAATGCAACACCAGTGCCGCAACTAGATCAAATGCTCAGGGGGGAGAAGGGCGAAAGAGGCAAAAAGTTTTTTAGGGGGGCAAAATTCCGCATATATTATTAAAGTGTTCGCTGCAACTCATTATTCTTAGTTACTTCTGGAGAGCGGCACAGCAGATCCAGTAATTTTAAAGCAACATGAGGAACTAAAGCGGTTCTAGGGGATCGGGGGGCATGCTCCCTCGGAAATTTGTGGAAAAATCACGTGCAGTAATTGCAATTTTAGTGCTTTATTATACAACTTTTATTTTTATCAAAATTTATTTTTACTTCTGGTTCTGACTTCACCCAATATCAATTATTGTAGCCAAGAAGTAGCTTAGATATACAAGATTGTAAAATTCCGGACAATTGAGCAATTTTTAAAATTCCTCCCGGACGTAAAATTTAACCCTAAATACCGGACATGTCCGGAATTTTCCGGACGGTATGGCAACCTTAATGTAGGCATAGGGCCGGACTTTCGTATAGGCTAAGCAGACTGAAACCTAGGGCCTTGGAGAAAATGGGGGGCCCATCACGAACAATGAAGATCTTTTTTTTTCTCTTCACCGATACTTTTAGTGGAAAACAGAACATCTGAGGACGAGTATACCTTTTTTTTTGCTCATCACTATACCGATATTTTCAGTAAAAACAGAACATCTGTGGACGTGAAAACCTTTTTTTGCTCTTCCAATCAGTGTGATCAAATAACCTAGGGCCTCTCATTGTTTAAATCCGGCCCTCAGGAGCGTGTGCAGAGAGGGGCCATTGTGCCATGCTCCCCCCTCCCTTTCGACTCTGCCTTTTAGTAAAAAAAACAATCAGTTACTAATGGCGCCAAATGACTGAAATATGTTAAATTCTTGTGATGGTTTCAACAGCTTATGACCAGGGGTGGATCCAGAGGGTTAGGATGGGGATACCGTAAAACTGCCAAACTTTGAACAGTTTTTGACTTCATTTTGGTGTCATTTCTTGTGTTCTTATCCAAATCTCATCAAATTGATGTATGTCGGGGGCTCCGAATAGACCTTTCAAAATTTGAAAAAAAATTATTTTTGTGGTTTATTATAATTTTTTTTTTGAATTTTTCGGTGTTCAAAGTTATCTCGAATTTTCGGACAATTTTGAATAGAGACATATTCGTCCTGTTTTTCAATTTTGCTCCACTTACTGCGTTACTTTGATCAGAAATTGGCATTTTAAAAAAGAAATGAAATGAATGCAGGCATAAGCTTGCCGCAAATCGCTCACAGAAGACATCGTTTCACTAAGCATTGGTAGCCTACTCCCAGCAGAATGTTTTACGCAAGAATAACGCAGTATACTGAACAAAGTTTTTTCAGAGACTCATGTTTTTCAATGGTATTTCCTTTAAAGCCCTTTCCACAGTTGCTTGTCTGTCATTAAGGTATTGTCGAGATCTAATTTATCTTGGTTTACTCACATTTAAGGGTCCTATAGCCATTTACGCAAGAGCAAATTTATATTCAGTAACAGCACCGGTATGTCGGTAAACTCGCATACAAATGGCCGGTATTAAAATTTTGTTGTTAACGAAACGCTCAAGACAAATATACGCTCAACTCTAGCTCGACAAAATCTTTTTTTGCCCCAGCCAAGTAGTAGCTAATCACACTCATAAACACCCACAAAAGCAAACATATTAGACTAAAAACTGGCATTGACGTAGCCGAATAAGTTTTAAGTGGTTGTTTTACCGTTACAAAATATCGCAGCGACACGTTAACCTGTTTAAAAACATTTTTTAAAAACTTGAGGGTAAATTTAAACCCCGTTCAAAGTAAACCTGTTGTGACATGAGAGCAGGCCACTCCTAAAAAATTGCGATTTATGAACAAATCTCTCACTTCCCTAAAAAAACTTGCTTGCCATTACGATGCTGACTGAATCCGGACCTTCTCAACAAAAAAATGAGACTACACACCTTATGCGTTGTCCGAACCTGATAAAAGCCAAACCAAGTCTATTCACTACCACATTTTCGCAAAAATGATCTCAAAATTTCTATGAGAAGTGACGCTACCCCCAAAAATTTTTCAACAAAAAAAAAGACACTAATTCAAAGCGACTTGGTTCATATAAGCCTCCTAAAAAGTGTGGGCGCGAAAATTTAATCGACAAAGAAATGGAAGACAAAACAAGTTTGCTTCCGGACTTTTTTGAATTTCGTTCAAAGTTTTCTCGCTGTTCAAAGTTGAGCAGTTTTACGGTATGCATCCTTCCACCACCCATTTTCAAAAATGTTTTTGATGTATACAATTTTTGTATAATTTCGAACCTCTTCGATAGCAACAAGCCATACGCCTTAAGCACGCATAATAAAAATGAGCGAACAAAATACATCATATTTGGCGACGCACTCAGAATTAGGATCAAAAAATTTGAACACGATTTGCCTGAAAGTTATTCAAAAGGGAGTAAAATAGCCATTACAGCACGTAAATTTTCAAATTTTTCCGGGGCAGCATGCCCTCGGACCCCCCTAAAGCTTTTCTTGTGTCATAATCTGCTTCAAATTGGTTCTGTCGAAAAAAAATATCATTGAAAAAATGTGAAAATTTTGCCTCCCCCCCTTCATAAAATTTCTCGCTACGCCACGGCCGCCCTTGGTTGTAGGCGAAAAAATCTGACCACAGGTTTTGGGCCTCCTCACTTTACAAATGCTTCCGCCATCGCTTGTTGGGGTCAAAAGCCTGCTCAATTTTGTCGCTGACCAGGGTATTTCCACAAACACCTTTCAAGTGCAATGCAGTTCGCTAGCAAATGTTGATAAGCAATGAAACAGACGTACCGTCGAGCGGGGCTATTATGAACTGAGGGGCTATTATGAACACTTTCGAGAAAAAAGATAGTTTTTAATTTTGTGGAGAAGTTTTTTGTTCTTTGGAATTATTTTGCAGGTTTTGTTTAAGTATAAAACGCATAGAACACAAGCGATCGTAAAGTATATTTTTCGGAGCGTTTGTTGAGCTATCTTTTTCGCCTTGAAAACTTGGTCTGAAAACCCTTAAAAACACATCAGCGTTAACTTTGGTGTATCAAGAAGATAAGTTTGATTTCATGATAAAAAAAAGTATTTTATATAGTGACACCATTGCTGGTGATGACGTTGCAAGTTGATTTACTTTGGTGTGGTTACACTTTGAAAAATAAATTTGCGAAAATTTTCAAACACCTAGATTTGGAGGTGGCTAGGGGTTATTGTGAACACTGTTATTATCTGTTTTAAAGAGCTGAATTAAATGTAATAGTTTCATTATAATGGACCGGCCATTAGCTCAGTTGCTTATTGCACGCTATCGGTTCGGGAGGTCTAGGGTTCGATTCCCGGGCCGGTCAAATTGGCACAGTGTTGCCAACGGCTCGCCATCATTGCGACGTTTCTTCGGAGCTGTGCTGCCCACGCGCTAAGCCGCGGAGATGGGCCCCGTCACTCGTAACACGCTTCGGCGTAACACCGCGAGTATAATGAAGATTTGATTTTTGATTTTTTGAAATGCATTAGGTCAAACTGCAAAATTTGGGATTGAACACTGTTCACAGAAACCCCATAGTACTTGATCCGGCAAAATTATTCTTTATTGTCTAGCTGTAATGGAAAAATGCCAGTTGCAGAAGATTAATCGAAAAACGCCAGTTGTAAAGACACAGCTACATTTCTCTCTAAATACATTTTCTGCATTATGCAGCAAAAGTTACAGAAGTTGAGCCTACCTGCTGGTAATATCAAAAAAACACCAATGCTATCGCTCTGTTAATCATTTACATGATCAGAATAACCCCAATGGCGGTGCTATTTTGAACAAAAGCACGAAATCAACGCTTGAGAGCTTACATTTTTTTGCTGTTCATAATAGCCCCGGCAGTGGGGTTATTATGAACAACCAGAAAATAGCGGACTAGACTATGAAAAAATGCTTGCAGCAAACCAAAACTTCTTCTGCCATTTCAACAAGATGCAGCTCATAATATTATCACGAACTCGTGAGAAAATGACTTATTTTGCAGTTCGTAGAAACTTTTTTTCGAAAAAAATGTTCAGAATAGCCCCACTTGACGGTAGGCCAACGTCTCGGGGCACATGACAATTTGACGCGGACGATTTGACGCGAACAAACTTGACGCGGCCGACTTGACGCGGACGATTTGACGTGAAATGTGTGAAGGTGGAGGGGAATCGAAAACGAGTTTCCACCCCCCAATCTTCACCGTTTTCCAACCCCTTTAACTCCCTGACCCCTATCGCTATCCATCCCCCCACCCCACCCTCACATATTTCGCGTCAAATCGTTCTCGCGTCGAGTCGGTCGCGTCAAATTTGTTCACGTCAAGTCGTTCGCGCCAAACTGTGTTGCTCCGTACGTTACGTCTTGAGAACTTTTTCCTACAACATTCTGTCTTCTGATAGAGTTGTGGATTTTCGCCCAGCCCCACTCGTTCCTGAGGCTTTTTTCGTTTGTCCTCACTCCTCTCATAGATTTTTTCTGTACAGTTTCTGTCTCCAAAGACCATACCGGTATTACCTTCCTGTTTTCCATAAGAAGGTATAAAGGCTTGTTTACCGATACGCGGCAATGCGACCCCCTAAATTTTTTATTCATTTTATTTTGACGTTGAAGTTTGGTGCGACAACGCGGCAAAATCCACGCGATATTAAGAAATTGTATCTGTACACTTTTTATCACCTTATCAGTAGCGTAGCTACAATGTACGGGGGCCCCCTGCAAGCTTAACTTAGGAGGCCCCACCAGCATTTATTGCTATACAAAAGCATTGATGGTTACGTGTTCAAGTGGTCATTGGCTGAAGATGTACGACTACTGTAGTACGAGTAATGTGATGGCGTCAACCGTCATCATATGTGAACCCTACCAGGCGCCGAAGACTAAGGGGGTCTGGGGGCATGGCCCCCAGCCGCCAACGAGTTTTTACGATTTTCACTTAAAAAAAAACAATCAGTTTAGCATCATTTTTTATCGAATAAGAACATGCAGTGAGTGCAGTCACTACGGACAACGCATAAATATTTTTGCAGCTTATGTCTAAAAGCAGAAGCTTAGATAAAATAAGTGAAAGGAAGCTGCAACCATGATTAGTTTTCAATCACTTATTACAGGGCCAAAGGGGGGGGGGGCGAAAATCTTATTACAGGGCCAAAGGGGGACACCGTGCTCCCCTGTGTGCGCTTCTGCTTCTGCTGCATATTACCGTAATTCACACACTTTCCCCGAACTTTTCAATCACCAAATCACAAAACTTTCTTAATTTGTCACAACAATGCACGAATAAAAATTAATTATCTGGCATAACAAAGGGCAGTATAGCCTATTCATCAATAACAATCGCCGTATTAACGAAAAATGCTGTCGACAGAACTGATTTGCGCTACATTATCCGCATAATTAGCACTTTGCGTTTTGGTTGGGTATAAGCTTACTATACATCGTATGGGGAATTTTCCACTACCACGAAAAATATTGGGGGGAATGCTGCCGGATTATTGACGGAATTCATCCTCCCCCCTGGATTTGCACCTAGTCTCTCAATGATATGCAATCTAGCCCACCCAGTGTACCAAAATCCAAACGTGTTATTGGTATTAAACAAATGACCAGGAAACTAAGCTAAATAAACTGACCAAGTAGAATAAGTCACTTCTTCAAAATTCTGTCAAATTTGATCACATAATTATTTTTATCCCACAGCACTGGTTTACACTCGACACTTTTATGATTTTATAATTTCATTCAAAACAATAAAGATTTCTGATTTTATAATTTCAAGTTAACAGTTTTATAATTACAAGTAGACACATTTTTCTGATTTTATAATATCATTCAAAACAATAAAGATTTTCAAATTTTATGCCTTACGCAAGGCGCAAGGCCCCTCATGGAAAATCCGGTCCTGAGCTTAAGTTTAATGTAAGCAATGCAAGTTTTGTGCATCCTACATATCTAAAAAAATTGGGGGGCCCCCAAGTGTGTGGGGTCCTTCTGCGGCTGCGGGTATTGCGGGGGGGTCCTATGCCATTGATAAAATGATAAATTCATTATGTGTTTTTTTTTGGTCTTCATTCTGCGTAAAGCTCGTTAAGTTTAAACATTACATCAAGCAAGATTTATTGTTCTATTTCTTACATTAGTGAACAGGGGCAGATCCTGAAAATTTGGGGGGGGGTGCAGTTTTGAATTAGGTTGAATGTTAACTGAATGCAAAGATGTTGAACCCGAAAAAGAGCGTAAATCAGTCTTTTTTACAAAATGTGTCCATGTGAAGGGAGTATATTCAGAACTTTTTAGCACCAAATTTTGACATTCTTTAAGGTATTTTTTCTGGCAAAGTTAAATTTGCAGCGAATAGGAAAGTAAAATGATTTTAGGGGGGTCCGGGCCCGGGGGCATGCTACCCCGTATTATTTTTAAAAACTTACATACTGTAATGGGCATTTTAGCGCTTTTCGAACAATTTGTTACGCAAATTTTGTTTTTTTGCCCCTAATTAATCCTTCACCAAATATATTGCATTTTGTTCGCACATTTTCGATTTATGCGTGACTAAAGGTCTGTTTGCACTAAATGCGATTTTAATCCGATTTGTTGTCGCACGAAATTTTATCTACAGTATTTTTTGACGTAAGAAGTTGGTGGAAATATCTCCACACAACTCGAACCTCAACAGTTTTGCTTGTTATCGGATATTTTGTAAAGCATCTTACGATTGTTTTCTAAAATGCCGAGCAAAATGACGTAGTTTTACGTCATTTTGTTTCGAGGCCTGCGTCACCTTACGTACGAACAGTTGCATCGCATTCTGTGTAAACACACCTTAATGCATGGTTTACACTAGAACCCGTTTTGCGACGTTCTTCACGAATGGAAAAATTCGTGGTGCTCTACGATTTGTTGTTGAATTTTTGATTTGAGTACGTTTGCATACGCTCTTTCTACGTTTTGTTACAATTAACGACGACATTCTTGAAGCTTAAAAAAATTGTGCATACGTTTACAAAAGTTTACGCGATTTACCTGTACGGCCCGTGGAGGTCTATTACTACCACTAATTGCGATTGCTCACGTACTCGCGATCTTGAAAAGGTTTTACATGATTTATTCATAAATTTGGGCAAAAATTGTAGCGCGATTGAGTCATTTGAGAAAAGTGGAGGAGAAAGACGTCACGTTTGTTACTTTGCCTTATGAGCATATCCTTGCTTTAAGTAACGATGGTAGTGAGGCTGAAAAACAGCAACAGCGATTTATAGAAAAGGGACTATGCAATGGAGGCAGATAATGGAAAAGAGATTGTTGGATACGGCCATGGTTGAGAGCAACAAGAAGACAGGAGCTGGGGCATTATTCAACGCATCTAAACTGCGAACTCAGGAATGAAGATGTGGGTTCTTTTTATAACTATGAGAGAATGCCACCTGATTTGCATGATGAGATTTTAACTAGAATAACACCAAGCATAAGGAAGCAGTATACCAGGTTTCTTGAGCCTTTATCTCCTGGATTGAGGTTAGCCATCACTCTCAGATATTTGGCTTCGGAGGATAATTATCCTTCATTATCACATGCGTTTAGGTGTAGTCGTTCCTCCATCTGCCATATCATCCCTGAAGTCTGCAGAGCTATTGTCGAAAACTACAAAGCTGAAGTTGCATCCTGTCCTGTTACTACTGCTGCCTGGAAAGCTGTAGCTGAGCAGTTTGAACGTAAATGAAACGTGCCACACGCCATAGAAGCTTTGGATGGAAAACACGAAGCTCTTAAAAAACCAGCTCATTCGGGCAGCTTGTATCACAACTGCAAAGGTTTCTTTTCTATCCCTTTGCTAGCTTTAATGGATGCGGATTATAAATTTCTTTGGATTGAACTGGGTGGCGTGGGCCACATGCCAGACGCACAATTTTTTAACGATTCTGAGTTATTTGAGTGTTTGAAAGAAAAACGCATTGAAGTTCCTTCACCTTGCCCTTTAGTCTATGGTGACCAACAACAAATCATACCGATACCTTACTTCATTCTCCGTGATGATGCGTTTGCTTTAAGACCCTACATGATGAAGCCTTACGCTAGAAAAACCATGCCTAAGCAGGAACTCATCTATAACTACAGAATATCACGTGGAAAGCGGGTGTTGAAAATGCATTTGGCATTTTGGCAAAACGATTCAGACGTATTTTAGGAACATTTGAACAGGAATCGAACACGGTAAAAGACATTGTGGAGGCTGCTGTGGTGTTACATAAATTGTTGAGAATAAGCTACCGGTTACCCGGGTATTTAAAATAATGAAATTGACAAAGAAAACGATGACCACACTGTCATACCCGGACGCTGGATAGAAGAGGTCGTCTGGCACGAAGTTTCACAACCGCTTGAAGGGAAAAACAGTAGCACTGCAGACGCCAAGAAAGTTCGAGAGAATCTAAAAACTATTTCAATTCTCCCAGTGGAGCAGTTCCATGGCAGTATACGATGATTCTCACGATTAATTGCAATTATCATTGGCATGTGGCGTGGCAATTTCTATTCGTATTTTCATATCTGTGTAAACACTTTTATTGAATGCAGAATTTACAACCATTTCCTTTGCATTTTGAGGTTGCCGCGAATAAACATGATCGCAATTATTTTTTGCTTCTTCTCCGTCATAACGTTAATTAATTGAGATCTACGTCATTGGCATGCAGTATGGTCAGAGATGGGCACGATAAACCTTTCTGTACTAAAACGATAACGATAATCGATAATTTCAAAAATGCTCTGCGCGATACCGATAATTGATAAATCTCAATTTCTTAAAGCGATATCGGTAATCGATAAATTATCGCCGATAAATTTTTCCGATAAATGTTGCGATAAATTTTCAACGCGTTGGACGAAGTATAATTTTCTTGTAAGTCAAATTACAAAAGAGTTTTGCTAGATTTTTCAAAAGAGAGCAGTTCCCGGACTGTGCCGTGGAATTAAACACAACAAAGAGAGATTTTTTAAATTGCAACAAGATTTTATCGACACCGTGAATTTTGCCGTAGCGCCAACTCCCTAACTTTGAACACTGTGTGCATAAAGAATCATTTATCGCGATAATTTATCGGCGATAACAAAATATATTACAAAAGCGATATCGGTAATCGATAAATCCAAACCGCCGATAATTATCGCCGATAAATTATCGCGATAAATGCCCATCTCTGAGTATGGTTACAGCTAAAAAAATCACGCTTTTCTTGTGACGTACTGGTGCATGTAGTAGTAGTAGTACCGGTTCGCTTACTTTAATAAATGCTCATTTAGATAACTGTTTTTTCTTCTTTATCTTTCACGTATATAAGCGCTAGAAAGTGACACCATACGGCTCATATTAGTATATCGTATGTAAGTTACATCTTGTTTTTTCTAGAGCGATTGAAACGGTCTGGAGATTGTGAACCTGATGCAGACAACGATTGGACGCAAGCAAATAACTGAATACAAAAGTGCTTCAAAATCGATACCAGCAGTTTTGTTTCATTACGAAAACATCAAAAACTTAACGAAGATTGAAAAGATATAAAAAGAACACATGAAAGCATTGTAGCACGTGACGATCTAGGCGGCTAGGTCTATATAACGCCAAACAGCAAATTATTTTATATTGTATCGTGCTCACAATTTCTCATCCACGTACTTCTGAACATCAAACAATGATCGCGTGCAGCAGCAACAGCTCTAAAATTTGCTGCTTGGAAAAGCTTCCTCAGTGGTTGTTGATGAAATTGCAGCTGTAGGCATTGGGGCTGGTGGTTTGTCGTTAAAAAATGATGCAGACAACGAACTGTCGCTACCGGTTTCGGAATGATTTTTTTTCAGCAGCTCCGAGTACTGTTGTGCGTATGATGTTGACAGGGGTGCAAGTCTATGTTGAGCATTGAAGAGATGATTCTGCAAAATTGACCATTTTTTGCCATTTTTCGAGATTGCGGGGGTGATTAAGCAAACTTGACACCCCCGCGCGGTTATCCAAATTTTTGCCCACCACAGTGAAGTGCAATGAAGTGAAGACCAAAAAAAAAAAAGGTCATCACTTCCCAGATGACCAATTTCTTGCTCAAAATGTAGTGAAGACCAAAAAAAAAGGTCGTTACCTTCTACATGACCAATTTCTTGCCCAAAATGTAGTAAAAAAGACCAAAAAAAAATAGGTCATCTCGACTCGCTGATGTGGGGCATGAAAATATTGGGGGGATGCAGCCGAATTATTGGGGGGATATACATCCTCCCCATCCCCCCTAGATTTGCACCCATGGATGTTGATAAAAGTGTTGGATGGGATGAAGCTTCTAGAGCTATTGACTGAGTTCCATTAGCAGCATTAGTGATTCTAGGATTAGGATTTGGAAATCTATGTTGAACTAACTGATGGGAAATCCACTGGCGTTAGTGATGGGTGCCCGAATCATTTCGAAGAGTCGAATTAAATGGTGGTGCGCTTTAGTGTGGATGAATATCCCATTGCTGGTATGACTAAAGCAAAACAAAAACAAGTCAATCATTACGTATTACTTACTTGATTAAATCAACGTACTTGAATAAAAGGTTGGTGCGATGGCGGGAATTCAAGGCTGCTATTACCTTGCATATTCGCTTTAACTTTCTCATCCTCCACTTTTTCCTCGCATTGATGTAAAACTTGTTGGATGCGAAACTCTGCTTCCCTTCTGATAGGCCCCGGCATTCGCTTTAGTGCATTTTGCACCTATGTAGCAAAATAAGATTCACCAGGAAGAGCTGACGAGTCGGCAGTAGATAGGAAAAAAAATTTAGTCATTTGTTACAAAATTATATTGTTAAAACCAACAGTGTAATTACAGTCAAAATTAAGCCATTAAACTATGCTAAAAAATAAATAATTACCCAGTGTTGAAGCCTCGCCTTCACTTTGTGTTGAAACCTTTGATGTATCCAAAGTCGCAGAGGCAGATTTTTGAAGTATTGAAAAGGAATTGGTCAGGTCTATGGTCTCCGATCGAACTACCGTAAATAAAAATTTGGATGAAGTGGCAGCATTATCATTTGCTAAAAGTTTTGACTTAAAGCTTACCAAATTTCTCGGTTTAATCTCAGAGATATGCGGTGCTAAGAATTGAGAATTCTTCCCGATCCATTGTTCAGTGGGGGTGAACCCCTCTGCAGCTTGCCCTGACTTTTTTGCAAGCTGCTTAAGCTTTCCTAGTTTTGTTCTGATACTAGTGCAATGTGTCTGCAGCTCTTTGACAGAAGTTTTCATGTTTTCTGCCGGGGCACGTCAAATTTCTTCTTTAAGTTGTATATTTTTGTTGTCTGCTCTACGGTTTTCATACAGGCATGGATAAAATTTCAAAAAATATCTGATAGTTTCTTTTTCTACATCGGAAAAGGTAGTTTGAATTAGTGTTTTTGATTTTTTCCGAGCCAGCAGATTAGGTATGTCTTCTTCGGAGATACGTGTGTGTGATGCATTTGTCACCATACCCTCCTCTTCATTTTCAGATGATTTCTCCAGTAATTCAGGCGACTTAACATTTTGACATTTTCTTACTCTTTTTGACGCCATGTTCATGCTCTACTGTCCAGTGACGAACAACACGATGTAGATGTAAAATTGTCATATTTTACCGCGAAAACAAAAAAATTCCCGCGTGTTCATGTGCAAAAAATTAGACGAAGAACTGGCGGAACGTACTCGTGAAATCCAATGCATTTTCCCTATTAATTATTATTTATCGCACTAAATCGCTTCAAGTCCTAATAAAAACGTAGAGCAAATCGCAGCAAAACTTCAAAATTCGTGTAAAAAATTCTTGCCCTACACCATGCAAAACGTTCTACTACCTTTATTACGATCTAATGCGATGTATTTTCCAATCGTGATAAACTTGGACAAACTTTAAACCGTTTGAAATTTGTCCACGTTCGTCACGATCAAAAAGATTCATCAAGGTTACCACAATTCGACCATACGATTTATTAAGATCGCTAAGTTTCGACTAAAATTCGTAAAAACGAGGCGATCGTGGCCTTAGTGTAGTAAACCATGCATAAAGCGTAAGAATTATTGTAGAATCGAAGAGGTTCGAAATTATGGAAAAATTCTATTCATCAAAAACATTGTTGAAATTGGCTGCATCCCACATCCGCCACTGTAGTGAATAAATATGTGATTAAGTTATTGAATACTATTCGCGTAATAATCCGGCCGGCCAAGTACTTGATTTTCCCACATCTGGCCCACTGACTAGAGAAATTACCCACCCCTGGGTGAATAGCTGAACGATGAACTTCCGGCATTTTGCTATAGCTAAAGTTCTGCTATAACTGCTGAATTCTTTATCCTTTGCTCACACGTGAGTTCAAAATTGCTCCTATTCGTAGCGGCGTCAAATCGCTCAATGTGACCACTTGGCACTTAGTAACGGCGAAAAGAAGTAGCCGCTACTGAGTAGTGAGTACTGACCACAGCTTAACGTGATTATGTGAACGCACACCTGCGAGCCATAACTCAAAACCACGACGGTGAGCTATCAAAGCTCTTGTCGCGGAAATTCCGCTTTTTGCGCGCAAGTTTTTTTGTGAGGTGCTGACTGCTGATTGATGTTTCACACGAATTCATTCATTCATTCATTGGTAATTTATTGGCGGAAAGAAAAAAAAAAAAAAAAATCACAAAAGTGAAATACCAACACAAACATAACTGATATAATTTGTCTTTACCGCAGGGAGACAGCGAATTGACCTTACGGTCATCTAGAGTCAGCTGCCACCCTAGTAGTCACAAAGACTAAAGAAGGTTGTTGATCGTTACACTTCAAAACTTTTGACAACCTGTAAATTTTCAAGCTTGTTTTGGATAGTTTAGAACACGACTTAAATTTGTAGTTGAAGTAGATGCTTTTTAAATTTAGATTTAAATGATTTGGAAGATGCGCTTTGTATTTCGGGAGGAATTTGGTTCCAAGTTGTAACTCCTTGATACTTAATACATTTTTGCAAGCGAGAAGTAGGATAACGTGGGATATACAAACGGGTTTTAGTTTGTTGAGTAGATCTGGTACTACGAAGAGAGATGTCTCTGGTAAGAGTGAAAAATTTTGATATTTTTTGCGGAATTTTATTTTGAAAATGTGCATGAACAAATTTACCAATTTCCAGTTTATAAAGGTAGGGAAGCTTTAGAATTTTGGTGTCTGAATAACATGGGGAAGCCTTATCACGATAAGAACCACCACCAATAATTTTGACTGCTTTGTTTTGCAGAGTTATTAATTTTTTTAGATGGGTTGTATATGCAGAACCCCAAACTGATAAGCCATATAGTAAATGCGTATGAACGAGGGAATAGTAGACAGTTAATAAAGCTTTCTGGGGTAGGTAATGTTTCAACTTAGACATGACTCCAACTGCTTTTGAAATCTTGTGCGTTATAGAATTGATTGGAACATCAAAATTTAGTTTAATGTCTATACTTACACCAAAATACTTGACGCTGTTACTTTGATTAATAGGAACATTATTTAAAGATACGTTCATAAGCGGGGCTGTTTCTTTTAGTTTGGGAGGGACAATTAAAACATTAGATTTAGAGGGATTAACTGTTAGTTTATTAGATTTGAACCATATAGAGATATTTTGTAGGTCAATATTAATATCTTTGTTTAAAATGCAAGGGTTTGGACTGGAATAGACTAAACAGGTGTCGTCAGCGAAAAATCTTGGTTCGCAAGTTACTGAAGAAGGCAAATCGTTGATGTACAAAAGAAATAATAGAGGCCCAAGAGTCGAACCCTGAGGAACCCCGTATTTGTTTGGAAGGAGGCTGGAATTTGTTCCGTTGATGGAAACGTATTGTTTACGTTTTAGAAATGCGTGTAGCAATTCATTAGCTTTACCTCTAATACCGTAATGGTCGAGTTTACATAGGAGAATATCATGACTAACGGTATCAAAAGCCTTGGTGAGGTCAAGAAAGACCAAACCTGTATATAAATTGGCATTGATATTATCAAAAGAATTGGTAACCACATCAATTAAGACATGATTTGTGGAAATATTTTTTTGAAAACCATATTGTGTTTTGTGGATTGCTTTGTGTTTATTTATAAAAGTGATTAATCGTTTGTAGATAATTTTTTCCATTATTTTTGAGAAGCAAGAAAGGATTGAAATGGGGCGATAATTAGTTGGTTCTTTGTGATCCCCTTTTTTGAATAATGGTACTATTCTGGCTATGGTACAGTTATCGGGTTATCGAATGCTCCTTGATTACCGGCAGGTAAAAGATACTTATATTATGGCTACAAATCAGCTAAATTAAGGAACTTGCTTAGAATTTTGCTGCATGCTGTTTCAACAAAGCAAAATTCAATTTTTAGCTTTCCTTTTTGGGAAATTTTGCATCTAGTTCAGCGCGAATTGAATTTGTAAGCGCAATTTGCAACATGTTTTTTTTTCACAATGAGTTCAGCAGTTTTGAATTAGTCATTGCATGAATTAACCTTTCGCTGCAATGCTTTCGAGTTTCATCCGTTAGGAAATCGTAATGAACTGCAAATATGGAAGAATTTGAAGAAACAAGAGTGAAACGGCGATTTTTAACATTTCACTCGTAAACTGATAGCCTTATAGAGCCAGCACACCAACCAAGGCCTTGCTAATTGTCTGCAGTGACAGATTGCTTTGTAAAACATCGTGATGCAACGAACGAAGCAGCTGTTACATTGCGCTACAATAAGTTAAATTTGAATCAGTTTCAAGACTAGCCGCGTGATTAACGACGTCATTCCTGCTTTGCTGCGTATTTAGCTAATTATCATCACCAGAAGCCAATCAGAAGGAAAATTTATTGTCTAACGCCAGTTCGCGTCAAATTTCATAAAAAAGCAATTAACAATTCAAATTCGATTGCACAGTTATATGACAGACACAATATAAATAAAAACTAATGAAAATTTTGAACATTCGACTCTGTTTATACACAAAAATAAACTGGTAATTAAAAATAGGCCAAACAAACTACCATTGAAGTCAAATGCTTACAATTTTGGACCAAATTATATATTGGGCAACGCAAATCCAAAGCAGTTAACACGCAAATTAAATTTCAACAGAAATACGTTAAGCAAGAATGAATTTCCAAATTATGGAAAAAATTTTAGGTCTCCTACTACAAAAATGTATTGCAATTTTAACCAGTTGTATCGTAAGCTTACAGGTTTGTTCACCTATCGTGCTGAATTCGGTAATGCAAACAGTATGGTTTCATTTGAAATGTTTGGATGAAAACTTGGTAGCCTACAACACCGAAATAAGAGTTCAAGCGGTTAATAGTAGTTTCCCATTGCAGTGTTAACATTGATTTTGAATCTAAAATCATAAAAAAATAAACAAAAAACGTGATAAGGCAAAAGAATAAGAGGAAAATAATTCACACTCCGTTTTCATGTAACTAGAGCTTCGCAGAACTTATGGCTTTGTTCTACGACATTTCAAAAAGTGCCAGACAATTGCGTTACAAAGAAATAAAAAAATGCAAAAATATTGGCGTTTAAAATACGGAACATATTACGTAAACTCTTTTAAATACATTAAATTTTGCAAAACAAAGTAACAAAATCGGAGGGCGGTTTACTGCGGCTTAAAGTTGGTTTTATATTTTCTACAGTTTCATCTTGAAGATCTTCAGTTAGGATTTCTGAACAACTTTTGCTCAAAGATTCAACAAAACTAGATGAATGTTTGCAGTCGCTGCCACTTACAGAAAACTGGGACCTGCTTTTTGAATTCGGGCAAGAGCTGTGGAGGCAAGAATCAGTTTTAGTTTTGCTGGGAACCTCTACTTCGTTCTTCTGTTTCTGAATATGATTGTCTGCTTCAAGTGGTTTGGTCTCTTTATTATTTGCAGACTCGTTCTTGGCAGCAGTAGAAGAGTTTTTCATTTTTTCTTCAGCTGCTGAGGAATCAGCCTTCCTTCTGTTACGGCCTCTAATTCTTGTGGTAACGATAGAAGTCCTTTCTGGCATCGAAGAATTGACTGCACTATTTTTAGGCACGGAAGGAGGAGTTGGTTTTGATAAAAGTGATGACTTTGTGCTGGTTTCATCCGAAGAAAACAACTCATTTGATTTACGATTTCGATGTGCTCGAACACGAGTTCTTGACTTAGGAGCTGAACTGAGATTGCTTGGATTATTAGCAGATTGGAATTCCGGTGCATTGACGGGTTGGTTAAGAAGATCATGGTTGGTAACTGGTACATCCGAAGATGAAACAGTCGATTTGACTTTTCTGTTAGTGCGAGTTCTGTTTCTTGTGGAAGAAATCGTAGAAGTAGAATCTGCTTCAACACCTGGGGCGCGAACCGCAGGAGTCTCTAAACTCGAATTTTTTGTGGGTGGGGGGTGGGGTATAGGTGTGTCAAAAGACTCGGTCTCTTTGTGGCGTGGAAGGTCGTTGGAAGCAGGTGCAGGATTAACTGTTCCTGTAACTGGCGTGTCCTCTGTATTTATAGCTAAAGACGCACTTCCACTTTCTTGCGTACCTATGAGCATAACGGGATCTCTCGTTTCTGGTGCTGACTCGTTAATTTCTTTTTCGTCACGGAAAGAAGAGCTTAAAATTTCCGGATTCGAAGAAGAACGATTCAATTCAACTGACTTATCAGTTTTGTTATTGTGTGCCAAATTGGCAGATGGTTTTTCTTCTATAGATGCAGAATTTGAAGAATTCAATTTCAGAGAAGTTGTCGGCTTCAGTGGCGCAGACATAGCAGCTGGAGTGCTGAGATGGCTTGATTCGGAAAACACTGCTTCTGAAAATCGACGCAGCAAGGGAGTTTCTCTATTTTGAAGAGACTTGGCAGTGACGCAAGACTGATGGCGTTTTAATTGAGCTTGCTTCTTAACGATTCCGAAATCGATGTGCATTTTTGACGTTTCGTTTGCAAAAGGAAGTCTGCAACACAAAAGGCAAATTAAAAAAAAACGGTTAATTGTAAAAAATAAGCTTAAGCTAGCTAAGAAATTCAAACACATTTCAGCTGCCACTTGGCCTTGCAGTACAGTACCAAGGTGACAGATTCATCAACGTGGGTTCGATTCGTGACTAGAACCGATTGCTTTTGACAAATATTTTAAGTGACTGTTAACTGGAAGATTGCAAGCTCGCTTTGGAGTCTCCTTCAACACTGCTGAATTTTTGGTACAAAGCTTTGAAAATAATCTCAACTATTTATACAGTTACGCTACAATGAGATGACACTAACCCTTGAAAAATAGTAACCTAATATAGGTGGCGCGTAATTAAAAGAATATTTTAGCTGGTTTAACATTTTAAACCAGATTCTCATGATCACAAAATAAAACGCAAAAATAATAGAACTGCCTTTTGAATTACTAAAGAATTTTTAAAAACCTTGGCCTATATTTAGCATAAAAAAATCACCGATATTTTTAACGGGCAATTTTTAAGAACTCTTTATATTTTTTCTCTTATGTGTTTTGCATTGTGTATTACATAATATCTTTCCACTGATGATTTGCCGTATTTGGTTGTAAAACAGTACAGCGTCCTAATGCTACAGAAAGAATTGCTAACATCACGTAATTTCAAAAATAAAAAGAATTATAGGATAGAGACATAAGCTTTAAAATTCCCAGAAGGCTTTCAGTCAAAAAGAAATCGTAAAAAGTTTTTATCTTGATTATACTGATAAGTACATTTTCCAAACAAAAACAGCAACATAAAACAAAACTTAAAGTAAATGTACTGCCAACTGGATTGAACTCTATTCACAACAGATTCTTGTAGCCAAACAGTTTCACAGTCGAAGAAAAGACCTTCACCCATCGGCCACGTTTATACGGCTTAGCATTGGGCTAATGCATTGTGGAAATTCGCAATTCACAATAATTTTAAAAAGTCCAAAAAATTTAATACTTCTGGTTTCATAGCTGAACGCAACCACTGAATTACGCGTGAATGCGGAAATTAAGAATTTGAAGTGCCTGACTTTCCCATAACAACTTGAAGAAATCAACACTTCACAGCTTCCTGTCATTAAACCTCATTTTTTCAGATATTGCTTAATTATTTAGTTTATTTCCTAGATTAAGCTTAGCCTACATTGTACGGGTGAAAAACAGCAAAAAGTTATCGGGAATCCTGTGATTCTAGATGCAGTTCGGTGGTTAATAAATCATTTTAATTGGCAAAAGATATCAGCTCTTGCTTGCCGCGTCATGAATTAATCAAAAAAACGTTGCCAAACTTTTCAGACGCAAAATGTTTAATCACTGCACTCAAAACCAAGCATGATAAGAGCACTGTCTTCAATCTAGGATGATTTTACATTTTTTATGCGAGGTCTTCGGCATTTATACCACATAGTTATAGACAATAATGCAAAAAGATTGGTAATATTTAGAAAGTCAAATTTCCAATGCGTCTGGTAATATTTCAGTTAGTATTTAAAACTTAATAATTACTGTATTACTAATCTAATATTAAGTTACCAATTTGTTGATAGGGTTACAATTTGCAACAAGTTTTCATTTTCGGTTGGGAAATGGAACATGGCCAGTTTTAATTTCCAGCAAATTATGAGCTTACATTGCGCTACACTAGACTTTTACTCATTTTGAAACTCTGTATACCAAAGCTACAAGTTCTTAGTAAGCATTAAAGAAGAACTGAACTATTTTCGACAAGTTTTATGTTTTTTTTTGATTTTTCGATTATTTGCGAATTGCCTAGAACTTGCAGAATACTTCCTTTTAAGGCATAGCTTATCGATTGAGGGTTCCCGTACACCCATGATGCACAGCTGCTGCAGTTAGGGGTGCAAAAACCCATCAAGAACGGAAAGTGATTAAAATGATACGCGTATGATATGTGTATAAAAAGGTGGTGCACTATTGAAATCATGATCCAAAGAGTGAAAATTTGAAGAATAAACAATGCAAATACTTACGATAAATCGCTGTGATGTTTTCTTCCTTTGCTCAAACGGTTTCTTCCAGTGAGAAGGTTTGAATTACCAGTAGATTCAGCCATTTTGTCAAAGCGTTGAGCCAAATTTAACACACTTTTTCTGCAGCATTCATCGTCTTTGTTTTCGGGATGGCTATTACATTGATGAGGTTCTGTTGCTGAATTGCTTACTTCCTCATCTTTAGAAGGCTGGGTTTCTGACGGAGGGATAGAAGATGTAGTAGAGGATTGACGAACTAACTTTGTTGGAGGATTTACCGATGAGGATGTAGTTTCTTTGTCTGCTGTTATTTTCGAACTGTCTAGAGTCATCGCTACTGATTTTGTTGAAACACTTGCTTTGGACTTATTTGAAAGAGCTACCGCCGTGACAATACTCGATGTTGACGCTGAGGAGGTCGTTGATGTAAGAGGATGAGTTCTTCTTCTTCTTCGACTAGAAGTGCGTCTAACAACAACTGTATCAGTTGTGTCTGAAGAAGTAGGTGGCTCACTCCTGCAAGAGCTGGAACGTTTCAAGTTGGATGAAGAGGTTTCTATTTCAGAAATTCTTCCTTTAGCTGGAGAGTGCTGGTCTCTGTATGTCATTGAACTGTGCCGCGACAAGGAAGTGGCCACTGGGGAATTGGTTCGTGCAAATGGGAAAGCAACAGGTTCTCTGTTTCGGTGCGAGCTGGATCTCCTCACTGACACAGTAGTGGGTGTTGTAGGAGTTGTGGGCTGGGTAACGCAAGAGGAAGTTGAAGATAACGAATCATTTCTTCCATTATCGTTACGTAACGGAGCATTAGCATGAGATGTAGTTGCTTTGTTGGTGGTCGTGGATCGATAAGAATTTGACCTGCTAACTGAAGCACTAGCAGTTGTTGAGATTGATTCTGTTTCCGAAGTACTGCTGCGAGTGGAAGCGAACCGAAATCGATTGCTGCGTACTGTTGGTGTGTTACTTGCATCCATGCTCGAGGCCGATTCTTCATTCCACTTTGATTGAATTAGTTTAAAAGTGGGTTTTGGAGCCGAATTGTTGGAGGAAGCGGCAAGATCCTTCCACGTGCGAAAACTCGAACGTTTTAGTGTGTGCTTCTCACGGAGTTTTTCGCTCGAAGATGAACGACACAAGGTTTCGAACTTCTTTGTTTTAGTCTCAAAATCTTCCCAATCTTCTTCATCTGATGAATCATTTTTGGCATCATGTGGAGTAGGGTTTTCATGATGATGTCTTACAGGAGATTTATGATGTGCATTGCTTTTGTGGTGGGGATGCTTCGAATGAGAATGATGTTTATGTGAGTGCTTATGCTCGGCAGTGGAGGGCACGGCAAAATTTCGCCTCGTGTTTGTTCTGTTGTCTTCGAACTGAGACCTCCACAAAAACAAACGAGGTTGAAGTAGAACTTTATATTTTGGCGGTGTAGGGCTGGTGCAGTTAAGATGATGATCTTCCGAGTCATTAATGCTGGAGCTACTGCTGCTATTACTACTGCTGGTAAAGTTGAGGGGAAGACTGCCAGTAGTAAGGGTAGAAAACTGGTTATTGTGGACGGCATCCATGTCCATGTTGTGGTAATGAGATGTTCGTGAAATATCGTCTGTATGTGAACTTTCACTTGCAACACCGCTTTGCTGTCGGCGATACTGTACGCCTTGATGCATCGCCAACAAATCGGCGCCAAGTCTGTTAGAGTTTTCATGCTTCGAAGTTTCTTCAATGTCACTGTACCTACTATTTGATGACGGGCGTCGAGAGTGAGAAGCCACATAATCACGATGCTGTGCAATCATATTTCGAACCTTGCCGGTTTGTATGATTGTATTTGCGTCATAGCTATTTAGACTGACGTTTGAGTGACGTCGATCACGTATTTCTTTGAGTTTTTCAAAATATTTTCGACGCTCGTGACAAGATGATTGTGTCGATTGAGAACGTTTTATTTTCGAGCCTGGTGATACGGGGATAGATACTTCACTCGCATCGTCTTTTACAAAATCATCATTTTCATCACTTTCTTCAGCGCTGTGTACAATTACGTTTTCTAAATCACTAGCGTCAAGAACAGGGGATGGCTCAAGATAATCCTTGGACCACTCTTCGGGTTCAGTATGAGGTGGTTCGGTTACACTTACAGTTAAAACCATTTCTCCATCATCTTTAATCATTTCATAACTAGCCTCAGTCGATATTTTTGGAAGATTTTCGTCGACATCAATAATAGTAATATCTTCTGTCGGAGTCAATTCGTCGACACTCTCTGAGATCAAAGTTTCATTGCTATCATAACTAACTGTCTTCTGAGATTCCTCTACATCTGACGTGTCTGACGAATCTTTAAGTTTTTCAATAGTAGGCACATTTATGATTACTGGATCCTCTGCATCTTTTCCAGCTAATTTTGCTTTGTCTTGTTCTTTCTTTTGGTCTTCCTCTTCTTTTTTAAAGCGGTCAAACACTGCTTCCACAATCTGAACGTCCCAGCTCACGCTGTCACGAGAATTACTGGCAGTAGCACTCAGAAAGTCTTCAAAAGAATCAAAATCATCAATAGACAAATCTGCATTTGCCTTCTTCTTCTCGTTTTCTTCTGGCACAGGTGAGGAGGGAGGATCCTTTCCTTTCATCATTTGTTCAATTTCAGATATCACAGGTTGGCTCTGTCGTCTTTTGTAACGTCTAAAAACAGTTTTGATTGAGATAGATTAGTGGCCGTTTTTTGTACCAAGTATTTAGCGAAATACACGTCTAACACGCAATACACAAACGTTTTCTTTGCCTAAGAAATAAACAAGGACAGCAAAGACAGCAAGGTGCATTGACAGAAAAATGAAAGTTTTTTTAAAGTCAAAGAAAAGCAATGCGGGGAACGAACTTACAGACAACAATCTTATAATTACAAGCTTCAATGCCCTATTCGAGGCACGTTGCCAGGATCATGATTTCAACGTAGTTTTACATACAATAACTTTTAATGTTTATAAAATTACACTATATCTGCATGACTATTGCATCCACACTTAGAGAATGACGAACTTACAGTATGTGTTTTCACGACGTGCATAACTCGCAGTGCACAAAAAAACACCTTCGTACCACTTGCACAAAACGAAACTAATTGCAAAATGCTCACTTGTATATTACTGATTCTTTGTGTCTCTCATTTCTTCTAATTGCGCCTCGGTCTCTCTTTTTCACAAACCGTTTTTCCTCTTTTTCTTCTTTCTCTTCTTTTGTTGCTTCCACGACAGTCTCTTTTTTCTTTTTTTCCGGACTTTTCTCTTTTTTCTCAGGAGGAAGTGAAATGATTCGGTTTGGTGAGAGGACAGCGGGCTCATGTTTCGGAGATGACTTGTTAATCCACGGAATGGAGAATCTGGATTTTGCCGGAGTGGATGTGGAATGATCCGGATTCGATTTTCCGTTTCCATCAACATCAGATTCAGTTTCTTGCTTTTTCTTTCCAGCTGCAAAAAGGTACATTTAAGAAACACTCAGAAGAAACTTAAAGTCAATTATGATGTCAAATAACGCGTCAAGGGAATTTTCGTAAGAAATTTTTATAATAACTTATAGTAAAAAAAATTCTCGCAGAAATCATTCATCATAATGATAAGGAACAAAAGATCGTTTTTTGGCGCTCTGCGTAATCACAATGTTTGCGAACGTGCACCAATGTTCAAATTGCAATTTGTCGCCGAGCATACCATTGGTTAAAGCTAGAGATTAAACGGTGCACATTTTTAGACTTTATACCCACGTAAAAATTGCATAGCCTAAATACATTAACTGTAATACGTTCTCTGCCCAAACAATTAGGTCTCCAATCGTCCCCTTATGGGCCTCGAGATACTCACTGGGGCCCATAAATAAGTGATAAAAAATGCGTTGTTATAAGTTTAAATAATGACATCAAAAGCACTCAAACTTCTTTTCGAAGCGAAGAAACACGAGTGATTTGATTTAGCTGCGGAGCTCACAAATTACATACGTTAGAAATAAACAAAGCTACACTTTTTGAGGACGGAAAGCTAGCAGCTCATAAAACTCACGATATGCATTAACTGCATTAATTCTTTTAAGAAGAAAATCCTTAACGTTATCCCCGACATGACTCAATTCAATGACCTTTATGAAAGTATGACCTAACATTGCAAAAAAAAACATGCGATAATTTACATGAGAGACAGGTATTGTTTGAAGGATCGTGTGGTAACACGACATGCCTAATTATCAGGTAATTTTGATGAGTCTGTGTCTAAGGGCTTGTGTCTAAGAGTTTTAGACAAACGATCTCTGTCCAAAACTTATCGCTTCCGATCAACAAGTATCTGTTGAATATTTTTGCTGCTTTACGAAAACGTTACTGTAAAGCGCACTTCAGACATGTGGTAAACTTATTGAGACTCATCATCACATTTCGGTCATTTCCTCAATCGCAAATGAAAAACTAAAAACGCAGACTTATAAAACTATGTTTGAGTAAGCTGGTAAACGATTTAAGTCCGCTAACATTACACTTATTTTAAGACCTTAAGCTTGTAAGCTCAGACTTTGCGGCGAGAATCTTGTTATCTTCGTTGGAGCAAGAGTAGGAGATAATAATGTGGTGGAAAGGACCTAAGCACTTCAAAGGTGCATAGTGTAAACAAAGCTTTAATACCGATACTAAAAAAGTTTTTTTTGACTTGAAAAACAAATTTCATTACAACATTATCAAACTACGCTCCAAGTCCAAAATGTCGTAAGTTCACAACTCAATGGAAAATGCCATTGGCACACAATGGCGTATCAACAGTTGCGGCCAAGTGCTGGTTTTTGCTAGCTTATCACTAGTTTTAACTAATGAAGCAAAAACAGCATATTTCCAGTATACGCGGCATACAGCCATGCATAGTTCTTCGGATGCATGGACAAATTCATGCTGACATATAAAGGCTAATTGCTTTTGCTTGGTCGGTACATGATTTCCGGTCTAATCTGCTGTGATACGACGACAACTTTACAAAATTTGAAAAATTTCCACAGGATGTGCACTACCTGCAGAATTCCAAGAATTAAGCCAGTAACCTTTTGTGTGTGTTTAGATGAAAAATTGTAGTTAGTAAAACAATCGTTTTTTACTTGTATGTGTTTGAAGTTCAACGTGTTTAAGGAAAAATTTGACATTTGGAGTTGGCGTACATTGAAATGACACAACTCCAAAAACTGTGTCATTAACATTTAGCTAATCAGAAATCAAAGAAAAGCAACCATACAACATAAACAAATTCGCATTTTTGGTTAAATCCAAAGTGCAACTAATTATGCAAAATGTTGGAATGCCTCAACAAGTTGTAATGAAGTAAGGCAAGTTTATCAATTATTGGGTACCGCAAAGCGCCAAGTAACGACAAAAATTAGTTGCAAAAAACTTTTAAAAATCGCTTTTCCCCCATCAATTCGTCAGTCCATTCGCTGGAAGAGATGTAAAGGCTTCTAGTGCGCTACAGAACACACACTATAGACAGATCTAAGTTTATATCGATCAGATAGCCGAGTGGTATAGAGCGCCTGCTTCTGCATCGGTAGACTTTGGGTTCGATTCCGAGTCGGGTCAAACCAATGACTTTAAAATTGGTATTCACAGCTTCCTTGCTTGACGTTCAGCATTTAAGGGACAGTGTGGAGAACAAGCCGGCAAGTTTACTTGTTGTGCCGTTGGGACAGGCACTTAACGGGATTCCCCCATCTTAGTGTGGTAGACAGATGATCGGCAACTCCTAAGCGAGCTCGTACAACGCTTCGTCGCTTTCTCGTGATAGGAGGATAAATATGCCAATAATTGTATCTCATTCTTTAAATTTAATTCTTGCTTGTAAAAGCAATTTTCGATTCCTTATCGTTTTTACCAACCAAAACGTTTTCTTTCGACTATCTCTCTGTTAAAAGTCTACAGTGTCCTGCTCTATTACCTCACATAGCGTTAATTTTTTATTAAAAGTTTTACTATTAAAAACTGGCCGTGAAAAACTTTCCCAACACACTGACAATAAATTTTGGCTTTAAAACGTGCTTTGGTAAATACAAGACAGTCAAAACACAACATACCTCGTAGAGGCAAACTTTTTCGTAAAACAACCGAATCCGCTCGGCGTCGAAGCTTGCTGCTGGATTCAGTAGTTGGTCCCAGCGTGTTTCTGAATCCTTTTGCAGGAACCCGCTTGATTTTAGAGGCTGAACCATCTGTAGGTTGAAATATGGGTTATTTGTCATTTTTTTTAATCAATTCCTCTACCGTTGTTTTACTTCAATCAGCTCAGTTGCCAAGCACATAGTGGTGCGGAAGGTCTGGGGTTCCATTCTCGAGCTCGTCAAATCGGACGCAGTGTCGCCAACGACTCGCCACCGCTGCGACCTTTCTTGGGAGTTGTGGTGCCCGGCGCTAAGCAGCGGAGATGGGCCCCACCACTCGTTACACACTCCGGCGTAACAGGGGGAGTAATAACGAAGATTTTAATTTTTTTAGCTGGATAATAATAATGATTGACCATAATTATCAAGTTTACGATATCAATTCTTTACAAACTGGTAGGCTACGTTTCTGAAGTTGGAAAAGTGCAAGCCTATAGAACCTCTGTATTGCAGCAATTTCGGCATTCGATCAAGTAAAATTTAGCACTTGGCCTATTTTGTGAAATGATATCATAAGCACAGGTTTTGTGTTTCATAAATGACAAAAAACGAATTTTTTCTTACTTAGTTTAACGCGATCCATGTTCATTATGGACTGCTGCGCTTGTAGTGGAATAGCTGCATGATGATTTTTGAGAATTTGCCTTTTGATGTTTTGAGTCCATAGCTTCTTTTCTTCAGGGTATCGAGCAGTTAATATGAACTGTTTGAATGTCCTTGTGCTGTGCTGATTGGGATGGAAAGACGGATTATCGAAAGGAGAAATAAGGAAACTCAAAGGGTTTTCTTTGACGCTTTCCAGCAAAATTAAATCAGAACACTGAAAGATCAAAAAAAAAATCAAATAAAACCTTAATTTTACTCGTGATAATACGCCGAAGCGAGTAACGAGAGGAGAGGCATATCTCCGCGGAGCCGTCTATGCAACACAGCTCCACAGAAACATCGCAGCGGTGCCAATCCCGTTGCTACACCGCGTCCGATTTGACCGCCTCGACAATCAAGCCCCATACCTTCGGCGCTGATAGCGATGCCTACTACCCAACTAGTCGGTAACGCTGAAATTGAAAAACATTAGAAAAGAAATCTTTATTTTAAATGAAGATCAGTTCTATTTTATTCAAATGTATATTAATAATCTGTTTCAACCGATCGCTATCGTCAGAGGAGTATTTTGCTTGCTTTGACAAAGTCATATAAAAGAGGTCTGGCTATGCTGGCAAGATGACCAATTTGCAAAAATAAATTGTTTCAACAATTTCTGATGTTTCTCCACTCTCTTATGATGTAATATAATGTTTGATTTATTGCAATAACGTCATCAAAACAGCATGCTCGCGGAAGCAGCGGATGCTATACGTAAATTTGCGACAATTTCAATGAAATGAAGGCATTAGAGCAACATTAAATTAGCAGAAAATAAATACAATGTTTTTTGAAGACATGCAACTTCATAAACGTGCGTTTTATCGATTTCGTCTCCGGCATGCACTTACTTAAAGTTATTAATAAATAAAGTTATTATCTCCATAAATACAAAAAGGTACGGCCGAAGACAATTTAATTTAAACGTGATTGCAAAACTTTTTCTACTCTACTTCATCAACCGCTCGCAACATGAATTTCCACAAGAATTCAAAATCAATTTATCTACAAATTTAAAATCATGATACTTGGACATTACATAAAAGTTACCTAACCTGCTTCATCACGATTTCAAAATACCAATACTGTTTAGTAACGAGGCAATTTCGTTTTTTTAATTTTTGTGTATCTTATATAACAATTTGGTGGCGCTGTGGATACCTTTAGCTTCCGGCAGTCTGTAGTCATAAACTGCATCACAAAACGCGATAAAACTACGTTAACCAGGGAGATACACAGCAAATAATTTAATAGGAGGGGGAGGGCAAATTCTAATAGGCCAGAAAATTCAGAAGTTAGATCTTTTTGGGTCAGGGCGTGAGGTATACACTAGGCAAACTTCATATTAGACGCAAAAAGAGGGGAAGCTAGTGCCTTGGTGCCCACCACCCTGGTTACGTCACTTGCGTCAGCTCACAGCATATTTTTTGAGCCTAGAAATACCAGGATGAAATTTTACGTGGCCGTAGAAAAGTGGTAGTTGTGACCTGTGAGAGTGGATTTTCTGTAACTAAAATTGCCAGCTATTAATACAGTATGACATCTTTTCTACAGGAAAGCACGGTCCTTTTGCGTCAAAAAATGGCACGCATTTTCATATTTAAATCAGATTTTTGATTCCAAACCAAGTTTGGGAAAAGCTATATCCTATCAATGCGGATGTTATAAGTGATTAGGTTTCACTATTGTCAACATCCACATTTCCGATAATTACCAAAAAACCGTAATCAATAATGTCTATGCGACATATCAAAAGTTTTAGACCCAAATAAGCTGAGACAAGACTTTAAAACAAGCGCAATTTTCACGATTATTTTGCATGCATTTTAAGGATAAAACGGAGGCAATAAACACAGACATCTACCGGAAAAAATTCTCAAAAAATTGATGCCTTGCTGTTCGCGTAATGGATTATGTGAGATGCCATTTTATGCTGAGTTTGCGTAGTATAATTTACAGCAGGGGTTTTCAACCATGGCCCTCTCGACCCCTCTAGGGGGCCACGCTGCCCGAGCATAGGAATAAATACTTTTTATTTCTCGACTGGGGACTTTTAAAATTACACTAGTGGGGTCATCGTCTTTTTAATGTCACAGTCAAGGGGGTCGCGACTCTGACTGCAGAAAAGGTTAAGAATAACTGACTCACGGGAACGCCCTTCTACGCTGTTGAAGGCTACTACCGGCCACTTATTCTATTCTATTGTAGAAACAATGCTACCTTTTTAATAATGTTTGCGTTTATTGACAGATCTACTTGAGATACCAGACATTGTTTAGTGTCTTATAGACAACAAAGTAAATATTAGTAAGCATTTTAACCAACCATTATGTTCAATAAATAACTTTGCCATTACTTGTAGGTCAAAAAAAAAACCAAACTCGCGATATTACGTCGAAGCGTGTAACGAGTGGCAGGGTACATCTTCGCGGCTTAGCGCCCGGGCTACATAGCACCGAAAAAACGTCGCAACGACGGCCAGCCATTGGCGACACTGAGCCGATTTGACCGGCCAGGGAATCGAACCTCAGACCTCCTGCACCGACAGCGTGCGCTTAACAACTGAAGTAGGTATGCATGCTATTTTTTTTTTGAAGAAGTCTGCATGCACAGGTATCATTTCCGGTTACGGTAACGTCGGTAAACGATCACGTTAGCTGGCGATATCGGTCTGTAATTCGATTACTAATAATATTTACCATGATGTGAGTCTTGCACACCAAGAAGCCGTCTTCCCTTCGCTTTGCTATCAACATCATTTTATCAAATAAAAATACAAGCCGGTCGTTTTTTGCTCCTTGCAGTTTCAAGTCCCCTTCCATTACGATTTTTCCGTACGTTGTCAAATCGTGACCCTGTCAACAGTTTTGTGATCACAAGCATCCAAAACGCAAACAATGAGTAATACAGCAGATAAGAGGAGCAATGTAGAACCTGTCTGTTACGCTTTTCAACTAGTAATTGAGTTTGATAATAAGAAATATTTTTGCCTACAGTCACGTTTAGCAGCTGCACAGGTTATGACTACACTAACAAATTCTTCAAATCTGATATTAGAGGGTCCTGGGTCAAGAGAGGGCAAGGGGGCTAACCCCCCGGAGCCCGGACCCCCTAAGTTTTAGTTCATATATTATTAACAGATTGGTACTATAACACATTTAGACATACAAAATTGCGAAATAAGCATTTTGAAATTCTTTGTCCCCTTGAAAAAATGCCGCATCTGCTCCGGTTTCACCTCATGCAGGCCTAAAACACGCACAATAAATTTTATAAAATACTTACCGGCCAGTTTGTCAGAAGACTTTGAAGCTCCTAAATCAAAAATACAATCAATATTTTTTCTAAGGCATTAATGAGCTAGGCAGTAAAAATGCTGCTTAGTAGACCACCATTGGACTAAATGTAAATTGCCAGGGACTTAACCCATGCGTTCGAGCGTAAACTTGTGCATAAACATTTTTTGTTCAATTTGTGCAGTGCGCTATGTTAATATATTTTGAATTACAAAAAAGACAAGTGGCCCATGTATTAAGAAAGCATGGAATGGAAGAGTTTTCTAAATACAACAGCTACGAAACACATAAAATAGATTAGTCTGCTGTATGCATCAAACAAAGTTGAACGTAGTATTAATGGTTCAATTAAGGTAAGCTCTTGAAGTTGAATTAGTCATTTGACAGAAGAGCTACGAATAGGTCAACATGAGGGCAAAATCAACGAAAGGAAAAATAAATCTTCTTGTTGCGGGTGCAGATGGACAAATCACTCACATGCTTCTATCTTTAGTCTGACACAGGCGATAAAAATGAAGACCGACTAACTTCTTGACAAATTTATAGGCTTTAAAACGTTGATGACATTCCACAAAGTTTCAGAAGTTAAAAAAAGTATTTTAAAGAATTTTGGTAGCTACACAAGACTTTTTACGTACCTGAATATGCACGGCATCTTCATTCTTTCGTTTCATGTCATTTATGTGTTGAGCAATGAATGTCATTGTGGCTAGCGCTTGCTTGATGATAGAGAGATTTTCAAGGTCTTTGTCACAATGTTTAACCATTTCCTGAATGCAAATTCAGTTTTTTGGAATGCAAGTTGGAAGGCACAGGCAGAAAAAATATTTGGTCAACGTTCCAAATTTCCAAGGAAGTTTACCATTAATTTGTTCATTTCCGGTTTTTGGTAGAGCGAAGCGTATGAAAACAGCACATTTTTCAATTTCTAGTCAGGTCAACTTTCACTTAATATCAAAAAATCAAACCAAATCTTCATTATACTCGCGGTATTACGCTGAAGCAGATAACGAGTGACGGTGCTCATCTCTGCGGCTTGGCGCCTGGGCGACACAGCTCCGAAGAAACGTCGCAGCGGTGGCGAGCCGCTGGTGTACTGTGCCCGATTTGACCGGTCTAGGAATCGAATCACGACTTATCGCACGGATGGTGTTGCGCTTAACAATTACTGAGCTACATGTAACTGGCCGGTTCAGAAGCAACTTTCAATGAAATTGACAGTTCAACGTGCCATAATATGCAATGATGCAGCGAATTAGTGTGACTACTAACCTGTAATATCAAGTGATATTTCAAAATCCTTTGAACTGGCTTGAGCAAATACGCCCCCAGGGGTAAGGTATGGCGCAACGACTCTTGCTGGCTCTACAAGGAAGCAAAAAACATAAATTACAACTGAAAGCTACTAAAATGAGTCGATGAATTAAAAAATATCGTGAAAAAAAGTAGGCTAACATGTTGTTAGGCATGTTTAAATTTGTTTCAAAATGCATGACATTTCAAAGATGCTGTTAGCAATTGCAGCACCTGATTTTTCGCAGCAAAACACATAAAATGCAAGAAGTTTATTGAGCCTGAACTAGGCAACACAAAAAACATGTTTTCAGTCTGGCGAGATGCCATAGTTTGGGTTTCAGAGACGTTATTTATCACTTCAAACCTCTTTTACCCTGAGCAGTCTCGAGTTATGGGTAAAACTGGACTAATGGCTCAGTAACTACTCGTTATTGGTAAAATGGTATATTTGAATTCAAATGAATCTCAATCGAAGACAGACAACTTTTAGTGAATAACTAAGTTGCCAGAAGCATTTCAGCTAAAAAACTTCATTATCGGCTAACTGATCCATGATTCAAGCATCTTTTTTCAAGCGTAATAGAACTTTAGCAGCAAATAGTTTCAGCACTGAATCATTAACTTTTCCGTTATCAAAGAAATTTGAACTTACTTTAAAGAAATGAGCCAGGACAGAATTTTTCATACATCGTGTCAAAATTGAAACCGATATGGGATAGTGAGTGCAATATTCCGTATATACACTAAAAGAAGCATCCTAGGAAATAATAACAAAAGAAATTAGATAACGCACTTCCTAAATTAATCAAGTGGAAACAAAATTGTTTACCTGTGACACAAAGTGATAGCCAACTTGGACAGGGTCACTTTCGCAATTTTCCAAATAACTCAAGAATTTTCTGCAACAAAAATTCAAAAGTTAAACTTAAAAAAATTACTGCACAAATTCAATCATTTATTTGACTGTAAACCAAACGCAAGTTTATTAAACCAGTTATGTAAGTAAATCAAAAATAAACACCTTTTAGGCCACACTAACACCATAATGTTATGTTTCGAAGACCACTGTAACAAAAGTACCAAGAATCATTATCCATTAGCATGCACGCATCTTCGCGTCAAAATAATTTAAATCGAATTACTTTAGCCAAAGTATGTAAATTAATACAAACATATCTCAACACTGCCAATATAATGATTTCTAAGAATATGCGACTTTTTCTAAATATCTTGCCCTTTACATCGAGCGATATTGTGTTGACATAAGAATATGACAACAACGTACAAGGCAGAACATAGTCAATTGTTTCACTAACGTCATCCCATGAGGTGAAACGTATTTGTGCGACACCAAATACAGAAATAAAGTTACAAACTCTTTTTTCAGTCGTGAATACGCAGTGCGAGTGAAACCACGTTGGCGAAAAACGTTTGAAAAAACGCTACTCATAAATGAACACGACAATACCAGTTACTCAAGATATTCGTACGAGCAAAAACAGCAAAAGCATTTTCTAAAGTAGCCTACTTTGACAGAAGAGGCATAGGCTATAGATATTCAAATTTAAATTATGCATTCCTGTTAATATTCATCTCCAAACAGCTTCGACACTAACATTCTTGACAGAAATTGATAAGGTTTTTCCTTCCAACTCGTCGTATAGCAGGACAAAGTTCGACGGATAGTATATATATATAAGTAGGCCTAATATGTCGTATGAGGCCTGAAGTATTACTCAATAGTCGTTGAAGCAAGTTTTTGAGACTGGTGCACCCGAAAAAGTTTTTCAATCACTTGCTCGAAATGAAAAATCACGTTTACAATAGCTATATTTAAACTATTGAAGCATCTAAGTGAATATACCTGACAGACTGAAAGCTATTTATGAGTCTTGCTCTTTATGGCCTTTTTGAAAGTTTTCTCTAACAAGATTTTAATGCAAAAGCTGACGCAAGCTTCGACAATATTCATCGAATCTAAAGTGGGTTGGCCATTACACAATTTCTTTTTCGGGGCTAAGAATTGTTTTGAAAGCTATGTAATGGCCTAAAACTGCCACATTTGGCTGTCGTCGTGGTTAAAACAACGATATCTGCACGGGAGGCCCGGGGTTCGAATCCTGGGCAGGTCAAATCGGAAAGTGTCGCCAACGACTTGCCATCGCTGAGATGGTTCTTCGGAGCTGTGCAGCCCACGCGCTAAACCGCGAAGATGGGCTCCGCCACTTGTTACACGCTTCGGCGTAATAACACGAATGTAATGAAGATTTTGTTGTTTTTTTTTTTAGTACAAATCAAGCAAGCTCTGTTTTAAAAAATGATATTTAGACAGAAAAAGTTCCATAGATAAAATACTTTTGGAATCACAATCTTAGTATGTAAATTTACACTTAATATCGTTAAAGCGATCGAATAATTTGATTAATGACGTTCCAAAGATTCAATGACAGAAACCTCTTGAAAACAAAGTGGGCGACATTTACTCAAGCTTAAATATATTAATAAATGGAATTTCGATATTAATAATGCGCAGTGTAAGGGGCAACAAAAAATGTCAATTCATAGTCTTAATGTGATTATGTCATAAGATTAAGCTCCCAGGTAATGGATTTTTACAAGATTTTAACTGAATAGGCATCAAAGCGGCAAGTTTGGCTACTGAACAAAGAGCGTCAACGTCGGTGGAATAACCCTTATTTATTTTATTGCGGTCGCCCGGCGCTTTAGCCAGTCAGCATAGGTTATATCGAACACTAATAGATAATTTCTTACTAGTTTAGTTAGGATCGCAGAGTCAAAAAAGATTTACCCTGCAAATTAGTCACATAGCATTTAAACATTGCTCGTCATGACTCAAGTCACGATACATTCTTCGAAAATTGGATGGAAATTCATTTATTTTATTCTACAGAACAAGGTAGCCTAATCATGAGAAATATCAACATAACCTACATACCAAATTAAATCTTCATTATACTTGCAGTATTACGGGCAAGCGGGTAACGAGTGACGGGGCCCATTTCCGCGGCTTGGCGCCTGGGCAACACAACTCCGAGCTCCAAAGAAACGTTGGAGCGGTGGCGAGCCACTGGTAACACTGCGTACGATTTTACCAGCCTGGGAATCAAACTTCAAATATCCCCAACTTACAGCGATGTCGTTGCCAATGCCCTAACCAGTTGAATACCAGGCATTTTCCAAACAATGCCTCGATTTTCAGCAACTTGAAATTTAGTCCACCGGTCGGTTGGATCAGTTGTCAAGACTCTACTATCGGTTCAGAAGGTCTAGGCTTCGAATCCTGAGTCGGTTAAATCGGACAGTGTCGCCAACCGACTCGTTACCGCTGTGAGGTTCCTTCGGAGCTGCGTTGCCCAGGCATTAAACCGCGGAGATGGGCTCCGCCACTCGATACACTTTTGGGCGAAATAACGCGAGTATATATACAGTATAATAAAAATTTGATTTTTAATCTTGCAAAATTGCTGAAAATTTGGTTGCGACTTATTAATTAAATTAGACGACTGGTAAATTTAAGACTTATGCATTCATAAGAATGCTAAAAATATACTTTATTTCCTATTAATAAGTACTAACTACTATGAAATATCTTGCCTGTTAAAGGCGTAAATGTCCTTGATGTTTCCAAACAACTTCATTGCGTCTCCAGTTGAGATTGGTAATCCTGGGGTAGTTTTAATCGCCAGAATGTAGCCCTACGAGCAAAAAAGCTAGACTTTAAAAATCTTGTTAGCATGTAAGATGTGATATTTACAAAAATATAGCACACGTTAATCACCTTATGAGGTATTTTGTTAATCAACTAAATATCTTCAAAGCTTGTATATCACTTAAGATACTAAAAGGTTATAGGAGCTACTTAAAATCTATATTATGAAATGCTAAGTCAGTAGAATTACTCGCTGAGTTGAAAATTTACTTCTCAAATCTGTGTAACCAGGTCATCAAAAAGGTCGAACTGGCCAAACGCATAATGTTCATTTTATGACGTCACATATCATGACAAAACCTTGTCGAATATGATATTTCCAGCTTACCAACCACGAGACTTGACGTCATCCCAATTACGTAATTACAGCCATACTACATAATAAGTATTTCAAGCAGAGGTAATAGTGATAACAAGACTTACCGCAAGTATATCTTCCAGTGCCCGCACATACATTCTTTCCGTTTCAATCAGTTCGAGAATGACACGGTCTACGTATGTAAGCTCAAAACTGGCGTCCATGGCCATAGAGGCGGTAGGAGCCAGATGGTCCAGTTCGCCTAATTTTTTGTTGATGTCTTTGACTGATACACGATCGTGTCTCTTTGAGATGGAAAGTTTGCCTTGAAATTCAGCGTTTTCTGAACTGCAATGGTTTTCTTTTTGTAATTCATTGTGTTCTTTCGCGTTTGAATTTGAAATATTTGCTGCATTATCAAAGTCTTGTTTGCAAGAAGAACCCTGACCTAGGTGTTCCGGCGCACTTCTCACAGTGTCGTCTTCTGATTCTTCAGGTACCGGCTCAATGTGATTTACGGCTTTACTTTCGATTTCTTTGGAATCGACAGGGTCATTTGGATCAACTATAATCTTGACCCCACTCGCTTGCACTTGAAGTGGAGGGCTTTCGTTCGCACTTGAACAGCTAAAATAACCGCTTTCCCGTGACGTTCGAGACACTGCGTCTGACGTATCACTGGCCAAACGGCCAGCTGGACCATGGGCCGGTTCAGGGAGGTTCAAATTATCGCATTCGCCATTACTCCGAAACGAACGATGCTCGTTTAATTCGTCGTCACTCTTTCCATTTGAATCCGTTTCCATCCGTGAATCGGCATTTGTACAGTTATTTTCTGGCACGCAGTAATTGGCACCTTTGGACTTGGAAGGAGAGGTTTCGTTCTCACTTAGAATTGATTCTGAGCGAGATGACGAGATGGAACTATCAGCTTCTTCGTTTTCTTTCAAATTTTTCTGGGGTATTAATTGCATTTCGAGAGCGTTTGGTTGTTTTGACTTATCTGAAGTTTCTTGAGTCGTAGATTTCAAAGGTTGAGATATGTTAATTTCGGGTATGTTATCCAATGGTGTACTTTGCATAGTGGAAGCTACACATCAGCATGCCCATCAGCTTAGTGATTCATAGCTCCCTAGTTTAAAGCTGAAACAAAGAAGTAAAAAAGAGGTCATTTTCAAGTCATTATTTTTTGAAATTCAACGGTGGAAGGAGAATATAAAATCAGTTTACGATTTTCGAGTCAGCAACCATTTGAAACAAGAAAAACGCGATCGGCTCCAGCCAAGATTCGAACCCGGGACGAAGGACCCGTGACCAGCTGGACAGCTATGGTGGACAGCTAGCCATTTAGAGACAAAGTAGCAACTATAACTAAAATCGGCTTTAAAGGGATGCCCAATTGCAGCAGTATAAGTCTTAAAAAACCGGCTGAAAACTGGTTGGAGCGACGGTTTAATGAAAGTAACGACTTTGTGTTAAAAGTCACTTTACTGGATCGGACTTACAATTAAGAAGAGAAATTGGCTGGCGACAAGTCACGTATCTGAAAGAACACAGACAATGACATTCACGATGATACGTAAGCACTAAAAATAACGGTAAATACGCACTTCATGTACAAGTGACAACATAAAACGTACATCAAAATTACTTGGAAGAGCTGCAGTCAAAAAGTCTGCATTCAGACCATCTCTGCATGAGATTTAAGAACAGCTACATCTTCTGATCTCGACCAAAGCACTCACATAGTTCAACTATTTTAATTGGAACGCAAAACCACAACAATCATTACCTCCATATCTCTCATGCCAAAAATAATTACAACTGATTACTTCGGTGAAAATCTATAACAGACTTCCACTCAGGAAACCTACAGCGAGGTCTTGCCGTAAGCAGCTTTGCTGTTTTTGACCAATTTCAAAAAACTGAAACACAGAGGTATGTTAGCCCCATGTAAAAGACGACCGCTTAGCCGAGAGTGTCTGATCTGGTAAAGATTTTTGATGCAATCACCAAGGTTCGTTACTCGCTTCCGTAAAATCGCATTATTTTCTACAGTATAAATAGTCATAGTGAAAAACGGCGAAGCAACTGAAATCACTAAAATAATAGAGGCATAATTTAGAGATTAAGACATTAATCGATTGATACTTTGAATGACTATAATGTTTACATGAATGATGTTACCGAGCTAATAAAAATCAGAAGCAGAGGTGGTTCACAAAGTTTTTAATCAATTACTTGGAAGGCATTTTTCAGTCCTGTTTTATTTATTTTTCTCGTTTTCTCAAGCTGGCGAATTTGCTGCTGCAGAATCAAACGTAACTCCGGTAACAGAGGCACAAGTAGTACTTCTGGTACAGTCACATAATATTTTGGTGACTCTCTTTTAACAAGCTTTTGAGAAACGCTGCATGTTTAACCGTTTGAATTCAGGAAAACCGTTTACATCACAAATGGCAGAAAACTGAAGTTATCCGCACGAATGACTGGCACAATTCGATCTTATTGGCAGAAAAGTAGGAGCGCTTATCAATCAGTTACAATAAAGCTGCAAAAATGTGACAATAATGGAAGAAGGCTTAAAGCAATAAACTCTTTTATCGGAATAAGATTTATTAACATCGAGACACAAGGTTGATTAAATGCCTTGTCAATGTCAAAGCCGGTTCATAGGAGCAACACTGTCTCCGGTGATATTACACACATTCTCGGTGCCAATATAACGACCGATAACGCCAACCATGACGTCAAAACACAAACAGGATTTTCTTTGTGTGGTTTGCATAAGAATGGATATTTATAAACCTTTGAAGCGCATGCAAATCAAATACTGCATACAAAAAACAAAGAGCATTATTTTAGCCTATAGCTTTTCAATTCTTTTCGACAAATAAGATAGGCAAAATATTTCCAGAAAGGTCTACAGTACTTTGATGATGCATTTGCAAAACACTACGTTGATAAAGTGCATTACATTAAATCAAATCTTCATTTTACTCGAGTCATTACGCCCAAGCATGTAACGACCAACGAGTGGCAGGGCCCATCTCCGCGGCCCAGCGCCTGCGCAACACAGCTCCGAAAACACATCGCAGCGGTGGCGAGCCGTTGGCGACACTGTGTCCAATTTTACCAATCTGGGAATCAAACCCCACACCTACCGCACCGATAGTAATGTTTTTCGATTTTAAAATTAAGGAATTAGAACGCAATTAGTGTCTTTTTTCACCCTGATTCGGCATAATTGTGAGAAACATCAGACTGCGACAAAAGACAGCCAGAGCTCTCAGAGTAAAAGCGATTCAGCTAAATGTGGAAACACTACTTGCTAGGTTTGCTGATTAGTTACGCATAGTAAACTCAGAAATCTGACATTAGGCAAATTATTTGATTCTTAGAACAAAATATCATTTGCCACAGCAAAGGCACGCAATCTACGTTATTTTGATCCGTTTTTGGAAAACATTTATTGCTCAGAAATATAAAAACACGTGTGTCTCATGATAGGAAAAGCTACGAACTCAAAAGCTCCCAAAATCAAGGAATTCACTTCTTTAAATAGCAGAAAAAAATTAACAGAGCTTTACCGGAAAGAAATTGAAGATAAAGAAGAATAAAAAAGAAAATAACTTAACTTGTGACATACTGACCACACTCCCATAATAGCCGTTTTTCAGAATTTTGGTAGGTAAAACTTTAAAATTTTACCATGTTTTTACCCCAAAATTATTGGTTAAACCCAAATTTACTACCTTAATAAAATAATCTCTTGTAGAAACCACCGATGTATTAATTTCACACCAAAATGCTCTTCCACAAAATCCAAATCGAAAACAAATTGTTGATAATAGACGTAATTGAATAGGCATTTTATCACCAACGAATAGAAAGTAAATAGGCTTATTACAAAATTATCGCATTTTCGGTCACTTGACATTCAGCCTGCGACTTGATTTCGTGATATGCACTCCCCCATCAATAATATTTGCAAGCGAGCAAACTTTATGAGAATACCTTAAAAGTTCAGCCCTTCAAATGTCTTTCCATTTCCTTTTCCTACTGCCAATAATCGATTTCGGACCTAGCGCAAATTGATAACTTGTACAAAAATTTAACAATTTTGCTTAAGTCTGTAAAAAAAATTTAACAACGCTGCTTATCACGTGACCCAAGGTCGTGATTTTTTACCAAATGAGACATAATATGAGGACATAGTTAAAACACGTAAGCTATGCAAGAGTCGCGATTATTTGAAATTTTGTTAACGACTTGCCCATAAGTGTTTACCAAAGTCAAAGCAGTATTCACCCGTTTTTATTGGGCTGATGTTGCCAAGTCGTTTTTTAATTAAATCTATCAAAAAAAGTTGACAAATCGAAGCATTGATTTTATGAAAATATTTTATTGGGCGCTGGCTAATGGGTTTCTCGTAATACAACATATAGCTCTCAATCTGATATTTTTTTTCTTTTTTTTACAAATAATAAATTAACAAAACTTTGAACTGCAAGTTCTCAGGTGGCAGTTGAACAAAACTCATTTGAATTTTGGCAGCAAGACTAGTTTAACAAATTAAAAATAATTTTCAGCTGAGCAAAGACGCCAGCAAAAATTTTTCGCAACCTAAATCATCATCAATCCTGGCAGTATATTTCAGTTGGTACAATACCTTGGATAAAAATTAATCAAAATAAACAACTATTGTAGCATAGCTAAGCAGCAGCACAGCAAGACGATTTGGTGACGATCTTTTTGAATCGGGCAAAACGTCGCATGCGCAGTGCGCTTTGAGATTCGAGCCGTGTGCAAACTTAAGGGAGGTTGATTCTGAACCAAAAATTCGAAAATTTGTTTCAAAGTCCGTTTGTATATCTGAGGCTGGCATTCAAAACTTTGCTTTCAACAAATCGTTTCATTGGCTTAGCATACGCATTTTTAGCTTTCCAGCCTGTCCAGACAGATCGACAACCGATGCAAATGTCCATGCAAGCTGCAGCGATAAAAGACCAATTAGCCAGCAATAATAATTAACCTCAACAGCAAGCTTTCAACTTTCAACAACATAATTAACCAAAGTAGTCAAAAATAATAGGTCAGAAAACACCCGCATTCATGCTGGTAGCCGTATTAGAAGAGGCATGGTTGGTAAGACACGAAGTAGCAAATGTTGCCAAAACGGATATCAAGCTACAGAGCCGTAAATGGTCTAACCAGACAAACTAACTTCCGAAATGCGTCAAAATTTCAGCCATATTAAGAAAAACTAAAAATATCAATCAATCAATTAACAACGTAACTAATCGAAAATGCTCATCAAAACGAGAAGACGGTGAAGATGCGTGTAGCCTAAAAAGAAAACCGAACTCGTTCTAGTACGTGTAAATTACTGCTTTTGTTTTGAAAAAGAAAAGAATGCCTAGATGTGCCTTTACCGGCACGCGAAAGGCGACAAAGCCACTCGCAATTATAATAAGTAGCTGCAGCCGGGCTTCGGTTAATCAATAAACATTAACGTAAAATATGACGCGAAAAATTGTCGTGTGCCGCGCGTCGCGTCGCTGCACCTCGCGTGACGATAAAAGCAGCTTCATTATGCACTTCATGCACCAAATAGAAATACATGATAAAAAACGGTTTTCACACTAAATTTAAACTTGCAAAACTTCCTCAAATTAGAAATATATCTACAAAAAAATTGGTCTATGACCAAATAGAGCCTTCGAGATAGGTGTACTCCGTACACTGCCTTAGATAAAAACAGAAATAATACATAAAACCATTTTATTGGAAGTTTCAAAAATAGGTTCCGTACTTACTGCTTAACACATTCGATTCACCCTGCTTGGCTTTAAATACTAGGCATGCTCAAGTCGCAGACAATGTCTTGAATTGTACTGATATAATTTGACTGTAATTTTTTTGTATCAAATGTTCAGTTACTCAGAAGCTCATCGACTGAGCAGCTGCAGATTAATTTTCTGAACATGGATGGCATGTGTTAATTCATGCTGTGTTAAGCACTTGTGGAAATTGTTCAAAATCAAGAAAACTTAGTCAACGTTGCAATCCAACAAAAAACTTTTACACGTAATGACGTCACGAACTCGTAATTTTGGCTGCTTCAGGTAGAAAACGTCAAACATTAAATTGCAGAAAAGCATCAATCTTCGGCTTGACTTGTCAAATTTCCAAGATCCTATGAACGCATCGAATTTTTTTTGCCTATACAAAGCCTGCAGTTGACGCACGGACGTAAAATTCCTTCTGTTGCGTTAAAATAAGTTAAATTCCGCCAAATATATCTTTCAGCAAATAATAACAACGTTTTATTTACATTAAATCGCAGTTAGCGAAGTGACTATGAACTAAATACTTCGTAACGTTCCTGCAAAAGCTGTACAAAATCAACTGCAAAGCATTTTTTCACTAAAAAACGACTCACCTCACTCCGACTAGTTTGAACAGCCATTGAAATAAACTAACAACCTGTCAACGAAGTAACGCTAATTCTACACTTGCATACTTATTTAGCTTTCGTTTTATCTCGCTGAGACACTGACTCATTGACAAAGAAGCTTGAATTTTGAACAGTCACAACGTCTTAAGAACTGTCATTGTTCCGTCATGGAAACCGCCTGTACCATGGCCTGTACATTCAGGTGAAGGTAATCTTTTGAGATGTACGCTATAAGCTTGAGTTCAACACGAGACAATGATAACTGCCATTTCGATGATAAAACATTTCGCTAGCCAAACCTGCGTCGTGTGATCCAAGAAAGGTACGTAGAAAGTTAACTGGAGGCTCTTTGACTCTTCTTACAGCATGTGAAATAAGCAAACATGCCAAAGGAAAGCTTCGCTCAACTAAAACACTCTGAAATAAGATGATATAGCCTACATCGCAATAATTCTGAGACCTAGCATCGTGGTTCAAAGCAACTCGTATCCATTGCGCGTTGCAACCATTTACCACAGAACTGGTGTATCTCATCGGTGATAGTGAATTCCAAAGCAAAAATTCAAATTCATAACTGAATAAATTGCTCACTTTTTTGCTTAATTTATATCCGTAAAGCATTGTTTTGCAACTGCTCTCTTGTAGTAACAATTACTACTGCACTTTAAACCAAACTACTTCCCGTAAAATACGGTTTACGAATACTTTGTACATCTATCTCACGTAGCTCTGGAAAACTAAGTACTGACTTCAACATTTGTTGGATCATCTTTTCTGTTTTTTCGTGCATACCTCCTGGCAGTTTATACTTTCTCTACTGCGGTAACCCTGTGGAGCTTGCATAAACTTATCAGCAGAGAAAAAATCGTATTAGACGACTGCATACACAATGATCAGCTGATGACGCTAATACGTGACTCGCAGCGATCACATTTCGAGAAGCCACTTCAATTGAAGAAACACAAGAAAAAAAGTTTTCACACGTCAATCGTATTGCCTTTTTTCCTGTTTTTACTGGCTGAAACTGATGCTGTCGCAGAAACGGCGGAACTAATTCTATCGCAGTGAGTCCCAACTAAAAAATTATGCAAATATGTTTAAAATAGCGGTAGTTCCACATTTTGCTATTTATGTATTATCTTCCCGCTACTCAAGAATATAATTTTTTTGATTTTTAATTTAATCCATAATTTTACCTCACAAGTAAAATTAGTGAAAGATATAAATACGAATGATGCCATTAAAGTCTCAGAAGCAGTTTTAAAAATTGAAACACTAGAGCGAAATAGCTAGGATAATGTTAAATAATGTGCAGACTAGTTTTGAAGTATTTGTTTGACCCGACTGGGAATTAAACTCCCAGAGACACACGCTTTATCTTTTGAGACGTTTGAGGGTGTCTGGTTGGTTAAGTTTCGCTTTTACTCGGTACTAAAAGCTTCAGCATGGTTAAGGTAATTCGGTACAACATACAATTGGAACTGATGTTGAATGCCAAAGTCAATTTAACAGTTTTTTTAAAAAAGAAAAAATCGCATCATCGAATGAAACTAAAGTACAAAACAAATCATGTGAGCAAGGATTTTGCGAAAAAAATTCTGTCAACTTCACGTTAAATTAATTTTCTAAATATATTGAACCGAAAATTCAACGGTAATTGAGGGAGACTGTGAAGTGAGTTTGAGTCAGCAGTCACCCGTAACGTATGTCAAATGCGATAATCGAACCCGTCACGTAGGATCTGTCACCTGTGCGCGATATCGCTAGGCCATGTCGATGACCATTGTCAAAAGAAATTCCAGAATCGTTATATTCTACGTAAAGTTGTTTTGGGTGAAAGTAAGGCTTACGTAAAGGTGATTCTTACGTATTAGGCAAAACGTCATCTGAACTGACTTTACGTTTATTACGCTCACGCTCTCGGTCAAAAAATTCAAAAATTTTCAAGTATGAAAAAAGTACCTTTGAACGAAAATGTTTTTGGTGCAATGTTATTAAAAAAGCTATAACTCTTTCGGCAAAATACATTAATCATGTGATTTTAATGCACACCATACCAACAAAAAAGTACAGGAAATACACTTGACAATTTACTTAAAATCAATCAAACGTTTATATGAGGTCCCAAAACGCTCAAGATGAAGGTAATTATGCAAAAACTTTAATATAATTCCGTTTGAATTAATTAGTTTAAAAATAACTTTTTCGACTATCCTTTACTGCGTTTTTAAGGCATGTACGAAAAACGTGCATAATTAAAAGCCTAAACCTTCTCAAAAGCTAGCAAAACACACCCATATTCAATCGAATTTCTATTTTCAATCGGTTTTTGCAACCATCTTTCAACCAAAAAAAGATTAAATTTTCATTATACTCGCGGTATTGCGCTCAAGCGTGTAACGACTAACGAGTAGCGGGGCCCATCTCGGCAGCTTAGCACCTGGGCAACACAGCTGGCCGGCTCAGGAATCGAACCCCAGACCTCTCGCACTGATAGCGATGAGCTTTACAACTGAGCTAATTACAGCATTAATTTTAATTTTGAAATCTCTTTTTTGTTACCTTTAAATTTGATTGATTGTCATCGAAATATTGTTTATTTTAATTTGAAAACAGTTTATATTAAAGCGATCGATTGTTTGGGCACAAAGATTATCGTTTATTTTGGGTCCGTATAGTTTTGATCAGAGTAAGCAGAAAGTAGAAACAAAAACAAAAGTTATCAAATTGAAATCGAAATTGAGTTTAGAGATTGCACAGGACAGATCAAGAACGCCCGTGCTTGCATCGTGAGTTAGCGACCAACATGCTTGTCATCAGTAAAAAACTAAATTCAGCGAAAAAATCTGTTATTATTCACAATCAGCTTTTACTGCTCAATTAAATCTTTAGCGCAACTGTTAAGCGCATTCCTACTGGTGCAGTAGTGTTGCCTACGGCTCGCCACCGCTACGAGGTTTCTTCGGAGCTGTATTGCCCAGGCACTAAGCCGCAGAGATGGGCCCCGCCACTCGTTACACGCTTCGGCGAAATACCGTGAGTATAATGAAAAGTTGATTTTTCTGTGATACACTCGCAAAACAAGTTATGCTTTATCACTACCTTTCCACTGATGTAATATTACGCGGTATTACTAAATGCATTCAACATATTTTTCCGGGTTCACTTTTGCTGGACCTGGTTGATATATTAGTTGGACTTGCCTTTGCATTCAATTGGCGTTATTAGGCAGATTTTGATACCTGCAATAAATGACTGAATTTTCACTGCAAAGGGAAATTGTAAGTTGTTCGTAGCGCCTCACAGCTAAGGTTTTTATTGGACCCGGACTGATTCATTTTTGCTTTGACTGATTTATAATTTTTAACAGCTCAGATGGCCGTCCGCCTCTGAAGCTGTAAACTATCCTTTGATTCCGAATCGGGTTAAATCAGTGACTTTTTTCACTCTCTTGGTATTCACAGCTTCCCTGCCTTAAAGGGCAGGGAAGCATTAAAGGGGCAGTGTGGAGAACATGCCGGCAAGTTTACAAGTTGTACCGTTTGGAAAGGCACTTAGCGAGATTACCCCACCTTGGTGTCATAGACAGATGGCCGGTAACTCTTAAGCGAGCTCGTTATAACGCTTTGATCGCTTTTTCGTGATAGAAGGATAAAGGTGCCATTAAATGCAAAAATTAATCATTTTATTTTCCTTGCCAACTCTTAACGCTGAAAGCTACGGTAGCTAGCTATGAGTACTACATTTTGAGCTTTGGTTTAACTTGACCGAGGGTCGAAGTGCAAGGCGAGCCTTTGAACCATTAAGCAAAGGAGAGAGTTACCCTGTTCACATGGCCAGTTAAGTGGATTAAAAGCACTCAGGCTTTCTGTATTACTACTTTTTATGTCATGATCACTTTTTTGCAGTTATGACGTCAAAAACTTGATTAGCCTATGATGTTGAAAGCTCATAGACTGTTGGTCTACTTGCAATGGAGATGTGGACAGTGGAAGTGCGTTTTCTTCAAAAATCATTAAACAAAAAGATGCAAGAGCAATGCTATTTACGTATCAATTACGAAGAAATCACTGAGATATAATATGACTCTCTAGCCACCCTATTGATCAGATTCTTTTCCTTAGTATGGGCGAAATGGCGTAGCAAAGACGCTCCTGTATATGGGCTCAGTTGCGGAATCTTCGAACCTGAAGTATTTAGCTGACAAATGGTCGAACCAGCAGTTCCTTTCAATGGGCTCATATTCTGAATTTTCGAATCCGAATTTTCGAACCCGAAGTCAGATTCCGACATTTTGCCCATACAATGGGGAGCATGCTGATCAATAAGGTGCTCTAGTGCAGTGTTTCTTAACCGGGGTTCGACCGAACTTCTAGTGTTCGACGGAGCAGCTGTCTCTGGAGTTCGGTGGAAGTACTTCAAAATCCTAACACTTTCAGGGCGTACCCAGGGGGCCGCTGGCCACTTGATTTTGGGGGGAAATTGGACGTCGAAAGACGTGATGACCTTTTTTTTGGACTTCACCTGATTTGGAGAGAAAAATTGAACGTGGGGATACGTGATGATCTTTTATTTTTGGTCTTCTCTTTGTTTTGGGAGAAAATTTGGACGTCGGAAGACGTGATGATCTTTTTTTTTTTTTTTTGGTCATCACCTGATTTTGGGAGTAAAACTGGACGTCAGGAGACGTAATGACCTTTTGTTTTTGGTCTTAACCTGATTTGGGAGAGAAATTGGACGTCACGCTGTCCGTTTCTAGGGTTCGGTTGAAACAGCCACGAAGTTGTTAGGGTTCAGCCGCTTGGCACGGGCTAAGAAACACTGCTCTAGCGACGCTCTAATCGTATGCAAGACAAAACAGGATGACGTCACAGTGATACAAACAAACAAGTAAGTAAATCAACCATAAAATTCTATTACTCATGACACTGCGGCTCTCTTGAATGCAAAGTAGATCGCACATTTTGAGAGAGCACTGAAACAATTCAACTGAATCACAGCCAATTTTCTAGCTTACTCATATTTTTTTCTATTTAGCAACACATTTACTGTACATTTTTCAACCGCGCTAAGCCAAGGCCAACAGCCGTTGACTATTTAGTAAGCTAAGGAGAGCGGCTGCTTAGTGAAGTTGTTGAGCACATCGCTTAAGGTGCGGGAGGCCTGGGGTTCAACTCTCGGGCAGGTGAAATCGGCACGGTGTTTCAACAACTCGGCACCGTTGCCATATTCTTCGGAACCGTGTTGCTCAGTTTCTAAGCATGGAGATGGGCCTCTCCACTCGTAACACTCTTCCACGTAATACCACGAATATAATGAAGATTTGATTTTTTGATTTGAATAAGCTAAAGCATGCCCTTTTCTTGATATCACAAATGTTTACAAAATTGTTGACCGAAAATAGAACGAAAAGCTTCGGCAAAGCCATTGATTGAACTTCATTAATAAAAAAGTAAAGAAAACTCGGAGCAAAATTTGGATTTCACTATTTGCAAAAATAGTAAGCTGATGTTGCAGCAAACACTATTAAAATAATAGACAAATATTTAATAGGGACACTTCGATTAAAACTGAACATATTTTCAATTTCTTTCAAATAGAGTTTCAAATCTCATTCATTTTGTTTGAATAAGACTGAAAACGATTTTAAATTGAAAGCGATTTTAAAATCTAAACATGTCTACAAAATAGTAGTTTTCTTCAACATTGGCTCCATTATTCTTATTTCTAAACTTTCTTAATATTTCTGAATTCTGAATATTTCTAAATTTGAGATTTTTTCAAAACATTTCGTTTCTTTACAATAGTCAAATATTCGCAGTTTACTTCTTCAAAATCAACTATATAGTTCCTCAACAATAGTGAACTGACTTTGTTGTAGTTGCGAGGACTTGAAGGAATACTTACGAAAGTAAAATTTGTGTAAAACACTAAAAACAAAATCAAAATTCAAATTCATAAGTTAAAAATAGTTTTCGAAACATCGCAAAATATTTTAAGTCACTAACTTTTTAAATTCAACCAGTTCATCGCCGAAGTCACTTCGCAGAAACGCGCGTTGACGGAAATATTTCCCAGCTATATTTAAACAAAATTCTCGCTATACAGTAATTAATATAATGCTGAATCACTTGCATTGAGAAACGTTTTGCAACATTAGCAGCAAAGCACAAATCTTGTAGAGAATCTGTAGAGCCACTAGAGATTTTAAAGAGCTTTAAAAAAATTTCAAAACTTTTAAAATCTCTTAAAAACTTTTAAAATCCATTTTCAACACTTTGTTTACTGGTAGCACACAAGATGCCGGGTTTGAAAGTTTTTATTTAAATGCCTTTATTGTAGGTTTTCTTTAAACGGTCCCAGGATATTGTTCGCACTGCTGCACACACTATATAGGTTTCAGCACCACGTATAAAAATTATGAAGGAGTATGAACGCAATTTCGTTTCGTGAAGCTTAAGTTTCGTTCTTGGTTCGACGATGGAGCTGCATAAGCACAACGTATCTTTTTTTATCGTCCTATCACGAGTAAGCGATCGAAGGGCTATAACGAGCTTGCATAAGAGTTGCCGACCATCTGTCTACCACACCAAGATGGGGGAATCTCGCTAAGTCTAAGTGTCTTTCCAAACGGCACAACCACAGTTATCCATTATTACTAACAGTGGTACCACTCTCTGTTCTCAGGGTCCGGAACGAAAATAAGAGTTCATTTACTCATATCGCGTTGCCCATTATTTCTTTATAACCGATCAACTTTGCGATTGTGATAAAAAAATATTAATGGCGAGCAATTTCATTATTTATTAAACTATGAACTGCTCGTCACTTTTTTTCATTTCTTCTACATAGTTAAACATATCGCAATGGCTCCTTGCAATTTAAAAAACAGAAAATGTAAACAGCAAATTTTGAAAACGGCAACAGTATAGTTGAGCTTCTTCAAAAAGCAAAATTACATCAGCATTTTTGTGGACGTACGTAACATTGCTTTTTTGTTGAGTGGGCCCACAGTAAAATCACAAGTACGCTGTTATGAAATTTGCCCACTTGTTCTCCACTCTGTCTCTTCAATGCTGAGCCTCAAGCGGAGAAGTTGTGAGAATCAATTTTGAAGTCATTGGTTTTGATTCGATTCGGAATCAAACTCGCATCTATCAGCTTCAGAGGTGGACGCTCTTACCACTGGGCCATCTGAGCTATCAGTGCAAACGCCATTCTAACTAGAAAGCGAAACAAATTCCACGAGTTAAAACGTGAAATTTTAGTCGAAGAAAAGCAACTATAGTACCAGTGTGGGGATTTGTTACGGTTCACACGCGTGGATGTGAATCTTAACTGTTAATACCATCATTGCGTAGACGCATGCATTGCTCAGTGCCTACGAATAAGCTTATACTTCAGACGCTAAACATGCTCGTCAAGTTTGAGAAACGCGATTTCAATGTAGCCTACATATTTAAATAAATAGGTTTACGTGCGTTATATCGCAGTAAATACTAAAAGTGCTTGTAAATCAAGCACTTGAGTAATTTGTTCTTAACAGCAACTACCTTGACTTTCTAAGTTACATCACGAAACAGACTTTATAGTGCACCTACAGTTTAGCCTACCCTTAATTTTCTATTTCTCAAAAATTCATCGGATAAACCTGAAACTAGAAATTGGCGATGTTTTCATTTTTGTTTCACGGCTGTAACTTTTTTGCATAACTGCAGTATGATTTGCAGTTGTTGCAGAATTCTCTGAATAAAGTACATTATTTTTCATCTGGCAATATCAAGGCCTAGGTGAAAAATAAGTTTGCATCATTGTAAAATAATTGTAAATGATGAGTTCGCAATCTTCATAACACTGCCGTCTGACTTTTTTCAAGAGAATCTATGAAGTTTAGCACTGTAGAACTGCGCTAATTATAAAGAGCTGAAGAAGAAATCAATAAACAAATATAGAAGACAATACTGTAATTACACCAAACGTTGGCAGCCAAAAACGGCACACTTATGCTGCGTATAAATTATTTTGGAACTGCTTTGACAGCAAAAAGAGCAACTCCCTTTAATATCTCTGCATTGGTTCATACTTTAACTATGACTCTGCATAGTTGGGATTGCGGTTGGAGAAGATCAACGCATTCTTAATTAAATCTGTCAACTGCAGACCTCACTTGGCCTTGTTATTCTGTCGCATTCTCTTCCAAATCTGTTGAAAATTCTTTTGTCATTGGTTTTAAGATCATGCCAATTTATAGTGCGAAACATCTAAGATTTTTCTAATATTTTTGAAAAAGTTGAACCTTCAAGTTTAAGCCAGTAAAAGACATTCAAATTTTGAAGCCAGAAACGAAAAATAAAAACAACAACGTCATTTTTGTCAACTTTTCCGACAATGATATTTAAAAACTACGGAACAGTCTTTAAAAAAAGGAAAATCATTAAAAAACTGAGAAATGCTGGCAATTTTTCCGTCAGCGATTTCATCTGAGACCTTTGCAAACTCTTCATTAAACTATTAACGCTTTTCTGACATTTTTCAATAGAGTTATATTATGTAATTATGCAAATATCTTTCCTGTTGTTCGCACGAAATAGGATCGATAAAATCGCTAATTTTATTTTCGATAGCTTACCACTCTTAAAACAATGAAAGGCTTTTTGTTTTCAGCTTTGATTCAATTACGGTCTTTTGCACTTAATTTAAACTGGCGTCAACTTGATTATTCAGAGTTTTAGAATTATACATGATAGAACTAGGTTCAGGTACGCAACTACACAAGTCACACTTCCAGAAAAGATCGTACGATACGATGCGATACCAATTTTCAAATTGAGAAGGAAAATGATTCATTACTCAATGCACAGAACATTCACTTGTGACAAAAAGAATCGCAACTACGCTGGTATGAAAATGTGACGCAATCGTCGCAAGAACGAATAGTTCTAAACTGCTGTGTCTAACACTGTTCGGTAAAAGGTCTAGAAACCGTTCCAGAAATTGATGACAAGATTACGTCGAAGATCTTATAGTTGGTGTCGCCTGGGCATCCCACCACAGCATCTACCCTTCGTCGAAGAGGATCGAGATTCTTGGAGGCCTCAACTCGAGCAGCGCTGCCCCCGCCACTACCCAAGGATAAACGGGTTTAGAAAAAGTTAGTTAAATATCACTGTTATATATCTAGCAATAAATTCGCAAAAAAGGAGTGGGAAGTCTCGTTTTCAGACTGGAAACTAAATAGTTGCCAAGCAGTTGAAGATTTTACTGGATCGATCCTCGGCCCGGCCATATCGCAAAAGCTATCAAATACCTGTAGTAGGCCTATATGGAAGCTAGGTAACATAGGAGGAAAGAGAACGAAATGAGGGCTGAAAAGCTAAAAGCAATCGAAGTGGAATTAAGTATAATGCGTGTAATCTATACTTTTAGCTGGAGCTGGAACTTTGTGGCACGTAATAGTGTCGTAAATTAACACACTTTTTCATTTTTACGCGAATTCATTCAATATGAAATAAATTAGAGATGATAATTCGGCAAAGTTCTGCGGGCCAAATCAATTGCAATATATATTTTGAGCGGCTAAAACTATGTTTATTTTTTGAATTCCGCTAAATAATACACTAATTTGCACCTCAAATTTATCAGTCACGGCAAATTATTTCTTTCTGGAATATCAGAGACATTGGGTGCTTTTTCTGTTCCGAGTACAGCAAATGGTTGAATATGAAGCAGTTTTTAAGCAAGATTGACAATTTTCGCTGCACTTAACTAAGTTCTGACGAGGGCCGTTCAAAAATCAAGCGGCACGCAGCTTTCTCACCCCGGCAATAAATCTTTGATGAGGTTAAATAAATCTTTTATTGCACAGACTTGTAGATAATTATCTCTTTCTTGAGTGTTCATATATATTGCGTAGTTGCTTTTGCCAAATTACTGTATAGATGACGTTGTTATTCGGAGAAGTAGCTGACATAAGCGATGAACCGTTCTGTTCATACAATCCGTAAAATTGCTCGACATAACAGCAATCAGCCAGGATAACTTTGCCTTGTAACTACGGCATAAGCCTGTTCCTACTTACGCATATCAACAATTAAAAAACTAAGCAAAATCATAAGCACCGCAAACTTGGCCTTATTCTGTTATTTTTTTTTCGTGAATAAAATATATTATTAAAAGTAAAATGTAATGTAATCAATGTTACATAACGACAAAAAGTAGACTGGTAACGTGACGTCACCAGATTTAGTGTACTACCAAGATTCATGATAATTATTGCGAAATAGTTCCTCAAAATAAGATATAGTAGAACTTGGTCGAGCTGATCAGAAATTACGAGGTAATCGGTAACCTAGGTGCAATGGCTTTTGTGGGACTGTTCCTCACGCGTGGACCGTCTTTTATCCTTATTGCACTCGATTTCCTTTTAAAGTTAAGACCACGGTAGAGTGACGGTAGGCTAATATATACAAAACCGCCTCGAATTACGCTATCCTCGAATTTATAGTAGGCCTGATATAGTTTGTGGTTGTTAAAGTTTCTTTTTTTATTTTCAGTTTTTTTCATCATTACCGAAAAATTATTTTCGAAACCAAGTTCTCGATGTAAACCTTTTATTGCTTTGATTTATGTTATTTTTTTTTTTTCGAACTACGTCATTGCAGCTTGCAGTAGGTCGTTATGTTTGTAAAAAACATACATCGTTGTAGTTAAGTTCGTTGAACTTCGAACCCGCGAAACCAGCTTCGTAGCTCAATGCACCAATCACTCGACCAACTCCATGTGCTATAATTTGTACATTTTGTTAAATGTGAAGAGAGACGTTATCCTTCACAGATTCCTCCTGTCGATAGCACATCCGCTGATTGAAAGCGCAGCGTTGTAACTATAATTTTAGTTAAGCAGATGGAGTCGTCCGAGCGGTTGTTGCATCGGGCTGCGGAGCTGGCTGCACTGGTTTGATGCTTAACTAGGTCATCTTCCATGATGCATACGTTTCACTTGTATAATTATCCTAAGCTGCAATTATGTGGCTTAAAAAAACAAAACAAAAAAATTAAGAAAAAGTAAATTCGGTTGATACATCTCCAACCAAACGTCATGTTTTTGTATTCTTGAAAAAGACACTTGGTTTGTGTTTGTTGTTTTATTAGCAAGCGTTTTGATTTGTTTGTTTTAAATGCTTTGGAACTAATTTGCAAATAAGGCATTAAGGGTGAGCCTCAACGAAATTATTTAGCTGATAAATGTTATTAATTTTAGTAAAACTGTAACAGCCAGTACATTTTCATCTTGAATATACGCTGCAAACGCTAATTGGTTTCATTATTATATCTTTTAATCTGTCAGAATTTTGCGATTCTTCAAATTAATTCTATATTTTCTTATGTAAGTAATCAGCCAAATAAGTTTAACGGCAAAATTATTAAACGCAGTGGTTTCCTATTTCCTTATATAGATGATGGTCTGGTATATTTTGTGTAATAAAGCCAAATCATTTTGTCGCAAAATTCGTGGTTTAAATTAAAATAAAGCGAGAAAGTCAATGAAATTTTGTTTACGAATTAAAATGTTCTTTAATAATTATATTAGGCTGCTAGTCTTTATAGTATGTTGTTTTGTTTTTGTAAAAAGCCTTCAACAATTAGTTTCTACTTAAAAATCTTCAGCTCTTCTCTTAGCGCAGCCACGTTGCTGAAGAAAACAGTTTAAATCGCAAAAAGCTTGCCGAAACGTTTACACCAGTTGGGTCGCAGATGCAGTAGGTGAAGACACTCTGCTTTTTTCCTCGCATCAAGTTACAATCATTATTTTTTTGCGCCTATTTTTGAAGCTAATGTGTCCCTTTGTTGCTAAATAAACTACTGCGTGAAAGTTCTTCGTTTATTGACCCTTAACTGTTTTTCTTGAACTTTGTAAAATTCTAACAGAACATGGTGAGATTAATAGCCTGATCTTGCACTGCTCAGCGTTAAAGTGAAAGTGTAACATGTGTGGGGTCTTTTGTGACAGAAAATTTATGCTTGCTACCTTAACTTTCCGGTTTCCTGCTTGAAAATTTCAAATTGAAATGGTTTAACTTACAGCTAACTTACAACAAACTCACAACAAACTAGTAACGTATACCGGTTGAAAAAGTTTTGTCAAACTTCTAATTTCTGCAATACACATCATGCAACTAGCCAACTATACCTGCCAGGAAATAATGGCTCGAAGTCAACATTATGTCAAAAACAGTAGATATCATCATTGTGAAATTATTTGCCTTGCGAAATTATTTTTCAACAACAATAGATATTTGCCTTGTGGCTCAATCAGCGGATAAACATAAGACTTTTAGAGCTACTTGCAATTGCTCAACTCTCAGGTACCCGTTCATTAGTTAATGATGGTCTTCTTAAGAAAGAGAAATAATTTAGAGCAGACAGAAACTTGAATGACCACGAAGTTGCGCAGAACACTTTTAGCAAGCCTTATTGTATTGGCCCAGCATTAGGACCCAGTGTCATGGTAGTGTCCAAAATGAAAAGTTAGGATAACGTTTCCCCACTGATACGGGAGTTGGCACAGGGGACAATTCGGCTTCCCTGGTAATTGACGGGCTAGTCTCTCTTGTATTCCACCCTAAAAATTCTTTCAGTGGACGCCTTTGCCTTCTGATGTTAAGCCTGCGGTTTGTATCGCAATTGTTTCCATTTTACGGATATATATTTTTAGCGGATCAAATGCCAGGGATTTCTTAAAGATTTTCTTTATTCCTTGTCGCGTCGCAAACTTGGAATACTCTAATTTCGCGGCTTTTATAGCACCATAGGTGACGGACCCCGGGGGGCTCTAGCCCCCCCCACTTTTTTTAGGGGGAGCTCTGGAGGGGCCCTAATTTACGGGGGATCCTAATTATTCCTACAATATTGCCTCTGCATGAATGTATTTGAAACTTAATAGGCCTTCCATCGAGACTAAAACCCAGGAAAGACCTTAAATCCAGAGATGTCTCCTTTAAAATTTTGTTTGCGGGGTGAAAGGAACAGAAACTAGAAGCAAGAACCGTGGGTCTAAAGCCCACATCAATTGGACATGTCACATGTGGACAGGCTAAATATGAAGTGTAGGCATAGGGCCGGATTTACGTATAGGCTAAGCAGGCTGAAACCTAGGGCCTTGGAGAAAATGGGGAGCTTCATCACGAACAATGAAGATTTTTTTTCTCTTCACTAATGCTTTCAATGCAAAACAGAACATCTAAGAACGTGTATACCTTTTTTTTGTTCTTCCAATCACTGTGATCAAACAGCCTGGGGCCTCTCATTGTCTAAATTTGGCCCTCAGGAGCGTATTTAGGGGCGGGGCCATTGTGCCATGCCCCCCCCCCCCTTTTTGACTTTGCCTTTTAGTAAAAAGAACAATACTAATGGTGCCAAGTGACTGAAATATGCCAGATTCTTTTGATGGTTTCTGTAGCTTATGGTTAGGGGCGAATCCAGAAGGGTAGGATGAGGGATATGCATCCTTCCACCACCCATTTTCAAAAATGTTTTTGATGCATACAATTTTTCCATAATTTCCGACCTCTTCGATAGCTATAAGCCTTATACGCCTTAAGCACGCATAATCAAAAACGTGCGAACAAAATGTATCATATTTGGCGAAGCACTTACAATTAGGGTCCGAGAATTTCAACAAAATTTGCCAGAAAATTGATTAAAAAGCACTAAAATAGCCGTTACAGCATGTAAATTTTGAAAAATTTTCCGGCGGAGCATGCCCCCGGACTTCCTTACAGCTTTTCTTGTTTCTTAATCAGCTTCAAATTAGTTCTGCCGAAAAAAATACGTTCGACAAAAAATGTGGAAATTTTGCTCCCCCCCCTTTTTAAAATTTCTCGCTACGCCACTGCCGGCCTTGATTACAGGTGAAGAAAATCTGTTCATTGGTTTTGGGCTCCACTTTAGAAACGCTTCCGCCATCGCTGTATAGCACCCAAAACTTCCCAATACCATAAGATAACAGGCATGCAGCAACGCCTTTGAGTGACAACACCCAACTCTGATTCACCCAAGAACCAAACACAAGCTTTCTGCTTTAGATGCAACAGTCGCAATGCAGAACCTTCTAAAACAACTCAATTACGAGATTCACAAAACAGTTGGTTCTTCATGAAAGCCATGGGTCCTTTCATGATAAAATGAAAAATTGCAATTCTATGATCAGCCAATCATTGCAGCACATAACGACATGGTGATCAGTGCCGGAGTTCAGGGGTTCGATTCCCAGGTAGGTCAAATTTAAAGCATCGTCGCCAGCGGCTTGCCATCGCTGCAACTTTTCCTCAAAGCTCGAAGCTGCGTAGTCCAGGCGGTAAGTCGCGGAGAAGAGCCTCGCCACTCGCCACTCGTTACGCGCTATGGCGGGCAGCAGCGAATATGCTAAAGATTTCGTCGTTTTTGTAATTCTATTGCGACTAATGTTGCACTCAGGTTTTGGCAGCACGTGCATTGGATGCGATTACGTAATCTATCGCTAATGACAATTTTTTCTGCGTTTAGAAGTCAATTGTTGGGAGACCCATTGACATTATCAACAAAGGTAGAATCGACGAAAAAAGTTCTTTTCAACTATATGACGAAAGTCTTGCACGTGACATTAATTGTACAAAAGACTAATGGCGCATGGCCTAGATTAGTAATTTTCTAAATCCTGTAAATGTGTTGCTTTTCTGTATATTTCGCTAAAAAGTGACAGAAAAATCGTGTGCAAAACATGCATCGCACATAGGCCAGTTACATTGTAAAAACCACGCCAAAAACTCTCAAGCGAACAGTTGCCATGTGCATTGTTTTACGGTGTCATTCAAAGTACAATTCATTTGAAGGGACTTTGCAAATTTCTAGAAAGAACAAAAGTCCATTTCGTGAATTTAACTATGAACAAAGACAGATGATTCTGAACGAGAAAGTGGTAACAGCCAATATGACGTAAAATTCATATCTTCATCATACCGGCGGTATTACGCCGAAACGTGTTACGAGTAGGGCCCCCCTGAGCGGCTTAGCCTCTGGGAAACAGCTTTAAACTCCGACGAAACGTCACAGAGGTGGCAAGCCGTTGGATCACTGTGTCCGACTCGACCGGCCCGTAATCGAGTCCCAAACATACCATACCGAATATACTGTAAGTTCAACAAATCCGTAAAAACTTCGAGTTCAAAACATGCATTCCTTTTTTTGTAGATTGGTTTTGGCTCACACTGCAAGGTGTTTTGGATGAGATTGTACTCAAACCCCGTAACGAGGGCCGGTCGCAAAAGTGAAAGGAGAAATCAAGTCCCCAGCCTCGACCTAATTTCAATCCCTGAAGCTCCGAAAAGTTGAGTAATCCGAATCCAGAGAAGTTTCAACTGTGAGATGTTGGAGTATTACACAACTTTAGCATCTTCAGCAGAATAGTGAAATACAGTAGCTTAAAACAAATTTCGTACAGCAACACGCAGTTACAAGCAATCTCTGCTCTTTTGCAATCACGTGCAGTTTGCAATATTCATACCAGGTACAGCAAAAGTTGTAATAGCTCAAAACGTTCAGGTATTAGTGGCTTAAACTTTCTGATATTCGTGGCTTGCACAAGACATACAAGTGCGAGAAAATTTTCTTTCGTTATTCTACAGTATTTTATATAGGCTGATTGGGCTGACCTAGACGCCAGTATTGCGCAATGGGGAAGCCCCATTCACGAAACAATAGGTCAGTTTACGGAAGTCGTTATTATTTTGTCATAAGTGACATCGATCGACCGAACAGTAGACGCGATAACACGTTATTAGTAGCTGTCGATTTAGTTGACCGAAAAATCAACTTTTTCCGGTGCTTTTTCTAAACTTGCCATTTTCTTCTGACGTAATTACTTGTTAAGACTGATGGCTGCTTTGACATTTTATAATCAGAGCATTGTCAAAATTTGTAGAAATTTAAAAAAATTTTTACCAGGTCCGTTATAGTAGACATCTCTGAGCAAAAGTCTATCAGTCATGAAAAAATAAAAATGCAAACAATTGTTTTTTTCAGGCAAGCAATTGTTTTACTTTTGTTTCATTATCTACTTACTTTTAAAAGCTTTTCTCTTTGTTTTGTGCTGTTATTTTTTGGCAGTGTTTATTTTGCCGTCACCAGTCATGCTTGTCCACACTAACCCAGGATCGATCTATAGGTGGCAAAATAGACCCAGATGCTATTTTTGGCGCTAACGCCAAAAACAGACACTGCCTTATATTTTTGCAAATCACCAGCAGCTCTTGAAAGAATGTTTTGTAATAATTGGTTCGCGCTGCCTGGAACGTAGCCAGCTTGGGGGGCAGGGTTACCAGGGACTACAGCCAGCAAAAAGTTTGGGGGTGCAGGTCCGGATGTAGACAATGAACGGCCCTGTTTTCATTCGCCCTTCAGTGATCAATCTCTAAAAAAAGTCTGTCTTTATACGGGGCCGTGCCTCGGGACCCCCTGGCTGTGCTACTGTGCACTCTGTGATAACTCATCTTTTCAACTTTGTTCGTCTTTCCTTTTCTCGACTCTTCTCAATCGCTGCCGTTTGCCTTTTCGAATCCGTTACGATTCCTTCCCGTCTTTTCGTGCGCTTTCGCTTCAGTCATCGTAGATTTTACTACGAAGTACCTTGACTAGATAACTTCAGGGTTCTTCGGTGCTTCCTAGTCTGGCTGTATATGGTTTGACAGTTTTGTGTGCGTGCTTACTGTATTTGTTTATTTTTTCGGTGTTTTGTTTACCGTATGTGGTCTGACAAAATAAACGTATCTGTATGTATCTGTACTGGCATGAGACAATCGCCAACAATCGTAAAGCAATCGGCTCCTTGTATAACCGCACAATTAGTTATTTTATTTTATTTTTTTATATTTTTTAAGTCACGTAATCGAATAGCTCAGGTTTTTGTAATAATGAAGTATATGCATCAGGAAAGATGATCTAGTTGAGAATCAAACCCGAGAAAACCAGATCCGGAGCCCAATACAACAGCCACTCGGCCAATTCTAAGCGCCAACATTAGTCTTTTTTTAGGTCACGTAATTGCAGCTTAAGTTTTTTTATTTTAGTGAATTTCATGCATCATGGAAGATGTCGTAGTTGAGTATCGAACCGGCGAAGTCATTTGCGGAGACCCCTGTGCCAACCACTAGACCAACTGCGTGTGCCAACATTAGTCTGCAAAAACACTTTCGCTGAAATGAAACAGCGACATCATGCGAATTTTCAAATTCAGCGGTTTACGCATATTATTGGGGTCTGCTTCGAAAACGGAGACTTGAGTTTTGTTTTAGGTCGCCATATTGTCAGACTAAAAATCTTAAAACAATATTGAAGCTTCTTTATCTTGTCTAGTCTGAGTGTTTGTTTTGCTGTTGGAAACATGGGTTTGATTTTTGGTTGATTAATCAACCTGATTGTTTTATTGCGCTATGGTATGAATATTATGGTGTAAGTTTTTGTTATTTTCTTGAAATGGTGCATTATTTTGTCACCATGCTAAATTATCAATAATATAAAGTTGTAATATTTTAACTGGCTTTCTTACATTTATAATATCACCAGATCGCTCGAGTTTTTAACTTTATAGCTTGTTTATTCAACTAACAAAAGCGCATCTCGTTTTTTTTTTTATTTGGAAGGATTAAAGGTCAAAAAAATGTTTATCTTTCTGCTTCGTACGTCCGGAAATATCAATTTACCAATCTACTGTGTTAATGTGTAACTGAAATTTTAGGGAGGATTCTAAACCCTGCTTGACCTTCCTCTGCATCCGTCATGGGCCATGTTTAACATATCGTAAGTTGCAAATGGTAAAAATTTTAGTTGAGACAAAAATCATCTGGCCCAGGGGTTTTCAACCGTGCCCCCCCCCCTTGGGGGACCACAGAGTGTTACTTGGGGGGGGCACGAGCGTAGGAATGAAAACATTTTTATTTCCAGGCCGGGACTTTTAAAATTACCCTCAATGGGCCTTGGTACTTTAGTGTCACAGTCAAGGGGACCATGACTCAGAAAAGGTTGAGAATCACTGATCTAGCCTATTTAATTTTTAGTCACATTTAACTATAGCAAAGTTTAATGAGATGGCAACAATTGTGCTGTAACAAGACATGTTCTTACGTTTTTGCAGGTTACATTCTCATATTTTAGGAATGAAAGTGATATTTTGATTAAACGTTGGATAATTCTGTTGTTTGATTAACAAAACCTTTTACAAAAAAGCAGAAAATTATGGAAGAAAACTTGGAAGATTATTTTAAAACAACTTATAAAGAAAGACTACCTGCGTGAGTCAAAGAACGAGTGGTCTAGAATATTGTGCGAGTAGGTCATTGCTCAAAACAGAACAATAAATACAAACAGATAACACATCTCCGTTTTCAAATAAAATAGCCTTTTTGAGATCATCAAAATAACTACTCGGGATCCGCAACAGTGATGTCATTGATTTAATCATTATTAAAAAAATCAAATCAAATCTTCATTACACTTGCGGTAATACGCCAAAGCGCGGAACGAGTGGCTGGGCCTCTATTCGTGGCTTAGCGCCTGAGCAACACAGCTCCGAAGAAACGTCGCAGCGGTGGCAAGTCGTTGGCGACACTGTGTTCGATTTAACCAGTCCGAGAATGGAACCCCAGACCTCCCGCACCGATAGCGATGCGCTTAGCAACTGAGCTAACCAGCCAGTGGTACCATCCAAAACAGACGGCACTATATTCGGGGCTTGTTTGAATTAAGCCGTGGTTCGGGGTTAGGGTTCGGGGTTTGCGTTCGGGGTTTGGGTTAGGGGTTAGGATTCGGGGTTAGGGTTCGGAGTTTGGGTTCGGGGTTTGGGTTCGGAGTTAGGGTTAGGCCCTAACCCCTACTAATACTCACTAGCGCCCCTAGCGGTTCTTGTGCTCGTGATTTATCCGCCTGTTATAAGATGCTGTTTAGTTCGAACAAGTTCCCTTTATTCATGGTGCGAGGTTCTTTATCAGGATTCAATCAATTTTTTTGGTTAAAGACATATCGGTGCGGAAGGGTCTGAGTTCGATTCCGGGGCTGATTAAATCTGACACAGAGTCGCCAACGGCTTGCCACCGCTGCAACTTTCTTCAGAGCCGGTATTGCCCAGGCACTAAGCCACGCAGATAAATTCCGCCACTCGTTACTCGTGTTGGCGTAATACCGCGAGTGAAAGTGCAATGAAGATTCTTTTTAAAGCTGTTTCATTTCAGAGCATGGCAGCATTTGCCAAACAATTTTGCTTAGAACTACTCCAAATTATTTTTCATTTGTTATTTGGTCAACAATTAGCTCATTGTTAGCAAGGTGCGTTACTACATCCGGGATTTTTCTCTAAGAGGTTGGGGCGATTTACGCTCACGATTTTATAGCACTTTCATAGACATTTCAGTCCCTCAACTCAAAATAGAATATTCCGCAAACTGAACTAACAGCTGTTTGCAGTTACTGACGTTTAGAGTAGGCGTCTCTCCAATCGCCTCCTCTCAATATGCTCCTTTAGTTAACTGAGTGACGATTGACGAACAGCGCTGTATATTTCAGGAAGCAATCTGAAGGAGAGGATGAAGTCATTGCTCCACCAATGCAACTCGTTGAAAAAAGGCGGGAAATGGCTGCAGCTGAACAAGCTTTAAACATTCAAAAAGAAGTAAAAATTGCGACGCGTTTCCCTCAATTTTTGCCTTTGCTGGATCCACTGCTTACACGCTTTACAAAAAAGCAACAAATTTATTGCAGGGTGCAGCACAACGATAATTGGTTTTGTCTTTTGTATTAACCCAACTACGAATATTTCAGAACAATTTGCACTCCTCTTACAACAACCAACATTAGCGATTTTTTGTTGCAGGAATTTCAACAGAAAATGCAAAGCCTTCGCGAACAGAAGAAAATCTTGGATAAAAAAGAACATCATCTGAAAGAATATTTGTTAAAATTTGAAAAATTTGTCAAAGAGAACCAAGCTAAGAAACTACGTGCAGAAAAAAGAGCTCAAACTGAAAAAACGATTCGGCAACACAAAGAAAAAGATATCGAGAGGTTGGTTGATGACTCAGTAGTCCTGCAAGCTAAAGGCTCGGGGAAGTCGCCTGACCTTGATACTCAGCTTAAGATTTTGAAACCAGTGTGTTCGTCGTGGAATATATCTGTCAAAAAACTTTTTAGTTCTTGTTATCCAGATATTACAGAATGACATTCGACCAGATAGCCGCGAATAGAGCGTTAGCGTTTGCCTCCGCAGTGTTGGACTCGGGGATCAATTCGGAGTCGATTTGTACCAAAAACTTAAACTGTGTATTCACAGCTTTCTGTATGACATACAGCATTAAATTAAACACTGTGGAAAAAAACTTATCGCGTTCACTTGTAATGTTTGTGGAAAGACGCTGGACAGGAATTTCCCGCCTTTGCGTGATAAGCGGCCAGCTCTCCTGTAAGTGAGTTTGTTCTACCGCGGTCATTTTTTCTGATAGGGGATTGAAAACAAAACCGAAACAATGCAAGAGCGGTTTGTAAGTTGTTGCACGATAATCAACTACCAGCAATATTTGAAGACTACTACCGCACTTCACCTAGAAATAACAAAACTTCTGGCATCAGTAGACGTTGATATATTTCAAGATTCTATTTGCTAAGTAGGCTACCACTGCGTTTTGAATTTCTGTAGGATGGAAGCAGAGATTGCCGAGCTTCAAGAACAAAAAGATATTTACCAAGAAAAAATAGAGAAGAATGCAATTTACTTTCAATACATGGAAAAAATAGTCGAAGTATCAGATGAATTCAGTGAAATTCGAGATGTAATGGCTCGATATGAGACGCTTATCAACACGCAACTGGTAGGCGACAATCAGCGTTAACCGCAGCAGTAGCGTGGCCAGGAGGGGAGGCACAGCGGCACAGGCTCGTTTTTTGACGAATTGTAGTTTGGAGCGAGCTCAAAACACTCTCAAGAAACACGGTAATGCCTAATGTAATTTCCTTTCCCCTTAAGTTATACGTCATTAAACCACAAGGCGCATTAATTATTTCTTAATCACGGCCAATTCCAATTGTTCAGCTCATTCTGCATCGAAAACTTGATTTGTGTTTTTCTTGCAAATTTTTCTTTGATCATCGTTGACATTCAATTTCGGAGAATGATTGACAATTTTAGAGTCTTGTTATTGCTGTTACAAGTGTTCCGTCGAAGGGGCTACTCATACAATTAATTTAGGGCTCTTTTACAAACTTCAAAGGCTGCTTTCAATCAATTACATTTGAAATCAACATAATGTTGAGAGACTGATAAGCGAGTTTGCGCCTATGAATGTTCAGAGTCAGGAGTTATCTGAAATACTTGTTAAATATGATCGAGTCTAGCCGAGTATCGAACCCAACACGAAGGATTTGTAAGCCTCCGCAATGCAAACTTTGTTTCCAACTTTTTCAATTATTTTAAACGCAATAACGAAAAAACTCGTTTATTTGTAGGATTTGATCAATAAAGACCAAGGCATACAAGAATCAATTGAAGAAGAAAAATCCAAAACAAATGAAACACTGGGAGAGAAAAACAATAAAATCCTACACTACAACAATAAACTAGCAAAGCTTCAAGCACAGCACGACCAGTCGTCGAGTGAATTGTCAAAGTGGGAAAGCAAATGGGTCAGATTGCAGGTGATGAGTTGTGGTTGTTTTCCGACTTCGGGAATGATTTTTTTTTCTTAATCTCATTGCTACTAACAGCAAAGAGGCAAATATAGCTTCTGCTGTTAAACGTTCTAGATCAGGGGTGGACAACATACAACCCGCGGGCCGGATACGGCCCGCGAGTTTATTTTATGCGGCCCACTGCCAGTTACAGAAATATAAACAGGACATCTGAGGACGAACGTGAATACCTTTTTTTTTTTGCTCTTCACCTATATTTGCAATAGAAAACAGGTCACTTGAGGACGTGAGAACCTTTTTTTTGCTCTTCACCGATCACCATCCAATAATGCGGTCCGGGTAAGACTTCGTCTTCCCACATATGGCCCGCTGACTGAAGAAGTTGCCCACTCTTGTTCTAGATTGTAGATTGGATTTCACCAATTTAAAAATAACGTAAGCATACTTCTGCACAACAGGCTGTTTAGTTCAGTTGTTGAAAACACCACTATCGGTGCTGGAGGTGTTGGGTCGGTCTCAAAGCGGATATAATGTCGCCAACAGCTTGCAACACTTTGCCACTGCTGCTATATTTCTTCGGAGCTATGTTTCCCAGGCGCTAAGCGGCGGAGATGGTCCCGCCAGTCGTTGCACGTTTCGGCGTAATGCCGCGAATATAATGAAGATTAGATTTTTTTTACTTCGTTAAAATCATGTAAATGCATTTGTTTATCGGCGCAAATTTCATAGCGGCTGCTCGTAATTCATAGTAAGCTCATATGCTACAAACATCTTAAAACAATTTCGCTCAAACCCAAAAGTTCTCGTTTAAGAGTTACAGTAGGAACTTTAAGTTGTTTGGAAAACACCCTTGCGGACATCTATAAACCTGCAACACGCGAGAGCACTTCCGGCAATGTTTTTGTATCGTGCTTATTTATCGACGGCGGGACATTTGAAGATGGTTTTATCGGCGTGCAGCACAAGCCGATGAAGCACCACACGATTGGATACAATAACCGTCGCAGGAAATCACCTAAAGTTGATAAAATGTGAAAAAACAAACGCAAAGTGTAAAAAATTTCGCTTATCGCCTGTCGCGCACCAGTTAAAAAAATCAAATCTTTATTATACTTGGCGGTATTACGCCCAAGCGTTTAACGACTTGCGAGGTTTATCTGGGCAACTTTAACACAAATCCAAAGAAACGTTGCAGCGGTAACGGACCATTGGCGCCACTGTGTCCAATTTGACCGGCCTGGGATTCGAACCCCAGACCTCTCGCGCCAATAGCGATGCGCTTAAAAACTGAGCTAATTGGAAATCATTCTCAATCACACCACAGCCAAATGATGCGAATAGACTTGCTGCAGGAGTACATGCTTGAATATTGCAGAATACAGCGACTGAAAAGACTTTATCTCTGGGTAAAATGAAGATTGCAGCACACAATCTCTTTCAATTGGTAAACAAGCACGCTCGCCAGCCTGCCTCCGTTACTGTTGAAGACACTAACTGCCAACTTGAAAAGGTGAATAAGTTTAGTCTCACTAACTGGTGTCCTAATTGGTAGTGGGAACTGGTCGCATTTGACGCAGGCTGATTTTGCCGATTGTTGACCGTAAAAGTGCAATTTCACTTGGCAGGCTCTGTTAAGTGCAGCATTTTTTGGGCAACACTTTGAAAAACTAGTGTAGTTGCCTGCCATTTTTTGTGCAGTCTGCGATTGTTAACTCACAATTCATCAAACGATTTTGACGCATCATGACCAACTACGGACATGGTCGCATGATAACAACATGATTGTGAAGTAGATATGAGGCCAAACGGTCTTAAGATCTTTTTTATTTACCACCACTGGCTTAGAGTTCATTCTTCCAGGCATTCTTCAAAACTACCTAACAGATACAACTTTTCTCTGCTCTGCCGCCATTTTTCATAAATATGAAAAGGTCGCCTCACGTGATGTCTGAACCGAATGAATGAGTCATAAAATTTAAATTGAGATATTGCTGAACGAAGTGGGAGAGGAAAATTGTGAAGTGAACCTGCGTTTTTGGAACCAACAGCTTTCCAGAATATGCTATGAGCACAATCAGCACTAAACACGAATTAAACCCATAGCATAAAATCTTTTATGCATCAATATAAAGCAAACAATCTACCCCAACCCCTCGCTAAATTTTTTATTTCCGGCTCGGATATTCACAATTATGGTACTAGGTACTCGGCAAAAAGCAACTATTACACTCCTCCTTTCAACACTTCTAGAACTCAACATTCATTTAAGTATCAGGAAGTAAAAGTTTGGAATACTGTACCATCAAATATTAAATTAAAGTCCTTTTACTTATTTAAAAAACTTTATAAAACACATTTACTTGAAAATTATAATTAAAATCAATCCACCCTTCAAAGTAGCGACGACCTTACAGATTTTTATGTGACCTGATCACTCTTTGGTGTTTTTTATGACTGTTCTATGAGTGTGTATATGAAGTTCTGTTACTTTTTTATTTTTTGATGGTTTTCTTTTTCTTCATTTAGGAGGCTGTCGCCGCGAAGACTTCCTAGCTCTTTCACAGCCTCCTGTCTGCAAAATTACTTTGAATTTCCCTGATTTACTTGTTGTGCTGTTACTGCACGTCTATTATTATTTGCGGAAAATGCTGTAGTTTTGTTGGATGTAAAATAAATTGACTCGACTTGAACCAGGTCATCTTCCATGATGCGCATTCTTCACTAACAGAAAAACCTAAGCTGCGATTATGTCGCTTGGAAAACAAAAAAAAGATCATTTTGATTGACTTGAACTTCTTTTTTGCAGATACAATCATTCATTCAAGATTTGGACTTCATTGTGACAGAACTGAGACATAGACCTGCAACTTAAAACTTGAGACGCACAACTTGCTATAGACGTTACAAATTTTCGTAATTATTTCTAGTACCACTTTTGAAAGCAAACAAAATGAGTGGTTAGGATATTGTTGTTGTAGTTTTTTTTTTTTATGCAGTAATCAGGTTGGCTACATTCACAGATACGTGGCAGCAATATACGGCACACGACAACTTTGTTCGCCCCACCTGGTCTATTTCCATTTTACCATTTGACATTGAGAGAAGTTGTATTTCTTTGCCGTAACTTTTTTCTGAAACCAATACGACTTTTCAGTGCATAGAATACAAATAGGAGATCGCGTATTGCAGCCAAACGTTAATGTGGCCAAGTGTCAAAAGAACGACCGATTATATTGGAAGCGCTTCTATCGCCCAGGCGATAGGTAATCAAGTTTCCGATTTCGTTATAGATTAACTGCTATGGAATTATTTAAACATTTGTGGTACCAAGTCGCTGGCGAGCGTTGCTGCAATATTCTGCATCATTTCACAGCAAATTTTGTAGAGTACGTAATTCTGCACCGTCAAGATAACGTTATGATCAAAAAATAATATCAAGTTTGTAATCAGCGTCAAAAAGTCTTAATAGAAAAGTTGGAACGCGTTTTTGAAACGCGAAGTTGCTGCTAATCTTAATGACTATGGCCTTCACGTTTACGTCTAACAGTAGAATAATAATGACAAAAGTACCCACTAACGACTACCAAGGCGGCATTCTTGAGGATCCGAAACGAGTACCGGTACGCATATTTCGGAATGGTTCCATAAAAAATTATTTGTATAATATTCTATTTCCACCACTCTACCCCATCCCGAAATAGACTGAAGTGCATAAAATCAACACCAAGAGCAGCATTGAACCACAATCTCACGCGTCGCAGTCCAGCATGCTGACCGTTACACCACGCCGCTGTTGCCGAATACACTGCAATTTTTCTGTTATACTCATTTCGATCGAGCCCTATCTTTTTCTGTTGAATCATTCCGAAATATGCTACCGGTACCGCAGCACTTGTAAAATGTGACGAGGTCGCCTTTGTGCCCTCAATTACATGATTTCGAACAATTTTGTTCAAAAAGACAGAGTTTGGTCGAGGTGATTTAGACCTACAGTAAAACATAAAATTGCGCATGGAATTAGTTTAGCCCCAGCGGTGAGAAGCAAGAAAGCCTCATTGAAGTTGAGTTACTGCGTTAAACAAGCTTTGAACTTGAAATGATTCTGGAGCAAAATGAAAACACTTTAAAAATTTCATTGTCGGGGCGTGCTATGGAATGGAATGGAAAATGGCAAGGAATGGAAGGAGAATTTTGCTATGGAATATGGAAGATGCTCAGAATGGAATGGAAGATTTGAAAAATGGAATGGAAGATCGTCTTCCATACTTCCATACTAACCACATATACAATATATATCAAAACTTACAACAAATTGCAAAGTACTGCCGAACTGGAATGAGGATAATTAGTCATTTTTGGGTTCTGCAGTGTAAGTTTTTAGCATATTGTGACTGTATTATTCTTTTGCGTTAAGCATCAATACATTGTTTACGCCTATGCAGAAGCGTATTTAGGGGGGCATTGTGCCATGCACCTCCCTTTTGACTCTGCCCTTTTAGTAAAAAAGAACAAAACTACTGTAATTGTGCCAAGTAACTGAAATATGCCAGACTCTTTTGATGGGGTCTGTAGCTCATGGCCAGGGGCAGATCCAACGGTAGAATGAGAACCAGGGGTATGCATCCTCCCACCAGCCATTTTTAAAAGTGTTTTGGATGTATACAATTTCTCCATAATTTCGAACCCCTTCGATAGCAATAAGCCTTACGCCTGAAGCATGCGTAATCGAAAATGTGCGAACAAAATGCATCATATTTGGCGAAGCGCTCGGACTTAGAATCAAAAAATTTAGACAAAATTTGCGTAAAAATTATTCAAAAAGCACTAAAATAGCCATTACAGCATGTAAATTTTTAAGGTTTTTCCAGGGAGCATGCCTCCGGACCTCGTTAGAGCATTTCGTGTTTTTCAATCAGCGTCAAATTTGTTCTGCCGAAAAAAATGCCCTTGAAAAAAAATGTTGGAATTATTAGGGATGTGCCTCAAGGAAAATTACTCGGACTCGCCGAGTAACTAGTATTCACGACATTGTGCCGAGTCCGAGTATCTACGACGTCAAAACATTCAAAAAAAAAACTCAAAATCAGGTGAAGAGCAAAAAAAAGGTCATCATGTCCGTAGAAGTCCTAATTTCGACTCAAATTCGGCTACAGAGCAAAAAAAAGGTCAAATGATGCCTTAATACCCGGCCGAGTACTCGGACTCAACTCGGCATATCCCTAGAAATTATGGCCCCTCCTTTTAAAATTTCTCGCTACGTCACTGCGTCCATGTTTACATGCATGTGTTTATTTATTATGTTTTTATGCAATATAGGATTGTTAGACGAATGAGCATGACTATAGTTTTAGATTGAAAAGCTTATTCTGCAGATAACGCGCGCATGCCGCGTTATTTAATAATAGTATATTTTTACCATTACGTAAATTACATTAGTATGGAAGAACGGAATGGAATATGGAAAAAAATTTAGTATGAAATGGAGTAAGAAATGGAAAATTTTTAGTATGGAATGGAAGAAATTTTGCTGTATGGAATATAAAAAAATCGTCTTCCATTGCATTCCATGGCATGCCCTGTTCATTGTTTCGATTTTTCGAATTATTTCGGCTCTTCCTTATGAAATCACTTTTTGTTCACAGGTTACAGCAAGAGTTTTTGAATGCATGAAAATTTGAAAGTGTATAAAATATCGGCCCGTTGGTTCAGTGGTGATGACATTGTTTGCAGGGCAGGTCTGCCGAAGGTCTGGGGTTTGGTTGCCGGCCTGGTCAAATTTGATGCAGCGTCGCCAACACCTCAACATTGCTGCGACGTTCTTTGGAGATGTGTTGCCCACGCGCTAAACCGCGGAAATGGGCCCCGCAACCAGATACACACTTCTAGGCAATGCACCGCGAGTAGGCCTATGATAAAGATTTGGTTTTTTCGGTTCGATGAATATCAGTAACTTACGCTGACGAACTCACAATCGCCGTCATCCCTTCTCTTTGATTCTTTTTTCAACACGTTAAATACATTTTTCTGTGGTTTCATGCTTAAGACAGAGACAAATCCATGGCCTGCTTTGTAGAAAGAAATAGCTTGCCCGCAGACACGGTGATTTTCGAACTACAGTCGTTCGATGAAAAACGCGATTTTACGGCGTTTGCAATGCCGCAAATTTACCGCTAGCTTTCTTCGTATATTATATTATTGATATCTAATCAGATGAGATGCTAAGTAATGTGGCAATTATGCAGGGATTGCATGTAAATCTCTTTAAGTTGCAAAATGTAAAATGTAAACCATCAGATTTATAAAAAGCTTGTTGCGCGTTAAATGTTCAGCGTCAGTTTTCGCACCGGTGGTTGGCAAAGGAATTATTGTCGGCATAGGAGGCTATGTGTTCAGTCAAATCGGATACATAGTCGCCAACGGCTCGCTTCTGTTCTCTGCTGCGATGCTTCTTCGAAGCTGTGATGCCCAGGCGCTAAGCCACGTAAAAGGCCTCGCCACTCGTTACAATGCACATAACGCCGCGAGCCTATTGAAGATTTGATTTTTTTAAGAACTGAAGCCAAGCTTGACTAGCGAATCAGACCTTTATTTTGTGCAGTGTTAGCTCTGTGAATTTATCTCATTCTCCCTGAAACTTCCAAGTATGGATGCCTGAGGAGGTTAGTTAAGTTGACGTTTAAACTAAAACTGTTTTTTAACGTATGTTGTACAAAAATTTTAGTAACCGCCACACAGTTTATGCTTTACACACGTGCTGAGTTGTTTTCTTTTTTGAGTGTAAATAAACTGTAAACTGACCCAGTGAACTGTTTTTTCACCTTTATAGCTTTGAAAGTGCATTTTTTAACACTGTGATGACAGTTCGCTGCTGAAGAGGCCCGCGTACCATTATGTAGCAAATATTTGCTGTTCAAGATTATTTCGAACTCACTAATCTACAATATTTGCTCGATTTTGAAAGGAATTAGAAAAACCATCCACTTGAACTTATGGTCATTTTGTTTTAGATGATTCATTTCTCGTCTATTACAGTACACACATTCTGAAGTGTAGGTTAAGCTATTTGTTATAGTACCGGACTTTATCCTTCTTGTTGTTGAGTATACTGCTGTTGATAACGCATTATTTCGGGTCAGCTGGGTAAACTTTTGCACCAAGTATTTAGGAAATATGTTCTTGGAGATGAGGACCATGAACCATATACGGTAGCCCAAGTATAAAGCATTTGTAAAGGTGCGTTAAAGTATTCGTGCTCTGACGGTTAACCCAAATATAAATACGGTACCGGTATGAATCTTTACTTGTATAACTGAAAGGTAGGTGCAGTGGTCGAGGACATCGCGAATGGCGCAGGAGGTAATGGGTTCTGTTACCGGGCTCGTCAAATAAAACGCAGTGTCGCCACCGCTGCGTCGTTTTTCGGAGCTGTGTTGCCCTGGCGCTAACTTGCGGAGATACGCTCCGTCACTAGTTATAGTTTCACGTTTTTGCGCAATACTGCGAGTATAATAGTTTTGATGTCTACTTGTACGACTATTTATTATTTTTCGTTACATTTTTCTGATAGTTGGGCCTACAAATTTTATCAGGATGCTGTTGGGGTCAGCAGCCCCCGAAAAGCTAAAAAACATGGGTTTAAAATTGCGGTTCTTAACGGGGTTTTCCAAAAAAATTCTGGTTGTTCCTAGTCTTAATATACGTTTGTGTATTCAATCTGCAGACCCTATGCAAGTTGCATAAGCAAAGAGTCCCCAAAATAATGTCTTTAAGAATGGGGGGCCCAGGTACTGCAAAGGCTAAGAACAATTGCTTCAAAAGTTATTTCAAACCATTCGAAAACAAATCAGATCGTCATTACACTCGCATTGTTACACCGAAGAGTGTAACGAGTGGCGGGGCCCATCTTCGCGGCTAAGCGCTTGAACAACACAGCTCCGAAGAAACGCCGCAGCAATGGCGAGCCGTCGGCGACTTTGTGCCCCATTTGACCGACCCATGAATTGAACGCCAAGAACCCCTCACCGATAGCGATGTCGTAAAAACTGAACTGCGCCAACCAGCCAACTGAACGAGAAAAAAAATTTGAGCTAGCTAAGCACAAAAGAAAAAAATGTAAAATTACTGGAAGCGTAAAAAAACAGCGATGACCTTCTCAAAGGGAAAAATGTGAGAAGTCATTCATTTATCGTCCCCATGCCTAGTTAAGTGCGCCAAAAGCTTACCGGCATTTTGCGAAGTTTTTGATGTCGTAATCATTTTTTTCACTAATTGTGACATCAAAATTTTGTTTGTGATGCAGAAAGCTCTAGAAAAGAGTTTTTCAACCTTTTTTGCTCATGACCTACTAAAATGATAAAATATGGCGGTGGCCCATTTACTTTTAGCCTATTAAAAAACGTACAAAGAGCGTAACAGCATCATCAGCAAAGCTAATGCTGCTTTCCAGTCAAGCTCTGTGGCCCATTGAAAACGGTGCCAGGATCCACATTCGGGCCATGGCCCATAGAAGGCCCATAGGTTGAAAACTTCTGCCCTAAAGCTTTTGGCTCACTTGTACTGGACACGAGGACAAGGTAATTATTTACTGCATGATATATTTAGTGATGTCTGTCATGTAACTAAAATAGCACAGGTTGTGATGCAGATTGAATAAACAATGAGCAAGAACTATTTAATTTGATCAAGATCAACACAATAAATTTTATTGGAGCATGTCATCAATCTTGTGCTGGAAGAGTTTAAGTTTTGGTTTATTTTTTAATTGCATAACTGAAAGAAGGGATGACAAAATTGTTGACTTTGTGATTTGGCATATTTAGTTACTAATACTTGATCTAGCTGCACTTTACAGCTCGTTCAACTCGCTCAGGATTGGTCCACAAACATATAAATAGTTAAACTTTAATTTCAAACTTTTTCCCTAAATTTATCGCCTTGAAATTGCAAAAAAAGATTTTCTCAAAGCGAGTGTGAGCACGGGTCAAGGCTCCAGCAGCAGGTTTGGTAAAATAACTTCAAAAAACTATGCAAAGCACAAAATTCATATGCGGTAATTGAAGATTAGGTCTACAAGAACTTTTCACAAACACAACCCTCAGTAAGCATTAAACTCTAAGTAAACTAAGATATTCCTATAGTACTGTAAAAGCTTTGTAGGGTTGTGTTAGTGAAAAGTTTTTGTAATCTTCGATAACTTTAAAATCTAGATTAAACGGCATTATACAAGTGGTTTTTGAAAAATTTTTTCAATGTATAGGTAAATTAAAAATACAAATCGTTTATGGGTTTGTCTCAAGTTAGAAAATGAACTCACCAGTATTGTTTAGGTAATGATAAGTTGTATTATGAAGTTTTTCTGAGTTGGATCAACGGTTAATTTTTGTTATTGTTTAATCATGCTATTGTTAAAAATATTTTTTGAAAAAGTGTGTTTCAAAAAAACGTAGACTATTCGTTTTTTGTTACAAAATGTTACGTAAATCAGAAATTGTAAGTGAAATTAGGAGGAATAGCTTGAAAGTACATGAATAAGATGCAACATGCAAGAGAAATAGAAGACCAAGACTTAAGAAAATAATTACGATACGTCACAATTGACGCTAATAAATAAATTACGCCTGATTATTTTTTTACAAGATCGACGCTCCTTGGTTATATCATGAAACTTAGAGCAAAACGATTGGTTAGTACAATGCTGAATAACAATTATGGTCAGGTCATCTCAGAACTTTGTACAGAATTTTCGTTTAAACAAATTCAAAATTAACTCGGTTGTTTATCAGTGTTTAATAAGTTTAAAAATGATTTCAAAAAAAGTATTTTTAGTTGCACTTTGGTTTTTGAGTTTTTCGTCCAATCACTTAATTTTTCTGCGTTAACCAATGGTTGATTCTTTTATATTCATTGGAATTTATTTATTTTCTGCTTATAATGCTATCCACAATCTTTATGGAAAAATGAAAAGTGGTTCGAAGAAAAAATGCTAGTAATTCAAATAGTGGCGCTGCGAGGAACTTGAAAAGGAGGGGGCAAAACCACCAAAAAAATCAGGCATATTTTACTCACTCAGCAACATTTTGATCTTTCGTTACTGTAAGGCAAAATCAAAAAAGAAGGGCGTGGCGCAACGGCCTCCCTCTAGATACGCTCCTGAATTCAAATACTATAACAACAACAAAAAAATCGTCCATTTTACACACGTTACATAACTGGCACTCGGCGAGATTGCAACAACTTTATAGGAGTTGTTCTGAAAAGTAAATATTGCAATAATTAGATAGGATATCAAGATGTTGAAGAAAAAAGGTTTGGAAAAAAAAAAGAAAAAGGACAAAAAAAGAGTAAATGGGCATAAAGCCAAAAGTTGATTATTTAAACGCACTCCACGTAGTAACAGAAATGCTTATTTTTACTGGAATTAAGCATTGCTGATGAAAAAATTGAAGGAAAAAGACAAAACAGCTCAAAAGAACTATAATAGAAGACCAAAACGTAAAAATAATCACAATCTTTGACAGTTGATGCATAAGTTATGAGCCGAATTATTTCTATGCCAAAACCTAAACTCATTGGTTACATGAAGCTTTGTAAAGATTATTAAAAAAAGGATTGGCCACCAAATTTTCAAAAAAATAAAATCGTGATCGACATCCTGTTTTACGATGGAGATGTTAGTGAGCTCTGCAAATTTGAATCATTGGTCAAGTTTTTATTTACAGTAACGTAGTAAATATTTTATATCCTTATTTATTTTAATTTGCTTTCCGGTATTTACTTAATATTAAAGTACTGTAGTAAAAACTTGCAGTGGCAAGCTTTAAACTTAAAGTATTTTTACTAGCTTGTTGCAGGGTGGGAGAAAAAACTGTAGTTACAATAAATAAAACTTCACTAGCTCCAAAATTGCTGTAAAATTATCACAATGGGTAAAAAGGGATGTTATGTTAGCACTGTCACAGTTGTAATTTCTGTTGTTGTAGTAATTGTGCTGCTAGTTGCTGAAGGTAAGCTTATTATGATAATACAGAAAAAGCTGAGTTTATTTTTAAATTGTATTGAACAGAAAATTCGGTGATGGAGGAAGACTGCAAAGTGAACTTGCACACTTCGAGTCAGCAGCCACCCGATGTATGTCAAATGCGATCAGCTCCAGCCTTGAATCGAACCCGTCACGTAGGATCAGTGACGTACGCGCGGCACTGGAAGACCAGGTCGCTGACAAAATAATAGAACGTATAGCCTATGTTTATCATGGATCGCGAAGGGGTGAAAAAAACAAAAATGGTTGAAAATAGAATTCAAATCTGAGAATAGAACTTAAGGCTTTGCACCTCTATGCATTTCCCTCTGTTAGTATCACAGCAATGACCTTTGCTAAGAATTTCAATGAAACATAATTATAACAAACCACGATTTAATTCGTATGTAGGACAATTTCTACCAGCTTTGATTTTAGGTTTACTGGTTGGCTTAGTTGGACGGCCGACTTGTGACACAGAAGTGATTTCACCGGAATCCACGACCCCATCAAAAACTACGACACCCACTACCACTCAACCACAACCATCTGTAAGTTGTGCTTCCAATTTTAATTAAAAAAATCGAAAATACGATGTGCAAAACATAACGTGTTGAAGCAACATGACAGGCTTATGCTTCAGCGAAAGCAAAAGTTTTAGCTTAATGCTATCTGTTTTGACACTAATAAGAAAACTTAAAATGATCAAACATACTAGAAGTTAGTAAACAAAAGGACTTTTTAATAACACAACTTCGCTTTCAAGTTAATAAAAAAATGTCAACCGTAGTGGGTAAGCTGGAATTCTATGAATGGTAGGGAGTCGTAAAGTATATTTGCTACACAAAGTTGTTAACGAACCGAAGATGTTGAGCCCGACTCGACCCGAACCCTAATTTATCAGCCAGTCTGAGACTGATTCAAATCCGAAATCAAAAACATCACTTCAAATTTTGAAGAAATTTTCATAAAAAAGAAAATGAGTTTTACCCATCTACACCAGTAAGTTGCGCACAGCAATATTTATACCAGGTGTTTTCTTTGCTTTATTCCAGTAATCGCAAAAACCCTTTCATTCGCGGAAAATCGAGATTTTGCTCCGGCGTCCGGTCTGAACCCGACCCGAAAAGCCCGAGCCCAATTGTGCTACTCTGTGCTACAAAATGTCATAATTTTTCTTGAAAAGTCTATAGTATTGTGGTAAACCTCTTGATATTGTAACAACAACAAACAACAACAACATATACATTTATTTCGCCATGTCTACAATTGAATAAGCAAAGCATTTGAATAAAACAATAACATTGGCCAGGAAGTCTCAATATGTCTCTGTAGCAAAATTGGTTGCTCGCAGGTGACAATTTCTTTAAAAAAAGTGGTTTATGCAGGCTTACCATTTGTGTTCCCGTTCAACGGACACAGTATAAATTGGTTGAATTATTAAAATGTTACAACAGCGTTGATTTAGATCAGATTTGCCCCAAATGAATCCTAAACTATAGTTCGGTTATCGTTCACACGAGAAGGTTTCTTGACTGACACGGGTACAGGTTTGGTTTGGTCGATTTCCAGATTACAATAAGTTTTAATTTCATGTGTAATTGCATAGATTAATGATTGATGAATCAAAGTGGCTCTGAGATATCTCCAGCGATTATTGCATCAATTCCAAGTCATGGGTTGGTAGTTTTATAAATGATTAAGCAAACACGTGAATTTATTTCATAATAGCTATACGTCATGAGCTCCTTTCATAAATTAGCGTTACCGCAGCACCTCTTTACTGCGGAGCATAAAAAAGCCTACCTCGAAAAGTTAGAAATTAATCCTAGAAGCACCGCTTTCATTCAAACCAGATGAAGTCGATACGGCATTTTGCTTTTGTCGCGGTACATTTGAGTTTGATTGGTAGGTCCTGGTCAAAGCAATCCTTTGCAGATCGCTAAGGCCAAGTTTTAATACCGGAACAATCACAGACAAAATTTCTCAATGCGAAAACAAGCTATGTGCTGAAAAGCAATAGCTTCTGCTTGTGTTTTGTGCTGAAGAATTACAGTACTGGTTCATTCACAGTGCTGCGGTGATTTGCTTTCAAAAAGCAGCCAGTAAATTTAATCAAACGTACTGTTGTCTTAGCTCTTCGATTTTATGGCAGGCTATTCATTAGAATGCAAAAATTAATTGCGACACATTTAAAATAGCCATAAATTTAATTTTTTTATGTTACAGGTACTTAAATTAATTACTACAGCTTTAATTGCACCCTTGGCTCAAAAAACATTGTTATTAGCGACCTGTCGTTTTATATCATTGCAAATTGCATTTAATAAATCATTTATTTGTTATTTCATTTGTCTCAAACGCATTAGTAAATACCCAAACGTGAGATTTTAAATTAAACGTTCAATAATTGTTATAGCTCAGCTGCTAAGCACACGCTATCGGTGTGGGAGGTCTGGGGCTATCGGTGTGGGAGGTCTGGGGTTCGATCCTCGAGCCGGTCAAATCGCACACAGCGTCGCCAACGACTTGCCTCCGCTGCGACGCTACTTCGGAACTGTGTTGTCCTGGCACTAACCGCGGAGATGGGCCCTAACACTCGTTACACGCTTCGGCGAAATACCGCGAGTAAATGAAGATTTGATTTTGATGCAAGTGTTGATAAATTTGTTTAACAGCAAACTCAAAGTTGTTAATGGGTTGACAGTAAGAATCCAATCCCATTGATTTGTTACTGCTTCGAACCCAGGGCAATTTTATTCATTTTCTCGGTGCGGGAAGTTTGTGTGTTTGATTCCCGTGCCGGTCAAATCAAACAGCTCGCCACCGCTGCGACGTTTCTTTGGAGCTTTATTGTCCACGCGCAAAGTTGCGGAGATGGGCCCTACCACTTGTTACACGCTACGGCGTACAGCTACTGCGAGCGTAATGAAGATTTGATTTTATTTGCCCTTATTCACTTAAACCGGGGGTAGGAACTACCGCCAGCCCACTTTTTTTTTCTGGAGCAGGCGGCCGGATTATTTTTCTGATTTGGTCCATTTGAAAATTTTGTTAAGGAAACATGTTCGAAAAAATCTATATTTCTTCAAAACTGCTACCATTTACACAATTGAAGTATTTGTTGCGGGTTTTTACGCCGAATTTAAAATTTAAAGTTAGTTATTCCCGCTTAAATTTTATCATACAATGCTTGTAGCCCGCAGTAATTCGCAGTTTTTTAAATCCTCTGTGCAGACTTTCATTCAAAACGCTATTTCAAAGATGTATTTGCAGCCTTGTTCAAATAAAAATCTAACCCTCTAATGCAGATGCAGCGTAACATTAGATCACGCAGCTTACATCCTAAACCGGTTTCTCATGTCACTTTCGATTTGAACCGTGCAGCAATAAGTACTACGACGAAAAAGTTTTTCCAAAATAGCTACATCATACTAACATCAATTCAGTCTGATTCAAATATGAAGATTAGACCTAGAGCTCTATTTGCAATTCTAAAGATAAGCACCCCAAATTAAAACTTTATTCGATTGTGCTTTCACACGAAATGTGCTCAGGAAGTTGACCAAGATTTGAATTTAAACTCACCCAATGCTCAGTTTGTTTCTGTGTCAATTCGATATTTTGTGAAGCGATCAAAACATTTCTTTTAAAAAACCGTAGAATTTGACGTAGGTTCACGTCATCACATCTAGATTTTTTGTTGACTTGATTACTTCACGCCTAAAAAATCTGATTGCAGTTTGTTGAAATCAAAGGTTCATAACTAGGGGTCCACGAACCCTTAAAAGGTCCCCAAAGATTCTTCAAAGGGTCTTTAAACTCAATTGTACATGGGTTATGAATTACAATTGTACGACTATTTAGTATTGACCGTAACAACTTGTTTTTTATCTAGGGACCACTTACTGTCTAGATTTCGTACGGATGTTTCAGGGGGCCGCAGTTAAAAACAAGATTGAGAAACACAGGTCTAAATTAGAGGTGGCACGGGCTGACTTTTTTGCAGCCCGTACTGCCCGTGACCCGGAACCCCTAGCCCAGTAACCGTAACCAATCCGGCAACTCATCCCAAAAACAAAGCCCGACCCGCCTAAAGCCCATTCTTTTTATGAACCTTTCATCACATTCAATCTAGGTTAAAAAATGTAAAGGGATATCCAAAATTGTTGGCGGCTCGTTAGCGGCCCAGTAAAAAACAAAAGATATAACCGAGCCGCTAGCGGATCAATGAAAAGACCGGTTAAGGGCACGGTAGCGGGTGTCTTAACGGCCCATGCCATCTCTTTAGTCTAAAATCTACCGTCTAAATCTGTAGAGGTAGCGATTGCCTACATCACTATGAACTGAGATATTCCATGTTCGTGCATTATTACGTTTTGTAAAATCGTTAAAGTATATCTCCCTCCTTAAAAATCCTGTATCTTATTTTCTTTCAATCCTTCACGTTGTTTTATTCTCAAAATATTTTGCAGTGATTTTTGTTTTTGTAGGACGAAATATGGGACAATCCTCGCTTGCCCCAAAACTTGAAGCCGATTGACTACAACGTGTCATTGCGCCCTGTGTTGGAACAGAACGCTGAGGGGTTGTATGTGTTTTACGGTTCATCATCTACTCGATACACATGTGAAATTCCGACAACATACGTCATAATGCACGCAATGTGAGTGTCACATACCCACCCTAATTTACGCGTAAATTGTGTAAAGAAGCAGCTTACCGCATGGTGAACTACCCCAATTGTCGCGATACCGGGCAAATTTCGATGAGTCATGTGCATCTGACTCTTTTGATACCTTCTTCATCATTGGAGCTAGCATAATGCAGAGCGCAATGATGATACAAACCGAAAGCAAGTCCAGCAGTATCGGTTTGTGATCGGGGATGAAAGCTTTAACCATGTGGGCTCTACGATGCTTCCCAGCTTTAGCGCGCTTTTTCTGAATTCAAGCTGAATGTGACTTCTTAAGACAACGTACAGTAACTATCTTGTCCAAGTTACGTAACATCAAGATTCACTTGCAAAAATTCTTTCTTGAAGTTGTATTTGGGGTCTTTAAAAAAATTAATTCTCATTTGTATGATTGTCTGGCCTAACAAGACAGAATACACCTTATAGCCAAATACAATGACCACATTTTGACCATAATTTCAGCACTCTTCAATTTGCGGACCTGTGGAGTGATTACTTGAAGATTGTCGACAAGTCTGATAACTCGGAGCCAGCAATTGCAGATGTGATGTTTTATGAGAGGAATGCCTACATTGTCGTCACTTTGGAATCAGCTTGTGTAGAAGGACACATATATGAAATCAGTTTTTCTGACTTCTGGGGAGAACTTGGCGATGATTTGGATGGACTTTATCGAAGTGAATACGTGAACGAGAACGGAGAAAATCGGTAAGATGGCAATGGGGTTATATAACAAAAGTATAGCTAATTGTAAAGCCGTTATTTGAAGAAGAAAAAACAAGGTAGGCTGGCGGTGGAACTTGTTCAATTTACGGTTTACAAGTGGCCAGGTAGATATTATGGGTCTCTGGAGCGGTAACTTCGGGTTGGATGAGTCGGGTCAAACCATGTGCATAGAAATTGATTTACAGAGTTTTTCTGCTTGACGGTTAACAGTAAAAAACAGTATGAAGAACAAGCCAGCCAGTTTACTTGCTGTTCATTGAAAAGGCACTTAACGGATTTCTAGTTTGCAGAATGGTAGGCAGATATGCCCGGCAACACCTAAACGGGTGAATCTAATAAGCAAATTCTATTTTTAATGAGTGCTGTTGCTTTCAGAGTAATTGCAACCACCCAAATGCAAGTTGCTGGAGCAAGACAGACGTTTCCATGCTTTGACGAACCAGCTTTCAAAGCTAACTTCACCATCACACTCTTGTACAGGGACGTTGATAATTATCACGCTATATCCAACATGCCACCAGTTAGCAATTGGGTAATTACTCTTCAATTTTAGAGTTTTTTGCAACCATTTTATAGCTATAAGGCTTCGAACTCGCAGAACTTGATGTTTTTTGCCGAACTAGAGTTTGAACTTGATTTGGATCTCAAAAAATTTGAAAACTCGATTAAACTTTAACTGGACTTCGCCATTTTTTTTGTACATGTGCAAGTGTGCAGTGAAAACCCGCATACCTGACCACCCACGGGACCGCATTGAAGTGGTCACATTCTCGGGACGGTCGCTTTAGTGGATTTGACAAAAATCAATTGATGCATTGCCATGATACATTATTAGGGGCCACACTCAAGTGATCTTGCTTACGGGGTGGCCTCCTCATCGAGGTAGTCGCCAACCGGGGTTCCACTAAACTTATTTTTTACGTTTTTACCTTTACATTAAGCGTGCGGTACATTTTCTACGATTTGCATCTTCGTCAATAGACGCATAACTAGCCATGCTTATAGCTCACAATTTACCTGGTTTGGATGCTGGTTAATTTAGCATGCAGATGATGCTGGAAAAAAATTGTGCATTGCTTAAGTTAAAACTTATGCTAGGTTAACTAAACAACTTAAAATTACGAATTCCGGGTCTTGCAGCCAGGATTACAAACTCTCGAGCACTTTTAACCTGTTTCGAGTTTACCAAAAATTTACAAGCCAAGTTCTTCATTTTTACTGCAATTTTGCTAGTTCAAGTTCGTGTTCAGTAATTCTTACCGGGTTAATGTTAAGTTCAAGAAGTTTTTATTGGGTTAAGGCTAAGTTCCAGCGACTTTATTCAAGAATAAGATTGACAATGGTTACGGCATTTTAACCGAAACGTCTTTAATATTTGAATATGTTTCAGTTTGTTTTGGCTATTTTATTTGTAATCAAACTTTCTAAAATTTCCATCAACCATGCTCCGATATACTTAAATTACTATACATTTGTGCAGACCGAAATGATTGATGGTGTTGAGTGGACAGCAGTGAAGTTTGACGTTACACCGACCATGTCCACATATTTACTAGCTATGGTGGTCAGTGATTTTGAATATGAAGAAACCTTTACCGTGGACAACATTCAGGTAAGTCCATGGCTAACTTTGGTAAATATTACATAACCTGTTAGGAGTTGATAAGTTCGTTTGGATTAACATGAAAAGCGCAATAAAGCTTTTGACGTTTCTTAGTTTTGCGCATGAAGTTGGCTGCATTGGGCTGCGAAACTGGTTTGTCGTTGCCCATCCAAGTTATCTTCCATGATGAATGTACTTCACTTATACAAAAACTTGGCTGAAAATTATGTGGCTTAAAAATAAAGATGTTTCTTAGTTTTTGTGGTTTTACCAGGAGTGCAAATCTATGTTGAACATGAGGGGGGGATCATTCTGCAAAATTGACCATTTTTTGCTATTCTTCGAGATTGGGGGGGATAATTTAGCAAATTTTACACCCCCGCGTGGTTGCCCAAATTTTTGCCCACCACAATGAAGTGATGACCAAAAAAAAAGGTCATCACTTCCCAGATGATTAATTTCTTGACCAAAAAAAAAAAAAAACAGAGGTCATCTGTTCGCTGATGTGGGGCATAAAAATATTGGGGGGGATACATCCCCCCATCTCCCCTAGATTTGCACCCATGGGTTTAACCATTTGTACTTTAAGCAATGAACTGGTAAACATTCTGATTTGAGAACTTGCTTCAACTACTTAGCATCAGGCAAAAACTTTGCAACGTGGTATAGTTAGTGAGCATTTTTGCAGCGGCTATGATCAGCTATAGTGGTCTATATCTGCTCCACTCTGCCTTGTTGCGTTTTTGCATTGGACGCTTGTACGCTTCGCGATTACAATTGTACAAAAGTAGGCTACTCAAGAAAAAACTCAATTGTTTCCTAACACTTACCTTGAAATCAAGTTAGCTGGATTCGTTTTGGGCGCAGGCTTACTACTTTTATCGCATTCTCGTAGCAGGAATACAGCCCAAGTATAAAATAGGCTTAATCAGTATTTAGCAATTGTTATCAGCACGCGACCGTGACAGGCAGATAACTACTCTTTTTTTTGGCATCGAGCTTGTTATTTTTTGAAGTACTATTTATGGACCACCCGAAACCCTTTCATCTGCTACGGTTACATGAATTGTAATTCCGTGACTCGCGTCGTGTTGTTGCCTGTAGCGCGAGGTAATAAAAATACTTCAAAAAAAGGATTACCCGTTATGAGAATACGTCAACCACATAACGTTGGTTTCAATCACAGACAAGAATCTACGCCAGAAAAGTGCCTGTTGCCAATGGGGAAGTTACTTATGCATCCGACGTGTCACCAAAAATATTGGATGTTCTTGCCGACCATTATAGTGTGCCATATCCATTACCAAAATCTGGTGAGCAACTGGTTTGCAAAGCAAAATATATTAAATTACCTTTTCTAAAATTTTGAACAGAAGTATAACTGCTTTAAGAGGGGTTTATGGTTATTCTTCGACATCATCCTGCCCATATGGGTAATTTTAGTCAGTGCTCGAGTTGCAAAAACAATTATGGGGGGATGATACGAGATTTTTACGCAGACGTAAAAGAGAGATGGTCATTAGTTATAGGGGAATGATCTACGCTGAAATGTTTTATGGGAGGATGGTGTTGTTTTCCGGGCAGATGCCATCCCACCGCATCCCCTCTCAACTCGAGTACTAATTTTAGTGAGCTTTGGACCCCCGGTTGTTGGTACTAGCTTCTGCATCGTATTGAATTTTTCGATGTCATAATTACTTTTAGCTCAATTGTTAAGACATTGCTAAAGGTGTGGGAGGTCTGGGGTTCGATATCCAGGTCGGTCAAATCGGACGCAGTGTCACCGACGGGTCGCCACTGCTGCGACGTTTCTTCGGAGCTGTGTCGCCCAGGCGCTAAGCTGCGAAGATGGGCCCCACTACTCGTTGCACGCTTCGGCGTAATAACGCGAGTATAATGAAGATTTAATTTGATGTTTACTTTTTGTAAAAATGACATAAAAAAATTGATTATGATGCGCTCTTTAGAATCAAAAACTGAGGATCTATAGCTTACTAAAATTGGGCACGTAAACTGGGTATGATTATGTTCTTATAATCTTGGTTTCGTATAGTATAAGCAGTTCATATTTCTTATCGTTGAGTGAGGCAGACAGACCTTCACTCAAGTGACGTCATATCACATCTTCAAGCTCCATTGTAAACTGTAACACAACAGATATATTTTATGGGGCGCCGTTTGGAAAAAAACTATTCGTTTTGTGAACCATGTTTTTTGAGCTTATTTAGACCATAGTTTGTCCGATATGTATATTGGAAATGTCCTGCTTATATATCGGACAAAATGTACTCTAAGTCGGACCAAAATACACGCGCAAAATAAGTCGGACAAAATCGTTTTTTTCCAAACGGCGCGCCACACGCTTTTTGGAAAAAAACGATTTTGTGGCCCCTGTTTTTCGAGCTTATTTGGACTATAATTAGTCCGATATATACATCGGAAATATCCGACTTATATATCGGACAAATTGTGCTCTAAGTCGGACCAAAAAACACACGCAAAACAAGTCGGATATTTCCGACTTATATATCGGACAAATTCGCCGTTTGGAAAAAAACTACACGTTTTGTGAACCATGTTTTTTGAGCTTGTTTAGACTCAAAAAGCATGGTTCACAAAACGTAACTTATAGTTTTTTCCAAATGGCGCCCCATACATATCGGACAAATTATGGTTTAAATAAGCTCAGAAAACATGGTTCACAAAACGTGTAGTTTTTTCCAAACGGCGAATTTGTCCGATATATAAGTCGGAAATATCCGACTTGTTTTGCGTGTGTTTTTTGGTCCGACTTAGAGCACAATTTGTCCGATATATAAGTCGGATATTTCCGATGTATATATCGGACTAATTATAGTCCAAATAAGCTCGAAAAACAGGGGCCACAAAATCGTTTTTTTCCAAAAAGCGTGTGGCGCGCCGTTTGGAAAAAAACGATTTTGTCCGACTTATTTTGCGCGTGTATTTTGGTCCGACTTAGAGTACATTTTGTCCGATATATAAGCAGGACATTTCCAATATACATATCGGACAAACTATGGTCTAAGTAAGCTCAAAAAACATGGTTCACAAAACGAATAGTTTTTTTCCAAACGGCGCCCCATACTATTTACTTTAGCCACTCAAGATTCTTATTTTAAAGCATCTGTCAAAATGTATTTACTTTTCATTTTGACCTTTGCTGTTGTTCTGTTATGCACTAGGCAAGTGGTTCTCAGTCTTTCATGGTTTGTAAGCCCCTTCAAGAGACTCTACATCACTGCCCCCTGCTCAGCAATAAAACTTTTTCTCGGTATTTCATTCGTAGTGACAACTAATAATCGCAGAACGTTTAATATTATTTATATACATTATTTACAAAACAACATACGAAAAATAAAATAAGCTGAACGTTTTTGAACAAATCGATTGTCCTTCATCAGAGCATGATTAGAAATGGAAAAGTGATAACAGGGCAAATTAACTAATATAAGCAGAAAACAAAAACAGCAGGGGTTGTGACATAATCTAACGTTTCGCAAAAGTAGCTTAATGAAGTATGAACAATCAAATTACGAGGGCCGACAAAGATTTTTAACTTGTGATTTAAATCAGATTGTAATTATTGCTTTTCCGAAAACACAGCGCTATTCAAAACAAATTTGCAATAAGTTTTTAATCAAACTAAATTATCGAAAGCGTTATAATACTTTTAATGGAAAAGAACAAACAGTAGCATAGAGCTGCTCATTTAATTGCGGTTTAGATATTGAAGATCTCCCCTCTACTAAAGTTATATTATTCGTGGTGGTTATTGCCTTCCGCTGCATGGTCGTAAGGGTTCAATTACCGTTAACAGGTGAATGAATCTCGCCCTTGTGGCCCCCTTAGTTAATGTCTTGTGGTCCCCAAGGGGATCCAAGGGCTCCCGGTTAAGAACCCCAGCAAAAGGCTAATGGCTACAACTTGACGATTACTACTTTTCTATTATCATACGTTGCAGATCAGCTGGCCGTGCCTGATTTCGGAGCAGGAGCAATGGAAAATTGGGGATTGGTTATTTACCGAGAAGTCTATCTACTGTATGATGAAGCTGTGTCGTCAGTCTACAATAAATACTCTGTTGTACAAGTTATTGCCCATGAGTTGGCACATCAGGTGAGAAAAGAAGGAGCAATGCTTTGGCTTTTTATGAAACCATAAAGAACTCGGGGACGGTTCAGAGAGAACGATTGCCTCCTTAAGCGTCTATACCAGCTAACAGCTATAAGTGCTATTTGCGTAACAGTTGGATTTTCGACATCCATTCCTTAAAACCAGCTATAAAATATAAAAAGTCGATATATTCTGCTACAAAAAAATGATCAATACCTGTCCTAACATTAATGAATGAAGAGGAGCCGATGTAAGTCTATATATATGAAATATAACAGGGTAAATGGTAGGCCTTGAAGACTTACTAAATAAACGCTGTAAAAACCAATTCTACGACTAGTTTCGCGGTTTGACCGCTCATCAGGTAGACTCAGGTTTTGAACCCAGGACCTTGTGATTGAGAGCGTTACCTCTCCAACCACTCGGCCACCGAGCATACAGCGTTTTCAATGCAATTTTCAGCTATACATACTCAAGCCCCTGCAACTGCAGGCTTAGCATTGAGCAGTTAGCCTAGTTGGCATGTATCGGCAATGGCAGGCCTGATTTTACAAGTAATGAATGAAGAGGAGCCGATGTAAGTCTATATATATGAAATATAACAGGGTAAATGGTAGGCCTTGAAGACTTACTAAATAAACGCTGTAAAAACCAATTCTACGACTAGTTTCGCGGTTTGACCGCTCATCAGGTAGACTCAGGTTTTGAACCCAGGACCTTGTGATTGAGAGCGTTACCTCTCCAACCACTCGGCCACCGAGCATACAGCGTTTTCAATGCAATTTTCAGCTATACATACTCAAACCCCTGCAACAAAATTGCATTGAAAACGCTGTATGCTCGGTGGCCGAGTGGTTGGAGAGGTAACGCTCTCAATCACAAGGTCCTGGGTTCAAAACCTGAGTCTACCTGATGAGCGGTCAAACCGCGAAACTAGTCGTAGAATTGGTTTTTACAGCGTTTATTTAGTAAGTCTTCAAGGCCTACCATTTACCCTGTTATATGTCCTAACATTGATATACACATTACACAATTTTGCTGTTTTTCTTTTTTTTTTATTTCTGACGGCGATTGAAAGTAGAGACGTTTTGCAAGCCTTACTTGTAAATGTAGACAACTCGAAAAAATCTTCGCAACTTTAAGCCAATAGTATAAGGTAGTTTGTACACCAACACCAACACTTGCATATGAGTTTTTTCCTGAGTATTAACTTTGATAAATGTTTAGTGGTTTGGCAATTTGGTAACAGCAGCTTGGTGGAGTGACACTTGGTTGAACGAAGGATTTGCCAGTTATGTGCAATATATTGGAGTTGAAGGAGTCCACCCTGACTGGAAACGAGTAAGTTGCTTATCATCATCCTCTTTTTCCTTCTTTCGATTACGTTTAAAAAATGTAAAACTCATCCTGGAGACGGAAAAAAATAATAATTCTTACCAGGCAATATTTACATAAACAAGCTGCAGTATAAGTAGACAGATGACCGAGTGGATAGAGCGTGCCCAAAACGATAAGCTCAATTCAAAAACTTCCAAATCTTACCATTTAAAAAATATTGTAGCATTAATTACAGCTTACCAACTTGGTGTTAAACATTTAAAGTACGTCGTGGAAAACAGGTTGGCAAGTTGGTTTTTGTGCCTCTGGAAAAGTCACTTAAAGTTTCAGTTCTCGATGAGTGACCGGCAACGTCAAGCGAGCTCATTAAATCATTATAGCGTTCTGCCAGTATAAAATATAAACCAAACAAGGATTAAGAATTCGAAAAAGGAAGCATAAAAATACGATCATGCAACACAGTGCTGGCAGTATCTCACTCTCGCTACATCCTTTCACTCTGTAGCTGTGTTGCCTTTGGGTACTTTCGCTGCGATAGGTTCCTCTCACTCATAGCTGGGCACTCGGTACTTTAAAAGTAGCGACGATATCGGTACCGATACTTTGATAAAAAAGCACCGTCGGTACCGATAACGGTACATTTTTAAAAAAGTATAGACGATATCGTTACTCGGTACTGATTTTTGGTACTTTTAAAACAAAAATTTTTTTCTTAAAAATTAGTTTTTGTTTTGGTTTTCGTCTTGCAAAACAACGAAATTAAAGCCTTATCAAGCTTTTTGTCGCATCTGGTGCTAGCGTAAGGTCTGAGTTGTAGTCTCATGCGAATCTTAAAACTGCAAGCGAACACTTCGGTTATGCCAACAAGGCGACAGCGGCACGCTGACTGAAACAAGCTTTCTCATGTATGGCAACATGTATAATAATCTGTTGGTCTTCTTCATTCGTTACAAGACTAGGTATAAGGAGTATCATCGTCAGAAACTCGCCCTGGAGAGCAGAAACTTTTGTCACACCCCTGCTTATCTGGCTATGTTACTACATTCGAACAATGCTAAGGACGTAAAAGAGTTTATGGCCTATTTACGAAAAAATGTTGCAAACGTTCTTGCTGTGTGAATTTCATCATTGTGTTGAAGGAGAATGTTTTCATATTCAATGCCACTTTTAGTAGAGGTTGGTGTATCAGTAGCAGCATACTCAGAACTTTTAGATGCATCAAAATCTACATTTTTTTCAGAATTTGCAGGTCTATAGTTTTACTTTGATTCAATGACAGAAAAATAATTTTTCCACATAGTCTAAACCAGTGGTGTTCAACCATTTTTACACAATCCTTCGTTTTGGAAAGTGTTAGTCCAAATTGCCCCCACAAAGCATTGATGAGTAAAACTTAAAAAAGTCAACACGTCCGCAGATTTACTATTTTTCCACGTCAGCAAAAAAATTATCTACATGCGACCCGCAGTTTGCCCAGCTCTGGCGTTGATGAATTTTTTACGATTTTTATAAAACTTCGATATTTGTAACACATCTGTACAAGTTTTTGAAAGATCATTAAATAGGTATGTTGCTCATAAATTTGAAATTATTTCTACAAATTCACCACAGTCTAGAAACATCTACTCAAAACTCGACAGTCTGTTTCACTTTATCTTTTTCAAATAGAATAGATTCTATTTGAAGAAAATACCCCTGATGATCTCTTTTGGGTGAAACAGACTGTCGGGTTTTAAATAGATGTTATTAAACTGTGGTGAGTGAATTTATATATTTGCTCAAACTGAACTCAGTTATCCAGCACTTTTTGAAACAGTGATTCGCATTGTTATTGAATTTATTTTTATTCAGAAATCAATTGTTAACAATATTGGCAGTAGAATTCGTCTATAACGGCACCTCTAGGGGATTAAAGAAAACTGCCGTTACAGGCGAACGCAGGGGGAGGCTATGGTGCCATGCCCCTCCCAGTTTGGCCCTGTAATAAGATGCTAAAACCTAACTTTTTATATAAGATTTTTCAAGTTAAGAATGGTTGCAGCCTCCTTTCATTTATTTTAGCCAAGCTTCTGCTTTTAGCCGTAAGCTGCGAAAACAATTTTTGCATTGTCCATAGTGACTGCACTCACTGCATGCCCTTTTTCGATAAATAAGTTGGCTACATTGAGTTTAAACTGCAAAAATTCTTTGGCGACTGAAATTGCGTCCAACGTTATGAAAATGTTTAAAATTCAAAGCATTTATTCTGAAAACGCATACGGACCGGTAACAAACTTCGCACGGAGCCGCAGCCCGGAGGTTGCCGACCACTGATCGACAACAACGTAGTTTCGCGGTACTTTTCGAAGATGCTTTTCGCGAAAAAACCCGGAAAGTTTTCCGCTTTTGCTCTCTTAAGTTTACTCAAAAAAAAGTTACCGAAATATCGAGTAAAACGGTCTAAAAAGTAGCGACGGTACCAAAAACGGTATCGTTTTAGAAAAGTACTGACGGTACCGATAATGGCACTAAAAAAGTACCGCGGTACTTTTGTACCGCGGTGCTTTTGTACCGCGGTACTGCCCAACTCTGCTCTCACTCTTGAAATGCTTGAGCTTATAAAATTATGTAAAAATTATATAAAAAGTATATATATTTCACTAAATGATATTGTTAGAAATAAGTAACGTTAGCGCTTACGATTTGCTTTGTTTCACTGTCCTCGATCTTCTACTGTACACAGTTTGTCAAAGTATATGAATATTTAGGATGAACTGTTTGTCGTCTATGATTTGCAAGAAGCTCTCGCATCGGATGCTTATTCATCCTCTCATCCTCTTCATCATCCTGAAGGTTATTTCTCCACCATCAGTTATTCAAAAGTAGGTTTCTGCGATGTGGCGAAAGATAGCAACACAGATAAATGCACATAAGAAAGATAGCCTAAGTGAAATGTGAATGCTAAGATGCAGTAATTTCTAATGCTGACTGGTGACTGCTTAATGTTTGACAGGGTGCTGCATTTTTGAGGATGGTAAATGAAATGCTCGGTGAAGCAAAGTTTACAGACGCTCTTACAGTGAGTATAATTAATTTTATCTTTTAACTGTTTAGTGTTTACCGGTGACACGCACTTGTATGCATGTACTCAGAGCAAATACAATATGCTCTTATGCGTTGGTCTAGACGTTTGCTTAATGCGAATTTGTACATGGTATTATTTATAATATAGCACTTCAAAGCCAAGTGTAAAGATAGACCTGTTGAAATGGCAGCCAAGCTGTGTTACATTACCATAAAAAGAGCTTAGGTTCGAAACACATAATTATGAGGTGGACAAAGTTTACGAGAAAGGAGCATAACCGTACTGGACGCTTCGACTCCTCAGATGTAGCTGTCATCATCAGCAGTGTAGGCTACGCTGAGCAAAATAACATTTTTGTTAGTTTTTACAGGTTTTGTGTATGCACAGTTGAGGAAAACAGATGACGTACGCCCGTAGCACCTTTATTGCAAAATTCCATGAAACTAAACGTTGAATAAATATTGATCTAGTCATCATTATTTTACAGAAATATCTGGAGGGACAGAAATATGACGTGGCAAATTATGACGTATTGTTCCAATACTGGATAGACGTAAGTATACTCACTGAAACTGAAGATTCCAAGTCGAACTCCGAATAAACTATTCTAAAACTGAATAACTCTCGACCTTCGAATTTACACCTAACCTGTTTCTAATACACAGTTTTCTAAACCTTGTTTCAGCTGCAGCTGAAATATTTTTTGCCTAACTATGGTTTTGACTTATCAACCTTGCATGGTACAGTAAAAACATGCATGGTTGATTAAATTAAAAGACTGAAAAAGTTTTAAACTGTAGTTAAGCAAAAAGTAGGCTACTGTTAGCAGCAACTGAAATAAGGTTCAAGAAGCTGTGTTTTGAAAACAGATGGGGTGTAAATTGGAAAGTCAAGAATTTATTCAGCTTTAGAGAAAGTAATTCGGAGTTTTTTAAATACTGTTTGTTTTTCCTGTAGGTAGGAAAATGTTGGTCAGCACCAGAAAATATTATTCATGAAAAGAAGATATATAGAAAATTATTGTATGCCCATTTTATCTTGATTTAAAAACCTTCCATTTAATGGGAATACGATTGTCAGTTAACTTAATATGCCTTATAAAATATGATCAAAGTAAAGCGAAGGGCAGTCAACAGAATTATTAGTTTTACCCCCGAGACAGATTTTAAAGACTTAACTTTACAGTAATACGTAACACCCGCTATAGATATTATTTTAGGATATAGATAAAGGATGAAACAGGTTGTGGATTTATTTTAAATTTTCAAGGTTTTAATTGACCAAACCAAACGTTTTAATTAACCAAACGTTTTAACGTGAGTTTTTCGTTTAATAAAAGGAAGCCGAAAGCTTAAATCTTCGTTACGATCTTCAAGAAGTATTTGAAACATGGGTTCTACAAATGGGTTATCCCCTTCTGACGTTGACAAAGAACGGTGACGTAGTGACGGCGACTCAGGAATATTTCTTGATCGATGAGAATGATTCACCTGTGAGCACGCCAGGGAGCGATATATACAAGTAAGAACAGCCAAAGGAATGATTAATTAATTTCTTCATTTTTATCATCCTGTCATATGAGAGCGATGGAGGCGCTATACATAGGACAAATCGAGACTCGCTTGGGAGTTGCCTTTGTTTCAGAGTTTTTCGCTTGAGGTTTGCTTCTGACTTATTTTAATTTGGTGCTTGCCAGATTCCACCAAGCACTGACAATTATCGTGAAGCATCTTATTGAAAGACGTAACAACGAGGTTTGTATGGTAGTTGAACCACCAACCTAGTCGTCGTCGAAACAATGCTCCGTACCATTACACCACGCTACCGACATTGCCGAATGTTCGGCGAGTAACGCCATAAGTAAAACACGACTTCCTCCTTGAGGAGAATTCTTCTCAAAGTTGAGGCTTTGTGTTAAAAATACTGTAAAGCTGCACAGCAAACCAATGTCACCATTTGTTGCCTAACGATTCCCACTGAATTGAAATAAAAGAGTCTACGACGCCCAACTATACAGATTTGCGTTGTATGTCTACTAACAGCGTTTAATCATTCATTTGTTGATATTTATGATGGGCCGTCGTTTGAGATGTGCCTTTCCAAAACTCCAAATATACTGAAAATAGCAGAAAACGAGACAGATTTTAGAAAACAACGCCACTGTAAATCTCAAAACTGGACAGTTTTGACAACATAGATTTATCTGTCGTCATCAGCAGTGTAAGCAAGGCAGTGATTTTGTCAGCCATATAGTTCATTTAAAAAACATTTACAGCTTGTGGTAAAATTTCTCAACGAAGGTTGTCGTTCTTGATTTGAGATTGAGTTTCATGATTTAGCCGCACAGAATATAGACGGTTGCAGGCTTGTGGTTGGATTATCATTGTTTAGAAAGTCATACTTTTGCAGCTCTGTTGTTTTGTTGATATTAGCCTGACTACAACTTAAAAATAATGCTCTATGCGTGACATTTATAAAGAAATTTGTTCTTGCTTTCAGTTACATGTGGTACATTCCTTTCAACTATAGACAATCGTACGCAATTGGGAACCCCAATAATGTAACAAGAGTTTGGAAAACTTGGCTAAGCACACAGAATAAATCAAGTGAGTGAAATTTGTATCTCAAATGTACTCCAGCATGGTAGTCAGTGACATCGCCCAGTGTTACGCCGCTTCGGTTGCTTAATGAATATCGATCTTTCGACAGTTTCGATTCACAGTTGGAGTCGATCGCATTTGACGTCAACATCGGTTGGCTGCTAACTGGAAAGGCAAGCTCCTTTCGCAGTGACTTATTTACGTTAAAAGATAAGGGTAGGCCATGAAACTTACTAAATAAACGCTGTAAAAACCAACATTCTCTTTATATATACGTCATAGACTTACATCGGCTCCATAATTATATTTCACTACAAATATTATTATTTTATATTAGTTTAAGCTGGTCTTCGTAGTATGTGTAATCCCCCTTCAGAGCGTACACAGCTAAATTGCTTTAAATGTGTTTTTAGATAATACCAGTAAAGACTCTATTAATTAACATAAACTTTACTTATGGGTTTGTTATGTTTTAATTTTTCTGTTTTTAGTTACAATAAATCTGGATCAAGGATCTCAATACATTTTGGGCAATCTTGATGCGAAGGGTTATTACAGAGTAGCCTATGATGAAGAAATGTGGACGGCGATTGTGCAAAAAATGAAATCTTCTAGTTTCAAAGTTGGTTTCGGAAAAAGTTTCCACTTTACTGTCATTAGTGCTTATAAGCTGTTGTTTGAAAGTTAGTTTTGATAAAAGGAATACCGGTATACTCCAAACTAAAGTGAACCGTACCAGGTGGCCGCGGAGATGGGCCCCGCCACACGATTGAACGTATTGCTGCGAGTTGATGATGATTTTGACTACCTGTACGAGCACGATCTAAGAGAACGTGAAAAAATTATGATGATTGCTCCTTCATCTGCGTTTTGTAGCGTTGTAACGAAGAAATTCTTTTTAAAAGCCAGCTAAGTGTGAGGTATGGGACAGCTCAACTGCAACATTTTTATCATATAACGAAAAATTTGCTTCACAATAAAATTATTCTTCTCATGTTTCTTCTGTCAAAATCTGCATTTAACCATTCATTTGATAAAACTTCTGTTTTTCTTTTATTTTTTAGGATATTTCTCCTCAAAATAGGGCTCAGTTAATTGATGACGTTTTCGCCGTAACAAGGTTAGTAATAGCTAAATTTGGCTTTTTCATAATTGAAAAATAATAATCTTGACGATGCATATCAGAAAAAAGTCTAACTTAAATTCAAGGAGTGGCTTAATTACGACCGGAACAGCTCAGATGGCCGAGTGGTATGGAGCGTCCGTCTCTTGAGCTGTAGACTTGGTTTGATTCCGAGTCGGGTCAAACCAATGACTTAAAAATTGGTATTCACAGCTTCCCTGCTTGACGCTTAGCATTAAAGGGACAGTGTAGAGAACAAGCCGGCAAGTTTACTTGTTGTGCCGTTGCGAAAGACACTTAGCGGGATTCCTCCATCTTGGTGAGGTAGACAGATGGCTGGCAACTCCTAAGCGAGCTCGTATAGCGCTTAGATTGCTTTCTCATGATAGGAGGATAAATACGCAACTAAATAAAAATAAAATAAAAAAATATCTGCAATAAAATATAATATTCAAAGATGTAATCTTTGCTGAAAAGTAGTGATAAATTGGTCAAATTTAGAATACAGCTGCCAAATATTAGAGTTACTTGTAAATGCAGTGCAATAGTTCTTAATTCTCTTTTATGTCAAGTTAAATTTTTTTTTTTTGATTTTAAGAATTTCAATTAGTGAATTAATGCTAGCTCTAACTGATGAGATGTTTGGCTGATTTAACAGTGATTATATAAATGGGATTACGAGAGTCACATTTTTTTTTATAATATTTTGCAATGTAATATACAGTAAACTTTAATCAGTTTATTATTCTAATCGCTAAACTGGATAGACTTCGGTAAGAGCCTTCATAGCCCGCACGCATTTACGCTGTCCGTCACATGTTCAATTCTATTGGGCTTTACAACATAGGCCCCTGGTTCTTGGTTCCAGTTTCTGCATCGTAATCAATTTTTTAGATGGATGACATCAAAAAATTGACAATGATGCAGAATCTAGAACTTACAAGAACCGCGGGCCCAAAGATCACTAAAATTGGACATGTGGACTGGGTAATCAAACCTCCAACGTTGTTTTTAGGTCTGGAAAAGTTTCAGTTGAAGCTGCTCTAGACTTGACTGTCTACCTTGATCAAGAGTTAGACTACATACCTTGGTACACCTTCTACGATGCGATGGTTTTGTTCGATCGTCTATTGGCTGGTTCCAACATTTATGGAGATTTTTCGGTGCGTAACTTGAAAAGATTACAGGATTCAGGATAGCTACTGGACTCGATGACCTTGAATTTTTTTTTGCAGTCACCTTGTTCCTGCTTTGTATATATGCACTGGTATCCGCAGCAACAGTATTTATAATGTTGTCTTTGTTTTTTTGGGGGGGGATTGACCCAACAAACTCTGTTTGCTTGTTGTTTACTTTTTGTCGTCTGCAACTGCTATCCTTTTCGTTGTATTGAATGCTCTAACGCCAGATCGAGTAACTTTGTCGTGTGGCTTTCTACATGGTCTACCATGATTTTTTTTTAATGAGGGTTGTAATCCCGAAACAGGATGGCTCAGACTTTATCTTGTATGTACCGGTATATACTTTTTAAATATGAGTAATAATCGAAACAACGAATAAAAAAAGCTTGATTCTTGGGTGTTAGTATGCTTGGCAATATATTTTTAAATGCTTCAGCAACATATTTTTTGCAGCAATACATGGTAAGCTTGATAGAGCCTTCGATATACAACGAATATGGATGGAATGATACTGATACAAGCGATTCCAAACAAATTGAAAGGTATAGGTTATGGTAATTACATTGGACTGCATGTTTTTTACTTGTAAATTGAGCCTAGTTCGGGCCTCAGTTTGAGTAAATTTTTGATCTGATTCGGGACCAAAGCGGAGCTCGCATTAAACGATTACCTTTTTTCAGCGCCAAGCAGCTAGTTGTTTTGATTTTGTGCAATAGCCTATGTTTGAGTGCCCAAACCTCAAATTTATTTAAAGCAACAGAAATTGAACTTAGACTTAAAAGTGTTTCAGACGAAACTTGGGAATTTTTCAGGCCATGTATTAGGACTTAAAACCAAAGTCTGGTTCAAATTTATGTTTTGGGGTATAATCTGGCCGGGTTTGAGCTTGACTTATAAACTACCTACTTATACAATTCTGGCTCGTTTATATTGGTTTGTTCTTCATTATGTAAATAATGCAGCCCACATAAGCATAACCAGAAAAAATCCATAATCAGAGGAGAATTCAAAAAATCATTTGAAAGAGAAGGGGTGTATGGGAATTTTTTCTTTTTAATAGACATACTATTTTTCTTCTAGAATCTGAGCGATGAAATTTTCAACTTTTATTGGAGGTCCCTAGGATTGCGAGCGCGAAGCGCCCCCTTGTCGATGCCACTTTTTATAATTTGAGTCTTTATACCTTTTTTACGCAAGATTATTTTTGCAAAACTTCCTGAAGAAGTTTTTTTGGAACTTTATAACAATCGCTTAATATCTCGCGTCATTCGGAGCCAAAATAATGCAGCAAAAGTTTACTTTTGAAACTGAATTGACTACCACCAAAACGCAACGGTTGGCTTACTGGTTTCGTGTAGGCTCTTGTATGAGATATGATTTTTTCAATCAATCACTCTTGATTATACTCGTGGCACTACGCCGAGACGTGTGGCGAGTGGCGAGGCCCATCTCTCCGGCTTAGCGCCAGTGGGCAACACAGCTTTGAAGAAACTTCGGAGGGCTGGCGAGTCGTTGACGACGCTGTGTCTGATTTGACCGTCCTGGAAAACGAACCCAGAACCTTCCGCGCCGAAAGCGATGTCTTTAGCCATTGCACCAACTCCATAAGCTGCTGTTTAATTGTGATCACAGATTGCGTGCTCCAGATGTTGAATAAATCCAAACATTTTTTTGTAGAATGACAAGAGGGCGAGCAATCGACGGGGCCTGTCGTTTTGGACTTCAGGATTGTATTGATGAAGCAATTCGACTTTATAGCGAATGGATGAGTAATCCCACAAACAATCAGTAAGTTTAAACACAGCACCGTTTTCTACTGCTTTGCATCTTCGTAAAAATGCGTTTATCTACATGCAGAAATATTAGAACTAAAAATATGCAAGGGCGTTGAAAGTACTTTCAAGTAGGGGGGCTGAAATTTGTGTTATCATACCAACGTCTGGGGGCCGAAGCCCCCCTGACCCCCTCCTTGTTATCGAAGTATACATCATACGTATCATGCACTTTACTTCAGTAAAAGTCATTTGGAGACTGCTTGTTGAACTCAAGCTTTTCTCTAGCATAAACACAGTAGCCAGATCGACGTTTATAAAGGTGTTTACCTCTTTTAAAATAGCTTATTATCCGTTCACAAGCTCCTAGTCTGAAACTCCTAGGCAGGAGCGTATTTAGGGGAACATTTCGCCATGCCATCCCCCTTTTGTTTCTTCCTTTTAGTAAAAAAGAGCAAGATTAATGGTGACAAATATGCCAGACTCTTCTGATGGTTTTTGTAGCTTATTCCAGGAGCGGAGCCGGGTAGGTAGGTTGAGGGGTATGCATCCACCCAACAGCCATTTTCAAACATGTTTTTGATGTATAGGCCTACAATTTTTCCATAATTTCGAACCTCTTCGATGACAATACGTCTTACGATTTAAGCACGCATAATCGAAAATGTGCGAACAAAATGTATTATATTAGGTGAAGCACTAAGAATTAGGGTGAAAAAGTTTAAACAAAATTTGCCTAAAAATTATTCAAAAAGCACCAAAATAGCCAATACAGCATGTAAATTTTCAAATTTTTTTCGGGGAAGCATGCCCCTGGACCCTCCTAGAGCTTTTTTTGTTTCTCAATCAGCTTCAAATTTGTTCTTCCCCAAAAAAGTACGCTTGAAATTTATGTGGAAATTATGCCCCCCCCTCCCCCCTTTTCAAAATTTCTCGCTACGCCACTGCTCCTGGGGTAAGCTAGCTAATTCTAATTTAATATTTTGTTGTTCCGCTGTTATTTGCCCAAAAGTTTCTTTTAAAATTGAAGAAAATTTCCTTGTGACATCATATTTAAGCTCTAAGAGCTTTGTACACGAGGTTACCAGGAAATCCAACAGTTTTTGCGATTTTGTTCGCCTTTGTCACGAAGTTGCAAAAGTTAGTACGTTGGTGGTGATGGTATCAATAAAGAAAAGAAACAAATAACAAGTGACGCCATAATTCATTGTGGAAGTGCCATAGGGTGTACCGTTGTTATAAATTCTTGAAAGGGGGATGTAAGGAGGGCTCAAAATTTCTATGGGTAGGCTGAAAGAAATGTAGGGAGGCTTCAGCCCCCTCAGCCCCCACCTTCAAACGCCTTTGAAAATATGTATTATTTCTGAAAGCTAAGTTGCTGGCTCTGTAGATGTTGGAATAGATTTTGATCATTTTCAATAGTTACGTTTGAATCTCACTTTTCAAACTTTTGTTGCAGGATTAGCACCACTTACAGAAGATACGTTTATTGCACTGCTATTCGCGAAGGAGGTGAAGCTGAATGGGATTTTGCATGGGAACAATACCTAGCAACAGACAGCGCTCAAGAAAAAACATCTTTGAGGTAGAAGAACAAGTACTCTCAAATAACATAAGTTGATTAAAACTTAAAGTATGCGTAAAATATTAACGGGCGCATAAAAATCTAAATTTTATAGCTACGATAAAAAACTAGAACAAAGCGCTAAGCAGTACTACAGTACATTGAGCAGTGTGGTTATTGCACGCAAAAAGAGTATCGAATGACTGGTGACGGTTTTCAAGTCACGTGATACGCATTTGAGACCGGCTCTATGATTGTCCTAGTCAAATTTATACATTTTATAGTTCAAATTATATTTAACGGAAAATTGAACAGATTGAGGGAGGCTGTGAAGTGAGCTTGCGCTATTCGAATCTGCAGGTACTCGATTATGTCAAGTGCAATCCGCTCCAGCCATGATTCAAACCCGTCACGTGGGATCTGTAATATGCGCGCGCGACCGCTTTAGGTCATGCCGCAGATAACTTAATACTTAACTAGTAGGTAAGGGTAAAGGTACGGGACAACGGGTGCTAAGCACACATTGTGTAGGCCATTCTCAATTGGCGGCCCAATGCAAATATCAATCATGAATGATTGAACGCTGTTGGAGGACATACAAGAGGAACAACAACACATACATTTAACTCTTCACACTTCCGCTTGTGCCGAGCGCCTGGCGGGAAGCTGCAAATAGGCCTACTATTTTTAAAGTCTTTAGTGTGACCCGACCGGGAATGAAACACTAGTCTCCCGGCTACCAAGCGGACGCCCTTACCGATACACCAAGCGCCGGTTACTTAACTAGGTACTTCACCAATGTAAAAAAAAACTAAGTTGAAATGTGTGGTTGAAAATAATATTTTGCAATATTTTTCTTAGAATTGCCATGGCCTGCAGTAGACAGTCTTGGATTATAACTCGTTACATCGAGTACTGCCAGAATCCTACCCTTGTGCGTAAACAAGATGTTTCAGCCACAATGAGCTACATTGGTGACAACGAAGACGGAAAATACGTTGCTTGGTCGTACGCTGTCAACAACTGGGCAAATCTCACAAGCGCGTAAGTCGTAAAATACAGTAATACACCAGTACTCCTAAATTTTTCAACTCCTGGTACCTCTTCAGATATTGGCTAGGGTACCCCTTGTCTACGCAAGCAGCAGGAAAGTGTAAGCTCATTGCGATTTGGCTTTCCTTAATCTGAAAAACAGAGTAAAAAAGCAAAAATACAGTTTGTAGTCTACAGATATAACTCAAAGTTCCAGATCATTTGATTTCAAATCCAGCAACAGTTGTTCGGTTTTTTCACTTTGCATAACTTCAGACTGCCCAAAACACCTTGGACTTGTGACACCTATTTCATGTTCTTAACTCTGATTTTGTGTAGCCTCCAGTAATACACTAACTTTTCTGTTGATTGAGGTTTTTCCATGATGTTCATCTATAAGCTGCATTTTTTAGGATTGGAACTGGACCTGTCAGCAGCATGCTCAGCGCTGCGACCAGACGATTCTCAACAGAATTTGACTTGCAATTGGTAAGAAAGTAAACCGTATTATGGATGGGGCTTAAAACAGCACTAAAAAAATTTACAAATTCTTTGACTGACTGCTCCTTTACCGGTATCATTTACCCTGTTCATTTCACAAGTCCAACTTTTGTGGTCTTAAGGTCCGCGGTTTTTGATTGGTTCTAGTTTCTGCATCATCATCAATTTCTTGGCATCATAATCGCTTTTTTCACTATGACATCAAAAAATTGATTTCGATGCAGAAGCTAGATTCAAGGACCGCGGGCCTGAAGCCCACCAAAATTGGACATGTGGACTAGGTAATCACACGTTAGATTGTAAATAAATAGGTTGGCCTTACATACTTATTGAGCAATAGCAGCAGCTGCAAACACTATTTTTGAAGTTCTTGAGCGAGTCTGGATTTGTCCTAGGCATAGCGCCTCCACCGCTGTCTCGTGACAGGAAGATAAAAATAAAGAAATCAGGGAATCATCAATCAGTTTGATCGCAATGCTGCTAGTATCTTTTGAAACTCACATAACCAGTAAATTTTGTTTCAGATTGAAATTTTACGACCGATAGCTGGGCCTGCATGGACCGGTACTTTAAATTCATATAGCAACAGAGTAATGGACAACATTGAATGGAGGGAGAAAAATGAGCCGTTGATTGGGGCTTGGCTGAAGGAAGAAAATCCCCCTCTGGTCAAAGCGAAAAAGGCCTTCACCAGATTGTCAAACGTTGATCAGAATGTGATTGATGAAGATCGGGGAATGTTTAAAAAATTTTAAATCAGCCCTACCATTTACAAAAACAATTTTCTGAAGTCAGCTCTTTTATAGTTTCGAAATGAACTGCGATTGGGATCTGAAAACGGCGCGATGCAAAGTTTCCGAAATTTTTTTTTTTACGATTTCATCTGAAGAAGCTTTGTGAAATCATAATCACTCTAAACCGCAGGCTTTTTGTAATTTTTTTTCTCTAACAGTTTAGGCAACGAACTAGCAGGTGCTGGCTAATATCTGCTACTGCATCAAAAGCATATCGTCGGTTAGCCTTCAGAGATTTTCAATTTTGGTTGATCCTATGCATAATTGTCTTAGACTTTCCTTCTCTTAGTCTCGCATAGCAGCAGGCTGAATTTGACATCTTCTTGAGTAGTTCCTAATTATTTTTTTGAGCGTTTTTTCTGTCGATTTTCTCTTTGTAAAGAAGGTTTTTCCAATTCTCGTCCAAAGTATCGCTTTGTTAATCTTTTCTAAAATAATACTGTAGAATGCTATGCAGTCTTTTTTAAGCTGAGATAAATTGTTAAGGTTGCGAATACTTAATGTTTGTGTTAATTTTTTTTGAATAATTTTCTTTGTGTTGCATCATCACGTTCTATTCTTTTAACCTATTCAAAGTTTTATTGAACCGTAATTATTTTATGACAATAAAAGATACATAGCCTACCACTGATAATCAAAATATTACTGTAAGTCTGTAACTGTAAGTGAATTGGTTATCTACCACTGTCTCCGTCGTAAGAATATCGACGCCTATGGTTACAGATTTTACTTTTTACGCTCTTTATGGTTTTGAGTTATGCAGCTATCATTGAATACCACTTACGGTTATAAAGCGACGCAACAAAGTACAAGACCAGCTTAACGTGTTTTTGATCGACTATTTTGAACTTTTTCGACTGCAGCTCTTCTTGTTAACAATAGCTTTTATACAGCTTTGTATAATCCATATTTTATGTAACTTCCATATTTGATCTTGGGAAATCAACTTCAAACAATATCCTTGAGTTTTTTATTTACAAGCTTTAAGCTTAGATAATGCGCTCAAATGTAATAAAGTAACAAGGCAAATGTAAAAAAATGTAGACTACAATACACGACTAAGACTAAAAAAACGATCGATTTAAAAAATTGCTTCAAACAAAACATCGAAGTCAATGTCGCATGGATGGCCTGCAATCCTCGTAATTTCATTCGGTAAAATATGGTAATCAGTTTTATAAACTTGCTCAAATAATTCATTAAAAGTACGAAATTGCTTTGAGTGGGTATTTTGAATGAGATGCTTACTAAAATTGACGTAAACTTTAAAAAGCAATATAGCTTCTTTTACCCTGTGTAATAATTATTGTAATCGTACGCCTGGCTATAGGGGTGTTCTGTCTAAGTGAGGTGAGTAGAGCTTGTTGGATTCATGAAACTACATTATTTCGTTATTCAAAGGCCTTACTCCGCAAAAATATCAATGGATAGAGAGTAGATGAGCTATAGCAACGCATAATATAATATAAAATGAGTTCATTTTCGAGTTATATATTGAACTGAAAATTCGGCAGTAATTGAGGGAGACAGCGAAGTAAGCTTGCGCTCTTCAAGTCAACAACCACCCGGTATAATGGCAAATGCGATCGGCTCTATGGCAGCCGTTAATCGAACTCGTCAAGTAGGAATTGCAACCTACGCACGGCACCTCTAAGCCAGCATGCAAAAGTCAAAAAATGATATAGGTACCAGTTGCAACTCATGTATTTCTTAATCATGAAAACAATAGTATTAGGCCTAACTGCTTAAAATAATAAACATGCGAAGCTCCACGAGTTTTTAACGTTAGTTTCAATTCAATTCTCAAAAGTGAGTTTCAGAGTGTTTTCGTATGTCGTTGGAATATTTGAGATGGTTGCAATAAATAAGATATTACTGTCGCTAGAAATGACTCAAGGTTTAACTTCACTTCACGAATTATGCCCACTAAATCAGATATACTGTAAAAGAGCCGAATTTGGACACTGAGAGGCGCTAGTAATTAATGATCAGACTCAGCTCTACATATATAAAGACTTAGATGGTCGATTTCAAAAAAAAAAAGGTTTTGGCGTCAATCTCGGAAAAAAAATCTTCGTTGTTCGTGACGAGGTCTCTCATTTCTCCGAGGCCCTAGGCTTCTGCCTGCCCAGCCTACTGGCAAATCCGACCCGATGGCAAGCAATTTGTTAATTAAATTAACAAAAGTATTGACGATTCTTACGAAGTTTAAATTAGAAAAACATACTAAGTAGTTGGATTGCGCTATACTGACAATTCGTACGATTTCATATTTCTGTTCGTTAACAGTTCAGCCGACGAACTGTCGTCATATGATGATGACGTCACTGTTTCGTCACTACCATCGTGTGACGAAATCAAAGGTTCATGAGTGTTGCTGCGATGTACTTGATCCGACGTAGAAGCGGAGTTACTATATATGGAATGGATACGTGACGGAGTCCGTGACTTATGTCTGGAATAAGACGGAGGAGGAGAAGATAGATCCTGCTGCGGATCCACGACCACTCTACAAGAGGAGGTTGAGTGACATCCACAGTCACAAGGAGAGGATAAATTGTTTCTAGTGCTTGCTCCAGAAGAGGACACAACACTTTCATACGATGGCAACATGACGTCACTCGGAGGCTTAGTGGTCAAACAGCAAGGAGATGCTCTCGGTCTGTTTGCACCAGCTTCAGAATCAGAAAGAAGAGGATCACACTCAGCAAAAACACTTTCGGAGTCAGGATGTTGATGAGCAAAATGCTGCTGGTGTGCGTTAGGAGTTGATTTTTGTTTTTTTCGAGGTGGTTTTCGATAGTCAGGTTTAGTAATTTGCTTCTCTTCTTGGCACATTAACATTGCAACCTCTTCACATTCAGAGTATTCGTCAACACTGTTGTTTTCCCGAAACTGGCTGGAAGTGACGTCACAAACGCAATCGTCATCTTGGCAAGCGTCCAGAGCGCTATTTGAATCAACTGGATTAGGATAATTACTAGCGACACGACTCGTTGATGCGTAGTAGGATGGTTCGTGGTTAGGGCGATCCCAGCCATTTCCCGTCATAACTGATACAAGATGAGTTTGTAACTCTGTATCCTCTGATCTTTTTTGATTGATATTTTTAATTTCATCCAGCCTTCCAAGACGACTAGAACTTGAATGGCTTGAAGAAGCCATATTTTTCTTGGAGTGCAAAGGTCTTCCGTTGTAACTGTTTCTTGCGTCAAGACCGTTTACCAGTAGATTGCTATCTGCGGACATACGTTTGCTTCCAATTGCAACAGCAAGCTTCTGTGTAGCTGCGGATACAGTGACTGATAAATCTGTGGATGACAAGTTTTTGCTCGAGCAGTTACCTTGAAGTTGGTTAACATCCACAAGAATCTTTGTTTTGGGACATCCTTGCTGATGAGAAGTTAGTTTGCTGGTATTTCCAGAGTAGATTCTTTGCGTTGGACGATTGGTGATTTCTCTATTCAAGTGGCTTCGACTTCTGACGCCAAGGAAACAGGTTTTACGATGTCCATATTTCTTGTTTCGCCACACGAGAAGCACAATGGCAATTATGCAAAGCAAAACAGCCAAGGCAGCGCAAACAAATGGAATAAAATCGCTGTAGCCTGCAAAAAATATATAGTTTGATTTACTAGACATAGCTAAAGGTTCGGGAGATCTGGGGTTCGATTCGCAGGCAGGTCAAATCGGACAAAGTATCGTCAACGACTCGCCATCCTTGTGATATTGTTTCCGAAACTTGTTGCCCAGGCGCTAAGCCACAGAGATCGTTACACGCTTCGGCGTAATACGTAATGAAGATTTGATTTTCATTTTTGATACTGAAAGCTATTCGCACAAACATTGAGAATGTGATGTTACCATCATTTTTAATAAAATTACAATATATATGCTGTACAGAGTTCTAGCCCCTAACTACCTGCGAAATAACTACCTGCGAAATCAAGCAAGAAGGCGGTGAAAACCAACTTTAAAGTAATTGGTTTGATCCAACTTTGAGTCCAATTCTATGCCTATACTCTACAACATTAGCTACATTATATTCATTCGGTAGGCATAGTCATACAATTAAGACCTAATCAATACATTGTCATATCTGAGCGTGTTTTGTTTAATCTAAGCGAATTCATCAACTAAAACTTTGCACTAAAAACACGAATTTAAGTGCTTCTTATTCCGTTGCAAAGTACCCGACTGCTCCCAGAAAATTCAATAAACATCTTAATTTCTTACCCAAACTACGGCGCTCGTTTACATCTGTTCCTCTTTCAACTTTATATATTGCAGCCAGTAGAGAATTAGCAGACTGACTTTGAATTAAAGCTGAAAATAAGAAATCGGCAGCAGCTGTTGTTACATATTCTGCTGGAATTTCGTCGCTGGAATTTGTCGTCTGATTGAAAAAAAAAAAAAAAAAGGTTTGATAATGCTAATTTGCTCATCAAAATCAACCCGTATACATCAACAACCAATGACGCAAAAAGAAAAGAGTATTAGTACAAAAGGCAATAAAACTTTCTAATCTTAGAGAGATCAAGCGTCACAGCGGCTGATTATGTTTTTACAAATGAGCTTGTGCTCTTCAAGTCAGAAGCCATTGAAAAGACGTCAAATGCAACTGCGTCAGGAGCGTATTTAGGGGGGGCATTGGGCCATGCCTCCCCCCTTTTAACTCAGCTTTTTAGTAAAAAGAACAAAATTAATCGTGCCAAGTGACTACAATGTGCCAGACTCTTTAGACGGTTTCTGTAGCTTATGGCCAGGGGCGGATACTGGGGGGTAGGATGAGGGATATGCATCCTTTCACCAGCCATTTTCAAAAATTCGTTTGATGTATACAACCTTTCCATACTTTCGAACCTCTTTGATAGCAATACGCTTACGCCTTAAGCACGCATAATCGAAAATGTACAAACAAAATGCATCATATTCGGTGAAGCACTCAAAATTAGGGTCAAAAAATTTATACAAAATTTGGCTGAAAATTATTCAAAAAGCACTAAAATAACCATTACAGCATGTGAATTTTCAAAAATTTTCCGGTGGAGCATGCCCTAGGACCCCCCCACAGCTTTTCTGGTTTCCCAATCAGCTTCAAACTTTTTCTGCCAAAAAAAAATGCGCCTAAAAAGATATGGAAATTATGGCCTCCCCCTTTTAAAATTTCTCGCTACGCCACTGAACTGCGTCTAGCTGTAAATCGACCCATCACAAAAGGTTTATAAACCATACATGTTTAATATCAATATTGAACTCGATCATTACGCTGAAACGGGTCATCAGTTGCTTCATAGTTTTATGATCCAAGAAATCTGCATTGTCAGGGGTTAAACAATCTTACTCTAAAGTATTGTTTTGGATATTGTTAGTTTAGTCTCAGTCTTCCGGAACGCACGGTTAAATTTTGTGTCCAATAATGTTAAAATAGCATAATTTTAGAAAAAAAAGTGCTGCCTTTGTAAATCAAAAGTGTGCTTACCACAGCCAGTGTAATGGCATCTCGATCATAATCTGAAATTCTACATCTAATCACTAGAGGGTGTTGCAGAGAAAAATCAGAGAGGCCAGATAAAGAACGAATAGCAGCACAAATGTCTTGAACCCAGATTCCCTGAAAAATACAAAAAAATGCAAATTTCGGTCAACAAAAAACTGCTGCGTGAGATAATCTACTTAGTTGCATGAAGTATAGTCGGCATACAAACAAGGTCATCCAATGCTGGAACAACTGCAGACCGTTTTTGATTGTTTGATTTGCTAATTAATTGATTTCTTCATTTATATTTCGTTTAGTGCTCAACAACTAGTGATGAGAACGCCAAGCGTAGAACAAATCTAGATGCGTCTACACGGGAAAACCCTTGTCCAAATTTTGCTTCTCTAGATTGCCACTGGTTAAAACCCACCAATAGAGATCAAATCAAATCTTCATCATACTCGCGGCATTACGTCGAAGCGTGTAACGAAAGGCGGACCCATCTCTGCGGCTTAGCGCCTGGGCAACACAGATTCGAAGAAACGTCACAGCGGTGGTGAGCCTTCGGTGACACTGTGTTCGATTTGACCGACATGGGATTCAAACTCAAAACCTCCCGCACCGAGCAATATCTTAAAAGTTTGAATTTTCATTTCTTCGTTAAAAATTTTCTCTACAAAACTTGAGAAGGAATTCAGGTTTACAGTACACCAAAATCCAATTTGTCGTGGAGTCAACCTAATCACTTGGAACAGAACAGCAAAGCTAAGATCATACTGAGATTAAATAATTTCCTAACCGAATCCATTTCTTCTAAATGGAAGAAAACGGACATCAATTCGCAATTTTTAGTAGAGTGTGAGTGTGGAAGACATTGACTGGAGATATCATCTTGGATGTTGCTTTGATCTTCTGGATATGGAGAGTTGTTTTTCCAGCAAACACTTCGAGCATGGCAATTGTAAGAAAAGCACTCCGAAAGACTTAAAGATAAACAATAATGCGAATGTGGGCAAGGGAGTTCATCAGGAATGTTGGAGCCCCCACATATTTTGTGACCACACCACATCTGCAAAAAGTAAAAAAAAATCAAAAATCGAATCTTCACTATACTCGCGTTATTACGCCGAAGCGTGTAACGAGTGGCGGGGCTCATCTCCGTAGCATTGCACCAGAGCAACACAGCTCCGAAGAAACGTCGCAGCGATAGCAAGCTGATGACGACACTGTGTCCGACTTGACAGGTCTGGGAATCGAACCCAAAGTCCCAGATCTCCCGCACCGATAGCGTGTGCGCTTAAAACTGAGCTAACGGCCGGAAAAGCAGTGCGTTAATAACATTTTACTGGACGAAGAAAAGGACGCAAAAATATTTGTATTTATTATATTTAGTTGCATATTTATCCTTCTATCACAAAAAAGCGACCAAAGTGTTATCAGAGCTCGCCTAGGAGTTGTCAGCAACCTAGTGTCTACCATTCTAAGATGGGAAATTCCATTAAGAGTCTTTCCCAACGGCACAACAAGTAAACTGGCCGGCCCTTTATTGCTAAACCTCAAGCAGAAAAGCTGTGAATACCAGTTTCAAAGTCATTGGTTTGACCCGACTCGGAATCAACCCCAAGTCTACAGCTACAGAGGCAGACGCTCGATTGACTCGGCCAGGGCCAAAGATAAGGTCATAACAAGTATTTCAAAAAGATCTGATCAGAACATGAAACTTAACACGAATTTAATAGAAAAACGACGCAAGTAATCAGCAAGAGTTAATAAAACCAAAAAAATACTGATTTTGCACACAAGCTGGTAAAAAAGTCGCAATACACACCTTTGTACACTGCGCAACACCATCCGAGCACGTGCACGTGTTGCACAGATCCTTCCATCGAGTTTGGTGTGGATAAGAAATTCCGTTCATATAACAAGATTTGTCTTCACCAACAACTAAAAATCGGTTATTTAGTAACAACACAAAAATATGCTTTTTTAACCAAAAAACTGTGACGCTACTTCCATTTTATAATTTACGAAGTTACTCAGAAAGTAGACTACCTATTGTCTTCAGTGGAGGTTACAGACCCCACGTGATGGGTTCGTTTCACGGCTAAAGCCAATCGCATTTGGCAAGTAAATTAGGTGGTTGCTGACTCAAAGAGCGCAAGCTCACTTTGCATTCTCGCTAAATCACTGTTAAATTTTCAGTTCAATGTAATTTGACGATAGCCTAAATGCGATTGTATATTTCCTGATTACCTCTTATTATTTCGTTACTTGTATGTGAACTACTCAGTATTTGCAAAAAGAGTGAATATAGAAAATTGAATTAGCAGTCCTACCTTGATCACAAATTTTTCCCCTTCTTCCTTGCGGACATTTGCACATATAATCACCAACAAGATCGACACAAGTACTTCCATATGCGCAGGGAGCAGAAGCACAGTCATCAATGTCTATCACAAATAGTTCAATTTAGGTGGCTTTATGAAAGCGTCAGGTAAAACAAGATACGGAAATAAGCATGATTGTACATGGAGTTGGCGAAGTGATTGGTGCGTAGAGCTTCGTAATTGGTTCCGCTGGTTCGACACTCAGCTAGGTCATCTTCCATGATGCATATACTTCACTCACATAAAAACCCAAGCTGAAATTATGTCACTTAAAAAAAAGTTTAGGCATGATTGCAACATTTAAACAAAAAAATAGGCATGGCATGGTTGCGACATTTAAACAAAAAACTTAAAACCCAAGACAAAATAACATAGTTACGAGGCATTACGCACGCAATATAGCTAATTAAAATTGCAGTCAAACTTTTGAGCACACTGCGGCATGCAGTGATACCTATTTTTTTTTTTTTTTGAAGTAAACCATCTAAATAAACACTTACTGGTTCTGCAATCCGGTCCAGCAAATCCATCCAAACATTCACAAATGTGGTGGTTCACCCGGTCAATACAACGTCCTTTATTGTGGCTAAAAATAAATAAGATTCTTCAGAATGCAGCAGGTATGGGACGAAAATAGCTTAAGGAGGAAAAGTAAAGCAACAGAAATTCTTAAAGTTGGATGTTTCGACAACATAGACTCAGCTGTCATTATCAGCAGCGTGCGCAAGTCAGTAAAAAACTGCAAGTGCGAAACTGTTTCAGTTTTGTACCGCCTTGCTTACACTGCTGATGATGACGGCTGAATCTATGTCGTCGAAACGTCCAGTTCTAAGAATTACAGTGATTTTACTTTTCCTTCTTAAAATCACATACAGTAAGGATGTGACTGCGAAAGAAAGGAGCTTTAACCAGCGCCTTCATAAAAATTTTCAGTGTAACGTTGAAACTCAAAATTAATCGACTGAACAACAATTTATCACGTTACTAATGTTGCCAATTTGATATTTCAATTTACAACATGAGCATGAATTAACCAAAGCAAACTGATGCATACGTACCAAGGCTGTGGCGAACAATCATCTATATCTGAAACAATCAAGAGCTCGGTAAGATTTTTCTTCAACCAATTCTTTAATAATATAACATAGCCTACTTTCTCAATTGCAAGCAAAGATGCATTATCTGCAAAATTCAAGTCAGCTGCATGACATAGTAGTACCGCGCACAGGTGACAGATCCTCTGTGACGGGTTCGATTCACGGCTGGAGCCGATCGCATTTGACATATATATTGGGTGGTTTCTGACTCAAAGAGCGAAAGCTCACTTTGCCGTTTTCCTCAATTGCTGTGAAGTTTTCTTTTTATTCTTGAAAATTGCATCAGGTAGAAAACAAAAAAATTAGTGTTCCACAACACTATATGTTTGGATCAGATGAAAATACGTTCGTTAAAGGTGAAAAATGAAACTTATGAACAGACAATTGGTGTCTCAGGTACGTCGCTAAGATGGCAAAATAAGTAAAAATCCCTCAGCAAGATTTAATAATGAACAGTAAACTAATATAATCAGACAATTTCCACAGATCAGCTGGAATATAACACAAATATAACAGATAAAAATACCCTTCACGGTTATGATAAAGTAAAAAGTGTTGATCAACGGCGGTTTCACAAAAAGCTACAGATGTGTAAGTCGACTTAAACGACACAAGGAGGATTTAGAATTTTGAACAATTAATAACAATTGAATCTAAGAAAACAGGCGTGAATGCGCGAGTCCTTGACACCTGCTAGTCTTTCGAAAGTAGAAAAATCAAAGCTTATTAAGGCCCATTGGCAAGCCAGTTGGCGAGGTGTGGTAAAAAATGATAGTTTAAAAATGATTTATTAGATTTTGCAGGTTAAAATTGACAGAAAAGCGTCATAGAAAGAAATAAAAAATGATTTAGGAACAAAATCTTCGACACAAGCAGTTTTGACTCATTATCAAAACTGACGTAGCTGAAACATGTGGGACCTAGTATAGCGCCCCACTCAGTCTCGCTTCACCAACTGTCACGCCTCAATTCGAATGTGTCAGATTACAGGGTGTCAAAACAAGTACATAATCGATTCATATCGATCGTTTCAACACAACGTTATTCTGTATTCAGCAAAAGTTAGGAAATTAAATAGGAACAATACAAAATTAAGCGCTTATCACTAAAAAGTAATGTAATAAGCAATCTATACCTTGCCATAATATTTTTCAGTCTAAAGTTAGTAGGCTACAACTAGCCTGGCCCTCGATGCCTCATCAGTTTTCTCATTAAACAGGTGCTGCATTATTTATTCCGTCTGAGATAATACTTAGAACATTCAAATGTGGCTCATATACCAAGATTTCAGAGTTTAGCAGCAGTAGCCTTACATAGTTGTTTTTCAAATTTTGTCAGTCGTCCTTTCAGCAGTGATATAATTTGCTGCTTTATCTTACCTAGTTCGCAGTGGAAACCAGAAAAACCTTCACGACACTGGCAAGTGTAGGAGTCTCCTACCCCCACACAGGTGGCCCCATTTCGACATGGACTGCTTGAACACAAGGGAACCAAACCTGAAAGCACAAAACGACTCAAAATAAAATCGCAACTGACAAATAGTGAACAAAAACATCCAAACTATGCTTTCTTAAAACCAGCCGGGTAATCAATTTATAACAAGTTCAGAACGAAGTATGTTGAAAATATGGACCAAAAAGTTCGAAGCAGAAATCCAGCGACATATCCCGCGCAGGTTGCAGATCCCACGGGACGGGTTTGATTCACGGCTGGAGCCGATCGCATTAGACATATATCGGCTGAATGCTGACTCGAAGAACAAAAACTCACTTCGCAGTCCCCCTCAATTGCTGTCCGATTTTTCGGGTTCGCAACAACATATAAGTCTTTGTCAACAAGTACGACAAAAAGTAAAATTTAATAATCTAGTTCAAAAAAGTGATGAAATAATAGACATACACAGAGCCCACAACGTCTAATGTAGCGTTTGCGGAAAATTGACGTAAAACACACTTTATAAAAACAAAAAGCAAAATGGCTAATTCTAAACATAATAATAAACTACAAAGGATATAATTAAATGAAGAATTGAGCGCAAAAATTTAAAGCTCAAAAATAAAACAGAAAATATCTAAAACTTTTGAAACAAACAGCTTTGGATTTAGTTTGTTTAACAAAATTCTGAACTTTTTAGGATAATCCTATGCTTACGTGTGGCGCAAGAATTGCCCGTCCATTCCGGAGTACAGTTACACACAAACCCATCTTCCATTGCAACGCATTCACCGCCGTTTAAGCAAGTATCATCGTCACATTGATTGACTTCTGCAATGGGACAGTCAAATAATAGCAACACATGTTGTTGGCCTAGGATTTCGGGTAGCGATTCTCAACCTTTTACGGTTTGTGCCAAGGCCTTTTGTGCCCCTTTTAGAGGCTCTCAACAGCTGTGGCCCCTGCTCAGGATTGAACTTTTCTGTCAGTATTTCATTCATAGCAGCTATACCCGTCCGCTGGTCTTAAGTGGACTTAAGTGATCGATTATCATCAATAAACCATACGCTTCTGGTTCCCTTGTTATTGTCCCGAGGCACTCCAGGTAGGCCCATGGTCGCGGTTGAGAACCTCTGGTTTACGGCATGGATTTAGACCAAACTCGCGGGTTGGAAGAGCAATAAGTCTTTTTTTATGATGTGTGTACTTGGCTAACATAAGCCTTAATCTGCTGCAGAGCTGTGAGCAGCTGCTGCAATAAAAAATAATTGCACCATCAGAAAACCGGATTAATTTGAAATGTTATCAAGTTAACGTTAGTTTCTAGCTCTGAAGCAGAATGATCTGCTTAGGTATGTCCAAAAACAGGAAATTAAAGGCTTAACTTGTACAAGTCAGTTCTTAAGGTTCTATTCCGGCTTTGCAAAGCGCAGACGTTAAATTTGTATATACAGACATCAACCAATAACTTTGTTCTTAACTGTTTCAGGTCGTTTTAAACTCACAATTAAATCCATGAGTAACAAATCGCATTAAAATTATAGGCATCAGCAAAATGCGCGTCAACGTTTGATAATGCTGAGTGATTAATTGCATCACATCACTCTGTGATCTCTAGACAACAAACGAGATTGATAAAAAATAAATAGCAACATTGATTGCTGCTTGATAGACTATACTGAACGATCGTTCTTTTAGGCATACATTTTGTTAAAATTGGTATTTGCAATTGGTGCAGTGAGAAATTTTGAAAGGATGGGGCATGAGCTACAAAAGCCATCAAAAGAGTCCAGCATATTTCAGTCACTTGGTATCGTTAGCTCTTTTTTACTGAAAGAGGAAGTCAAAAAGGGGAGGGAGCATGGCACGATTGCCTCCTAAATACGCTCCTGGTATTTGGGAAACTGTCCCAAGTTGTATCATTTTTGCCATTTATTCAAGCGCAGGTTACTTTCGTTTTTCATTTATCAACTGAGACTACGCATTTTCAAATTACATTCAACTGAAAATTCAACAGTATTTGAGGGAGACTGCGAAATGAGCTCGAGTTTGCTTAAAGCTAAAGCGTGCGAAGTATAATACTTTGAAAGATAATCAGTTTAAGCTTTTTTTCAGTTTTTCAAGTATATTCATAAACAAAAGAGATTACCCCTCCAATCACAACAAATCGGACAAACTTTGTTTTGGCAGTTCAAGATAAGCGCTAGAAAGCTGCTAAAACTGCTAAAAGCCTCGACAGACTGACAGAAAATGTCGATAAAAAAATCCGATAATGCGCTACGTCAAGGTATTTTTTACACGTTTTAAAGCAGAAAGATCTACATGGTCCTAGGCCTGTAAAGATAGAGTACGATGAAACGTCGTTTTGGATAAAATTGCAAAAAAAATGAAACATTAGCCAGTCTTTTCACCTCAGCGACCTGGTGTCAAATTAAGGTTGTTTTTTCTACAGCCTGCATTAGAAACTCGGCAATAATGACGACAGAAAACAAGATTTTATCAATTTTGAAGCTGCAAGTGCGGAATTTAACAACGTTGCCCGAAAAATGAATATTTTAACACAACTTTCCGCGTTTCAGACATCACTTTACATGTCTGGGTCTCTTATTTGATAGCTAAGGTTCCATTTCTATCAAATAAATTTATGTTTTCGACATACTTTACAGATACCTCGTGCCGGGAAAGGTATCTTATACTAGGCTGGTATGGACAGGACAGATATGAATTTAGAGAATATGGTCAGCGACATGGTCTAGCGATACCGCGCGCAGGTGACAGATCCTACGTGACGAGTTCGATTCACGGCTGGAGCCGATCGTGTTTGACATACCGGTACATACCCGGTGGCTGCTGACTTAAAGAGTGCAAACTCACTTCGGAGTCTTCCTCAATATTTGCTGAATTTTCAGTTCAATATAATTTTAAAATAGCCTCAGTTCTTTTTGTATTTAAAAACTACGTAAAAATGAAAATGAAATTTCAAGTGCAATGAATTCTTTGCCAATGAAAAACAGAGGCAGAATTTTTTAAACAGATACAAATTGTGGAACTGGATATTGGACCACGTTATCCATTTTTTCTTCCCGGTTAGTTTGGACTAATTATTGACAAAAAGTTTGCAGCTCAAGTTCGATCCCCGTATCGCACATAACGCTCATTTCTTCCCTGAGCAGTAAGCTATCTATCCGTGGTGGTAGGTGGTAGTCAAAAGTCATCAAAACATTCATCACCACACGTTAGTGTAAGTTATACGAATAAAATCTCAATTCGGGTAGATGCTGACTCAATGAGTGCAGGCTTACTTCGCAGTCTCCCTCAATTAATGTTGAATTTTTAATTCAGTATAATTTGAAAATAGCCTCAGTTACTTATTTATACATACACTAAATATATGAAAGTACTCATTTCAAAAAGCACTCACTAGAACGACAACTTTTTCCCTTCCACGGCACACTGCACCGACACACAAAATCTCCAGGAAGGTCTATACATTCGCCCCGGCCGTGACATGGGTCGGGCAGACATTCGTCCACGTCTGCAAAGGACAAAAAAGAATAATTGGTGCTGTTCATGGACAACGGATCGTTCGGTTTCTACTAATATGCTTTTGCTTGTCCTTACCAGTAAAATCTTTTGTGAACGTTGGACCTGTTGCAGTACGTTTTCACAACAGTAACAAAAAAGATTAAAAAAATTATACACTTAATAGCTAAAATTAAAAACATTTATAGCAAAAATGACATACGTACTGCACCAACACAAGAGTTGTACAGTAACAGCATTTCGAAAGGAAAAAACAAGAAAAATGCATCAAAAATGCGACAAACACAAAGATGTTTTCTTTCTATTTAATAGCTAACAGAGCCGAACCCAATAGGTTAAGTTACATAGGTACCTGATCTTACCTATTTCACAAAATCGTCCTTCCCAGCCTACTTCACACAAGCATTTAAACGCATTGAAGTCATCTACGCAGGTACCGCCGTTATGACAAACCACATCATTACAATCGTTCACATCTGCGATACAAGGTTACGAATTCAGGAAGTTTGAATAAAGTTGATTTTTGAATAAATTAGTTATTTGGAAAACTTTTTTAATCATTTATCATCATTTCTTATCATAGCACAACGCAAAAGCAAACTTTAAAATTTTTTTGCTGAAAATAAAACAAATTATTACGCGTAAGTAAACACAGGATTGTACACAACAAGGGCTATAATTTGCAAGTAAAATTTCACAATTATGACACCATTGGTAAAAAACTTGGATTTGTAACAATTATTATTCACAATAACAAATCACACTCGAAAGAGCTCCATCCAAAACAAATTTAACGGCAAATTCAACGTCAAAACCACTGTTGGAGGGTAATGTCAATCGAGGCTAGAAACATTAAAATTGCTACTTGCAAAGAGATTATCTCGTGCTAATGGAGACACTGTGAACTTCAAGTTCACAACCGGGTCTCATAATTTGACATAATGTAAACTAAAAAAACGTAAACAAATACAAGACTATGTTGGTTTCAGACGTTTTGTCTTTTCGTCTCACAGTAACTAAAATTCTGCCTTTATCAGGAACAAGGTAAGAGACAAAACAAATACAGAAAACAAAAATTTTCATAAAACACGAAAATTTTCACAAATTTTCCAAACTAATTGCACATATGACTGATGTTGACACGTCAATTTTGTTATGTTCAACACGACTACTTCTTACAGAGCTTTTACGAACAGAAAAAAAATTGTTAAGATTTTTTAACTGATTTATACCGTAACACACCAAAAACTGAATCAATCATTATCAGTTTGAAACTTTATCTGGAAAATTTACTCGTTGAACAAAAACAGAACAACTCAAAAAGAGTTCTTTGTTCAATTTTAAGCCAGCGGTTTTCAACCAGAGTTCCGCGGAGCCCAACGGTTCCGCCAGTACAGTCCAAGGATTCTGCAAGTTTACAGTTTAGAGCTGGGATCAAGTAATTAGTAAGTTAAATCAATGCACAGGGTTCCTCGTGTCTCCGGAATGTTTTATTGGGGTTGCGCCACCGGAAACATTGAAAACCACAGACTTAAGCCTTTTAATCATGTTTTTTCCATTCAACTTTGTCTGACATTGGACTATTGAAAAACAAAAATCCAACTAGTTAGGACAAAGGCTAATTATTGTTTGAGCAGACTTAAAAAACCTTTGATAAAAAAAAACAACATTTGGACAAAAAGCATTATGCTTTATCAAAAAACAATGTGTGGTCTGATTAGCGTGTCTCACAAATCATTTTCTGAAACTGGTCTCCCAGTTTAAAAAAAAAAACAAGTACAAATTTACATGCCGACAAAAATTGATAAAATTGAAAAGAAACAGACTACAAAATTTGATTAAAATTTACCCAAAACAAAACGATTTTCAAATTTGTCGATAATCCAATAAAGGAAATCAAATCTACAAAATCGAAATGCTTTCCACAAAATTAAATTAGGGAATTAAACAAACAAAACAACGAATTGAAAATTGAAAAACATTTGTGCTACAAATCTTACTGGATCAGACCAGGAGGGTATTTGAACCCGTGGATACAAATCTCCTTTAGACTTGGGAGAAAATACTTTTGAACGCTTCGTCAATTAACTGGTGTAAAGCATCCGCAGAGAGGCATGAAATTAAGATTAACAAACAAAGAAATTTAATAGCTACAGTATGTATTGATATGAAATGGTCATGGGAGAAAGCAACGTGGGAAGCAAAATATGACCCAGCTGAGCATTTCACTCAAGTGTGTATTGGAAAAAATACCAGGTGAGATAAACCCGAAACCTCGAGATAATGCAGTATACAAATCAGTTTTAAACACAATTGCAGAACTGACTAGTTGGCGCAGTGATTAAAAACATCAATAATGGCGTGGAAGGCACAGGGTTCGATTCCCAGGCTGATCAAATCAGATCCAGAGTTGCCAATGTCTTGCCACTGCTGCGACGTTTCTTGCAGCCGTTTTGCCCAGGCGCTAAAACGCAAAAATGGGCCTTACCACACGCTACACGCTTCGACGTAAATAAAAAGTTACTGCAAGTATAAGGAAGATTTAATTTTGATTTAAAATAGCAGGAAAAAACTCACAACATGACACATTATAGTTAAATCGTTCTAGTTGCAGATAATCCTGCGAAAACATTTGAATCGCAAGCAGCTTTACTTTAGCTTGATGAAATACAGGTACTTGTATAAATTTAATCGTAAAATAAACCATACTGGTGGTATTTCTATAATCTACCTACAATGGCCAGAACCTGACTTTTTTCGGACCAGGGGCTTATTTACTGAGCACTGAACATGATAAGATAGTTCATAGATAAGCAAATAGTAGAAGTGTTCGAGGGTACAAAAGCAAATATCGGTCCGGCACGTAGGCCTAATTACAAATCAATGGTTCTTACACCACAAAAAGCCCACAGATTATTTGTTTAATTTGCCGGATGAATTTTTTATATCAATTAATTCAACAAGTTGTTGTTACACGTTTCAGGGTTTGCTTATTGTTTTGATCAAAACAAACATAAAAACAAATAAAAAATCCAAATTCAATTCATTGAAATGTGTTTTTGTGTGCCTCGAGTTGCATGACTCACAACCTGTGGTAACACAGCCGCAAAATCAGAAAATTTCTAACGAAACCGTAATCACAAACAGCACTTGCAACAAATTTGACAAGTGGTTTAGCGCTGGGCAACACAGCTCAGAAAAAGCGTCGCAGCGGTGGCAAGCCGTTGACGACCCTGTGCAAATTTGACCGGTCCGGGAATTGAACCCCAGACCTCCCGCACCGAGAGCGTTGTGCATTACAATTGAGCTAACGGGTCGGCGCGAATGAGCAAATGGTCTTAATTCAATTTTTAACAATATACTTTAAATTTTTTATTTCGCTTCATTGTTGCAAAAAGTAATAAAACAACATCAAAATAACAGCAATACTACTTACATTACTAAAAAATTCTATCTAACACCTCCAGTTTAATTTTGCGACCAGATTGTTAATCAACTATAGCAGCAGTTTCTAACTTACTTAATTCGCAATGTGTTCCTTCAAAGCCGATATCACAGGTACAAGTGTATTGATTATAGGGAAGTGCGGTGCATTTTCCATGATCTCCACATATACCAGAAGAGTGTACAGTGTAGCCCAGAACGCTGGTGCTGGAGCTTTCGTGCACAGTGCAACTATCAATAACTGCAAAAATATTTTTGTTTTGTAAATGATAACACTTAACTTTAAATCTCTACATAAGGAAAAATGGTGGTCATAATGATAGTATTTTCTAAAAACAAAAAGAAGTAATTTTTGTTATGGAAGTCTAAACTTGGCACCGTAACAGAACAGAGCAGCCTTTTTTTAATTTCTGAAAAAGGCGCAAGTGCAGGGAACACAGTCTTTGATTCGACCGGCCCGGGAATCGAATCCAAGACAGCGGTGTGCTTAACACTACGCGAATCGGCTGGTTGATCATTCTAAACAACACGTGCATGATGTACAATACTAAAACAAAAATACCACCATTTGGTGATAGCAACGGTGATTAAAAAGTACTGTAGCTACAATCTTGAAGCAAACTCTGCTAATAGAACAGCAATGAATGCGTTTAAGTTAAAACAGAATCACGATTTTTAATAAATAAGCAGCTAGTAACAGACAGACCCATATATAACTTCATTATTAATAAATAATAATATGTTTTAAGTTAATGCAGTGGTCAACTACATAGTTTGATTAAGACCCAGCAAAATTCTCAGATGTGAAAGCAATGATTAGTAACGACGACCAGATTAATTATGGCGTTAGAAATTTGCTAATAATCACTGTACCTTCACAAGCTGCTCCTTGGCAGATATTTTTCAAAAAAGAGCATTTTTTCCCTTCGTATTTCGAAGAGCAATTGCAAAAGTAATCGTCGTTGACATTGAAACACTGAGCACCGTTTTCACACGGATTCGGTTGACAATAACCAATTTCAAGCTAAATATATGCAATAAGGAATGAATAAATGTGAAAATAAAATTGATGCTTGTCACGGTACCGCAAAACTAACAACAATTACAAAAAAGTAATGCAGGAAATTCACCCACACTGGAATCGAACCACTTTGTCCAACTCTTGTGGCATGAAGTATTATTAAGAGTTACAAACATTGATTTTTTACGCTGCCAGCCTTTGAAACTTTGCGGAAAGACCGCGCAGATACATAAGAAATAGTGAAGCAAGTACTTCACTGACTCAAAAACTAAACTACAGGTAGAAGAAGAAGTTTATTCGGTCAAACAGTAACAGTGTAAACGATTATTACGCACATAAACTAGGCCTACGAAAAAAAAAAAAACAACAGAAAAAACAGCTATTCGATGTAAACACACAATATAAAATATGCACAAAACGACAACAAGTTAAATAAGTAGACAGCGAAAAAACAGTAATAACAATTTAAGTTAAGGAAGCGAAATAAAATTGCGTGGTTGTAAGTTGTATTTGGCCTAACGTTACTGACCTTAGTGGTTCTTCTTACTTTAGTGGTTCTCCTTACTGTAGTGGCTAGATTAAACTGGGTTAAACTAGTTTAAACTAGGTTAAACGAGGTTCTCCTAACTTCAGTGGCGTGAGCGCAGTTGACTGTATTATAAGGTTACTAAATAAGAATTTGCAGTGGCGCGTTAGTGCAGTTGTTGCAGACATCGCTAACGGTGCAGGAGGTTTGGGGTTCGATTCCCGGGGCGGTCAAATCGAACACAGAGTCGCCAACGGCTCGCCACCGATGCGATCAGAAGGGTGTTGCCCAGGCGCTAAGTCGCGTAAATGGGCCCCGCTACTCGTTAGTCGTTACACGCTTCGGTGTAATACCGCGAGTATAATGAAGATTTGATTTTAATATTGATTTTGCACAGGGTACTTTGAGCTTCGCCACAGCTTTTTGTAATGGAAATGGAAATTACACCGAAAGAGCAAATGTTGATTGTACGGACAAGCAGAGTCAACGCAAAAAAGGGCTAAAATTTTGAAATAAGTTTTCAAGAACTTTGAAAAGAGGCGGTAAAACTGCCTCATTATACAATAAAAGTCAGTGAGTTGTAAATGAATCCTAAGGCAATCTGATTTGACAGTCAATGTTTGCACAGGCTTTTATTACTGATGAGTTTGCGATCTAGCAGCAGGTAAACAAGATTCTGTTTGGAAAACGTCTCTGTGATTGATTTCTAGAGATGTTAACAAAATTCAAACTGTTTCAATATTGTCCGTGGACCAGAAATTGTTCTTAAAATTCTAAAAGTCTTAAAGGACCAGAAATTTGAGATTCTTGAAGTCTCCTCGCAAAAAAATTCTGACTGTAACTCTGGGAATACATCAGATGCAAAATTTGGAAGAATTTATACTGCTTTCAACAAAAGTTCAAAATTTTCCGATTAAATCAAACATTGTCGTTTAATACTGGTCGAACAAAAATAATTCCCCCCAAATCTTAATTTTTAAAGAGCTCTCCCCCACACCCAAAAAAATGACAGCGTGTTTGGAAATAGAGCAGGATTTTGACAAAATTAATTTTAGAAACACTGAAATTCTTTTCAAATAAATCAAAGGTTAAAATTTAATGCTGTGTGAACAAGAAGTTGTATTTTACGCAAAACCACGACAAACTGTCTTATAGAGCGTGTCTGTTATTCGTATTTGAGTTGTTTACATACGTTCTAATTCAAAATGAGTCGAAAAATTCGTGTAGCTTGGAAACAACACTCTAAATCACAGAAATACTTTCACGTAAACCAGATGGAGAATGGTTACTCACACTTTCCACTTTCTTATCGGTAAAAATCTAATGACATCATAAAATAAATAAACGCAGGGCAAGCGCTGTCGAATTAAAAATTCATTGAAAAATCATAAAGCAAAGTTGTTTTCCTTACATTAGGACAAAAAGGATTTCAGTTGTAAAATTCACTTTTGTTTATTAATTTTTGAATTTGGTATTTTTTGTAGAATAAGTTTTTCAAAAATACAATCATCACTAATACCAGCATAAGAAAAGTTTCAACTGCAGTCAAAAGCATCAAATTCAAAGTCAAAATACGAAAATTCAAAGAAATTACGTTGACTGCAAAATTACTACTAATTTGAACGCTAGTTAGTAAATCTTGAAAAGCGCTTTCCAGAAGTTCGAATTTCAGTTGAGTTTCCTCTGTTGCTTAATATTAATGCTACGGTTCAAAAAATGAAAAATAAACAAAAGTAGTAATAAAAAAATCTGCGAAAGTTGGCATTTTTTGTCTTATTAATGGTGTAACCATAATTTTGGATTAGTCTTTGATAGTAGATTAGTGTTTATTTTAGGAAATAAATAAAAAACTGCGTATTGAGTCATTTTAAAGGATCCTAGCCATGAAATAGTTACTTATTAAGTGCTGGCAACAGACGCTTAGGCGGTGATTTGTTATTGGTTTACACTTTGACGTATTCCATTGCATATACCAATGAGCGAACTCCGTATATTTTTGGCGAAGAATTTAATATTGAAAATATTATCTGTTTTTGCTAAAAACCAAGGCAAAACGACTAATCCAACTCAGCCACTCCTTCAACATGATAAAAACTTAAAATAGTGTGAAATTACGTGAAAGGAAACTTCCATATGAAAACATCTTTACATAAAAACAAAAAACTGTTAAAAAATATGCAAAATTACAGTAAAACCACTAGAAACTCATCATTCAATAGTTTTAGATAAAGTTGGTTATTTGGTTATTAGACGCGTGTAAAGTGCAGACCTTTCTGATTAAAAGATTCGGCTTTACAAACTCCTCTCAAAAAAGCATTTTATTTGCTAATGTTGCGATTTTGTACGTGTGTGACGTTCATCTGGAGAAAAATTAATATTTTTTAAAGAGTCGTTCCACGCTTTTTGCCGGCAATTTGTTCTGCGTTTGTTCAAGATCTGCTGACCGCTTTGATTTCGTTTACAGACATCCAACAGATATTGCAAATTGTAACCATTTCCATAAAAACAAAAAACAAAAGAGCAAGGCAAAAAAAAAAGAACAAGACAAAAAACAAAAGAGGAAGGCAAAAAAAAAGAACAAGACAAAAACAAAATAATAAAAATCAAAACATAAAAACAAAAACAAAAAAAGCAAAATAACCAATCGCTAACAAGTCAGCAATTGGAAACTTTAAAAGCTAGTCTCAAGTGTAATTTTTTAGATCTGATTTTGATGTCTTTCGCCTTCTCAAAAATTTTTGCGACAAATTTAAACCAAACAATTTTCTTACCTCGCAACGTTTTCCCGAATGGGAAGGAGGACACAGACAGTCGAAAGTTCCTATTTTATCCACACACAGTCCCCCTTGCAAACAAGGATCGCCATCACAATCATTCACATTGATTTGGCAATGATCACCTTTGAACCCTGGTGCGCATGCGCAGTGGAAGCCATTAATCAAGTCCTAAATATTAACTATGATTAGTAACTTCAAAAACACAATTTCAGCAAACGCTTGAGTAACACGGAAAAAGAAAACGTGCTAACATGTTAGAACTAGTGAAACAATTCTACGCCATGGTTCGATTCGCGAACTTCCCACTGATTTTGAAGTTGCTGAGTCAAAAGCATAAGATTATTTTCAAGACAAAATTTCATAAGCCAGTTGCTTTCTAAAGCTAGTCTACACTGATATTTCGAGTCATTCTCTAATCATCACTTTACTGGATATCTCTGCTTCAAAATCACCAACAAAATAAACGTTGAACCGAAAATTTAACAATTGACGTAGTCAGCTAACTGAACTTGCGCTCTTCAAGCCAGCATCGACCCAAAATAAAAGTCAAACACGATTGGCTGTAGCAGTGAATCGAACCCATCACGTAAAGCCTGTAACCTGAGCGCAGTGCACCGCAATTTTAAAACACATTTGCTTTACGAATTGGAGTACCGGTAAGTAACGAGGCGGTAGACATTTTTTTGAAGATTAAAACGCCAGCACAATACAATAAATTGTTAAAACAACATAGCAAATTCAAAGCGGCAAATTGACGTAAAAAAGTAATTATGCAACATTAGATGTTTCCATTACATTAGTTTAGCTGCTCCAAATAATGCTGAATAAACAGTAAAGCACTTCTAAAACAGAAGAGTCTGATCTTAAGTGGAGCAAACTAAAGTGGAGGTAGAATTCGGCAATATAAAAGAGTAATTGGGTGGATGATAAATCAAGGTATAATGACAAGCAAGAATCACGTTACAGGATTAAAGTGCTGAAGTTAAGCAATTTAATTACGAATTACAAGACAATAAAATGACAATTTTGTAACTTTACCACATTTTATTTCTGCAAAACAAACCTTTATTAGTTAGTAAACAAGAACAAACGAAAATATGAGCAGTTAATCACAGCGCACCATACTGTTTCGACCTTTTAGGTCTCATCTAGTCGAAAAACCATTCAGATATAAAACTATTTTTGAGATAAACCATCGGCTTGCACAAGCAAACACCGAAACAAAATTTATCACAAAAATAAGAACCAATTATATTTGAAATATTTGAATATTTTCGAGAAGTTCGATTTAAACTTAACTTATTGTCAATCTTATTCCAACGGAATAATATTCTATTTGAATAAAATTTTATTTGAATAAGATTAAACAGCATTTTATTAAGCAATATAAAATGACATCCTATTTGCATAAGATTGACAATGGTCTAAATTTAAATCGAAACGTTTAGAAAATATTTATATGTTTGAAATATTATTGGCTCCTATTTTTGCAATTAAAGTATTCAAATATTTCATTAATTGTGTTCCAAAATAAGGAACAACCTACCTTACATATTCCCCCGTTCAAGCATGTAATTGTTTTACATTCGTCTACGTCTGAAATAAAGAAAGACTTAGTTCCATACTTCAACAAATGTGAAAAATTTCAAGGATAGTGGAAAAGGGGAAAGGTATTATCATAACAATGTAAGAGAATGGCCTGCGTCGTTTGAAGACCAGGTGTACAGAAAGTCAGCCTACTCCTTTACTTCTAAATATGCGTTGAAAGGTAAGTCAAGCGCATGGGAATTAAACTCAAAGCCTTTAGTGTATGAAGTATTAACTTCAATGTATAAAACGGCCAATTACTACGCCGTTTATCACAGAAAAATAATGAGCAAGTTTTTGAATTCAAAGGTCATTTCTTACTTTGGTCGCAATTGGTGCCCTCCCAACCTTCCTCGCACAAACAGTAATAATCCCCAGGCAAGTTGCGGCAACTTTCCGCATGTTCGCAAGGACTATGCGCACATTCGTCTGAATCTGAAATAGAAAGTTATCGAAAAATTGTGAACGCAAAACACTGTTTCGGTTTCACAAACCTCATCGGCACAACCACAACATTTTTTTACGGAAAAATCTTGTAACTAATAGTTGGTGCCTTAAAAGGGCAAAACAAAATTCAAATCTTTATTATGCGCGCGGTATTACGCCGAAGCGTGTGACGAGTGGGGGCCCATCTCCCCGGCTTAGCGCCTGGGCTATTGAGCAGCTCCGAAGAAACATCGCAGCGATGGCGAGCCGTTGACGACACTGCGTGCGATTTGACCGGCCTGGGAATTGAACCCAGACCTCCGGCACCAATAGCATTGTGCTTAACAACTGAGATAATAATATGATAACAGTTAATTTGCGTCTTAACTAAACAACGATATTTAATAATTACGCCAAATTGCTTTAAATTGGACTCCAAACGACCATTTTTTTCGAAAGAAAAATCAAAAAATCCCGAGGAACTAATACACAACGAAATAGATTTTGGAATACGCTGCTGGCAATGTCTACAAACGATAGCTCAAATTTCATGATTTATTAAATCACGCTTTCTTTGCTTAAATGCAAATTTAAGTTGAGAAAAATGAGTATTTGTTCAGCTATATCTGCGTGAAGTATTAGCCAATACTTTTATTTAAAAACTGGTTTAACAACAGGCTGCATTAATATAGCACAGATTGTATATTTAAAAAATAAATTGAAATATTATGTTACTGCAGTTGCTGGAAACTATATTACTTTTCCTCCAAGAAATAGATTATATTTTAAAAATTAACAGCACACGTGTGTAGGGATTGATTAGAGAAACTAAAATAGATGTCATTACTAATTATACTACTAAATATAGTTTCTTACAACTACAGTAACATAATATTTCAATTTATTTTTAAAATATCGATCTTTGCTGTATCTATCTAGCCTGTTATTATACCAGTTTTAATATAAAAGTATTGACTAATACTTTATGTAGATATAGCTAAACTAACACACATTTTCCATAACTTACATTTGCATATAAACATAGTCAATGTGATTTAATTAATCGTGAGATCTAAGCTATCGTTTGTTGACATTAACAACGTGAGAATAATAAAAAAAACTTAACAATAGCCAACGATTTATGCGTTTCGTTAGCCGCTGGTGTCAAAAGTGACAGAATTGGCGACAAAAAGAACAAAAGCTCTTTTTTTGATCATGTTAGTTGTAGTATTAGGAAGCTACAAACGTGGGAATAATTGCAAACAATACCGGCAAGCGCACAAAGTTGAAATTCCAGTTATTTTACTTTTCAATTTCAAATTCAAATGCTAAATCAACAAAACATGAAATTGTTGACATAATTCTTGTCTCAGATCAGAAAGCCATTATGTCCTCGCTTAACTATATACAGTAAGGGACAAGTTAAAATGAAAACAGTTAAGTAAACACTGTCACTTTTACAAACATTAAATAACAGACTAAAAACACTGTCTCAAGTGCAAATTAGCTGTGAACCGGAAAAAAGATTTTCTTTCAAATTCAAAAAATGCAAGTCATAAATCAATTTCAGTCGGGTTAACTGCAAAATTATTTCGAATAGTTGCACCAAAAATCTTCGAAAAAAGAAGAGGTAAAAAAAACCAAATGTTCATTATACTCGCGTTAATACCCTTAACCAGTGATGGGATTCAAAATTTTACGAAAAAGTTCTCTTTTGTATCGTACTTACTAGCAACAGGATCCCTCGTAAAGGTCTAATGTCTATAAGAAAAAGCAAGAACGGGTTCGCTGATTATCCTGACATTCCAAGAACGGGTTCGCGCGAACCCGTGCGAACCCCCTGAATCCCATCACTGCCCTTTAGCGTGCAACAAGTGGTGAGGTCCGTCTCAACGACTTAGCGCCTGGACAACACAGCTCCGAAGAAACGTCGCAGCGGTGGCAAGTCGCCGGCGACACTGCGACCGGTTCGACCGGCCTCGGAATCGAGCCACAGACCTCTTGCACCGCTAACGGATTCTTGATCACAACACCAACCGCCAAGAAGAAAAATTAATGAAGCGCAAAAAAAAGATCTACGGTCTGAACTTTCAGTGTCTGATTAAAGTTTGATGCAGACAAACATTAAAAAAGTGTGAAAATGAACCGGAGAAAATCTCAGTTACGGCTATATTTTATGTCGGCGTTGTACAATTTTGACATTGTCATGCGTCATCATTCCTAGTGCAACAGATGCTACCATGAAATCAAAGGCCAAAAACTGCTCTGCGACTGGTGCAGCATGACGTCTATCTCGTGATCACGACAGAACCCCAACTGCAACAGTGACAATAAAATTTTGCAGACGTAAAAAAGCGTAAAAAATTTGACTTTCGTGCTCTCAATTTAAAAAAATACTTGTTAAAGCAAATTTTTAACGAGTTTAACTTTTAGTCGGATGGTAAGCTTAACAGAATTCTCACGAAAATGTTGAGGTTTGTGAAATACAAAACTTTTTCTAAAGTCACAGCAAGACCTTTGCATTTCAAGAAGAAAAATGAAGACGTGAAATTTAGACATAGCACGTGCAGCATAGCTTCTCATGTTGAGTAAATAGACTAAACATTAAACTGATACCAAATGATTGATTTTTTTACAAACTGTCAAACTATCCGTAGTATTACCAATGAGCATGCAAATCAAACTTAAAAATCAAAATCTTCATTATATCGCGTCATGACGTCGAACCGTGTAACAAGGCTTGTGTGCGCGACTTAGAGCCGGGGCAACACAGTTTCGAAGACACGTGGCTGCGGTGGTGGGCCGTTGACGACACAGCGTTTGATTTGATCGGCCCGGGGAACCGAACACCAGTCCTCCTTCACCGTTAGCGGTTTCTTTAACCACTATTCCAACCTTCCGGTTCAATTAAATATCCAATAGCGCTGCTGTAGCCTAACGTTGTCTTTTTCTGTTTTTAGTGTTCTTGACAAAGCTGATAGTACTTTTGCGATTGAACTTTTTTTCAGATGGTTGCTTATAAAAACCATGTTAATATTCGTTTTGCCAACACAAAGCCAAGTTTATAAAATAAACAATTTTTGTGCGTTTAGCGGATATTGAAAAAACAAACAATTTCTTCACCAGAAGCATTTGTAACTTATTAACAATCCTTATAGTTTCTCAGCCTTCCTCAAAAGAATAAATTCAAGAGAAAAGGAATATTTTTCAGTTTTTTCGACAAATAAACCTATCACGTTATGGTGTATCGGTTAAGAGCGTCCACTTAGTAGCCGGTAGACTGGGGTTTTATTCCCAGTCGGGTCATACTAAAGACTTTAAAAATAGTATTCGCAGCTTTCGCGCCAGGCGTTCGGCACAAGCGGAAGTGCGAAGGGTTTTGTGTATGTGTTGTTCGTCATGTATGTCCCTTAACAGCGTTCAATCATTCGTGATTGAAAATTGTAATGGGCCGACAATTGAAAATGGCCTAAACAATGTGTGCTTGCACCCGCTGTCCCATACCTTTACCTTTACCTTTTTACACTGCACCATGTACTTACCCAACTGACACGTAGCCCCCTCCCAATGTGGAGGACATTCACATCTATAACCGTTCATTTCATCGTGGCAGGTTCCTCCATTGCTGCATGGCTGAGACCAGCAATCATTCACGTCTGGAAAAATAGAAAATTCATTTAACTACGTATATGGCACCGGTATGCATAAGCCTATACTTGATCGTTGATATTTAAAACTAGACTGGTCTCAACTTAAAAAGAGATAAGTACAAAGAGTGTGGCAGTCAAATTGGTTTTCACAGCGTTCATTTAGTAAGTCTTTCAAAGGATACCCTAATGTAAAAAATGTGTGTTAGTCATACAGTAGCTACTTAACACGACAGAAACATACAATACGAAGGTGTTTCAGATTTCTGATCGAGTAGATAGGAAATAATTCGTGTGATTTGGAAAGCTGTTTCTTAAACAAACAATGAACCAGCATGAAAGCAAGTAAAAAATTTATCTTTGATTAATAAGTTTTTTACTTGTGTTTATTCAGTTCTTTTTTGTCAACCTATGTAAGTGAAAATCGCAACTCAATTTAATTGTATCGACTCATTCAAAACTCATATTCTTGTCAGAAACGCAACAAAGAAAAAAAAGGCATCAAGGACACTTAGCCAGACGTAGCTGAGGTCTTTGAGGAAGCGCTAGTCTTTCCCACGATACTTGGTGATAAAATTAAAGCGATTCGTGTTTGTCGGCCAAAACTTCTTGTTTTTTTCAAATAAAGTCTGTAGCACAGCACTTGAAGCTATTACAAGACCATATGGTGTCACAATTAGTCCACTATTAATTCAAACACAGTGTATTTTAAAGCCAGAGAGGGGCAATTTCAATAATGTAAATCTTAGGGCATTTAAAAGTATGTTTGCGCAGTAAAAGTTTTGGCATATCAAGTCTACCTCGGATGGCATTCTAGCAATAGGCACTATTGATGAGCTTCTAATTAAGGTTTTCAAGCAAACATTACAATTCTCTACATCTTAAAAATTACACAATCGAGTGAAATTGCTTCATTACGGGTATGTCTGACTTGGTAAAGTTGCTGACCGAAGCCAATCTTTTTGGCTGCATGCTAGTTTAAAAAGCTTAAAGTGACCGCGCAAACACACGCATTTTTCCTGTTCTGTAAACAACCTTGGACAGTTATTTACAAACAAGCGAGGAATACCGGTACGGTTAACCTCATTGTAAGCCTATTTCTTTATTTCGCTGTACAACTTAATGCTCAATCTACGAGGTGCGTCCGAAAAGTAACGAGACTGTTGTCATAAAACGTTTATTGAAAAATATTGAAATATACCAAAATCAAAGTCCTTCAAAGCAATCCCCATCCACTTGTAAACACTTGTGCATTCGCTTTTTCCATGAATCAATACATTCTTGGAAGGCACTTTTTGGGATCTTCTTGAGCTTCGTCGTTATGGCCTTTGTGATGGAATCAATGTCAGAAAAATGGGTTTCCTTCAGAACAGATTTGATCTTGAGGAAGGCGAAAAAGCCACATGGGGCCAGATCGGGGGAATATGGGGGGTGCTCCAAAGTTGCAATGTTCCTTTCTGCAAGAAACTGACAAATACTCAGGGCTGTGTGAGCAGGAGCGTTATTGTGATGGAGCGCCCATGCGTAGACTTTTTTCACACTGCGTCTCTTCCAGAGGAAAGCTCCTCACAAATCATTCTTACAGTCAGTCGACGATCTGCATGCACCAGTTGTTTCAAACGATCGATGTTGCTATCAGTCCTGCTTGTCACCGGCTTGCCAGATCTTTGATCGTCCTCACATTCTTCTCGACCCTCTCGAAATCGTTTGTGCCATTCAAAAGCATGAGCTTTCGACATTGTTTCTTCTTTGTAAACTTGCTGTAGCAGCGTAAAACATTTCGAAGATGTCTTACCAAGCTTGGCTAAAAATTTCAAATTAATTCTTTGCTCCACAGTACTCGTGTTTGAAAGGTAATCTCACCGTAAAAAGGGTAAAAAATGCGGCTTTTCAAGCAGTACGACGAAACGTAAGAAACACAAGGCAAACGAAAAGAGACGCTTCAATCAGAAAGCATGGGAAATGAATTTGTTTTCACCCTGCGACAGTGCCTTGACAGTGCTGACGTCCGACGCAATAAATTTGTCCAAATTTATTGAAGCAAGCGAGCAGCGGTTGCAGTCTCGTTACTTTTATAATGCAGTACCTGTTTGGCATATTTCGCCGGTCCAGCCAGGCTCACACATACAGCTGAATCCGTCCTGATTGTTCTGGCATATTCCGCCATTTTGACATGGATTGGAAGCGCATGAAAACTGGGCTGAAAAGTAATCAAACTTCAATATGAATGGCAGAAAAAAGACAACTTTCTACAAAAATATAAAATTGGGAAAATCAACTCATTTGATAGAGAGATGTAGCTACAGCACGCCTCTAAGACTACCTAGAAATCAAAACTGAAACGATGGTACTGATTTGTAGTATTGATTTGCACGACCATCTAGGAGATACATTCTACATCAAAACTGTTTCTGAAGTAAAAACTGCAAACAAAATTTCTCGGATGCTTTAAAGAAACAAACCGATTGCTCATGCTGGGTTTATTTTGTTCGTATTTAGTTAATCGTAGGGCTTTAAAATGGCAGTGAAGTCCCTTTATGATTCAGAAAAGTTTAAACAATGATCTCACACTATAATCTCAGGTACACGACATCAAATTTGAAGAAAAGGTAATTTACACCTCATATTGGCACCAGGAGCACAATTTAAGTGTATTGTTTATCCTGTCCGTAATTTTATGATTGATAGGCTAAAAATCATGCATGAGCTTTCGTCGATACTAACTAAATTTTTAAAGCCACATTAGGTCATAAGTTTTTGTTAGTTGCCTGAGTTATCCACTACTTGCAATTTTATTTAGTTTTTACAATTTTGTGTGACTTGGCAAACGCTGCTGATGACGACAGTTGAATCTGTGGTGACGAAACGTTTAGACACGATGAAGAAAATAGTTTTATCACGAGTTATGCGACACAAAACGAACGTCTTCTGCTTTGTGGGTATACACCACATTTACGAACATTGAAAGACTTACCAATTTGACAAGCTTCTCCAGTATATCCATGTAAGCAAGTGCATTTAAATTCATCAGGGGCAGGGTTGGTACACGTACCACCGTTTTTACAGGGGTTATGAGTACCACAGTAATTTAAATCTAAAAAAAGTTCAGCGAGTTATTGCTTCCTTTTACCACGTAAATTTGCAACTTCACCAGGCTTTCTTTCAGTCGAAGGCTGCAGCAAGGGAAGTTTACTTATGAAATTTGAAATAGTGGTAATTTAATGTTATATTTAAAAAAGTCAAAAATCAAATCTTCAATATTACGTCGAAGTGTGGAACGAGTGGCGGGGCCCATCTCCGCGGCTTAGTACCTGTGGGCTACACAGCTCCAAGAAACATCGCAACGGTGGCGAGCCGTTGGCGACACCGAGTCCAATTTACCGGAGCAAGCTGGCCAGAAACATTACATTTACGGTTACTTTTTATTTACTTCGATTGCAAAGGAGTCCTCCCCAGTTAGTGTCACAGTTGCATTGCCAAGGAGCGGAGCAGGATCCGTGCACACAACCAGGATACGTTACACACTCAGAACACAGTTCGCCTTGCCATCCGTAATTGCATCTGTGTAAAAATGAGTTGAAATAAGTACGGGACGAAAGTAGCCTTGCTTAAACTGCTGATGATGACAGTTGAATCTACGTCGCTGAAACGTCCAGTTTTGAAAATTACAGCGGCTTTATTTTTCCCCCTTGAGTTTAAATAAGTTGTGAGTTTAGATAACACCTATGTTGGGTAGGTTTGTGGTACAAAACGTGCTTCTAACTCAACTGATTGTAGTTCAAGTTTATTTTGCAATGGTGGCATTGAAATGGCTTGCGCTTGGGGAAAAAATTGATAGTTTGTTTATACTATTGAAAAACGCGGAAAACACCTGCCATTTCATCAAACAGCTTCAGAAAACTTAAAAATGCCATTTTTGTGAATCGACTTGTGCTTTTGCAGCACTTGTGTCGTGTATTCCTCTACTCGTCATAAACTGGGACGTAATGTAGCAGGAGACGATTCTCTGATGTCTGGGGAAATTAGGAAGTAAACAATGTTACTCACGTGGAGCTACTGCGAACAGCATAGCCTGCATGCCATGGCAACAACGCGTTAAAAAATGTAATCTCATCTACGGAAAAGCAATGTGTTGACAACATTATGTATTTAAAACTCTTTTGACACTGTAATTTTAGACAATAATTAAGAGGACTAATTACTTGGAAGCCTGCCGCAACAAGAAAAAACAAAAATTAAGGTTTTCTGACAAAACCGTAATTAACGGGCGGATGGACTTTTTAGATTCAAGCGTTCAAGCATTTTTGTTTCACTTTTCAAACTTCATTTGCATTTCTAACCTTCAACCACTCTTCAAGCTTAGTTAAAAATAGTGCATAGAGTAGGAAGTTCAAAAATGCTGGCGTAAATTGCTAACTTGACAGCCGCCTAACCAACACACTTGAGGAGTCGATGTATTCTGATAGTTTCATCACAGCTCAGACAATTCTGGTCATGCACTATCAATTTTCCCACGTAAATTTGCAACCGCAAAATCAAGAATATGTGTTTAACAAAAACTGTATTATCTAAGCCTTAAGTAAACAATGGCAAAAAAGCATCAAGCTGTACAAATGTACAACCACACACAAAAGGTTGAAGTGCCAGTCATGGATTTAGTAATGCCATCAGGTCATATGCAAGCTCTCCTAAACCAGAAACCTTTGGTCCAAATGCACAACAAGTTCAAAGCACCCGCGTAATCCAATAAACTTAAAAGAGTGTTCTTTAATTCAAACAAGAATGTTTACATTTAGCAGTTCAGATCCAACAAATGTCAAATAAAAAGCTGTTGTGTCAAGGCAAGTTCAGTTGTTGAAAATCTGCAAAATCTACTATTACAGTCTCATATTTTTTGCAAATGGCAAAAATTGGATTTACGTAGAACAAAGGCAAAATGGAAAACAACTTGCAGGTGCAATAGTTTTCTAGGTTTCTAGCCAAGCAAAAATCATTGAACAGCTACTTCGTGATAAACAGAAGATATAACTCAGACTTGCAACTTGTTACACACTTTTAACACAGGTTTGACCGAGCCAATAACAGCACATACCGTATTCAACACATACTACATAATAAAAGTGTAATAACTAACTACATAGTTTGAAAACTTTGAATAAATGGTATTGAAATTAGGCCGTGTCACTTAAAAGAGTTGATTGAAAAACATCTATTGATCAAGATTATCTAATTAATCTTCAAAAAAAAAAAAAAAAAAAAACCGTAACCAGTAGCGCATACTCATTCCAACGGCTCATTTTCATTTGGTTTAGAAATGAATTATCGAGTCATTAAAGTCGGTTCGCAGTCGCGTGCGAAATGGGGCGTACAAATATTCATAAACAAAAAGAAAGAGACGAGAAATGACTCAATTATCGCTAATCGGTTTAACTCAATAAACTAAACGAGTAGAGCAGAAGCAATCTGGACTTAAATGACGTTAAAAATGATCTCAACAAAATATTAACTGTTTCGTTTCAAACTAGAGATTTTATTGAGATTCTGTACTAGGGCAATTCACAAAGTCAAATTTAAAAACTCCTGGCTTTGACTAAAAATATCAAACCTTTTTTTTTTTGGAAAGATCTAACGAATTGCAAATTTAGCGTGTCAAGATGATCAGTCAAAATAGCATTGTCCCTAACATCCTCTACGTCCGTTTAACCCTATGGCCTTGGCACACTTTGAATTGAAGATAAGTGTATCAATTAATCGGATGCATTTATCATAATCAGTCAAAATCTACATTTGCCACACTCCCAACATACTTTCTCACGGGAAAAAGTGCTGGCTTTGTATCATCACTGTTCGCAAACCAACAAAATGACAAATGCATGGCAACACTAGTATTTTGAAATACTGTATAGAAACAAAATAAAGAACTGTTCAACCCAAAAGACAAAATAATGAAGTTCTCATCATTACGATGAATGCGTCAGTGCATACAGTTATAAACGAATGTCACCGGTGTAAAACCAAATCAAACAGCTTTATTTTATGCAAACGCCAAAAAACATCATTTTTATCAACAAAAATGAGAAAGAAAATAAATTAGGAAATTTGACTTAACCTAGAAGCATGTATAATCATATAGTAGGTAATGAGCAAGGGAAAGCCACGAAGAGATCGGCTAAGTCTTCCAGTCAAGCGACCGCCAATGCCAGTAAATGGGAGGTTAAATGATTTGCGTGTATTGAAAATACAATGATGAAGCTATACTTGCATAAAGTTTGATCATTAAAAAATCTAATTCAAATTAAGCCACAGTAACATGCAAAATTGGACGTTTTCAATAACTAGATTCAGCTACAATCACCAGTGCCATAATACTTGTACAATACTGCCTTGCATAATGCGCTGATGATGATAGCTGAACCTATGATGTCAAAACTAACATTTACGAATAACTGTGACTTGATTTTTTCTCTTTTAGAATTTTCTTCCCATATTTACAGTATTATCGATACTTTTATGCCTCAGTCATACTGTACTTGGTTCAAACATTAATAATGCCAAAAACACAAAGTCAACTAACACAGATATCAATGAGCCCGCGCAAAATGCGGGAGTAAAAGTACTAGTAGTTTAAGTAAGGGCTGCAAGTTCATCACAGCCGGCAATCTAGTAAAAGTTCACTAAAAATCAGCAAACGCTCCAATCACAAAATCGCTGATTCACTTAAATTCGTTAGTACAGCTGCAGTTAAAAGTAGTAGTTTCTTGTAAGTAGGCAGGAAATTTCGGAGTTCAAATGAACCTTGCATGTCATTTTCTTTTGCAAAGTTTACAAACAGCAAAATAAAAGTGGCAATGCACTTACTTGCACTCGTTAGGTTGCTCGCAGGATCCATGTTCGGTGCTGCATCCAAGCTTGCATTGAGCTGCACAAGAAAGATGACTTGACGCAAGAAATTTAAATCATGCACAAAAAAAGCGCGCTTCTGTTAAACTTATGCAATTAGTTTTCGAAAGTAACTTTCAAGCGTAAAATTTGCGAAATTAAAGCTTGGAGCAAGAAGGCTAGGGTGCATGTTTTTTGATACTTCCACGCAAAATTTTTTCGCAAAAACGCAATGAAGTTGATGAAGGTAGTCAAAAAGCTCTGCTTGATTGTGTCAAAACTATGTAATATCCAAAGCTGTTAGTTATGGCTTCGTACTAGCAAAATTTTATTCCTAAACCAATCTAACCTTACTTTCAACATACAGGAAATCTTATTTCAGCCACTTTCTCATTTCCAGAGTTTAATTTGCCGTTTTGTGTTTCAGTTTGAAAATTAAATATTGGTTTGGAGGAGGGAGCTAAAACTGGAAGTAACAAAGTACTAATACATTAACAGATATAACTGAAATACAAAAAGGAAAGGGCTTGAGAAACCTCAGCCCCGTCTCATTTGGACCAACCAGTATCATCCGTAATACAGAGCCTACTAGCTGTCAATCGAAATTTTTCATTACTAATCTGTTGCACATTTTAAACAAATAAAGCAAGTTAGTGACAAGTGGAGTATTATGTCAAATAGTGACAAATTGCTGACAAACAACGTGAGAAACAGCCAAATTTTCATTAACGAATAATACTGATACCTCGTTGTCTATCAGTGTTAAAGTTACGTGTTGGGCTTCAAAACTTTGACAGATAAAACCCAAAACCACATCACAGACATTTACTCCTCTCTATAAAAAGTCTTTAATGCACAAAACGGTGATTTTTGACAAATACAAGTAAAAACCTGCCACTCTCTTTCATCCTGTTTCAAAACTGCTTGTAAATCATTTTGATAAGCCTCTTATTAAGAAGTCCGACGAAAATTACGAAAACGACAATCGTCAGTAATTTAGAAATCGCTTGGAAAAGAAAACGCCTTAATTCGTCATTATTTCAAACAGAAGTTAGCAGCCAATAATCGTAAACCGTAATTTTTGAAGCCAACTAACGTCTCGTACACGTGGTGGTATGCAGATGACCCGGCTAATAAGTTAAGCTAATACATGCAGTTTTTCTTGGTAAAAAAAGTAATTATGTGATTAAGGACGTGGTAAAATGCAAACTTAGACGCTTTAACATTTCACAAAAAAGTTTGTTAATTCAAATTTCTGATTAAGATACCACCCACAACTATCATTTCATCTTCCGCAAGATGATCGGTGAAAACAGTCTCAAGTTAACGTCGTAAGCTGCAGTTGATTTACGTGTGGTCTAACAAAGGGAGGAGTGTCGAAATCAGGTGGGAGTGGAAAATTACGTTTGCCATGGAAGTTCCTGCACTTTCAAAACCTAGGCCAACTCCACATACCATTTACAAACTGAAGTATGGACAAATTGAAAACTTATAGTCGTCTAACAAACAGGTAAGATCACTCGCGATTCAGAGCGATGAGGGGGTAACCCCCCTCAAATATATATTATACATTAGTACTTCAACACTTCTAGACACGAAATACTACAAGACAAGCATTTTTCTACATACGACCCCCCTCTAAAAAATTCTGGATCTGGCTCTAGAAAAGCTAATTTTCACGTGGCTCGCGGTATTGCACCGAAGCGTGTAACGAGTTGCGGGCCTATCTCCGCGGCTTAGCGCCTGGGCTACACAGTTCCAATAAACGCCAGTGTTTCCGATATGACCGGCCCGGGAATCGATCCCCAGACCTTCCGCACCGATACCGATGTGCTTCACAGCTGAGCTAACCCGCCAGATCTATCTCTAAAGATTAAAAACCAACTCACGTTTGCTGCAGTCCTTCCCCATCCACCCCGGCATGCATTTTTTATTTCCATTGCTGTCGCAAATATAATGGCCGAAGTAACCACTTCGAGGTTTGCAAAACTTCGTACAATTAAATCCGTAATAGTTAGTGTTACAGCGAACTCGCACTCGATACTCGATCAAAGCAGTTGGTCCGTTACGTCGGATCGTGTGCCAATCCGTAGACGGATTTAGGAGTCCGGAGTAAACATGGTAATCGATCAAATGTTCTTCAGAGTTTAGTATTTGCAGATCTACATTAAAAAAAGGAACAAATAATCTGTAGTTTCAAATTTCTCAAAAATTAACCAAAATATAGCAATTTTTAAACGTAAAATAATTCAATCGGTGTAAAAAGTAGAAAAACAGAATTCCTACCAGTGACGTTATCCTGGTCAAACGCTTCCAAGATCAATGTGAATGTTCTCTGCAAAAAACAAACATATCAATGTCCGATTGGTAGACTTCAGATCATAGACTCAGAGCAAAGTGCTCAGTGTAGTCAAAAAACAAATTCGTTTTACATAATAACCATTATAATTCGTAGGATGCCCAAGGAGCGCAGTAGTAACTACATCAATATCGGTGCGGGAGGTCTAGGGTTCGATTCTAGGTATGCGGTTAAACAGAACACAGTGACGCCTACGGTTCATCACCACTGCGACGTTTTTTCAGAGTTCAAAGCTGCGTAGTAGCCCAGAAGCTAAGCGGCGGAGATGGGCCCCACTCGATTCGGTGTAATACCGCGAAGATAATAAAGATTTGACTGTGATCAAATTCTGGCCATATGGCGTTTTTAGGGTAAAATCGGGGTCACTTGATTGCCATGCGAAACGAGTTTGTATCGAGAAAACAGATGTGAGTAAGATGAGAGTCTGGAACTCAATCCGTATTGTAATAAGCATAACAGCAATCTGGAACGATAAACAGAAATTTTCAAAGCATACAAGACGAATTCGATCGCTCGGATCAAAAAACAAACCTTTTGTGAGCAACAAGTCATTTGATCGGCAAAGTGACAGTAATTAGTCACGTGATATACGATATCTTAATGAATAGGTAAAGAGAAAAAATTTTTAGACAAAGAAAAATGTGCGTATGCCCCAGAATGACTATGAATGTAAGCAGTTTTGTTTTGGTTTTGATTGGGGGAGGAGGGTGGTTTGTTCTGTCAGAAGATGCTACTTGATACGTTTGTGTCGAAAACTAGTCATCTAGAAAGTCTGGAAAATGAGTAGTTTTTATGGAAAACCAGACAAAATGTAACAGCTTTAATCAAACAAAAAGATTAATTGAAGAGAAATGATACGTTCGAAAGAATAACACAAGCTGTCGCTTCGCTAACATACTTTTATGCTGATGATAACATGAACGATTTATCTGTACCTTCCACCTTTTGTTCTACAGCTTCAAAAGACATAAATTGATGGTAGAAGTAATACTGATGACAGATTTCCATGTTTGGCTTTTGAATGATTAATGTTGACATTTTCAATTTTTGTCATCAAGCATCTCTGATGATTGTTAAAATTATAACAAAATGGCTCAGCTACTTTTACAATTTCTTATAAATATTTATAAAAATAGTAAATTCTTATCGAAATAAAAAATAATAATAATGCAAAAAATGTTTATCATTGTCAATAATGGTAACGACAAAAGTGTCCATTTCCAAATCACTAAAAAAGTGAACAGCTTCTAGATTTTGAATTGCTTGGTGTAATAAAATTTTAATTGTCATTTACAGTTACTCACGCCCTATCCAGTCGTGGTGCAATTACGACACAAGTGCGTATTCAACGAGTCATAAACACATAATCAAGAAATCCACACATTCTTACGATCTTTATTATTTGGAAGTGTCTATTTTGCCGTTAACGGCAAAATACAGATTGGCTCATTTTCTCAAAATCAGTCATGCGTATAGACGCAAGCCAACCAACAGTCATGTATTTAATAGGCGCTCGCGCAAGCCATTTCAGTATTTAAACACTGCCTTATTATTTTGGCATAGCTTTCGTATGATTTTGAAAACAATGAACATTAAATGTTAAGGTACGTTTACCGATACCGGCGACAACGCGACAATTTTTTATCGCACCTAGTATATTTTATTTTAAGGTGCGTTTACCGATAAGCGGCGAGTGGCAACGTGATTGTTATTACAAACAACACTGGCCTGCGATTACTGCGATGCAAAACTTGCTAGCTGGGCGATGAAGTGATAAAAATTGTACAGGTAAAATTCCTTGATATAACATGGCTTTTGCCGCGTCGTCACACCAAAGTTGAACGTCAAAATAAAATAAACAAAAAAATTAGGTAGTCGCGTTGTCGCTAGCCGCGTATCGGTAAAGACGCCTTTACTGTTCAGCGATCATGCGAGAACTTTCTACATTCACTCACATTATAATGTTTGTCGCGTATCGATTCACACGCGTTTAAGGCGCAGTCACAATGACAGAGATGTTTTAATGTTAAGGAGACATTTTTTATTTGTTTTATTGTTACGTCATCATGCAACATATGTGATGCAATAATAAAACAAACTAAAAAGTTCTCGAAGACATTGAGAAGTTTCAGGCAGTGTGATTGCGCTCTCTGCGGTTTGTGATAGAATACTGTAACTTGTGCGATAAATTTGTTGATCACAAAAACGTAAGGCCGAATATGTTTTTTCAGGAAATAATATCGCAATAAGAAATGAACTTACAACATTATATTTAAAGAAGCTAATTGCAAAAGTGCGCTTAATATGGCAACTCAACCGAAACAAAACTCAGATCTAGAAAGATCGAGAATATAGACTTTAAATCAGAAGGCCTGACCTTTTTAGGGCAGCGGAGCCCAGTAGTATTTTAATAAAACCTATGGACTACTCATACACTATAAAAAATAATGTAACAGCGAATGATACTTTTTGTACTATAGGTGATATGCTCCGTTTTAAAGATAAGTAATGTAGGCTACCCTTGGTAGTAGTAATGTCGTTTACAAGTTGTCATGTTCTTGTGGTAGCCACCAAATAGGTCAAACACGCCGAAATCTTATTTCCAGGTTACAGAAATACCATCCCAAAAGCAAAAAAAATCGTATTGGGTTCGTGAATCCTTTAAAGCATCTTCGTTCTTCGTGCAATCTTTCAACAATTCATTAGACCCCTTGCTTTAAAGTGGCAACCAATCAAAGCTCTAACTCTAAAGTCTAAATACTTTCTACGGGGAATGGACCTATTTTTGCGTGAACGGACGGATAAAACATCTAATAACGCAAGTATTTTAAGTTCTAGCTGGTTGAAATTTTGTTCTTGACCTTAGAAGTGCTCAAGGGCCTTGTGGTATGCTAAAAAACTTGGGAGTTTAATTTTCTTTAATTAGCAAACAGAAATATGGTCGTACAAGAACCCAAAAACAAACACTCCGATAAGATGCGAAGACATCAAGCAGCGTTCTGATAACAATAAAAGTTTTCGGAAGTTTTTTAAATAACTAGTTTTCTATTTGAGTTTTGTCTGGGCGGTTTTGCATGTGACACGAAGTTTTCGATAACTTAAGGTGCGTTTTTGGATACGCGACAGGCGACAGTATTTTTCACACCTAGTTTGTTTTATTTTACTGTTTAGCGATCATGCAAAAACTTTCTACATTCACTTAGATTATAACTTTTGTCACATTGTCGCGTATTGGAAAACGCGCCTTTAAGCGGAAAACTGAATTCTCGAGCCTAGGCAGCTCCTTGCTGAAGAAAGGACAACAAAATTTTAATCAGCAAATAAAACCATGCGGTGAATATTAAAGATTAAAAAACGAAATCAAATACGAGAGCCTCACGTTTAAAAAATTGTAAATTTTGTAATTGAAGTATGTGCAATGTTAGCAATTTTTCAAACATTACATTGGCATAAATAAACAAAAGGCCGCGAAAAGCAAATGAAATTACGAAGCAGAGAAATTTATTGCCTCTATCGATCATGCGAAAGCAAATCAGTAATTACAACCTACTGAAAACGCAAATGACTTATCACAATTTGAGAAAAATCAGTGCATTACAACGAAATAGCTACGTTTCTTATCTGCAACACCACCGAATCGTCTTGTTTCAAGAGTTTATCAAAAATCTTAACTGAAAACAGACATTTGACGCAACCGCTACACTTCACGACATTCTGTTTGTATGGTCAATAAATGTGATAACGCATTTTTGGAAATTTTACAGAAAAAGAACAGATGGAAACATAGACAATGGCAAATAAATATTATTGATAAAACAAAAACGACATGTTGACGAAAACGCTAACGTCGCCCTTTGCCATACCAGCAAAAAAAAGGAAAAACTCGAGGTAAAAAATACGACTGTTAACAAAATACGCTATAAAACCGTAAAACCTAAAATGATACAGGCTAAATCCAAATTCCTGCGTTCTTCTTCAAAATTTCACGAAAAACTTAGAAAAGGACAGTTTAAGACCCAAAGAATCAGATTAAAAAATCTGCGCGTCTAAATTGGTTTGGCGTTCAACTGCTCCAATTTACGCTTAACTCATTTGTTAAAGACAACGATATCGGTGCAGGAGGTCGGGGGTTCGAATCCTGGGTAGGTCAAATCGGACACAGAGTCGCTAACGGCTCGCCACCGCTGCGACGTTTCTTCGGAGCTGTATTGCCCAAGCGCTAAGCCACGGAAACGGGCCCCGCTACTCGTTACACGCTTCGGCGCAATACCGTTAGATATAATCAAGATTTAATTTTACATTATCCGCTGTGTGCTAAGATTTTACACGAATGGTTAATTGAAAGGCAAACAAACCTCTTATGAAAATATAAAAATGATATCAATCAGGACATAAATATCGAAATAATCGGAACCCAAAGCTTTGGCGGCCGAGTTGTATCACATCGAAAGCTTCAGACACAAAGCAAGCCTGTTATTAAAGCTTGTTAGCAAGATTCTAGTAATCAGAACAATGAACAATCAAATAATATTCTTTAATAATCAAACAAACCAAGGCCCTAACTATAGTGAGCAATTAAATATAATTGCTTACAAGACCAAATCTCACAAGGTTTTTTACTGTCACAAACGTTGCTTGATGTTGGTTGTAAACTAAAAATTTTCCTTTTTTTTCTCTGACTTCATGCTTTTATTTTTCTTGAAATGCTCGGAACTTACTTAACTCGGTGTAAGGATGAGTTTTTCATTTTACCTGCTCTTCTGCTCAAAAAATACATAAATAAATAAAATGTAGGTATTTCGAGTATATATATACATGGGATCAAAAACAGGGCACATGGTTTTATTTTGCGCAAACAAGCTACTACGTGATTTTTCGTCTCTTATTTTACTAAATTTACCAAGTTTTTGCATTGCACAAAGGTTTTTGTACGTAGGACACGCGTCAGAAAAATTTTAATCAGAAACCAGAAATTAAAATCGTTACTTCATGTTTAAATTTAAAACAGCTTTTTGAGCGGTCTAATTGAAAAAAATGGCTGTGATATTGTTAGTACATGGTTGTCGGAAAGATTTCTTTCCTGATCAAAGATTTGATGACAGATACGCTTAGCTTGTTAGCCCAGTAAGCATGGATAGAGTTGTTGAAAGATGAAATTAATGTAAGAGGATTAAGTCGTTAAGCTTGTTGGTTACAAGGCTTGCAGAGATTGAGTAAAATTTTCAGATAAACCCAACCGTATCAAATAAACAAAAACAGACAAGTATTGCAACATCCAATGTAAAAACGCATTTTTGCTGCCATTTCAAGGCGCATGGCACAATTCCGAAGCATGGAACAGGTATTTCTAAGGTTAACAGTAAAAACTTGTTTTTTTTAAATAGCTTGAAAAAAGAATATCAGAGTCAGTGTAAGAATGCATATTCTGTCGAAGAAACGTTTCGATTTTTTATTCAAATCATTATCAATTTTAATGCAAAATAATAGACTTCGGTGTGAGAAAAAGGGAAAATCATTCTTTTTCGCTTATGAAAAACGTTAAGCTGCTTTTCAGCGCTAGCTTAACGTTTTGTAACATCAGGAATAATATTTTTGCTTTAAGTTGAAATCATTTAAATGTGCTACTTGTATTTCATTCCACAGTTTAGCCTGGTGTTGAGGGGAGTCTATTTGTAGTCATTGGAACAATTTGTTCGAGTATCGAACCTAAGGTGTGGCAAATGCAAACAGCGAATTACATTGCGCTACGGGTCAAAGACTCGGGACGTAGTTTGATGTGATTGCAAGGTAAGAGTTCAATCCCTACTCAAGCATTTTTGTTGCGTCTTAGAAAAAAAGCTTCGCAACGATTATTTTGTTGTGCAAATACACCGTAAAAGCAAATTTCGACCTGCAATCCTACAAACAAACGAAAACACACTCTGGATTCGTAAAATGCATTTAATGTTTTTTTAGTGAAAGAGGGAGAAATAATATCAAGCAAAGCAGTCGTTAATGTACACATTCCTTTTTCTAAAAGCAAATTCAGAAAATAACTAAAAATCTTGTGTTTTAGTTTGAAATATTATCGTTACTCAAATTGACATAAGCCATTGTCTTGTTGGTAACGCGTGTTTATGATTCTAATTATAGATTACGGTTCTAACTTCATAAATGTTTATGAAATACATATTGAATGTCTTTGAAATAATAGCAATGAAACCACATAAAAGTTCAAAAAGTTATATTTAAAGATTAGTTTTTGAAACAATGTTTTCAGTGTATTAATTGTTCGATCCGTTTGAGGTTCAACTGTTCACAGAAGTGAGGTATTAACCGAGTCATAAAGGATGTGAAATTCGAAAATTCGCAGAGAAATAACGGAAAAGAGTCTTGTTTAATTGCAAAGGAGATTTTCCGCTTGAACTATGAAATGTACACTATCTGCGAAAGTTTAAAAAAATGTTGGACGCAGCTGAACCAGAATTAGACCACATAAGCGATATCGGCATTGCGATACAACAAATTACAGATCACACCATAATCTCTTTCGAAAACTACTTTTTTAGTTATAGGCTTTCCAATAGCTTTAAATGAATCTGAATTAAAATATGATTTCCACCATAAAAATTAGTTCTTTTTGGTATTTTCAAGTTATTAAAAGTTCTACGCAATCATTACTTACTGTCCAGGTGAACATAAGAGGGATTTGGACCCGTCCTGGGTTGGTGGGGTCCTCGATGTTGGCCATAACGAAAGAATTTCGGCCCATCACAGGGCTAAGTTCCCTCCCGAAAGTGCAGGAGTCCGGATTTTCGATACTTCCCGAGTTTTGCAGCTCTTTCAGACAAACACGAAAAAACGTGTCGCATTTATCAGCTTGGCAGCCAAAGTCACTACGAGTTCCATCACAGCAGTTTCCAGTCAGTAACTCTCCGCCTGTGTTTTGGACTCGAAGGATTTGTAATTCAAAAAATCCAAAAGTTATCCCAGGAGCAGTACCAGAGCATGTCTGCAGAAAGAATTTGCTCAAAAAAGTACGACAGAGCTAGTAATTTCGTTTAAAACTAGCGATAATAATTTATCCTTTCTCGTTAATTCCGTCGTGTACGGGGATGTGATTCCTACAGTAGAAAGGCCATTAAGGTAGTGTCATGCGGTATAGATAAAGGGTCACACGAAATCAGCCTAAGTTGTCTCTCCGAGGTGACAACAGCAAACATATTGAAGCAGTAAAAATTAAACTTGCAACCTTTTGTTAGCAAGCATACAGCCAACGAACATCTAAACGTCAAAAACAGTAGCTTACAACCCACTACAAAATAAGCTGCAGCAGCGGTCTAGCTCACAGACGGAAAATTTCTTTTCAATTAACGACACGCCCAGAAAAATGTAATTTCGCGAAACAAAAGTGACAATCAGTCAAACGGCAGGTGATGAAACGGACACAAAAGAACAGATTTTTTAGTCAGCTAATTCTCAAAATTTAGCCTAAGGCAAAGCTCAGTCAATTTTCTCACGATGTTGAAAGTGATATTTTGGTTGCAAAACATAACCGACTATTATCATCAGGTCAAAATTTCTTCTACTAAACAGTCCTAATGAAGATATCTTGAAGCACGTAGCAACAAACAAACAAAATATTATGAATTTCAGCAACTTCTAGCCTGTTTTAACAAGATTGAATTACTAATTAATTAAACCATAAACGCAAATCAACAGGCAATTTCATAACATGAAAATTTTGACCAAAAATATAAACTGCAAATGCAGTTGTACAGTCATCTAGGACTGCCAAAGCTGCCATCTCACCTAATAAGAAGTAGTGTTTAGATCAATAAAGATTACGATATTTTATACACATATAATTAAAAACTATAATATTATCTCCCAACAAAACGTGATGTCTATTAGACCCCGCACTTCAAATACTAACTTAACTAATAAACTTTGGATAAATCTCGGGATGAGCAGCTAACCACGACACTTACTAATACTACACTGTAATACAAACGACCATGCATTATGTTGCTGGGAAAAATTGCAGGGCTTGTTACACAACTGCACAAGGGAGTATGCACAACGGGCAATTACAGTTGGATTAAATAGCCTACTTTTCACAAATGAAAACAATGCCAACCGCCAGGTAAAAAAATTGGGGTTATGGCTTTCTTAAACTGTAAACGATTTTCTTGCCGATTGGGCAACTGTTGTTCTAGTAAGGGACGCGTATGACTAGTTCTACTATTTGAGAAACATGTCAGTCCTCAAGTGATTCTGCGCTTAAATTTTTAATTGTATTAATTAGGAATGTGCAAAAATTGAAAAAATTGAACAAAATTCACAAACTTAGCAACCTTACCTGAATCATAAATATCAACAAAATCCATAAAAACTGCATCCTGAAATTTATGTTTTCTAGTTGGCCTGAGCTTGATACAATTTGCTATTTCTTCGAATGTTTTCAAAATTGTAATTTTCAGCTATTGTTTGCTTGCATTGGAGAAAATAATCCACATTCTCGGCAAAATGCATAAAATGTTATATTTCTATTTAATATTTGTCGTCGTCTCTCGCTGTAAATTTAAATTCATGCGTAGTTTGCTTGAGGTAGACTACGGGACTAGTTGTGTAATTTATGCACCTGTCTTCTAATCAATTATATATAATGGTTCGTAACTTATTCTATGAGACTACTTTTCCTCACGTGGACTGACTTACCTATCTCTTTCAGCATATGAGGATAACAGGCAAGCTATGGCGAGAAAGGAAAATGATCAAACACTGAAATTTTTGATCACCAAAATAAAAATGAGCAATAGTGAACCACCTTTTCTTATTTAATGCTTTTCCGAATCTAGGGAAATTAGGCACATTTTGAATACCTTTGCATCGCTGTGATCTTGCATCTCTAATCTAGCAGTTAGCAAAGCAGCTATGCCTTCAATACACTAGACAACAAAGCTAGAAAAGCCAAGAAAAAAATTTACAACAAATTTAATGTCAGTCATCTTAACTTCGGTCGGTTCCAACCAAGACGCCGCCAAGCTGCTCTGAACTTTACGAGTCTTATTTAATAATCCAAACTCATATTTGCCCTTGTCAATTTACGATCACATTCATGCTGTCTTATTCTTGTCTGTCTATGTTTAATTAAGTCAAATGCAACTTCTGTCTTGCCAACCATCTTCTTGAATTCATTCTTTAGTTTTGGACTAGCACTTCTTCAAAATAAACAGAAACACGCGCGAATCCGAAGCCTTTTTTCTTTTATCGCGAGTCTCGAGCGACGGCGAAGTGAATTTGATATTCGCGTTTGCTTTCTGCCGGACTTCGACTCATGTCCGTATTAACGCTTATCTAACAATTGAACCGTTATCGCCACCTGTTGGCGGAATCAAAGTACCCGTACAAACTTTCTTTGTTGTTTGAAAGATTTTGTTTCATACTGTGCTTTCTATGATTCGAATAATCTAGTATACTTTTATTATTCCATGGTACACTATTATTCACTTTCCGAGAATCTTGGGCGAACATTTCATACCATTTTTTCGCAATCAAAACGCAAAGATTTTAGGGCCGCTTCTGTATCTAATTTTTATTAATGACTTGCCAGCGTGTTTACACTCGGTTCCTAGATTATTCGCTTACGACAGAGCTCCATTAATTAGTGAAACAACATTTCTCAAAATGGAAAAACGAGCTAATGATGAACTCAACCATAGCCGTAGGAGACTAAAATATTTTGGGGGGGCGAACACAAAATTGCCCGAATATTTGTTCGCTTGCCCAAATATTATGCGAAGTAAGTGAGTTTATTGGAACCAATTTAGCAATGGATTCTTTTTTGCGAGTCAACCCTTTTTGTGACATTTGACAAAACAAAGTGTTTTGATTCAATTTTTAGCGAATCAATATGGTATTAAATAAATTATATCAGTAGCCTACTTGTTAAACAAAACTGTGGTAAATGCAGTTGGTACCGCACAAAAAAACTGCTAAATATGAAAGAATATTCAGATAATGACTAATTTTTAACCAGAAATACAAATTAAGACTTATACTGTAGCCAGGTAGCTAGAGTTATCCTACCAACCTAAATTGCAATGTCAAGTAATGAGAATTAGAAATCAGATGAAGATTCTGTCGAACACCATGCAACTTTACATTTTGAATCTCATGATTTGAAAATATCATGTTATCACATGTTCTTTAAGTTCTCTTCTGGCAGTTTGGTGCTTGATAAAACACTTCTAATTGCTGGCTACCAGTAGGCCTACAAAATTTGATAGGCCTACTTCTGCTCATCAATCATCTATTAACGCTGTTCTAATTTTTCGGCATCTGTTCGGTTTAAGACATTTTAGTTGTTTACCGATACCAGTAGTTTTATAATCTGTAGGTTGGCCTAAACTGTATAGGCCAACCTGTATTTTGCTGCCAGCTTTCCAACAAAACTATAAACTTATCGCTATAGACCTATGATAGTCTCTCTACTATCACCTACTTCAGCATTAGATACGGTATTTGATTTTCATGATAGGCTGATTCCCAAATACCGGTACTCTGCCCTAAACTCAAAAATGCAACTCAGATCTAAAACCCAATTCTGCCCTAATTTCAACGAAAAAAAGCCCTAATCTTAATGCTAAAAATAAAACGGAAAAACCTTAGGCCTAACCCTGTAACCCGAAAAAATAAAAATCTAACGCGGAAAAATTGCAATCATCAATTCATTACCTACCTCACTTCAACTAGTCAGCTATCAGCAACTCATCCAGTCAAAATCCTGTTGAAGTTTTGTTCAAACTGAGCAGTCTAACTAGGCCTAGAAACTGAGCAGTCTGACCAGGCCTAGAACCCACTTGGCCTACGCTAATCTGACAAGGCCTTTAACCAGAACTGCGGTCTTATGTCATACCGGTTATACCACTGGACTAACAATAACAGTAACAAGCGTTGTTCACAGCGCATTGCAGTTTTGTAAGTAAATTTTGAACATACCAATATGTCATGTAAAGGTGAGCGCGACCCTAGTGGCAAATAAGCCTATTTTGCCACAAACGGGTAAATCGTGTTTAGACCTATTTATCCGCTGGTGGCAAAATGTCACTATATTTTTTAAGCAAAACAAAATCATAAGTAGCGGGTTAACAAGTCATTCGGTTTGATCTGTTTTATCTCAAAGTGAGTGCCCGAATAAAAAAACTATTTGCCCGAATTTTCAATGTTTTGACCAAAATGGGGGGGCGACCGCCCCCACAGCCCCCCCGCCTCCTTCGGCTATGGTACAAACTTATTGTAGTTAGGCTACTATCTTCCATCAAATGCACTGCTCATATTTTATCATCGCTTAATTCACACAGAATTAGTGTATGTCTTACCTACATGGGCGTCTACGTTTCCAACACACCTAAACACCCTGAAAAGATTACAAGCAAAGCATTAAGACTCTAACAAAAGTCTCGTCAGCCTTGCTACACACAGCCAATCCAGGCTAAACTCATTCCAGACTGTAAAGACTCTTTTTTGCATTGCTTTACTTTTCCTTGAAGAATACAGCATATACTAATTCCTTGAAGGTTTTATTTTAAATGTTCTACCTTGAGCAGAACGAGTAGGGGCCTAGCTTTGGGGTGTGTAGTTCTTTTGAAGGTTAGAATTTTGTTTTTCAGGAAGGTGGGAGGTTGCTATGCTGCACTGATGAGACCGTAATAAGGTCGAAACGCGTCTGCAGCTGCAAATGAGTGGGTTGCCATGGGGGCTTCTGGTGATGTGGGCTAGTTAGGCTACCAGTAACTTAGTTGTGGGTTAGAAGTTATAGGCTCTTTCGTTGGTTATCGTTGTTTGGGGACAGTCGCCTGCTAAAAATAGGGCGCAACCTAGAAAAGAAATGAAGTCGAGATGTACAGGTAAAGCAATGCAAAAAAGAGTCTTTACAGTCTGGAATGAGTTTAGCCTGGATTGGCTGTGTGTAGCAAGGCTGACGAGACTTTTGTTATAGTCGAAACATTAATTTGTCCTTTGCAAATTTCTCATCTAAAGCATTAAGAATTATCACTAAATCGTCACTAAGAGAAAATATGACCTCTCGTTATTTCAAGTTACAAATTCTGAAATTCTAAAACTGGAAGATTTATATAAAATTGAAATAGCTAAATTTATGCATCAGTTTACTTGAAATAAACTGCTAAGTCGATTTCGTCATTATTTTTTGCATCCCTCTGATATTCACCCTCATTTTACTCGCCATTCGACAACTAAAAATATTTCCCTTCTTCGTTTCTCCTCTGCTAAAAACTCAAAGGTCCACAAAATATATCGGTGCAAAAATCTGGAATAGGATTCCTCTCGTCGACGTAAAACAGCTCCCATACAATAAATTCAAACTTAGTTACAAGCAACTTCTTCTAAATCAGCATAAGTGAATATCGACCCTTTAGTTTTTTTCTTATTTTAATTCTACTCAAAACTGCAATTTCGTATCTCAAACAACAATTATTTTAGTGTTTTCTCTCGGGAAATCGGGACGGGAAATTTTGGATTTTTCAACTTTCCGTTTTCCGAGAAATTCATGTCGGGATCCCGGGAAATTTTTTTACATTAGCAAGGATTTCAGTGGTACTGATATCTACCATTCCGACATAAAAAAATGCGTCACTCTGCAAACTTAAAAAAGTTTTTTTGCTTACCAAAAATTATTTTTCAAAATTCGCAAAACTTTTTAAGACAAAATGCTTGTGAGATCAAAATTATTTTCACAATTTGTCAAAAAAACTGAAAAACTGAAACTAAGTTTGTCAAAACAACATAACAAAATGCTAAAAATATGATCTAAACTGCTGAAAACCAGAAAAAAAGGCAAAACAATCAAGCTCGGGAAAAAATTCCCGAGAATTTCCCAAATCCCGGGAATCCCAAGTATTTTTTGGATTCCGGGAATTTTTCGGAAGTTGAAAATCCGGGAAAAAGGAAAACCCTAAATTATTTCCTGTCGGTTGTGTTTTTTTTGCTTTCTTTTAATTTCATGATGAATGATTGCATTTGCACTTCTACGTGTATGTATGGTGGTTGTGGGCCGCATGATCAGGAGTGCCGAGAGAAATTTCGGGCCCCGGGGCAAAAATTTCGTTTGAGCCCTTTGGTCAGTGGTGCACCAAAATCACGTGATGAGCAAAAAAAGGTCATAGCGTCCGCAGATGTTCGAATTTCGGCCCAAAATCGAGTGATGTTCAAAAAAAGGGTCATAGCCTCCGCAAATGTTCAAATTTCGGCTCAACATCTAGTGATGAGCAAAATAAGGTCATAGCGTCCGCAGATGTTCGAATTTCAGCCCGAAATCAAAAAAATATCATCGCGTCCGCAGGCCGTAGTTTGAGCTGATGCATTTTGCATTCTAAACCAGACAATTCTGAACCCCAGGCCCCCCTGTGTCCCCGGCCCCCCGGACAGTGACCCCTTCTGCTCTTCCTCTCGGCGGGCCTGCGATTGATCTCTATGTACGTCGTGGTTGGGTTTTTGGTGCCTCAATCATTTTTTCAGACGAGTCATCGGAAATCTGATTGCGATGCGGGGAGTTTCTTGGTCTGCGGATACTGGGCGTGTGCACGGGGTAATTGTCGATCACCGTGGGCTGTCATTTGACTCGAAGACCACTGGTCCCTTCGTGACTGCCTGTTGCTGCGAATAACGTACGAGTTGTTTTGCTGAATATTGAGTTTGTGTGTACTAATTGGCAACGAAATAAACTCTGTTCTATTCAAAGAAAATTTTATTTCCAATATTTGCTGCCTGCTATCTATCTTATTGCAAGCAACGTCTGACAAAGTAAGAGCAACACATGTTTTTGTTCAATCCACGAGTTTAATTCTCAACGAGAATAATTCATTAAATCAATGATCACTCGTTCGCTTAACTCTTGTCGCGACATCGCGAAATTTTCAGTCGTTGCATTCGCTCAGTTGACTTCCAAGACATGAACTTAAATTCTTAAACCGTTCGATACGTGAAGACCGTCTTGAATTGGTCGTGCCAATCTTGACAACTTTGCTCTACTTTTTAAGGTGCGATCACACTTACTGAAACGTTGAGATCTTGTGCAGGTTTATTTTATTATGATATCACATCCGCACACACTCATGTCACAAGATATAACCTGCACAATGTCTCAATAGCCTCAACGTCTCAGTTAGTGAGATTGCACCTTTAGCTTCAATAGGTAAATACTGATTTCAACGTCGACCATAAAAAATCCAACTAAAAACTAAATAAGAAGTTATCTTTTGTTGTTGAAGACTGAGGAGTTCTTAAAAAAATCTCGACTACGATTGGACTTGACAGTACACAAATATTCGAACACTGCACTTCAACACTATCAAAATATTCATTGAAAGCAATACGCACAACAGAATGCGACTTGAAGCCATTCGATACGCAACGCCCTTCTCACATCGGCCGCGCCATTTTCGACAACTACTTTGCTCCACTCTTAACTTAAAAGGGTCAAAAGGTAGGCAGTACCGCGGTACTTTAGTATACGGTACTGTACCGCGGAACTTTTTTAGTACCAGTACCGTCGGTACTTTGGAAAAAAGCGCCGGTACCGCAGTGCGGTACTTTTATTTCTCAATTTTTAGGCGGTACTCGGTACTTTTGCAAAATTTTGTGTAATAATAAAAAAATCATAAAAAAGGTGAAGTCTCGCGCGCAACTGCATCTTTCACAGCAATCGTTAGAAAGATTGGTTTTTAAAATACAATACTGCCATTCCGTCAAGCGCGGCAATAGAAAGATTTTTTTCCAACAAGAAAAGATGTTTTGAAGCAGAACAGGAGAAGTCTTTCAGACGACCATTTTCAAATGCTTTTGTTTTTGAAAGGCAATTCAGAGTAAAAGTTTTTCAATAATTTCGTCTGTTCTTTTTTGCGTTACCGTCCGTTGATGTGGCTGTACTACTGCAAGAGAAAGTCTTAAGACCTGAATAGATTTTTTAACAGCCTGCATACAACTTGGCTTAAGTAATGTTAAAAGAAGTTGCGCAATGTGTAGCCCGAGTGATATGGATGCGCCCTCCGAAATGTTTTTCTTTTTGTTCGATACGATTCCGGGATGTTTACTTGTCTTTATATCAGTAGGCTTACGGATTTGATTGATTGATTTTTACGTAGGCTATTTCAATGTAACGTAACATCTCAGCTTAACTATGAGAACAAGGACGACAAAAAATTTAAAGTAGTTTTAGGACGTCTTTTTTGCACATTTCAAAATTCATTTTTTCTATTTGACTCGTAAATGTGTCTTTTCTAGACATTTCTCCGACTTACAACTTTCTGCAATACAGCTTGTTTCTTTAGTGAATCTCCTTGAAAAGATGCAAAAATATAAAATAATTGTGTAGTTTTTCTTGTACATCCGATGGTATTCGATCGATGTAGACCAGTGGTTCTCAAATCTTTTTAAAATCTCGACTTTGCGGTCCCCAGAGATATTTTTCTATCACTCATGGTTCTTTATTTTTAAGCATAAATTTCCACGCAAAATCAAGTGAAGAGCAAAAAAAGGTCATCACGTCCGCAGATGTCCAATCAAGCACAATTTAATGGGGTGATTTATCAGAAATCCGCGCCCTCTTTGCGATCCCCCTGAAACTGCTTCGCGTACCCTAAGAGAACCGCGGTCCCCGGCTTGACAACCATACTGTTGTAGACCTTATTATTAGCAAGCGGAAATCAATTTCGTTTTTAAAAGGCCCATATTCTAAACATTACTGGCCTGAGACCTGCGTTAATAGCATTCTATGTTTTCGATAATAGGTATTATATTTACTCGTGTCAACTCGACGAGTATTTATAGCGTTTCAAACTAATCGTCGCTGATTATGATTGTCTATTGCAGCAGCTTTTCCGTCTTACTTTGTATAGGTTATTCGCTATCTGTCAGTTCCGTCATGAGATTTATTCCTAACTCCTAACCAGCGATGGAGAAAGCATTTTTAAAGTGGGGGGAGCAATGACCAGATTTCTTACTTAATTTCGCCGTTACAAATCGGTGAAGAGCAAAAAAGTCTCCATACCCGCTGATATCCTAATTTAACCACTGTAAATCGGTGAAGAGCAAAAAAAGTCTTCACGTCCGCATGCGGCCGCTTTGCCAGAGGTATTACTGTAGAAAAAACGCATAAATTAAGACCCCCCAGCCCCCCTCCCCGCTACCTATACGCTCCTAACGCGCATATGCATTTTTGCTCCAACAAACTTAATCGCTTGCTATGTCTTGATATTTGAGATACTAATTAAACTCACAAAGCAAGACGTGTCTTCCCAATGACGCCACCCCATCTTAAAAAATATCTACGTACGGCGTAGGCCCCTCTTAAAAATTTTCTGATAAGGGGGTGTTCAAAGTCTCCAACTTTCAAAACGAAGAGGTAAAACAAAAATGTTTGAGAATCACAGCTCTACACCCAGGGTCTCCTGTCTCGCGATGAGTTTTCATATTGTCCTCGTCTTTGGTCGCACAATGCGTTGCCAATTATTATGATCACATGAATCTAACCTCCAGCTTTGAGTGCTTTCTGATAATCACAGACACGAAAATTAAGCGCCATGAAAAAGTTAGAACGATTCATCCCACGAGTGATTCTGAGTTCAAAAAAATAGCAAAGCATGCCATTAAATGTTATAGGCTCTTGACTCCTCGAGCACTTTTACATTATCAAATCTGGAGTTTTGAAAAAAAAAAAAATTGGGTACCCCTTGTCTACACACTTCAATGTTAAAAATTCTGTTTCTATTTTAATGACTTCACTAAAAGGTTTGACGTCAATACGATTTATGACGAACTCCTTCCACTGATAAATTCAGCGTAAGCCACTTCTGGATCTGGGGTCCCCATTCATTCAAAAATCTTAAACAATTTTTTTGTCGCATTCTGTGCAAAACGTGGTCTCCAATAAAAAAGTTTTCGCTTCATGTGTGGCGGCCCATCTCTATGGGCGAGGGAAATGGTTGCATTTCTTCTGATTTTTAAGTCATTTGCCACTAACTACATAGCTTATTTTGTACCGTTGTTGATGGCTGGTACATAGTTTGTAATTCGTGAATTGTGCCGTACCAAGTACTAGCGGTAACTAATTGTTATGAAACTGTAGTTTTAACTAAAAATCGATAAAATATAGCGCAGTGCTTCCTTTTTAGAACTTTTTTTGAAAAGTACCGCGGTACTTTTGATTTTCAAGTACCGATACCGCCGGTACTTTTAACAAAGTACCGACTACCGGTACCGCCGGTACTTTAAAAAAGTACCGTGCCCACCTCTGGTCAATACATACCGAATGCTAATTTTAACGTCGACCACCAAAATTCTAACCAATAAATGTTTATAGGTTATATTCAAATCTGTTGTTTAAGACTTGGGAGTTCCTCCGAATTCTACGATTGTACCAGTGACTTCTCATAGGGAAGTCAATGATTGTACTTTTCAGCAGCTGCATGTAAAAATTACAATCGAACATTACAATTCAACGCTGTTAATGTCTTTATTGAAACATAGGCACCACGGTAAAGATAATTTTCTTATAAATACGACTTTTCAAGACTGAATAAGGAAAAAAAGTCGACGCAAAATTGCACGAAAATGTTTCCAAATGAAATCACGACTAGTCAGTCCGTAAACATAAGAGCTTCAAGTTTGACTTGTTTTATGTTTTGCTTCATGGACCATCTTTAATAGACTCTGATACTTTTCTATGTTTTCCATGTTCACGCCGCATTCACTCATCTAAATAAAGTATTATTGCGCAAGCCTGCAATGCAAGGAGGTGTACACTGAAGTTTTCTGAGAAAGGGAGAGCAGTGGGTAAATTAACGCACAATTTTTCTGAAATTTTGAGCGATAGCAGCTCATAATTTGCATAGAAAAAGGCGCCATGGGCTTCCTTACCCACGCCTACGCCACTGCATTGTAATAAAATGGAAATCTATTTACGAAAGCAACAGAATAAAATTAAAAGTCGAATAAATATATATAATGACTTTGTAATTCGGATTTTCATAGAAAATCATTTATAGCATTTTACGAGTATTCTTTAGCTCTACTTGCAAAATTTGTTGCTGATCAATGATCATGTTTATAGCTAAAGAATCGAAAAACGCTTCAAATTTTTCGAAAATTTTGAAAATTAAAATGAGACCAACTTGTTTTCCAAAACTGACAACATCCAAGAATAACTGCAGACGAATCTTATCATCATCCGACAAACTGTCGCTGGTAGATGCAAGGGACGCGAGATTTCCGGACGAGTATTTTCCAGAGCGCATTTTCTGCAAGCGCATCATGCTCTCTTCCATTTTACGAACGGAAGTTAGGACGTCATTTACTGTTGTATGAAACCTGTGGAAATGACGCCATTAAATCGGTTATTACGTAAAAACAATCTAATGTCTAAGTTTCCTCAAGTCCGTTTTTTAACCTCGGTCGAAAAACGTAGTTCAGTGTGGTCCAACTTAATTGTATCGCGGGCCATAAAAAGCTGCTTACTTATCCCGCGGGCCTATGTTTAATACAGGGCTTCTCAATTGATTTTAGTCCGTGAACCACTATGCCTAATCATATATCTTCCCTAACTACCCAAAAAGGTGATAGGTCTCCACCGCCGAAAAACCCATGACTGGTGTAAAAAGTAAAAAAAAAGTGTCTTCACTGCAGAAAAGCCCACAACTAACCAAACAGACGGTCTCCACCGCAAAATGACCGGCAAATCGACAATAAAAATACATGCGTGAGCAAAAAAACTATAAAAAACTACATCAAATTCACGTAACAGCATACGGACCTCATCAACGCGCCTCAAGGACCCATTGAACAGGACGCCATGCACTCCTAGGGGTGCATGGCCCCCCAGTTGAGAAGCACCAGTTTAATCGAAAATGTTGCTACTTGCTATGTCTTATTACGTGCAAAACAGGACCTTTACCTTTTTTGTCATTGTTTAGTAATAATAATGGCCTACTATCAAATACACACCATTGCGTAGCGAATAATGCCTCTTCTCCTAATGTCGTAATACTGAATTTAATTGGCAACATCTTCAAACTGCAACACTGCCTGTGACCATTGTGTCGTCATAATCAATAACGGAAAGGTTTGCATTGTTACTGCAGTTTTGGCATTTTTTTCGTGTCTAGCACGTCGGTAAAAATGAAAATCAGTAACTCGCTTTTTCTCAATACACTTTTTTGAGTAAGGTTAGGCGATTAACAGCGATCGTGAAGGACTCTATACGACCGCGAGTTTCAAGCAAGCGTGTGGAAGTCGAGTGTTTTATCATTTTGCCTGTTGGCGCGGCCCGTCCTCGTTGCTGCCCACTTGAAACTGCCCTTCGACTCCCACAATTGCGACAAACTGAAACGTAATCGGTTGCAATTCGATGAATAAAACAGCTCATAAATTATGAAACGAAGCGGTACAGGCTGTGCAGGATTAAGTTTAAAAAGCAAAAACGTAAACGAACCGGCCGTTAGCTCAGTTGCTAAGCGCACGCTATCGGTGCGGGAGGTCTGGGGTTCGATTCCCGGGCCGGTCAAATCGACACAGTGTCGCCAACGATTCGCCACCGTTGCGACGATTCTTCGGAGCTGTGTTGCCCAGGCGCTAAGCCGCGGAGATGGGCCCCGCAACTCGTTACACGCTTCGGCGTAATGCGGCGAGTATAATGAAGATTTGATTTTTGATTTGAAACGTAAACGAAGTCGAACACTACGAAAACAACGACCAAGTACAGCTCAGATGGCCGAGTGGTAAGAGCGTCCGCCTCGGCAGCTGTAGACTTGGGTTTGATTCTAAGTCGGGTAAAACGAAAGACTTTAAAATTGTTATAGATCTCCTGCTTAACGCTCAAGCATTAGAGGACAGTGAGAAAAACAAGCCGGCAAGTTTACTTGTTATGCCGTTGGGAAAGGCACTTAGCGGGATTCCTCGATCTTGGTGCGGTAGACAGATGGCTGACAATTCCTAAGCAAGCTCGTATTGCGCATTGATCGCTTTCTCGTGATAGGAGGATAAATATGCAGCTAAATACAAATACAAGTAGATGTTTTCCGACCTAAACGTGCAAATCACCCGTAATTCTCAGGGCCAAAAAATTACTTCCAGCTGGACCACCCTGATGTAATTTATCACGGTGTCAGAGCAAAAATGAAACAACGCTCTGTTTCGCCTTAACGGATTCATCAGAACGAGCTTCCATTTCAAATCGAATATCCAAAGAGAGCTGGAGCTGTTCCTCGAACACGTTTACAACTCAAATGCTTTTTATCCCATGCAGAACAAGAGTCGACGTAATATCCAGCTTACTTGTCGCTTATGATGGAGGTGAATTCTGTGAGCCATTCTGCCAGATCTTCTCCCACATATGATAGTTGCTCGGAGCGAAATGAAATCGCTGGTTCAGTAACCATGGCCAAGTAAGCAGATGGTTCATTGGGGGCTGGCCTGAGAAAATAATGCCTTGAAGTATCTTAATTCAAAACATCAGTTTTGTAATTTAAAGATTGCTGACTGCAATTTCGGTTGTCGAAATGAAGTTTCTATCGCTAAGTTTTGGGTTCGAGAGCCGAGACAACGCTTAACATTCAAAAAGATATAATGTTACTCTGTAACTTAGTATACTAAAATCCATCAGGACAAAATATTGAAAATCAGAGGTGAAGTGGGAAACAGACGTAGATGCGATCTACAAAAGTTCTTGGCACAAATTTTGGTTGAAATAAGAACGAGAAAATATCTTGAAAATTCGGCACCTAAGCCGATTATTGCCCCCAAAAAGTTGACGTTAAACAGCATTGTGCCATATGAGGGGGTGCTAAATAAGTATTTTTTGCAAAAAAGGTGCATTCAATAAAAATACAGTAACTGAAGAAAAAATAACCATGCTGATTACTCATGGCAAATACTGGGGTGGAAAATGATGATGGGATAACTTAGACATTTCGACCTTATCGCTTTTGGTTTTCATTAGGATCTTTACCGGTTGGTTTTTCGATAGAGTCTTGGAACATCCTGAGTTTGCTTTAAATGAGGAAGAGCAGCTGCAGTAAGAGACGAGATAATAAACTTTATTAATTTCTCTTTATTTTGATGCAACGTTTCCAGAAACTCATCCAAAGCATCTAAACAGTAAAAAATCATACCAAAAAAATACAGTAAGGTCTGTTTTTATTCATAAAAAATTTCACGCATATCAAAGTTGCGTTAATTACAAATTCAGAACTTGGAAATTCGTTATCTATCGCAAAACGCTTTTACGCAAAATATATTTTGATCGGGGTGTATTACAAAGTCCTTGAAGATACTTCAAAAAACATCCAAAAAAGATAGACAATTCTTTATATATGCAATAAAACCAAGAGAGCAGAAACAAATGAAAATTGTTGTTCTTACTTTGCAGCACACTGGGATCTTTTAGTCCTTGCTTCATTGCTCTAGGTTCAATTTCTCGCTGATAAATCGACTTTGTCTGCTCGCAAATGCAATCGAGATCGACGGTCAAACTCGTAATTTGTGGCAGAGATAGATGAGTGAAATCGGCTGCAGGAGACTGCGAAAGCACCTAATTGATCAAGTAAGAATACATTAGGAGAAATAAAAAAAGCGATTGGCGGCTATTGTGGTGTATTCACTTATACTAGTAAGCTCAGCAAAAAATCAAATATTTCTACTCGCAGAATTACACCGAAGCATGTGACGAATGGAGGACCCATTCACGCGGCTTAGCGTCAAGGCAATGCAAATAAGTTGCAGCGGTGGTGAGCCGCAAAGGACAGTTTCTGATTTGATCGGCTAGGGAATTGAACCCCACACCTCCCGCGTCAATGTAGTGATGTCTCTACCACTAAGTTCCTTCTATTTGTGTCTAAGTGCCTAAGTGCCTTTTATACCAAAACCTAAACCTAAACCTGAAAACCCAGTTTTAAAAAACATTTTGGAAACCCAAACTAAAACTGACACCTACTTAGCCAAATTTAAAAAACCTAAACTTAAACCAAAACGTTTTTTCTTGAAACGTCAAAACCGAAACTAAAACTAAAACCTGTTCAAAATTTTCTAAAGTTTTGAGTTTTAAAAAATGTCATCACCATCCTTACCAGCACAGTTCCTTTAATGCCTAGCGTCAAATCGAGAAGCTGTGAATACGAACACTAATTTTGAGTCTTTGGTTTCACTAGATTCGGAATTATACCCAAGTCGGCAATTTCTGAAGCAATTTCTCTCCTCACTCGGCCATCTGAGCTGCTACTTTTCATCGTAGCAAAACAAAAACGCCAAGAAGCAGAGCATTTGAATAATCCGTATTCAAAATAAAATAGCTTTCTTGGATAAAACTCAAACCGAAACTGAAACCCAGAAGCCAAAACTGAAACCGAAACTGGAACCTATTGCTCAACAGCCGTGAAACCAAACCAAAACTGAAACCAACATCTGGGTTTCATTACACCGAAACTGAAACTGACACCCTAACGCCAAGTAACCAGGTTTCCACCCTTGCCGTCAACATATTAATAAATACGATACGATAAAAAAGCGCAAAAACCGCAGAAGGGAAGAGGTAACAAAACGATTAACATTATAGCATGAAGGAGGTAGAAATGGAGTATCAAAAAAATAGAGAAGACATGGCAGCAACACCAGAAATGAGGTCAAAAGATTTTGTTGTTACTTCGATTGGCAGATCTACGATTAACGTAATCGTTCTGACGCATTGATTTCAATTCTCAACAACAGCAAGCGTAGCTGAGATAAAATGTAAGCTTAACCTTTACATTCAATTACGGTTGCTTTAATTTAAGCAACAGCTACCCAAAAAGCGACTAGTTTACAAGCATTATCAATTAGGACTATTAAATAGTTCAGGCATACCTAACAGCACATCACAATCTACAAACGCGCATACAGCCAAAAGTACCTGGTAGTCCACGACCTGCTGGACCCAGAAATTGTAACGTGACAGAAGTTGCAAGCTTAATTTCCAAAACCGATGAAGAAGAGCTGGTAAATAAATATTCTCATCCCAACATGATTTAATGCATTGTAACAGGGTAGCCGTCGATTGTAATCTAGAGTAAAAGTAATTGTTATAGCAAGAAAATTTAACAGTTTGAAACTCGCAACAATCTCATTTTTTCAAAAAAAAAAAAATCAAAATCATAAATACAATTCTTTTTTCTACTTGAAAAACTCTGAAATTGTTGGCCGGATGCAAGAAAAGATTTTTGTTGAAGCTGCTTCTTCACGAAGTTACTTATTTCTACACAACAATCAAACAACGAGAACAACTTTTGGCAAGTTTAATGCAGGAAAACCACTTATATGCAATCAAAATAAATAGGCCTACATAGTTACAAACCTAACTTGAGAGTCATCTGTACATTCATTCGCTGGATTCGATAAAATGCTTTCTAATTTCCCGCCAATTTCTTGAAATCTACATCAAGAGCGCGTTGAATACCGATACTTAAAATAATTGCTACTCATCCACATAAATATTTTTAGAGATGAAAGTTAAGACTTTTTAATGACATCAATACTTCTGCTTTTCCACAACTAAAGCACAAAAATCGATTTTAAATCCCATGCGAACAAAATAATAAAAGCCTACTAGAATACTCGCGTCTAGAAATCAATCACATACTTATTACTTAGTGCAAAAACTTTCAACGCAGCAACCGGTAAAGCTGTGCATGAAGTGAGCAGAAAAATTAGCATGTATCATACTGAAACTACAGACAGTAAGCCGTAATTTCATTATTAACTTCGTTAACATATTTGACTAGCTACAAACCGAAATATATTCGCCAAAGCTATAAACTACGCATTTAACAACTCAGATGGCCGAGTGGTAAGAGCGTCTGTCTCTGGAGCTGTAGACTCCAGTTTGATTCCCAGTAAGGTCAAACCAATGACTTTAACATTGGTATACAAAGGTTCCCTGCTTGACGCTCAGCATTAAAGGAACAGTATGGCGAACAAGCCGGCAAGCTTCGTTGTTTTGTCTTTGGGAAAGGCACTGAGAGGGATTTTACATCTTAGAGTGTTGGACAGATGGCTGGCAACTTCTAAGCGAGCTTGTTTTAGCGCTTTGATCGCTTTCCCATGATAGAAGAACAAATATGCGACTAAAAAAAACTAACCATTGAATAATGTTGCGCTATACTGCTTAATCAAAAACGCAACCTAAGGAATTCCAAATATAGCCAGCCTATCCATCTCCAATTTTTGCATGCCATTCACCTTTGGTTGATTGATTGATTGATTTCTTCATCTTTATCCTCCTATCACGAGAAAGCGATGCTTTGGTAATGCTTTGTCACCTCAAACCAAATACATCATGCCCAAAACTTTGATGGTTCAAACACGTCTAATCATTTATGCTATTACCTTATCTGAAAATAGACAGGTAAGCTCCAGTGAGTCATCAGGGTGTTATAAGCTTCGCTTGATCGTAATCTGGTGATGCTTGCTTGTGAACCACACTGATGTTCAAAACTGGCAACGAAATCCATGCACACGTGATAACGCTGAAAAAGTTAAAATAAATAACTAAGTAATGTAGTGTGTTGCAAAAAGTGTAAAAGCGAAATCGCATCAGACAGAAAACTTTTTACAAGCAGCAACGTAAAAAGTATGTTCCACCGGTACGATAATCTTCGATACAATAGAAACTTTTCGCCAATCTAGATTGCGTAGCCTTCTATCGCTATGTAGACAACAAAAGGCAAAACACAACCAAAGACCGTGAAATTTGCACAAATTTTATAAAATAACGAGGAGAAAAAGCGACACAATAAAGCCATCAATTAAATACTTACTTTGTGAAAAGTGCTTGGGTCTCGTGACGAGAAAAGTTCGGGAAGATTATTTTCAAGTGAGGATACAATTTGTGGCCACGCTGAATTGACAACAAAATCATAGCCTGGAATTCCTCGGTACTGCTGGTCGTCTCTACAAAAAATATTTGAAACTTACAATTCCTAAACGAGTAAACTTGAATCTAAAGAAACCGGAACCGAAACACAAAAATGGATTCGCTACTATTTACTACCTAACACCTTCATCAAGATAGTAAATAGTCAATTCTTTAATCTGATGTGCTTAATTTGGCACAAGTACAATAGACGCAATGATTACCTCCAATAACATGAGCTTTTGGCAATAAGTATGCTTGCTGCCTTACAAAAAACAAAATGTACTACTGAAACAAACTGTGCGGCAAATTATGAATGCGTCAACTAGGCACTTGAACAAACGTGACGGCGTCAAAATTAACAAATCTATCCCAATCATACCACTTTTTACTCTTAATGGTATGTATAAACACAGAATCAACATACTTATTTTTTCGTCCTGATGTAATGTCGCAGAGCAGCTTAAGATGAGATGGTACAAGTTCAAGAATGCGATTAAACATTCGTGTCAAATCCTCAATACTTGTGCTACCGTTTTGTTCATATATAACCTGCGACAGCATACTCAAATAAAACTTTTCATATCGAAAAAGATTATCAGCGACAAAGCCAAGAGGCACAGAGCGTAGTGTGTCCGATTCGGGTCTGTACTTTTAAACCCGGGTTTTATCTGCTTCAAAAAATTGATGCTTTTTACTTAAATACGTTAACAAAAAAATGCAATTCGTGCTTTTACTTTGTTTAACGCGTTAAGAACAATCATGAAACGTATTCAAACTATTACTTAGCGGAATAGATTTTAAAAAAACTAAGATTAAGAAATAATACCTCGAAATGGATTGATATTTTTAATTTTTTATAAAATTGGCGCATTACAATCATGGAGTTCAAAGTGTCATCATTTAGTCTGCTTCTAATCTTGGTAGCAAAAAGTCCCATAGCAGAAAATGTCCGCTTTACTTCTACAGAAGTTGGTCTAATTGTGAGGAGAAAACGATAAATTTTCTCTAAATTCTCTCGTCTCTTTTTCGTAGCCTCAAACAACTGCATCTCTTTGTTGATAACTGATACGTAATCAAACCCAGGTTTCGCACCAAAAAATACCCGGGTTTCGGGTTTCAAATATTACTCCAAAACCCGGGTTTATGGGTTCGTGGAAACCCGGGGCGGACACACTGGTTATTGACCCTTCGTTATAGGTTCGATTCATAGCTGGAGCAAACTGCGCTTGACACATTTTGGTGGCTCCGGATTGAAAGAACGCAAACTAACACATTTCGCAGTCTCCCTTAACCATGTTGAATGTTAAGCTTAGTGACTTAAAAAAAAAATTTACTCGTTTCATCCTTATTCCATTTCCACTATTAATTCTAACGTTTGAGATTCGAAGTCGCGTTTACCACTTCGTTTTGTCGTTTTACGACATTTTACTGATTTTAAAATCTGGTACTCACTTGCTTCATAAAAGGTTCCACTACGTGAATTCGAACCAGACTCTCTGCATCGTGAGTTTTGCTGATCAATGCATAGGAATTGAGACATCGATGAACTTGCTTCGTGTTTTCTTCTTCCAACCCCACCACAAGCTCATGTTCAAGACTACCTTGAAGCTTGCTAGTTATTTCAGCAACTCTCTACACAAAAACGAAATAGTAAAGGTTCAACAATAAAAGCATCATCACCGAGATCAAGTTAGATGTTAAAAGCAATACGATTTTAAATTGTTGATATTTTTCCAGGTTATTTCCGAATTACAAAAATGCGACTTATAACACATAATTCAAGACACACAGACGTGTCCGCATAAGTAAGCTAATAGTAGTAGTGTCTTTCATTTCCGTACCCTCAACGTGACAAAGAATACGCTAAGATGAAGGAATTATAACAACGGCACAAGAAAAGGAAGAGGCAACAAAACGGCTAACGCTATGGCATGCAGATAGAATTAGAAGACAAAAGTGGGCATGATTGCAACATACAGCTCACGTTCATTACAATTGCGTTTCAATTTGCAACATGTTAATGATTATCACATGTATATATTACTTTGTAAGCCATCTTATCCAAAGCTGTAACAACGAACTTGTGTGAACTTGGCAATAAAATATTTTTATCACGGGTTTTATACGAACGAATACTTGGAACGCAATTCACCACACTCGAGAAACTAACGACAAAAACTGTATTACCGAAACACATTCGATAAGCCAACAAATACGAATCAATGTACCTGACGAATTTGATTGAGCACAGGCAATTCTTTGCAAAATGAAGCATGATGCTGAAGCTGATTGAATTCGCCAGCAACCCTTTCCAATGCCTGTTGTTAAGACAGCAAAATGCAAGATTGAAAACGTTGCTAACTTGAAAAATCAGCAATGACTTTAACTAGATGAAAACATTTGATTTAACAAACATCAAGCTCATTGACTATCATGAGCCTCAGCTTCGTTAATCAGCAAACTAAATACCGGTATAGCAAAACATCTGTACCCAATAAACAAGAAACACGTTCCACAGGTGATAACGAAAAGTTTTTTCGGCAAGGTATACAGAGTGTTTCAAAAAGTTTGACACCATTTTGCACCTAAATAACTTTGCTAATGTTTGTATAAACACTATCAAATTTTAACAGGATGTCAAGAAATAATATAAATTTTTACCTTTCTTTTTAGGTGTTTAGGAATTTATGTAATGAAATGCCATTCACCAGCGTAGAAAAAGCGTTTTGTGTGCTGGAGTATGCTAGAACACGGTCAATTAAAACAGTGAGGCGGATCTTTGCTCAGCGATTAGAAAGAAGTGCATTGTAAAAGTGCCCGACAAAAAGCAAATTTGGAGATATCATAAAAACTCTTAAGGAAAAAGGTTGTTTGTGCAGAGTAAAAGGATCTGACCGAAAGTCAATGTCAGAAGAAACGGTAGATAAAATTCGCCAAAAAGTTGTGAACAGTCCAAAAAAGTCCATAAGGACTAGTTTCGAAACCCAAATTCCAGCAACAACAGTTTGGCGTGTTATACGGAATTACAAATAAAACCCTACAAACTGCAACTCGTAAGGACAAAACGCGACGCGAGGATGAGGCTTCGGTGAGTCATTATCGTTGTAATTTGCATTGTAGAGTATTTTGTAAATTAGTGCATCATATTCACAGTCAACTGAGTATGCGTTTCATTTCTATAGAGTGGTTAACAGTCATTTTAATCACGGTGCTGATTGCTTTCGTGCAGTTTTCGTGCGTCTACCCAAACGTTAGCTGGATGCTTTCGTGCAGCTCACCACTGCCCTACATTTTTGTAAAAATTTCTATTACTTCTGGACATCATGTTAAAATTTGATATTGTTTAAACAAAAATTAGCAAAGTTACTTAGGTGCAAAATGGTGTCAAACTTTTTGAAACACCCTGTACTATATGAATTTATGCAATGATGCATGCTTGCTACAGTTTACATTGCTCTATAAAGCACAGGTTCTCAACCTTTTACCGTTTGTGGTCCCCTTCCAGTCGGTCCCTTGCTCTGCAACAATATTTTTTGTCGGTATTTGATTCATAATAGCTACACCCGTACGCTGGTCTAAAGTAGGTAATTACCATTAACAAATCATGTGCTTGTGGTATCCTAGTAATGTCCCGTGGCTCTCGGTTGAGAACCCCTACTCTAAAGATTCACATGTTGCAAGCTGAACCAGCTTCTCACTTATGCAATCTGCAGAAGTTTCTTTAACTGGAAACAAAATCTAGCATACTTGTCCACTTTTGGCATCTTCTGAACGTTGAATATGTTCAATCTTCTCGGCTGCTTGCAATAAGCCACGCATATGCCCAAGCAACTTTCTTTTCTCAATCAATTTTCTTTGTTGAGCAAAAGCGACCTCAACTTCGACCACCTTTGCTTTTATTATTGCTTCAACATCCTAATCAAAACGAAGAGCCTTATCAAGTATTTACAGTAACTAAATAAGATTAAAAAGACAATTCAGTTTTCACCAAACATTTTCCTTTGGATTTGGCTTATCTAGCCCTACTATACCAACATTTTGCTTTACTATGGTGCATTTTTATTGCATAGTAGTAGGCAAGAAAGTTTAATGTTTTGTATTTTTCAATGTGATTCTAATTGCAAGCTAAAGCAGGTTCTTGGCATCATAAAAAAAGGCAGCGTCTAAGAGCACAGGCCGGCTTTTTCTTTTGAAATTGCTCTTTGTACACACCAACCTAAAAGTTACATTCGCAGTAACCCTATCCCTTATCTCCTTAATGGAAACCCGTCTGGTGCTCAAGACACTACCAAAAAAAAGTTCGATTTGCTGTGCTTGCTGTTTCAGGGGAAAAAAATTTCTTCGACCAACATGGTCTAGTAATATATATATTTTAACATTAACATATATCAATTAATCAATCAATTTTCTGGACCCGCTTATCCTTGGGGGGTCGCGGGGGCAGCAGCTCAAGTTGGAGCCTCCATGCATCTCGATCCTCTGCAACAAAAGATAGATGCTCTGCTGGGATGCCAAGGCGAGACCAACTAAGATCTTCTACGTAATCTCGCCATCGAGTTCTGGGACGGCCTCTAGGCCTTCGACCAATCGGTGTTGAACAGAGCAGTTTTTTGGCTGTTCTTTCCTGGGGCATTCGTGTCACATGTCCATACCAACGCAGTTGCGATCTTTCTAGTCGGAGAAGCAGCGATTCGATGTTTAGAGATTCACGAATATCTGCACTTTTAACCTTGTCCAACAAGATCAAACCGCTAATTCTTCGCAAGAATCCCATTTCGGCTTCTTGAACTCGAGACCTCACTTTCTCATTCATGATCCAACACTCATGGCCATAAGTCAAAATAGGAACATAGACCGATCTGAAAATGGATAGCTTTGCCTTGGTGCAAAGCTCCCGTTTCAGTACCACAGATCGGTGGAGCTGGCGCATTACTGCACTTGCTTTTCCGATGCGGATATCCAATTCGCTATTTTGTCTGCCGTCACTTGTGAATGAGACGCCGAGGTACTTGAATTTCTCTGACTGTTTTAGTGGTACTCCATCAACTTGGAGAGAGCACTGCTTTGGTTGTCTGGACAGGCACATGGTTTCTGTTTTTGTTGTACTGATTTTCATTCCGGCAACAGAGCATGCATCCGAAAACCTGTCAAGAGCTTGCTGGAGACCATTTTGGGTAGAGTCGAGTAGCACGAGATCATCTGCAAATAACAGACGTTGTACAGTGCATTCACCGATCTTTACTCCGCCACAAGACTCACTGTTCTTAACTATTCTATCCATATAAATAAGGAACAGAATAGGTGAAAGAGAGCAGCCTTGCCGTAGTCCCACACTTACTCTGAAAGGTTTCGTCGTTGCACTGTTAACACGAACACAGATCTCGGAATGCATGTACAGCGACTTAATGGCAGTTAGTAACTGGCCATCAATGCCATACTGCAACAGCACCGCCCAAAGCTTGTCTCTAGGAATGCGATCATATGCTTTTTCAAGATCAACAAAACATGCATTGACCTCTTTTGCATATTCCCACGACTTCTCAAAGATTTGCTGCAAGGCAAAGATCTTATCCATTGTGCTTCGGCCAGGACGAAAGCCACACTGAGCATCTGTTAGCTTAGGCTCGACTATTTCATGGCATTTTTTTTCTAGGCATTTGGCATAGACCTTACCCGGGACACTGATGAGAGATATGCCCCTATAATTGGTGCATTTTCTCTTGTCTCCTTTCTTGTGGATAGGTATTAACATATATGATTATCTTAAAATCAATCAAAACAGCATGTTAAACTCAAAATCAGCCAGTAGGCATAGCGGTTAAAGACATCGCTATCAACACGGGAGGTCGGGGTTGGATGGGGTAAAATCGGACGCAGTGTCACATATGACTCACCACTGCTGCAATGTTTCTTTGAAGCAGTGTTGCCCAGGTGCTAAGCTGCGGAGATGAGCCTCGCTACTTACCAACAGGCTTCAGTGTAACACCGCTAGCACAATGAAAATTTGATTCTTTGATGTCAAACTCAAAAGCACCACCAGCTACTGTAAATGTAAAAAAAAAACTATAATACACTAACTTACAGAAACATCTTCTTTGATATTACTAAGTGGGAGTCGTAGTTGTCCAATAGCTTTGTCTAATCCAACCTGAGCAAGTTTGTAACTTAAAAACTTGATACCGGTATATAAAAGTGAAAAAGTTTTTAAACAGTCTGTAAACTTCCACAGTTTTATATACAATTTCTATAAAAAGGAAAACACATGAAAATGTTCAACTTCTTCATAATTAAGAGTTTGCGTTACTTCTTCGATCATTAAACACAAACAAAACTAAAAGAAAATACAGTAAGATTTGGTTTTGATGTGTTACATACCAAGAAGAGTAAAAAATAAAATTCAATCGCAAACATTGACACAATGTAATAATAAACACTTATCATGCAATACCAGTGCCTTCATATAATCTGCAGGGTGTCGACGCATACCGGTAACCCTTTGAACATAATATCAGCACTGACTGGTTCAGGGTTGTAAACACTGTTACAACCAGATAATACTAGTCAATACAAAATAGTGAAAGAGGAGGATTAGCTATCAGCACAAATGACTACAATCGTGACATTATAGCATAACAATGTCAATGGGTGAAACAAAACATTTTACTTCATTCAACACTATTGTGCAGTACTGAGTACCCGTATGAATCACCCGTAATGCAAAACTCAAGAACACAAATTATACTATACCAAAAACACTTGCCAGGTTTGTTGATAGATTAACAAAATCAGCGTAGTCTTTATTGATTAATTCAATCATTGCATTTTTCAACAATTTGAAATAAATTTCCAAGTCTTGTCGCAATGTCTCCAATCTCACTCTTCTTCGACAATCAGCCACAAAGTTGTCAACACTGAAATCCTTCTGTTAATTTAAAAAATCAACAATGAAATTTTTCATAAAATCACACCATTCCTGCAGTAAATGCTCAGCTAAATAATCACTCACTTTCATGAACTCATTCTTGTCAAAGCACAATGTTCTTGGTGCTAGAGGAAGAAGAGATGATGCAGCATTGTCAGGTTTGTCCGAAGCTGTTTTGGTCATTTTTCAAAATATTAATCAAATTTTTCAATTCCTTAACTGAATCTTTAAATAGAGATATTCTAAAAATCAAAACCCAGAACCTTAGTAAGGCGTGCATGCACCAGTGCTCTACTGAACTGTGTACCATAAGGTATGGTACGTTCTGTATTTACAGCATTTCATCACTGATCACAGATCATCTAGTCTAGGCCTAGTCTGTCAGCAGATTACTGCTCAAATTATATCAATTCTGAGATTTTTAATCTTACACACTAACGAATCACAAGCAACAAGTGAACTACAGGTTACATACAACGACCCAACCTATGCTGCAGTCTTATCTCTAACTGGCTATGGACCAAGTGCCTGATATAGGCACATACACTACACAGACATGGCAAAACGAGTTTACGATAGACTACTTCAGCACAAGGGTTTATCCCTTGCTAAAAGAAAAAAATATAAACTACCCCCAGTGGTAAATTTACCCCTGGATAAGAACCCCTGCTTTAACAACAACAACAAACTGATCCAGCACAGAAATGCCACGGCAGAAACCAAGCAAGATTATCAAGGAAATCAACAATCCATTTGAGGTTGCAGAAACCGAATCCATGCGTAAGCAAAACCCAAACAAAAACAATACTAACATTAATCATATGCATTTTCAATGCAGATAATGTTGAAAAGTGGAATATTTAATAAAAAATAACTTAAGACAAGAATATAAGTTAACATAAAATTTAATGTCATGCAAACAATCATATGGTAAGTAAAGGAATCACAAATATAAAGAACAAAGTTCTCAATAATATCACACAGCAAATTCCAGATGAATTCAAAATGCAGAAGTCATTTGCAAGTTTGACGATGTCACAAGTCACCAGGTACAAATATCATGAACAATTATCAAAATTACAGTGGAAAATTAATCAATAACAAACAACATGAAAAACAAAAGCAGAGGTTAGTGTTAAAAAATATCTATATGTATATATACATTAAAACTTATTTTAAAACAAAAACAGATAAAGAGAAACAATGGTAGAACATAAATGAAACAGACTAAAAAATATGATACCATAGGTTACAGTGGATCTAAGTAGCTACAAATATATGTATTATATATATATACTAAAATACCATACATAAAAAAAACCTTTATTATGACAAACTTAGCAAGCCTGAGTTGTATCTACAAAAAACATATAGAGCTTCCCCTGTCCCTAATGAAGCACAAAATTATTGCAGAATAATTTTGTGCTTCATTAGGGACAGGGGAAGCTCTATATGTTTTTTGTAGATACAACTCAGGCTTGCTAATTTATACCTGGTGATTGTTGATTCTGCAATTGGATTATCTGGAATGAGGCCAAACGACACATTCCTTGCAACAGAGATATCATTGCCAACTTTGCCCCTAAACCCACGAAGTGCAACAAGGCATGATCTTAGCAAAGCAAATCTAATTTTGGTGCATATATATCGGACCACCACTTGGTATCGATTTTTTTCCTTAATAGCATACAACTCTGCTAATTTGTTGACAAGTCTTTTGCATTCAGGCAACATTTCTCCAGTTGTTAGGAACACAGCAGGTGTAAAACTTCCCCTTTCTACATTTAAAACTCTTTCATTGTATTTTCTTTTTCTCTTCATTTTCATGTTGCTGGTAGATAAGGTTGAGAGGCTTTTCTCTGTTTGATCGGCAGTTTGGGTGAGTTACCGTTACATCAATGAAGGTGCGATCAAACGTAGCAAACTCCTCTACCTGAAACATCCAATCTGGCATTTGAATTCATCAAGCTTTCACCTTCTATAGGAATCAAGTAAGGCTCCACTCGCACATCATGGCAAACTTCTTTCATAACATCGGCAACTCCAAATCCATTTGAGGTACCGGTACCTATAAATGCAGTAAGTCCAAAATTCTAATTGATATTCCAAGCATTTCAATTATAGGCCTATACACATTTTAAGCATTTAAATTAGACAATTTAACAATTAGCCAAACAGACAAGCATAAAAAACAAAAAGATAGGTTAGTAAACAGGGGTAAATAAAATAACTGACAATCAGTGAGCTCAAGCCAAGTTACCAGTAGCAATAATAGTAATAATCTAACACCAGCCATACATAAACGACAATGCAGAGATACGTCTAGTATCAGCCCCCAGGTTCGGTAAGGATTAGGTTCGGTTGGGGTTAAATTTAGTTAGGGTTCGGTTCAGTCACAACCCTAACCTGGGGACTGATCCTACACGTAACCAGCTTTAACAGTTGCGAATCTAAGCATTTTAAACAATGACGTATTATCGATTGTATAGCCCTTTAGCGACCTTGTGTGGTGTAGTTTTTAAAAGATTAACCACTAAAGTCGCTATAGAGCAATCAGTAAGAACCCACTTCCGCTACAGCAGTAGAGCATACCGGTAGTTTGTTATTTGACGCCTGTTGAATTCAGTAGTGATAGTGGTTCACGCATGGCATCGAGCATCCTGCGTTTTCATTTGAAAATTTTCGTGTGCAGAATAAAGTGTGGACTGGTAAGTAGACCAGTGATTATTGCAGTTTCAAGATTATCACCAGGACTGATGGTGTAATAAGTAGTATCTCTTCTGTATCGCTGTAGATATACCGGTAATTACGGAAAGGCAGAGGCTAAGGTTACGTGACCGTAGCATTTGTCTCTTTGGTTTATTTTATTATCCCTTAACGCTTCCTCGATTGTACCAGTTTGCTTGAAGAAGCAGGTAATAAACTGATAAAGTGAACCAAAGGGGCAAATGTTAAGGTCACGTAACTTTAGCCACTTCGTATGATTAATCATTGAGTGTTTTTGTCCCATCGGTCCCTGATCTTCTGTACTTAATTGGCGGTGACCTAGATAAGCTTTGCTCCTTTTGCTGTCTCCTATGTGCATATTTTCAAAGCTACAGAGCGTAATGTTACCGTTTACTCATATATATTTGTTTTTGGAAATGTACATACCGGTAAGTAAAAGCTTGTTCTGTTCTCTAGTTCTGTTCTGATTACCATATTCTTAGTTTAGGTGACCTGGTGACATTCAAAGTTAGCAGAGCTCCCTATGATTTATATTTCCTGTACCGGCAGTAGTAACTCAGAGCAGCTACTGGTATATGAATAGTTTAAGGGGGAACTGCGACAAACAGTGTTCCCTCAAAGGTGCAAAATTTGAGAAAAAAATACATTTTGGGCAAAGCTTTTTCAATTTTTACACATTGCTAGGCTATGATGATTTAAAAGCAAATTAGTTAAACATGCTCAAATTTTTTGTGTCATATGAAAGAAGGTGTTTTATTATACTAGGCCTAGGCCTGTAGAAACTCTTATTTCAAACAAAAGTTATTATGAACCTTGAGTTACACTCTGTAAATGTTTGGGCAAATGGTAAGTGATTTTCATATTTGGGCGAATTCGCACTAGTTAAAATCTCAGAGGGAACAGTGGCAACGAAGTTGGCAGGCTGGTAGCTTCTGGTAGGCACCATCACTGAGCTGGTAGACTAGTCTAGAACCATTGCTGTACCCTTTTTTATGGAGATAGTCTACCAGTAGCTTACAGTTCGGGAAATACATTCAGCGTTATTATCATTATTATTACTGATACCGAGTACCATTTTATTCTGTGTTGAAAGGTTTAGGTTGTTAATTACCGTGAGTACTGGTATGATATTTGAGTACACCATGCACAGGATATATACATATTACGAGGTAATTTTACCCACGAAAAACTTAGATCAGTGTGTGGTTAAGAACTTTAGGGTTCTCTCTTGAAATATCACAGTATCAGCCACCCTTAATTTTTGTTTCAGTGTTTTTAATACGAATTCACCTTCATTTCAATGTATGATATTTTAGAAGATTTTAGATTCAACCCTTTTTTAATTTTGAAGGTTTTGTAAGCACATGCATTAATTTAATATTTGATTAAAAAGTTTGGTAATAATCGAAAATATGACTGCTTTGACTGGGGTACGTATGGCAGATGGCAAATATGCCGATGGATCATGGGAACTCAAGATCAAAGTTACTGATTTATCTATAAAAACTCCAACTGGAGAAACTCTGAGGGAAGTAGAGAGATCCGTATTAGTGACAAGTGAATTGCATGTTGGAGGTGTGATTGCAAAACTTGTTGAAGATTTAAAATCTGAATATGGTAAGGATTTTTCTTGTTTTTCTTCGTGATAAAGTTTGTTTGCTTTACAATTTGCCCATAATTCTCAATTTCTTGGCTATTTCATCGCCTTTATCACTCCCTTGCTGCTCAAAACCATGAGTTTTGAGTCTCATTTCACTTAATCAATTAAGCAGCTTTACGGTTAAATACTTTTATATGTTTGTGGAGTCTAGCTGGAAGAGTAAAACCCCATAGGTATATCAACAAAGCATGGAGTGTGTTGAAGCTCTACTTACTTTGTCTACACATTATAGCCTATCTGATATACCTGGTTCTTTCTGTGCCGTTCTTGCTTTTATTATTTGCATGCATATCCTGTGCTCAATTAGTAATGACAATTAACATATTATAATGTATGGAGGTAAATGTTTGAACTTTGACATCTGGCATGTACGGTATATAATATAATTGGTGCCTGTCACACTTTTATTACCGTGTTCTTGCTTGCTTAATTTATTTATGTATTTGTTTTTAATATTTGCTTGCTTTATTTATGTATTTATTTGACGTTTCTCTTTCCTCATATGTCAGTGTGCCTCGTTGTTGCTGCCTAGCACCATTGTGCAGTATCTTAATAATAATAATAAGCCTACATCTTTATGCTTCTTCATCATATAGCCACATACACAGTGTTTATCAGCATAATGAAACGATGCATAGTGTTATGTTTTGATTGCATTACCTCAAAAAGGCTAAAAGTGCATAGGTTTCCAGTCGTCATAGTGCTACAGCAATTCTACTGAGTATCAGAAATTTTAAATATAATCTATTTTATTGCTGAGTCAAGTAAACAAAGGGCATCGAAATTCTCTGTTTATTGTGGTTGTAATGCATTGATTTTGAAAGTGCAACATTGTGATGAATAAGGTTACGATTGTTTGTATTACCATTGCCGAATGTGTCAAGTGTTTTTGTCAATAGCTTCGGTTTACATACCAGTACTTCATTTTCCATTTCTATTGCACAATGAGTTCTTTGATCATTTAAAGTGGTATTTTCATATACCTATGCCATAGCCAAGTTTCTTCGTAAAATTAAGTTACTTCTATAATCACAAGTGTTTGAAGTTGCGTGAATTTTTTTAAGAGTGCTTGCCGCCTGCTTTTAATTTGGTTGGTTTTTAATATTCTTATTGTGGATAAAGTAAAATCGCTGGTATGTAGAAGAATGTACTAGACGATAACTCATAAAGTTAGCTTATAAAATTCAATTGAATTAAATAGCTTGTCTTTTGAAGTTCATGAACTGCTTGTGACTTAACACAGTGTGTTTTCATCTACCGTTATCTATTGTGATTACTGATCTGCCAATCTTACTTTCATCTTCAAAATTATGGGCTGGTTATGGCCTACTAAACTGTCTTCTCATTTGACCGATCTAAAGGACTTGTAAGTACTGCACTGCAATCAAAAATTTCAATGATTATGTTGTAATATCACTTTTGCCGTTGGAAAAGGCTTTTAACAGGATTTTCTCATCTTCAAGTGGTAAACCGGTGGCTGGCAACTCCTAAGCAAGCTCAGTATAATACTTGTACCGCTTTCTAATGATAGTAGGATAAACATACAACTATTATAAACAAACTGATATTTTTTGTTTAGAAATCACTCAAAGCTGGTCAGACTATGAGCTATGGTGGCCAAAAGCAAAACAATGGTTGGATAAAATGGGCCAGGTCTTGGGAAAATATGAAGTTCAAGCTGATGCACTTCTACATTACACACCAAAACATAAGGTATTCAGACTAGTGTGTGTATTAACATTCAAAGTTTTTGACATTCCGTATAAAACAAAGGCTGAATATGTTTCACTGGCACTGAAAGTTGCATGGTTTGAAAACTTGTTGTGAAAAAGATGCTTCAAATTTTCTGTTGAATTGTTCAAATCAAATTTTCACTGTGCTCGCAGTATTATGCCTCAGCGTGTAACGAGAGGCGGGGCCTAACTCTGCAGCTCAGCGCGTGAAGCAGTACAGCTTCCAAAGAAACCTTGCAGCAGTGATAATCCACCGGCGGCACTGCGTCCATTTTGATCAGCCCGGGAAGCGAACTCAGAACCTCTCCCGCCAAGAGCAATGTCTCGACTTTTTTTGATAAATATAAATAAGTAAATAACGTAGCTATATAGTTTATTTTCAAATTAGATTAAACTAAAAATTCAGCAGCATTGAAGGAGACTGCGTTTGAGCTTGCGCTCTTCAAGTCAGCAGCCAACCGGTCAATATGTCAAATGCAATCCCTCCAGCCGCGAATCGAACCCGTTACGTAGGACCTGTCTCCTACGCAAGGTACCGCGAGATTTTGTCGCTGATTTCTGATTGTGTTTAGGTTGTAAGAGTCCAGTTACCAGATCTTCAGTACGCCAATGCACGAGTCAATTTTGCTGCCAAAGTTTTCCACACAGTCATAGACATTTGTAAATTCTTTGGTAAGAATTGTTGTTGTTAATTATTAAGTTGACTGTTCTTTTTTCAGTTAGTGTTAGCGATGGGCGTATATCAATGCATAATATTAAATACTAGGTGATTCATGTTTTGTTGGTTGCAGTATCTCATTTTAAAAATATAGGTCATTTGTTTTTGGTGAGTAAGCAATGCTGTTTTGCTGAATTGTTTTGATAAGCTCATTGTTAAAATAAATTTTGGAGCGCATTCGGTAGCCCATATAAATCATTTTCTGAAGCTGAAATTTCTGCATATTTTCCACTTCTGGCGTCAATTCTTTTTAGTTCGAGGCTATATAAAGCTTTTTGCTTATCATTGCAAACTCTTATATCTGATGCTAGTGGTACATTGGTGTCAATAACCTTGTTACAGTGGCAAACATGGTTTTTTCCTGGTGCCTGTCTGGACGACTACGATTTTTATCTTTCCGTAAAGATTGTTTAACCTTTGATTGCGTTTCGTGCATTAGGCATTAGACATCCTGAAGAATTGTCCATCATGCTTCCTCCTAAAAGTGGAAAAGCCGACAAACATCTGACCCCTACTAAAGGCTATCAAAATTCAAATGGAACCCAGGAAGATGGGCTTATCAGCCCCATTGTCTTAACACCAGGATTAGCACCAACTTCACCCTATACCCCAGGTAAAGTTAGATTTTAGTATATGCGTCACTTATCTCGCTAAAATGATGTAAGAAAAGGAAAATATTTATATTCGCCCTTTTTTGTTTTGGCTTTCTTGTAAAAATTAAGGAGAGCATTTGAAATGGCCCCATAGATGTTACAAAATTGTGAAAGATTTGCATAATTTAGAAATTATATGATTTGAATCAAATTTTGTGGTTATCGATTTATGATGTTTATTATTTTGGCTCGCTTAATTAGCTCCTTACACCCTGAGGATGACAACAGGTGAATTTAGAACATACTGATATTGTAAACTTGTTTGTAGTTGGCTGCAGCTTGTAGTTGGCGTTGTAAAACGTGTTATGCAATGTTACCATTTCTGTTACATGTTTTATTGCATCGTTGCATCATGCATACTGTTGCGAAAATCTTGCGATGGTGGCTGTAACTACGTAGATTTTTGTTAAAATCTTCACTTTGCCATTTAGATCCGTCTTACACGCTTTCACTTTATACTATATAGTATTTATCTATAGTTTTTTAGTAGTCTACCGCTACTATTTTCACCGTACTAACTGACCTATCATTATATCGGGTGGCGCGAAAAAACGATAACACTTTTAATTTTTATATTTTTTAAAAACTATAAAACCAATCGTTCTAAAATTTAGTACGCAACATGACAAGGAAATTTCACACTTTTTCTGAAAATTAAGCTTATTCGGTGGAAAGATGAAGGAATGCCATCGCTTTTCAAATTACTATCAAAAAAATAAAATGCCGAAAATATTGCAATGCGGTTTACGTAGGGAAGCTAATTGAACAGATGATCGATGTGCCCTCCGCTTTGATTGCAAACTGCGCGCAACCGTTTTTTTCAAGACAAAATAGCTTTTCGAACTTGATCCTAAGAAATTTCACTCCATTTCTGTCTGATTGTGTTCTTCAGTTCTTCTTCTTTCTGATTGATTACAGTCTATGGGCCTCACTTTCTGAGAAAGTTTACAGTAGAAGGAAGACCGTTTTTAAAGAAGAAGAACTGAAGAACACAATCAGACAGAAATGGAGTGAAATTTTTTAGGATCACGTTCGAAAAGCTATTTTGTCTTGGAAAAAACGGTTGCGCGCAGTTTGCAATCAAAGCGGAGGGCACATCGATCATCTGTTCAATTAGCTTCCCTACGTATACCGCATTGCAATATTTTCGGCATTTTATTTTTTTGATAGTAATTTGAAAAGCGATGGCATTCCATCATCTTTCCACCGAATAAGCTTAATTTTCAGAAAAAGTGTGAAATTTCCTGGTCATGTTGCGTACTAAATTTTAGAACGATTGGTTTTATAGTTTTTAAAAAGTATAAAAATTAAAAGTGTTATCGTTTTTTTTCTTTTGCGCCACCCGATATAACAAGTAATGTGTTGATAGCAAAGCGTTGGTAGCTATGAAACCTTGCAACGGAAAACAATGGTTTAATCGGCTTCACCAGCATTCTAGCACGTAGTTTCAACAAATTCATTGTTATGTTGTGTGTTCATTAACTTTTTTTCCTATTTGTATTGGGTGATTATTTCTTTCTTGTGTGTAACCTATCATCTTAACAACTTAGCAATCAAAAATTTGATCTCAACGGTATATTTGAATATAATTTCCTAGAAAATCTTGAACTACAGGTCTGCCGTCACAAGTAATTTCGATTTGTGATGATCGGCCTTGCGGGTTTTAGTCTATATTTTTTCTTAATTTTGTCTTAAGGTAAAGCAGAGGTGCTTTACCTGATGCAAGTCTTGGTGCACTAGGAAGTTTGCAAGATTTACTATTGAATTTTCACGTTATGCTTCTTCAATCGGCGAGTCTCATTTTTTCCAAACTGAAACATTGCTAGGCAAAAGATTAACTGTGACTTTATGATCATGTTAGATATGGCCTGGCGATATCGCGCGCAGGTTACAGATCCTAAGTTGCGAGTTCGATTCGCGGCTGGGAGTGGAGCCGAACCCATTTGACATGTATGCCGGTGGCTGCTCACTTGACGAGCGCAAGCTCAATTTACCGCTCGTTCAATTACGGAAAAAATCGGTTCAGTAATTTGAAAATAAATAACCGCCGCAAGAGCGACGTTGCTACTTTCGCGCCTGTTCGTTGCAGTTTTGCTTCTTACCTGGGAATGAATTTTTGATCTTGATACTTATTGTGAGCTCGAAAGTTTCTCGCGTCTTCGTTTTTGCATTTACGTTGTGTGAAATTTAATCGCGTTCGTCCATAAACCCGAAACGGTGGCACGAGTACGATAAGAGAAAATTCATCTTTGTTTATTTACAGTGTACACGTTTTAATCTTTTAATTAGTCCAATTAGTTGATTCAAACATAAATGTCAAACTGCTGTTGAATTGCGCTTTTATAGTTCGGTCAAACTTTACTGCAGCAAACTAAGCCCGTACGACTATGCTATTCTGCGCCTGTGTTCGAGTAATTGGCACTTACAAGGCACTGGTTCATTTAAATGATAATAAGACTTTCGGAAAGACGCGAATATAGTCCTAAGTCACAGTCAATACGTTTGGGCTAGACAATTTTATCTACAGATGCTAATATCCCACTACGTCATTGTGAATGCTGGAATGATTCTGGGTGGTCTGCTTCTAAATTATGTAGAATGCCTTTAGACTACCGCTCTCGATGATGCTAGCAGCTTTACACTTGCACCATAAAAAAAGTCGTAGCGAATTTATTTTGTTGATTAAACTTTTTGGTTTAAAATCAATATGTTTTGTTCAAGGTTCCCCAATGTACAATACTCTTACGCCAAACGCACGAGGGAGTCCAATGGCTTCAGATAGCTTGGAATTGCTTGATAGTTCCTATGTTGATCCAAAGATATTGACCACTTCAGCTAGACCCTCCCAATTAGCCCGGGCAAATTTGTTCCGACCCAAAAACCTCCTTGACAAAGCAAAACACAACATTGGGTAAGAGAAATAATTACTTTATTTGTCCACATCTATGTCGAAATAAAACTTGTTGTTTGATCGTATCAATTACATGATCATTTGGTTGAATTCCTTTTTATTGTCTAGTTATCTTGTACTTAATACTTCTTTGTTAAGTTTCGAGCATTACCTATCACATTAAGTCATTTAATTCTTTGAGTGATTGCGATTTCAACAATGTCGTTATAGCCTATTTTTGACGGGTTATAAATTTGCTTAAGGCTGCTTATTAATGCTCCTTTGATTAGCATAATTATATCGCGTTTCTGAATAAAACTTATATCAGATTTCGGTAATTTTTTAACGGTTTTGTGACATGCGCTTAGCTAGGCAATCATATTTCTAAAAAACGTATGTTTTTTGTACGTATTTATTTACGTTAAAACGTCGCAGTTTCAGAAAACACATGTTAGTTACTCTGCCTAAGCAAAGGCTACCTTAATTCTTCGACTAGGCGACATCAATATTGAATACTCGTTTGTATTCTACATCGTTTCATCAAGCAGCTTTTTGCTGTTACATTTTAGCATAGTCTTTTGACCGCATTAGTTGGGCTAATGACGCAATAAAGTCATCTGGTTTGGGAAGCGCCTAAAACTCGTGCGAAAACCGATTTTTAAAGTCACCTGTACGGCAAACGCTGGTAATGTTGACGTGTATTCACCTGGTTGAAATATGAAGCAAATAATGTTCCATTAGACATCTTATTAGCTGGGTTTAATTAACTATGGCGAGCCCGTTTATTGCAGTTGGCTGGACAGTGCGAAATGTTTGATGGAACAAGATGTTGAAGAGAGAAGCACAATCCTGTTGCGATTTAAATTCTACTCCTTTTTCGACCTGAACCCAAAAGTAATTAAAAATATTCATATTTCTATCCAACAGTATGGTTAGCGCGTAGAATTAACAGTGTTCCAAATATGGCTGTAATTATTTGCTTTGAAAGCTTTGCTGCCCCTCGTCAACGTTTGGCCAAGCATCTACACCGGATCAAGTGCAAACCCTGTGGTCGAGGACTCATCTTTTTACCACCCCAGACTCTTGCGCAGTCCGATTATGTTGAAGATTATCTTGATATTGAAAGGTTTTAATGTGTAGAAATATGGGCATATTTTTGTGATGTTGTTTGTTGAAAGCTAAATAAGACACATCCTAAAGATCGCACTTAACGAGAAACAGGCTGTTGAGGTTTTAAATGCTTAATAAAAAGATGATCTGAGCATTTGATTTATAATTCTTGTTTGTGAAGAATAGACCTATTTGGCATATAAGGTTTTTATCTGCTCAGAAATTTGCAAAAAACAGCAGTCTCAACCTTTTGTCATTCGATTGTCTAGCTTGGGTGTGGTTAGCCATTTGACTCAATGTCTGGTGAGCGTTTTGAATCAAATCGTTAGATTACTGATTTCACCTTGCCACCAACACTTTGTCTTTCCAAACATTTTCGATAAAAATGCGACGATAGATTTTCTCGGTATTGGTGATAAGATTAGAAATAGAAAATTATCAAGTGTAGAGTAGTGGTTAGTTGTGAACATGGGTTAATGTTGTAAGTTTCTTTTTTCATATATGGTTGCATTATATAACAGCGTTAACTTTTTTACTCTGCTCAATTTCTTCCATTGCGTTGAATGTTTTAAATTCCGTAGTAAATTTACTAAATAGTATTTTTTGTTGGCTACAAATTGGCAAAGCTGATTCACTATATTATGCATGGTTTTGCTTACAACCAATTTTGCTAATTTTTAATTTGCAGTGCTGATTAAGATGCACCGACGTACCGGTCCGTTTCTCGATGCCGATTCTAATTTATTTTCCGGTTTTACGACAAAACGACTTTATAAATTTCCAACATGTGGTTAAATCTTCTATTTTAACAGGCATTTAAGCACCTCACCAATGTTTACTAGTTCATGGCTTATGGTAATTTGCCTGCCTTACTGTCACGGTAATTGAATTGCTACGATGCAGTAACCTGGTATTAGTAGGTGAATTTATGTTGTGGTTCTGCTGCGGAATGATTTTGTGGTCTAAGTATTGGATGGTATCGGGCATTTATAGGATGCCGATTTTCAATAAATAGCCGATGTCACTTGTAAACCCAATTAATCGGTTCATTCTTTTGATTGCATTAATAAGTTGAAAAATATCTTGAATGTTAAAAAATTATGTGATACTTTATTTAACCAATCCGCTCTTGTAGTAAAATCTTGACATTTAATTTAGCGGAGGTAATGCGTCAAATATTCGCGCATTTAAGCACGTAAGCTATTTCACTTCTTCGACAAAGCGAAGCATTATGATTGCTGTAATGCTACAGCTGAGATCTGATTTCCGGTTAAACTCTTGTCAACGACTGGCTTTATTCGTCTTGAATTAGTTGCTAGCTATGTGAACTGCAATTGTATCATTAGCGACAGAGTATTGAAAGCACATTAGCATTAGTAGATTACCGCTTCAGTGCTTTACGAATTTCTACTATTGCGAGTACATACATTTTTTCTGTCTTCAACCCTTACGTTAATAACCTCATCAACATTATGAGATTTTCCAAATACCCTCATGTTTTTTTGGAAAAAGCATCACAAAACAGTTCAAAAAGAAAAAATGTCTTCTATGGCATCAAATTTTATCATTTTTGAAACTCTGTGAGATTGAGAAACTACTTCGGCGAGCAGTGTCAAAAGCAAGTGTGTGCATGAGAATGACCCATGTTAACACTTGCCGTAAAAAACTTGGTGTCATGAAACTTTATTGTGGAAATGTCTGGCAAAATTTTTCCCATTTGTCACCGCGCCACAACATTTTGTAGGAAAAATGGCTTTTGAGGGAATACTTTGGCTTTTTGTGACTGGTGTTTTAATCAAGCTTGTATTTTTTATTGGACTGAGCAAGGCGATGATGAATGGTTCCACTGTTTACTTTTCCGTATTTGTTTTTGCTGGCTATCCAAACAACGCTTAAGCGTTATTGACCTTAGAAATTGTTCAGAACACGCTTATGCAAACTCGGTTGACTCAAATACTCGCCATATTTGGGTTTGCTTTTGTGCCACGAGGAATTAATCCGTGTAAAAACAACTCAGTAAGTTCAAAGCAAGTTGCCAAACTTTGTGCTACTCTATATCCTTAATTAAAAAATACGATTGATTTTTTAAATTCCACCATCTCTAATTGCGACTGACTCCAGCAAGTAAAATCATCATCGTCATAGATTTGTGTTCTGTCACTACTAATTGCTTGGTCTTACTGGAGATTGCATGTTTTTGTTCTTTTACCCTTAAATTAGATTGGTTTTCACGTAATTAGCGCACTAGTATCGAATGTAGCATTGTCGTATATCTCGATAAAATGTTAGCGTCCTTCAAGCCTGATCTTACTTCAAGTGAAACCAATTTTTTAGCCGGTTTTGAGATACATTTATTGTGATTTGTTCCATCTTTCTATGTTGCGAATATACGTTGATGCTACTTCTGCAAGCCTTCTGGAGTGGAGTGACAGTTGGTACCATTGTAAGATGGGTATACGTAGATTTTGCGTATTATTGTCACCCACCGTGAATAATCTGGCATTTGTTTGACCCTGTGAAGATAGTGTGTGTATCTGGTAGATTTACAATGAGTGGCATTTCTATGCACTTTGATACTGTATTTTCTATAATTTGTTATCTCAAGTTAAGATTACTGACAATAAGCCTGATCTGCCTATAATAGCTTAAAACGTATCGTGAAATATTTCCTATTCCGGCGTACATTTTTTTCACTTTCAGATATGAATTTAGTTGCAACCATGGTTAAGTTTTTTATCGATATAAGGCAAACGAAACTATTCTTTATCATAGATGCTTTAGTTTATTTTGACATGCAATCTACCCCTACTTGAACTTTCGTAGTGTTCTTAAGTATCTTTCGTTGCTTGTTGACCTTCTGATGATACTTTCCAGCTTTTTTTTTTTGATATTTTATGATTGAAATATGTTATTATTGTTAAATGCTATGCTTCTGTTACGCAAGATTTCGTAGAGAAAGTGTTTTTCCTGAATGCAGAGTTACAATTTTTCATTATACTCTCAATGTTGTGCAGAAGCGTGTAGCTAATGGCGGGGTCCATCTCCACGATTTATCGCGTGGGTAACGCAGCTCCGAAGAAACATTGCAGCGTTAGCGGGTCGTTGGCGACACTGTGTTGGATTTGATCGGCCGGGGAATTGAACCCTAGACCTCCCATGCCGATAGCGATGTCTTCAACGGCTGTCCCAACCGTTCAGTCAAGCAAAGTCGTTGTCGGGCGATTTATAGTTCACAGCTAAGACATCACGCTCTGGTGATCCCTTGTGTTTTACGATGATTCCTTTAACCTTGCGTATATTTGATAATTGGAAATGTAAAGATAAAAAAATGATAATTTTTAATTGGAAACCGGACACAACGCCAGATTTGAGCGAATCTACCCCACGTTTATTCTGCATAATAATCCTTAGTTGTTTTCTTGTGGCAATGGGACGAAAAATACAAAATGAATCAATTAAGTTGATGCAACCAATTGTTGCAGATAAATCTGTTCCAGTTAAAATTCTCGTCAGAGTTAGAGAAAATGCGAAGGTTACCGTAACTTTTAAGTTCTCAGAAGACTTTTTTTGCTTGTGAGAGTGGTATTGCGCAAGTCATAAATGTTTTTTGAACAAGTAACTGTACGAAATGTGGCTTAACAAAATTTCTACTCGCATTATCACTGGTTGTTACTTCTTAAATTTGCGTCGTTTTTTAAATATGGTTTGTTGTAGCTTCGGCCCAGAACGCTCAGCAGTTTTCCTTTACGTTTTTGCGTTTGCTGCTGGCAATGCGATCTTTTCCAAAAATACCACCTCAAGATAGATGATCTTATATTGCTGACGTCAGCGGAAACGACGCAATAATGAGTTTTGCCATTTCAAATTAGGTTTGTTGAAGATTGCTTGCTATTCACTTGAACAGCACTTACAAAATCGCAGTAAAATTGCAATATCCTAATACGTAATTCCCAGCGCGAGCATTGCGTAGGTGGTAGGCAACATGCTACAAACCTTTTGCATTAACGCAAGACTATTAATTCTTAAAAAGCAGTTCTTTATGTGCTGTTGCTGCGTTGAAATGTACGTCTTATCCGGTAAAGAGCCAATAGGCGTATTACTGACTGGGCGTTGCTTTTACCATTTGCAGTGCGCTTGATGAACTAGCTTCGTTGTGGTATTCAAAAATAATCTGTTTAAATGAATGATATGCATTTGGAGCATGTTATTTTTAAGCACAAATTACAGATTGTATGTACTTGCTGAAAGATGTGTTTATACGGCTCGTTTGGTTTTGCAATTCTTTTAACTGTGTGGATTTTTCTGATGACGTGTTCATAATGTGGGCTTTGAACAATAAGCACATATCTAAAAAATATTTTTGGAGTATGCAATCGAATTTTGTTGCACTAACCTGCATAAACGGAATGGGATGTGACGATCGATCGATCAGTTGTCATATCGATTACTCAAACTTCACTGTTCGCTGAATTTTAGCAAGTCGTTCTTTACGTAAAATACGTCGTACTTTATCGTCATGGCAGCGATGGCATATTGTCTAACCTTAGAAAATGAAATTTTGTTTGTAGTTTCGTAGATTTATTATATACATTGGAGCCAAGCTCAAACAAAATTGGTCTGCATGTTATGCTTGTTTTATTTCTTAGCACGACTTAACATCGTAATGTATGTCAAATACAACTCGACAGATGTCTTTTCTGATTAGCAACATGTTCTCGCATCTGCTATTTAATTTTACTGACATATTTACGAAGCTAATTGTTCATATAGCAATTTTGTTGATGTGAAACTGCCTTTATTTTAATGCAATTTTAATTTTTTTTACATTGCCAGGTTTTCTTATTTTATTTTTGCAAGAACGCGCTGGTAACAGTATTTGCTTTATACGGTTGGTTACGTTTCTGTAATAGTAGTTTTTAATTTGTGCGGTTAATTTGCTTCACCAATTTAATGTTTCTTAAGACTTTATCAAAAGTGTTTGTCACTGCAAAGAAGTATATCCAAGAATACAAAAACAAAGTTGGGGTGCGAATCAATCTCGACCTTGCGATCATTTTATGTAAATTTTGAACCCTGCTAATTACTCGTTTATCGTATGTACATCTAATAACTATGGGCGCCGAATATGATTTTTGTCAGTTGTGCGCTGAGTGACAAATAGCAATAAGTTGTCGAGCATGTTGTCAGTATTTTTGGTATTTATGCAATATTGAAACTGGTTTGCTTTTAGTATGACGCGGTACGTATCAACCAATTGTACGAGCAAGCTAAGTGGTCTCTCCTCTGCGAAGAACTGGATTGTACAGAAGAGGAAATGATCATGTTTGCATCTTTACAGGTATGAGCTGCCTAGTCATAATTGCTAAAGCGTAAAGTTTCCTACGAGTGAAAATAGCATTTTCGGTTTCATGTAGCGTCGTGTTTATGTTATAGGGTTTTACTGTAGCTTTTTACATGTACTAAAAATACTATTTTACTTACAGATTTTCGTGTGTGTGTCATAAATACTTGCGTTTTAGTGTATTGTAGAGTCATAGCTGCCCAATAGTTTGTTAGTTCGAAGAGTTTAATTAAAACATCTTTTGCACACTTGTACGTTCTTTGGCTTCGGATTGCATTAAATTGATGCCTCCATCTGCGATGATACTATTTGCTTTCCATAGTATCACGTTACTAAGTTGTCGGATAATACGGATGAAGAGATGGAGCAAAATGACAACAGAGACATCGAACAAGCTCTTCAGGACCTGGAAGGATCCCTCGGAACATCAAGCATAACAAATAAAGTGAGAATTGGTTTGTTTTAAAAAGCGTTAAGAGTTTTTGCAAACAATTTTGATTTAAACTTGTGAATCCTAGAGGGGTGCATGTTTCTCTCTTTTTGAAAGGAGAAAAGACTGTTAATGGTTGTAGCCTTATACTGCGTAAAAAGTTGTTTGTTTTTACTTCACATGTTAACAAACGCAGTCATTGAAACATTGTAAGGATTTTCAAAGTTTTCACAGATGTGTAAAAATAGACGACACAGTCATTATCATCATAAATAACAAGAATGATGGGCTATTTATGTTCATTACTTGACTTTTTGTAATGCTGTTCGACCTTCAAATTGCTATTTTGTGTATCACTAGCTCAGTTGATTCTACAAACGACTATGACAAGATTTTGAGGTTAATTTCGGTTTCGTGCAATGCGCCAACTCCCTTGAACAATATTATATTGACTGACCTTCTAAGTTACGTTTTTGCAAAAAACGGTTGCGGTTTACCGTCGACTCAGAAAAGGAAATCGGGCTTGCAAACTGCAATAGATTGTCGATGGGTTGAGATGTCGGCCGTTCGGTCAAATTAAAGTTGTTCCTGAAAAATTCTCGGAAATGTATTGGGTTGCAAAGTCATTGTTTTGTTGTCGTATATTGACTATGCAGCTGAAATGGTCTTGAACGTACAAGTGGAAAGTCGTAAATTGGCTTTACGTGGTTAAATATCAGGTGAATTCCGTCGCAGAGGCTCGTGTTACCTTATTAAATGTGCCAATGCGTTTGAAAGTCGTAAATTATTGATTCCAAATCAGTAGAATAAGAACAGCTGTTGTCTCCTGCTGCTTTGTGGTTTTCAATTAGGTTTAAACCTAATTAAACGTTCTTTACAGGGAGACATAACATCAGTTCCAGAATTATCCAATTACCTGAAACTTTTCAAGTAAGCTGCTTGTAATTTTTTTGCATTTTAAAATTAATCTTCAAAATCTGATTAACTTGGTTCGAATTATCCACGAGGCATATCAGTGAATTTACAACATCAAAAATATTGATTTTTATGCTATTTGTGTATTGTATTCCACTATTGTATTCCACTAAGTCAATTTGTAACTTGGCTGTAGAAAAGGATGTCCGGTCTAGAAGCGTATTTTTTCTAGCTTTGATCTTGAGCTTTGGCGTAATTTTAACTTGATTTGGATTACACTTTAAAGAGCAACCCATTTTGAAAATGTAAATTGTCAATGAAGTTTCATTAATCTAGATCGGAGTTTTCCAACTGAGGGTTCTCGTACCCTTTGCGGGTGTGATGCAGCATTTCGTAGGATGCGAAGGGCTTTTCAGTTTTTCGTTTTTTGTATAGAATGCTTTCATTTTCAGTTAATTTATTTTCAATTGTTTCAGAACTGTATTATTGCATGTATTGTCAGGGGTACGAGAATATCTTGAAACAAAAGTGAACCACTGACCTAGATTCATTTTATGCAATGTTAACTTAGCTGCTTTTTCTAGTGAATAACAATACTGTTGCAATTTCGATGCGTTTTACTTGAAATTTGGATACTTTTGTTTTGAATATGTGAATGCAATCGTGTTTGTTTAGGCCGAAAAAGTTTACGCTCAAAGGATACAAGAAACAGTATTTCATCTTTAAAGATACAACCATATCATATTTCAAAACAAAAGAAGATGCTGCTTCCATGATATCTCCATCTGTGGTAAGCAAGTTTTCCGTAATGTAACAGTTTTATCTGAAATGGGCGATTTCTAGACTTTTTTGAAAGAGATAATGTAATATAAGTGGCCACAGTAGAGTCTTGAATTATCCAAAATCGATTCTCATAAGCTCTGTGCTGATGTGGTATCCTTGTTTTTGCCGCATTTTGTAACTGCCGTTTGATCCATCGATATCTAGCGTCTGCTTTAGAGTTGGTTACTCTCACTCGAGAAAATCTGATCGATCATTCTTGATTGATGTTCAATGGATCAAAGCTGAATAATAGTCCACACAATCATTCTTCAAGCTCCCATTTTTTTTGTATCTTTATATTTTGATTAAGTGGCGAAGGAAGTTCTACTACGCCAGTGTTTTTAAACCAATTTACAACCATTTGACCCAAATCTTACTAAACGAAAATGTTGCCCCGACACCATCACATTGAGGCGATTCTATTAGTGTATTTCCTGCGCTGTTGTGCGCTTCAACTTATTTTGATGCCATGTTCGGCCTTCTATGCTTTTCTCTGCTTGTATCATTGTGGCCCCAGTAGTTGCCTACATCTTAAGTCAAGCGTAGTTCTTCTAGGGCAGTGGTTCCCAACCTTCTTTTAGTAAGGGACCCCTTTCCAATAATTATCAAGTTTACCCACCCCCACGTTTTTATGATCAACCTTAAACAAATATTATAGTTTGCTAAACCACGCTTATTTTTGCGAATGCTAACAAACTTTAAATTCAATATTGTGCGTCGAATTAAACCACAAACTGCTTAAATATAACACATTACATTCAAGAACCATCACAAAAGTAACTTCGAAGATTATCATACAGGTGCACTGGTGCAATTTTATGAGAAGCCTGTTGTGATTGTTGTTGTTTTTTTTTTTTTTTTGCACCAAAGCACTAAACTGTGGTTGGGTGATTACATTAGCGATTGCACAATATTTAGCCAAATAGAAAAACAATTCAGCCTACTGCATTACTGGTACACTACAGTATTTTCGTACGTAGCCTACAAGTTTCTGCCTTGTGCCTACATCAACATCACATTTATTGAATAAGTTAAAGGGATTAATTTTGTCGAATTTTAATGCACTCTCGGACCCCCAGCAAGCTTTCCACGGACCCCTGGGGGGTACGTGGACCCCTGATTGGGAACCACTGCTCTAGGGTCTTAGTCTAGGCTCTCAACCCCAGGAAAAGGTGACATTGGCGTGAAGTTCGTGGATTTTTTAGGAATTACGTTTTGCATAAAAATATATTATCCTATTTTTCCACAACAGTCTACCGATGTCGAAATGAGACCTTTTTGAACCAGCATTTGCTCGTAAATATCTTCAAGCACGTACTCAGCCAATAGGCATATCTGCGTTACTATATTTATCTTTGTCCAGCTCAGCTCGTTGGTAATTCGAAATATGAGTAATGATTTAATCATTATAATTGAAGAACTTGGCGAAATATTCTAGGTGTAAATTTAGCAGCTCAATATTTTAAACTTAGTCTGAAGCCTTTAAGTTGGAATTTGAATTATCAGTTATTAAACTACTTGGTAAAGTGCGATTTGTACCACTTTTTGTGCAAATAAGGAACGCAAGCTGATCGCATGCAACTATGCAGTATGCAAGCAATATTTATGTGTTTGTTTTCTGTGTTGTTTTGTTTCGATTTTCGTTTTTTTTTTTTTTTTTAATGCAAGCAATAGTCGTTCGAAACGGCAGTTTCCAGTAATTTTCATGCAATTGGCCAAGTTAACACAAGACTAGTCCCAAGATTTTTCGCAGAATTTTGTAAATCTTATCTCTAAGTGTCACTGAATATTACTCCTGCCACTGGGATACGTGCCACAATCACCGGCGCAGCCAGGGGAGGGGATTAGGGGGAACAGTCCCCCCCTTTTTATGGTGCAGATTTAAAAAAGTTATTAAACTGTGGTATCTCCTTGTAAAATATTTTTAGCCTGAGCTTGATCAAATTGCCAGAAATGCGGAGGGAGGTGAATAATTTGTTTAATGATCATTTTAATTATAATTTTCGGACATAAATATAGGTTTTAGCTTACTACATATGCCGCTGTGTCGGTAACTTGCCTCATTGCGTTGACCTGACTGCCCCCAATACTTTTGACAACCGAACGCAACATTATGATCAATTGCTGTTGCATTCTTTCTACTTAAAGAGTGCATTAGTGCCCTTCCCCTGAAAGGTGTGCCATAAAGCTATCTGCCGTGCTTACTGCTCATTTGCACATGTCATCAGTTGCACATTTGCAGAAAAGTAACAAGAAAAAAAGTGGGCGATTTTGCTTCCCGTATTAATCAGTGCGTAGTGGTTAGCAGTAACATTTCTAGTCTTGCAGAGGCAAAAAAACTTCTGAATTACGGTCTGACTGTGGCGTAGCAATGGAATCAAATCACTTATTCTTCAATGTAAACTAATAGGTCTGGGTGAAACCTTCTTAGTAGCGGTACGGTAATTCAATGGAGAAAAATTGTCTCCACCTTTGTTTTATTTCAGGCGGCGCCAGTGACCACAATCATTACTTTTTGTGTATACGTTGTTTGCGTGATTGCGGCAAAGCCCCATGCTTTTCAATCAGACTTTCGGTTAGGCTAGGTGGGAAGCTGCACTGGCCAAGCCCAACATCTAGAGCTGTTTTATCGTGTACGTCTCCATGTGCTTGAATTTTTGTTTTCAATGCCATGTTTAGTTGTACTTCAGCAGCTCATTGAATTATGAGGTTTTAAAAAAATCAAAATCGTCATAATACTCGTCGTATCACGCGAAGCGTAACTTGTGGCGTGGCCCATCTTCACGGTTAATCGCCTGGACAACGCAGCTTCAAAGAAACGTCGCAGCTACCGAACCGTTGACGACACTGCGTCCGATTTGACCGTCCCGGGAATCAAACCCACGACTTTCCAAGTTGTGTTGCTATTAATTACTAGGCCGACTGGTCATTATATTATGAGGGTTAATGAAGTATAATTTCAGATTAAGCTTAAAGGAGCTGAAGTTGTGCCTGATGTGAGCATCAGTGAAGAGAAGTATGTGATCAAACTGTTTATTCCGAGTGCGGAAGGAATGACGGAACTTTGGCTGCGTTGTGATACTGTGAGTAAGATTATGACGCATGGTACAGAATTAGCTCATGCTGGCCAATGGCCTAGTACAGTGATGGTCAATCAGTTTTCGATCATACAACTGCTATGCAGCAAAGAGTAATCATAACTGCAGTTGCAGTGTTGAAGAAAGTACTGCTGTTAGCTTCATTTCCTCATAGGCTGCTTCTAGTCTTTTAGATGATACCGTAATGAATCAGTCATACACACGACGAGATTGCAACTAAAGTATTACCTTGTGTTCACTGCTCACAAAAGCAGTATAATTCCCATGGAATAAATTCTTAATGTTTAAATAAAATTGCTTTACGATTGTTTTTCTGCGCCGAGCAATCGTATTGCCACAAACGTATTTTTGAAAGTCGTAAAAAGCGACAAGTCTAGTGTTTTTTGCTACAAAGCTAGCGTTATTACAAAACTGATCAAACCTTTCCGAGCTTAAAAACTGTTACAGTAATTTCTTTATTTTTGTAAGTAATATTTAACATATGTGTAATGCGCTCAATTTTTTTAGGATGTGTTATATTGCCAGTGGATGGCCGCATGTAAAGTAGCTGCTAAAGGCCATACTATGGCTGATGCCAGTTATGAAAGCGAAGTGCAGAATTTCAGAACCTTGCTCAAACTTCAAAAGAGTGGAACTGGAAATGGATCAGGTGGTAAATATTTGTCATAATTCTGTTTAAAAGTTGTTGGTATGGTGAAAGTGTGGCCTCTATCCCCCGCCTTAGGTTTTTGTTTTTGTAATTGCGTACAGTAATCTCCCGGTTAAGTTCGCAACTTGAATCTGAACAGTTCGTGCGAACTTGTGCGGTAGGTGCGAACTTAACAATTAGGCAATGGTTAGTTAGTACGAAGTGCATTATTACGTAACATAAGGCAAGTGTCAGCGCTGATGGAGACTCCGACCATTGAGCTTAGGGCATGAACCTACTGTTTCGAGAAAAAAATAAGGTCCTTGAAGTAGAGGATCAGTTGTTGTGCCCCGACGTGCAAGATGAAACAGGAATTGATAATAACAAACTGAAAATTCATTTGAATTTTTTCAGCGAAAATTGAGGCAGGGGGTCTTGGAAGCAAAGAACAAGTGAGAAAGCAGCACGCAACAGCTGACGGTTCACGACTTGTTTAAACTGCTAACTTTTTCATGGCCTGTTTGTTTTGCTGTAAACATCAATACATTTCTGTCAAAAGTTTAATCTTGATTTTTCGACAATTTTTTGCGAACTTAATAGGGATGCGAACTTAAACGGTTGCGAACTTAACCGGGAGATTACTGTATTTTGTATTTTGAAATTGGTTTTGGAAATGCGTATTGTGTTTTCGAAAAAAACAAAAAAAAACACTGATGTGTTGTATAAGTTCGAGTCATCAGAGCTAGCCATTGCAGATTAGCCAACTGAATGCATTCTTGAATGGTGCGGGCATGACGCTCCAGTCAATCGTGCGCTGTTTGAAGTAGTAGTGTGATAATGCTTTGTTATTTCGCAGCAAGCGGAGACGGCGTTGGACAACTTTCAACCAACATCGATCCTGAATATTACATTGCTCGTCGACATCTTAGAAAACTTGGAAGCAAGGTAATTTCTCGTTGATAATAGTTTGGGTGTTGCAACCATGCCCACTTTTTAACTCCTCTTCTATCTGCATGCCATAACGTAAATCGTTTTGTTGCCTCTTTCCTAGTGTTATCGTATTCTTTATCGTGTCAGCAGTGTGAACCGCTACTATTTTTTCGGTTTTGTCTACTAACGACGAGTGACTAGAATACTTTGTTTGTGGATACAGAATAGTAGGAGATTAGTAGTTCACTAGTTTTCCGGTAAAATTTCATCGCATTTTTTTGAAGTTGCTGTTTACAAAAATGTTATCAGCAAAAACAAGTAATTATCACAACCGACGAAAGAACTTATTTGATGCGAGACTTGTATCTTAACAAGAAATGCTGCTGTCGTCTCTATTTAACTCTTGCCCCATCTTGTGTATTTGAATGATGATATCTTCATAACGTGCCCAATATTACCATAAAATATAATATGCTACTCTACAGGCACTCAGTAGGCAATGGATCAACTGCCTAATGCCTATAGTATATCATATCATTCTCTAAACAGTACTATTAACCAATTATCATCATTTTCAGAATGCAATTCGAAAAATTCAGGAATCTGTCACCAACTACAGTTCGTACAACTTAGCTAATGCGAAGCTGGCTTATATCAAAGCGTGGCAAGCACTTCCCGAATATGGACTCACACATTTCCTGGTCAAGTTTAAAAGATCGCGCAAAGAGGTGATTAATTAATTGGTGCGATCTCAGAGACTTTTGCTCAACAGATTTACAAAGATATTACGCATCCTTTTTTATTGTTTTGCTGCGAAATGGGCTTTGCATCATATACAAAAGTTGTTGATCATCTTCACGGTCATCCATCTGTAAGCTAATATGTATGCTAGCTTCCGTCTTGGCTTGATATTGGTTTTTGCTTTGCACCTTTAACTGTGTTGGAAAAGTGAAAAGACGATAAAAGGTGATGGAATAGTCTGAATTGAGTTACGAGCGTAAAGCCCGCCTTGCTAATCGTACTCAGATGGCCGACCAGCGGTTATTCCAACCCCGTCAGTGACATAGCGTCCGCCCGATAAGCATCTTGCGCGTAGCGCCAGCTGACGGGTTGAATTTCTGTTTTCCACCGCGCACTATTATCGTGCTCGCATCACGCAAAGCAACGGTCATTGTCTCAGACCTTCCCCGAGTTAACAAGCAGCGCAACGCCGCCGACGTTAGCTCGTAAGCAAGCTCACCACCTTCGACTACTACGCGAACACGATTTCTATATAAACCATTATTTTTAAAAATATTTTTAATTTGTGGTACCTTTTAGGAATTAGTTGCAGTCGCTTACAATCGTTTTATTCGAATGGATCCTGGCACTGGCGAAGCTTTGAAAACATGGAGATTTAATACAATGAAGGTATTTATTTGTAAATCTTTTTTTTTTTAGATATATACTTTTTTACTAAATAATGATAATTTTTTACAGGCATGGAGTGTGAACTGGGATACGAACCAAGTTATTGTGGAATTGTCGGAAGATCAGACAGTAATGTTCGAATGCTCCCGTTTCAGGTTCGAAATTTATAGGCAGCAGTAGACTACTTAAGTAAATAAATAAATAACTGAGGTTATTTTCAAATTATATTGAACGGAAAATTCAACAGTAAGTGAGGGAGACTGCGAAGTGAGCTTGCGTTCTTCGAGTCAACAGCCACCCGTGAAATATGTCAAATGCGATCGGCTCCAGCCGCAAATCGAACCCGTCACGTAGGATCTGTCACCTGCGCGCGGTACCGCTAGGCCATGTCGCTGACGCTAGGCCATTTTTTAAAATATAATATGCTACTCTACAGGTAGTAAAAGGCATTAACTAGCCTTTTTTCACTTCGAATGCTTCGGTGTGATTGGCTAAGGTTATTATTATAAAAAAAAAAATATTCAGTCTTCAGGAGATATATATCATCGCATTGCTGTTTGGATTAAAGCTTTTACGAAAAAGTAACGTAGTTAAAATGGCGAAGCTTAAGACTTCTAAAGCATTTTCTTGCATGCTTGTGGTTTTGATCTATTGCTGAGGTTTCATCTAACTTATTTTAACCAGTTAGTTTCATTATTAGACTCTCAATAAAGTGATTTTGTCACGGTAAGTTGTAAAAATCTTTACTGACGGGTTCGATTGATGGATGGAGTGGAACTCGCTTACACAATCGCAAACTATTTTTGCAATGTCTACGGCTGCATATTTTCATCTTCCGTTCATTTCCGTAAATTGCGCGAGTTTTCTTAATATTTTCATACTAGAATTCAACAGTGTAGTAGATATTACATACAAAAATTTGAATCTTCAAAAAATTAATGTTTTCAGTCCGAAACTCGTCCATGAAATGATCGGCGGATACATTTTCCTCTCGATGCGAACAAAAGATGCTGATGACACGCTTGATGACGAACGATTTTTCAAACTCACTGGTGGCTGGACGGGTTGATCAATTATGACGTTTACATTATCAGTGACGTCATGTTGTCAAACTCGCAATCAAGCTCTACAACTTGCTCAAAGCAATAACTGCCTTCTCGAAAATTTTTTTTGTTCTCTACGTTTTTATGTCATTTTCATCTTTGTGTCTTTTGGTGTCAATTCGATGCTGGGCCAAATCGTTGTGGGGTGTAGCAAGTTTGTGTCACTTACTTTGAGTTTGTTCTTATCTACAAAGACATGAGAGTTAATGGTGTTAGTGAATACTTTTTTCCATGTGACTTTTTTGTTATTTGCTTTTTTCTTTTTTTAAAAAATCAGAGAACAACTTTAAAGGTTTTAAATAATAGTTTTATTCCTTACATACATCTGCTGATATTTACAATATGCATGCGTAAAACTTTATCTAATTTGAAATCCTGCGATTGCTGTGATTACGTTTGCGGTATTTTAAAAATCTTGTCGATAATTGCGAAAGATGTTTTTGTTTTTTTTTCAGCATTTTGTCAACTTGTGCTGCGTTTTCGTAAAACACACTTTTGTAGCAAATCTGTAAAAACGGTCACACATCTCACTGGTTACAAATATTTATGTTATCAAATTGAATTTGTTGTTTTTATTATGCCTTGTATGATTCAACTGCTGCGCTATACAGAACTTATTAACTTTTACTATTGTATGAGAGGCTTTACTGTGTTTGAGCTGGAGTTTTCGTGAAAATCTTCATCAAATGTCTAGATATTGATCCTTTAATGGTTTAAGTTATTTCTGAAAATTATCGACTTTTTTGTGCGTTTTCAGTTTAATTTATGCTTTTTATGAAATCAATTGTGTCCATTACACTATTGAGAAAACACAGCGTTTTTGTGTTAAAAAAATTCAGTTATCTGGCGTTGCAATTATAAAATCTTTTAAAGAAATTAATGTGATGTGATCTGTTGTTGGTAAAAGTTGTCGAAGTCCATATGAGATTCCTAGATTCAAAATGAAACCTAGTGTTTTGTGTTATTTTGTTAATGTGGAAACACATATTGTGATACCCAGGGGTCTGTTAAGTCACTTTCTGGTGAAAATATATTTTTGAAACTCTGCTTTTAAACCGCTGATCAATTTTGTTTTCCCGCCATTGTATTTTATCTCTGTGTCATATAATATTTTGCTGCGTAAGTGGAATTTTTTTTGGTCTTTTACCATTGTGCAGGTTTAATTGTGTTGAGATAATATACATTATTTTATCCTATTTTTGAGTGTATCAAACGGTACGGTTTTTTTTTTTTGCTTTTTTTTTTTGTAGAAAAGAAAATGGGCTTGCTTGGTGAATCTTTGTGCTTTTTTAAATGGCCTAGTGCTGAAAATCGCGGAAAAACATTGATTAATTGTAGGTACGTCAAGATATACGGTGAAAAAAATTTTGTGACGAATTGTTAACAGCGTAAAAATGACTCTAAATCTTGAATAGATTTTTTTCTGTTGTTATTTTTGTGCCGGAATGCTCTCTCAATAGCCTCTATCGAAAATATTATTAATGTTCTTATTCTTGTTAAAAAGTGTTTTTACATTTTCATTTAACACGCTCATGTAAAAATTGCTGGTTGTGGTGTGAACTTTCCAGGAAACTGATTTAAGAAGTAACGGTATCAGCGTCAATAGAAATAAAAAGCGAGTTGAAAAACGTATCGTCCCTGCAAGGCTGCAACGAATGAAAACCACTTATATAAACTCGCATTCCCTTTTTATCGACTTCGCGGAACCCTGCTACGGCTTTTTCGATTTTGATAGCGCGTCGCCTCACCATTTGTCGATTGTCTGTTACTCTGTAGTGGTACCACAATAAGCACATAATACTGATGAGGGCAGTTTAAATACATGTAGACGAAACGTTATTTGTCTTAAGTTGAGTGAAAAATAAAGTGCGCAGGCAAAGCGAAAGGTTGGCTACTGAGTTGTTTAAATTGAAATTGCTCTGGCTGTAATGAGTATCGAACTCGTGTACGCTACACATTTTGCAAGTGTATCCTAAAAAACATGGATAGATGCCACAAAGTTACAGTGCCTTATCCATCATATGTATTGAAAGGCTTTGCAGCCTGTCATTTCCGTCCTTATCAAGGGGAGTGCTAACCGGCTCTCCTTTTTTTCAACACGTCTGACGTTAAGCGCACGATTTAAATATAAACCAACTACTTCTGAATTATTTTAAACTTGTGGTACGTAAGAGCTAATTCTGCAACTAATTCACATATGGTAATATTCAATGTTGTTTGGTGCTTTTATTCGAGTTGGTACAATCGCCTTCGTGTTGTTTATTGAACCAACGACATAAACTCGATGAACGGAAACTTTGTCACGTGATGCAGTTTTGTTTGTTGTCGTTGCTCGGTCACGCTCCGCTGCAGCCACATCAGATGACTGATTGCGATTGAGCAGAGGTCTAGGTGAGTGGTGTCGTGCTCTAGATAAGATGTCAAGAAAAACGAATTTGAAGTGACTAAAGCAAAGTAGATGTCATTGATTGTCACTGATTGAACTGACGCTTTAGCTAATGCTTGTTTTCGTACGGGTAATCGTTATCAGGGTTGTCGTCAGTGGCGTAGCGAGTGGTCAGCCTCGACATTAATGTACCGGTATTGCAAAAAACTACCTTTGATGGCACTGCTTAACAGGGATTCGATTCCATTTCATAATATTGCGCAAAATTAAATGACACTCGTTTTGCAATTCTCTTTGTAATGGCATTTCGTGACATTTCGTTGAGCTATCGTAATCACCTGCAATTGTAAATCACGTGTTTTTACCAATAAGCTTTCACGTATCTCTAGCACGCTTTAAGAATACTGTGTGTCTCTGGCGAGATCATTTTTATGTGTTGAAAGTCGCTGAAGAAGCACCTCGAATTTTATCTTGGTAATTTTACCCGAGAAAAACTTCAGATATTTTTTGCTGCTGATTTCCGTGGCGTAAGCAGGATTTTTCAATGGGGGTTTCAGTGACGTCACATCGTGATGACGTAAAATACTACGTCATCACGATGTGACGTCACTGGCAGGGTCAATTTAGATTTTTAACGTTTATAATAATTTTTCGTCAAACCTGACGGTTATAGCGTAGTGTTACAGATGTCGCTATCAATGCGGAAGATTTGGGGTTCAATTCCCAGGCCGGTCAAATCAGACACGGTGTAGCCAACGGTTCGCCACCGCTGCGACGTTTCTTCGGGCCTGTGTTGCCCAAGCGCCAAGACGCGGGGTCGGACTCCGCCACTCGCTACCATGCTTCGGTACTGCAGCGAGTTTAATAAAAGGAGTAGACTACAGTGAAGACTTGATTTGATTTAAAAAAAAAATTTGTGTGCAGCCATAGCTACTGCAGAGACACCAAGGAAACTCCTACTTACCAACTGCTTCACAGCAGCAGCATCAATGACTAAAATGCAGTTCAAGCAAAACACATCAGAAAAGTTGGACTATCAGTATTGTTGCACATCGCATCATAATGAAAGTTTCGCGAGATTAAATTTGAAAGTTGGACCGAACAAAAAAAAAATGATAGCAATTTTGGCTCGCTCTGCACGAAGAAAAGTCGGTTTGTTTCAAAATTAAGTAAGAAATAATTTTTTCTGCAATTGTCAAGAAGAGGTGACTCCCGGCCCTTCCCTTGCATGCGCCATTAGGGGTCATCTCCGCGACTTAGCGACTGGGGAACACAGAAACGTCGCAGCATTGGCGAGCTGTTGGCGACACTGTGCCGATTTGATCGGCCCGGAAATCAAGCCCCAGACCTCCCGCACCGATAGTCTGTGCGCTTGACCAAAAACTAACGACCGGTACCGGCCCAGAAATTGAACCCAAAACCTCCCGAGCCGATAACGATGCCTTTGGTTAACCCCAACTGGCTGGTTTGGTTAACTCAAAGCTACGACATCGCAAGCTTACATCCACCTACGCTGCAACCATTCTCTTCCAAGAATACCTCCTGCGCTGGAACGTTGTGTTGTCCAGCCTTGATAGCAGGCCCGCAACTAGAAGCGAATACTTCGGGGGCGAAAAATATTTTAGGGGGGGCCGAATTATCTATTCCGCTATCATGTATTATAGTAACCAAATTTTTGTAGGGGAGGCGAAATTTTTTTCAGGGGAGCTCCGCCCCCCCGCGCGCGTCCTCCCTAGTTGCGGCCCTGCTTGATAGCCGTTGAAAACAATCGCTTGATGACATCACAACACGACTCCAGTTTTAACAATACCCATTGACTTTGTTCTAGCTGGCATTTTGTGTTAGTCAATGGTTCAAGCGCAACCCACCAAAAAAGTTTGACTACCGGAATTAGTGCATCACAATGAAAGTTTCTCGAGATTAATAAACAAGTTAGATAGCACAAAAAAACATGACAGCAATTTCGGGAAACTCTGTAAGGAAAAAGGCGGATCGTTTCTAAAAAAGAGGTTTTTATTTTTTTTTACATCGTCGATGCAAGGGGGGGGGGGGGGTTGACCCGCCCCCTCTCCCGTGCGTACGCCACTGCTTATATGCCATTAAAAGAAACTCCTATTTATTTATTGCTTTACAGCAACAGAAATGACAAAAATGCAGTTCAAGCGACACATGGCAAAAGTTAATCTACCGCTCCTGTTACATCGCAATCAAAGTATCTCGAGATTAAATAAGAAAGTTGGATAGAACAGACGAAACGTTGGAAATTTTTGCAAGCTCGAAGGAAGGGCGAACGAAAGGCGTATCATTTTAAAAAAGATAAGTTATCACTGCATCTCTAATCGACTAGGGGGGGGGGTTGAACTCCGAAACCCCCTCCCTTGCGTACGCCACTGCGCAAACTGCAGTGCTTTCGTTTACAATTCCGGTAAGGTTTGCATTTGGCACAGCTTGAATCCATCTATTTTTCTCTTCACTTTTCTTAGGAAAACGGAAAACAGGTATATGTACTTTTAGTAGGCCTATGCTCTCTTTTTTTCTCAGATAAATAATTACTTTTGCAACCAAAAACGTACCACTTTTTCACCTTCGCAACGCTACCAATTCAATTTAATAAGTACTGCATAAAACTTAACTGCAGGCAAAGCGCAAAGGTAATAAAATAGGTTGGCCTATGTTTCAAATTAAATGTACTTCGGTAGGCCTACCGTAGATAGGATGCAATTACAACGGTAAACGGAGAGGTAATTTGCCTAGTCTCTCGTGGCGCGCCCAGGATTTGGCAAAAGGGGGAGGCACAACCGGGGGTCTGGGGGTGAAACCAGTCGCCGGAGGCTAAGAGCGTGTGAGGGCGCAGCCGCCAACAAATTTTTACAGTTTTCACATAAAAAGACACTCATTTTAACACACTTTTGTGTAGAAAAGGGCATGAGGTGTGTGCAGTCACTAAGTTATAGACAATGCAAAAATATTTTCGCAGCTAATGTCCAAGAGCAGAAGCTTAGCTAAAATAAGTGAAAGGAGGTTGCAACCATTATCAGTTTGAGAAATTTTAGACTGAAAGTTAGGTTTTTAGGTTTATTACAGGGCCAAAGGGGGGGCTTTGGTAACGTTGCCCCCTCCTGCGTGCGCCTATGCTGGTCTCCGTAATACGCAGATTATTGACATAATAAAACTAGAATGGAAATGCTTTAATGATGCGTTAAAAAGCCTTCGATAAAATCGCATCATTCATTGCTTGCGCTGTAGCTATAGTAGACTATGATGTAAGGTAGGCACTAGAATAGACGAAGTTTTCTGGTCTGTAGGATAAGATTTGTCATGTGACTTGCCAAAATGCTTTATTGTTTTTCGGAAATTCAATCAAAATGGGTACAAATCCAGGGGGAATGGGGGGATGTATCCCTCCCACTAATCTGGCAGCATCCCACCCCCAATTTTTTCATGGAAGTGGAAAATTCCCCATACGAGTCAATTTCATCCCCCCAATATTGAAAAATGATCAGTTCTGCAAAATCATCCCCCCAATATCGAAAAATGGTCAATTTCGCTAAATCATCCCCCAAATGCTCTGCAGAGATTCGCGCCCCTGTCAATCAAGCATGATTTCGGTTACTTTTTTTAAATCTTATTCTACAGACCAGCAAACTTCGTCTATTCTAGTGAGTAACATGACATGATGTAATGCAATTATGTAAAGCAATTTAACGGTGTTGCCAAATCAATCAATCAATCAATTTTCTGGACCCGCTTATCCTTGGGGGATCGCGGGGGCAGCAGCTCAAGTTGGAGCCTCCAAGCATCTGGATCCTCTGCAACAAAAGATAGATGCTCTGCTGGGATGCCAAGGCGAGACCAACTAAGATCTTCCACGTAATCTCGCCATCGAGTTCTGGGACGGCCTCTAGGCCTTCGACCAATCGGTGTTGAACAGAGCAGTTTTTTGGCTGTTCTTTCGTGGGACATTCGTGTCACATGTCCATACCAACGCAGTTGCGATCTTTCTAGTCGGAGAAGCAGCGCTTCGATGTTTAGAGATTCACGAATATCTGCACTTTTAACCTTGTCCAACAAGGCCAAACCGCTAATTCTTCGCAAGAATCCCATTTCGGCTGCTTGAACTTGAGACCTCACTTTCTCATTCATGATCCAACACTCATGGCCATAAGTCAGAATAGGAACATAGACCGATCTGAAAATGGATAGCTTTGCCTTGGTGCAAAGCTCCCGTTTCAGTACCACAGATCGGTGGAGCTGGCGCATTACTGCACTTGCTTTTCCGATGCGGATATCCAATTCGCTATTTTGTCTGCCGTCACTTGTGAATGAGACGCCGAGGTACTTGAATTTCTCTGACTGTTTTGGTGGTACTCCATCAATTTGGAGAGAGCTCTGCTTTGGTTGTCTGGACAGGCACATGGTTTCTGTTTTTGTTGAACTGATTTTCATTCCGGCAACAGAGCATGCATCCGAAAACTTGTCAAAAGCTTGCTGGAGACCATTTAGGGTAGAGTCGAGTAGCACAAGATCATCTGCAAATAACAGACGTTGTACAGTGCATTCACCGATCTTTACTCCGCCACAAGACTCACTTTTCTTAACTATTCTATCCATATAAATAAGGAACAGAATAGGCGAAAGAGAGCAGCCTTGCCGTAGTCCCACACCCTGAAAGGTTTCGTCGTTGCGCTGTTAACACGAACACAGACCTCGGAATGCACGTACAGCGACTTAATGGCAGTTAGTAACTGCCATTAAGTCAATCAATGCCATACTGCAACAGCGCCGCCCAAAGCTTGTCTCTAGGAATGCGATCATATGCTTTTTCAAGATCAAAATTACTGTAGACAGAGAACTGTAAACTGTTCGCTACCACAGTGGTATAAGTTTTACGGTGTTTCGCGCTGACCGCGATTTTTTTCGGGAAAATCTGAGCAATTACAGCGAAATAAATAAACTGGATAATGATAGATTAATTGTCACCATAGACCAGTCCGTGCCGTCACGCCTCTTGAATCAGAGATGTACAGGAGCCGGAGTCAAGCAAATTTTTTCGGAGCCGGATTGGACTCGGAGTTAAATTTAGCGTCAACACTGGAGTAGGTAAAAAGAGATCACTCATTTTCACTTGAATATAATTACTAGAAAATGATCGAAACGAAATATCTGCAGAAAGAAATGACGAGTTAAAACAAGCTAAGCGATAACCTCCCTAACTTTAACTACACGCTCCCGCAACAACCTTAACTGAAAGCTAGCATAGCAGCGAAAGAAGTAGCTCGACTATAAAAGTACAAAAAAAAGCAAGACTCGTGCAACCACATCAAAGCAAATAAGCGCGCAGCATACAAGCACAGCATAGTACGTAGTAAAGGAGAAAGGCCACACTTACACAGTAGGAGTTGGAGCCGGAGTAACCATTTCTTAAAGTTATTATTGTAATGTACACTGAACATTGTCACGTTATGCTCGCTGTGAGGCATCGGTTCGCGCACAGTCTCTAAACACCAGTAATCTCACTAGCATGAAATTTAGCATAGGCCTAAAGTTTGGATAACATTGTGATTGCAAAGTTTGCAAAAATTTTTCGAGTAACAGGAGTAAAAACAGGAGTTGGAGTTTTGATTTTTGACCTAAACCGGAGCAGGATTGGAGTAGGATTCTGTAATTTGGAGCAGGATTGAAGTCGGAGTCTCAAAAAAGCGACTCCGGACATCTCTGTCTTGGGTTTGCCAAAGCGTTTTTGCGGATTGCGGTTGCGGGTTTCATGTTCTGGTGTCCGGTAGTCGTCCGCTACTCAGCTTCACACCGTTGTAGTATAGGCTAGTCCATCCATGTAATTGAAGTATGGGCCAGTACCAGAGTATCGGTCTGCAGAGCACAGGTGATTTGTCGATAACCAATGCAATCTTATGCTGCGTTCAAACGGTTAGTGGTAGGCCTAGCTATTGCTAAATATTCGAAGATGTCCACAGTTTGCCAGCTGCTGCTTTGGGTTCTGGTTAATAGACTAGCCTGCCAGTAGTTGACAGTTTAGCCTAACAGTATTCCAATAATAGTAGTTTGGCTTCTGAGCCAGTCAAATCAGACACATTTACCCTGCCCACATGTTCAATTTTGGAAGTGGCTAAAGTTACGTGACCGTAACTTCAATTTTAGTGGGCTGTAGCATTTAGGCCCATAATCGATATCTTGATGTCTGTATCATAATCAATATCTTGACGTCATAATCATTCTTTTTAACTATGACATCAAGAAATTGATTGTATAATGCAGAAACTACGACCAAGAACCTGTGGCTTGAAGTCCACAAAAATTGGACATGTATAGCCTATAACAGACTAGGTACATAAGTGTCACCAATGGTTTGACTCCATTGTGCTGTTTCTTCGGGTTTATTAGGCTAGTTGTTAACAGAACATACCGGTAACCTACTACTATCCAACAGTGTGATACCAAGAATATTATGAAGGGTTGATTTGTTCAAGTATTATGCATATCTGTAGATGTTGATGTGTGCAAGTTTAGGTCATTTGTTTAGTAGACTATACTGGTATGGTATATACTTCAGGAGGTTCAAATATCAGCATTTTTCAACAAATTCAGAATTCAGTCTATGAGCAAGAGCCCTCAGCCTTGTAACAATGTACTGGTACCACAACAGGTACCGGTGCAGGGTAGACAAAGTTATTACAAAAACAGAATACCGGTAATGCTCAATCTTTTGACTATTTGTGTGACAAGCATATGGAGTACTGGTATACCGGTAGCTACTGAGCTACTGACAGACAAATTATGTACCAGTAACCTATTCATTTTTCCTAACTTATGGATTTACTTCTCAGCCTTTGCAGCAGTGTTTAGATTCAGCCAGTTTGCACCAGTTCTATAGTACTGGTACTCTGTGGTGTAAGGTGACTGAATATCGGTACTTTTTATTGAGTAGATTACTTGAGTAGTTTTTTTCGGTAACAAGTACTTTTTTGAGTAGTTTTTTGTTTTTGGCTACTTTTACATTTGCTTAAGTACCGTACTTTTAATATAAAGTAACTCTACTTCAGTACTTGGGTAGTTTATATTTTTGAAAAGTACAAAGTAGTCATTGAGTTACATACTAGTCTCACTTAACATCCCTTGTTGCGCCTAAAATCTTGCATTGCAAAGTTGCGTCACATGCAATGTCACTGTTGTCTGTAATTACTGCATGTCCGCAAGTAACACAAAATGCTTAATATGTTCACAATAATATATTCATTAACTGAACCTGTACGTGTAGTAGGCCTAAAAGTAAAACTATTGAATTTCTCTTTCAACCTTAATCACAGAAAAAGTAAAATTGCAAAGCTAAAATTGAAGTGTTAACAGAAATAGCAGATTTGAGCTTCTGAGTGGGTGCTTATTCATGTATATAGTTTATCCTTCTTTGCTACAGAGGCGCTATAACAAGCTTGCTTAGGAGTTTTGAGTCACCTGTCTGCCACTCGGAGATGGGGATATCTCGCTGAGCGTGGTTCCAAACGGTACAACAAATGATTTTGCCGGCTTGTTCTGCACGCTGTCGCCTTTCATGCTAAGTGTCATGCAGGGAAGCTATAAATACCAATTTTTAAGTCACTGGTTTAACCTTATTTTGAATCAAATCCCGAGTCTACTGTTCCTGAAATAGACGCTTCATTCACCAGACCATCTGGGAGGTAATAATTTCTTTTGGTTTACCGTTTTGCCAACTTCAAAGCAAGTCATTATCGGCTATTGTGCAGCTGACACTTCAACGTTTGAGAACGCTATACTTTTACTTGGGTAGTTTTAAAATCACTACTTTTTTACTTTTATTTCAGTGCTTTTTTTGTCAGTATTTTCTACTTTGAGTAGTTTTGCTGTCAGTGACAATACTTTTACTTAAGTACAGTTTCAAAAAACTTTTTACACCGTTGCCAGTACTGCAATGCATAATGCTAGTAGATCAGCAAACCTGCCAAAATTGCTGTTTACACTTGTATTGTACCCACTGTTACCTCTTACGAAATTTTCCAATTTTTCTGTAAGCTTGCGACTGAATGATTACTTTTGGCCTAGTTTGAATTAAAATGGGCAATATTTTGGTGCATAACAAAAGTTTCATTCTGTGGAAATTTAACTAGGAGACAAAAATTGAATTAGACTTTTTCCCCTAAACCGGCCATTAGCTCAGTTGCTTAGTGCGCTTGCTATCAGTGTGAGAGGTCTGGGGTTGAAATCCCAGGTTGGTCAAATCAGCACAGCGTCGCCAACAGCTTGCCACATGCTATTGGTGCGGGAGGTCTGGGGTTGAAATTCCGGGTGAGTCAAATCGGCACAGTGTCGCCAATGGCTTGCCACTGCTGCGACGTTCCTTTGGAGCTGTGTAGCCCAGGCGCTAAGCCGGGAAGATGGACCAAGCCACTCATAACACTCTTCAGCATAATACCGTGAGTATAATGAAGATTTGACTTTGATTTCTCTCTAAATCTTCAGGCTTTTTTATTAAAACATTAACATAGGGTAAATATGCTCTTGCTACAGACTTGGAAGGAACGGAGCTTGTGCCATTAGTTAAAACAGAAGCGGCTAAAAATATAACTTTGATAGTAGAACCAACTGACAAAAAATTGGAACCCTAGCATAGCTATGCAGGAACAGAAATGATCAATTTTGGTGCATAATTTTTTTTAGAGATGCAAATTTAGTTACACGTTCACTGTTTAAGTTATTGGATGTCTGTTTTGTTTATTTTAATGCTGGTTGAGCGGTTGCAAATAGCTTAATGCCAACTAATCATTTGAAATGATGGCATATGGATTGTGTGAATTCTGATGGCAACCATTTGAATTTGCAATTGTCAGCTCTTGGGTTTTTTGATCTCCCTGAAGTGGCATTGAAAGAATTTAGTAATAGTATGTCAGAATTATTGAAGTCTACTAACAATTACTCATGAAGATGCTATATTTATACTCATTTGTTTTACTGTATTTCATTTATCAACAAATCATACCACTATAAATTATGATATGTTTGTTGTATCGGTACTGCGTAAGTGTATGTTTTGATAGTGTCGATTCAGCGATCATTATCAGTAATGTAGTATGCATTGCAGTAGAAAGGTATATATACATAGGCTAGTAGGCTATGGAGTTATGTACGGCAATGAAACCCAAAAATATATATTCAAGTTATATTCAAATAAACTCACTAAAATTAAAACTCTTTCCAAAAAAAGTTTTATAAATTCGAATTCAACAAAAATAAAAGCGATCCCCGGAAAATATGGAAAACGATAGGTTCCTTACTCCCTTCTAAAAATAAGAGTTCCAATAATCCCAGTAATCGTAATAACTGTAGCTACAAATTGCAACTGCAAGAAAAACCGGAAAATTTCAATAACTTTTTTCGCTCCATTGGTAAAGATCTTGCTCAGAAAATCTCAACTTTACCATCTAATCGTTTTAAATCCTACCTAAAAAATCGTGTTTGGTCGTCGATGTTTTTAGAACCGCCAAACATCAGCAAAATTGCAGCTTTGATGCAGGCTCTCGACGTGAATAAAGCTGTAGGGCACGATAATATTCCAGCCTTCATCAAAGTGTCAAAATTTGTTGTAGCTTCCTACCTTAACATCCTAATTGATTTTGCCTTCGCCTACTGGATATTCCCTGATAGCTGTAAAACTGCAAAAGTCATTTCTCTTCTTAAACCTGGTAATGTAAATGACCCCAATGACTATCGTCCCATATCCATTTATCTTGTTTTTCCAAAATATTTGAAAAGCTTCTGCATAAATGCCTCAGCGAATTTCTGAACAAAAACAATATAATCATTCTCACCCAGCACGGATTCCAAACCAATTTTTCCACTTCACATACCATTTTAGACATTATTACTCACGCATATGATAATATCAACTACAACCAATTCACTGGCCTATTTTTTCTGGACCTCAAAAAAGCATTTGATACTGTCAACCACAAAATTCTTGCATTTAAGCTAAATCATTATGGTATTCGTGGATGCGTTCTCAATTTAATAATGTCATTTTTTGAAAGATATCAATATGTTCTTATCAATGGGATTAATTTGACAACTATGTCAAACCCTTATGGTGTCCCCCAAGGCTCTGCTCTTGGCCCCTTACTTCTTTTATATGTTAGTGATATGCCAAATGCCACTCAATCAACCCCAAAATTATTTGCGGACGATACTTAAATCTGTGTAAATCACCGTAAGCTATCCAACCTTCAAAATTTTCTTAACACCAAATTGGACGCTCTATCAGAATGGTGTGCAGACAATCAACTTACCATAAACCCCACTAAAAGCCAAGTGCTGATAATACCACCCAGTTTGAAGGCAAACTTCGAGAATTTCAGTGTCAACATCACAAACGTATCTGTCTCCGCAAACGAATATGTTAAGTACCTAGGCGTTTTAATTGATTCGAAACTTAATTACAACTTTCACGTAAAAGCTGTTGAGTTGAATTTATCCTGAGCCGTAGCAATAATTGCCAAATTGAAATCCTTTTTGCCACGGAATGTGTTATTGCAACGCTACTATCTAAGCGTGTCGGGATCCACGTATCCCTCTTATTTGGCTAAACTCTCAACACTTCAAAATAAGGAAGTAAAAATAGTTGGAGGAGGCAGAATATTTGATAGGGCCACACCATTTTACACCAAACTAAATATTCCAAAACTTCAAGACTTAGACACTAAATAAATTGCCAAATTGACGTACAACTTCATTGGTCCAATCTTCTATCAAAGATGTTGTCAGGCATTTTTATCAAAGCCACCAGCGTATCCCAGAAACAAACCAGATCTTCAATAGCCCATATAGACCTTCTGTACATTCCACGTTACCGTTCCAACAAATTGCAAAGAAGCCTGAAGTATCAAGGTGTCAAGGTTTCGAACTCGATTCCGCCAGAAATTAGAAACTCTTCCTCTCGATCTTTTTCTTACAAACTCAAAAAACATTTTACAATGTAATACCAAAATCAAAAAATAAAAAAGCGCTAAAAATTGAAATTCGAAAAAGTGTTGTCTTTTATATTTTTGTTAAATGATCTCAGCAGCATGTCGCTCTTCACTTCCCAAGTCCTTGTTCGATTTCACGAAATATTACAAATAGTCGCGGTGGCTGCAGACTTGATGACCCAAAAGGTCCTTTCGCAACTTCGAAGTCCACAGTTCTTTTCAATATGTACCGTACTTTTTGTTACTGTATTGTGTTACGACTAAAATAAAGTGTGTTTGTCTGTCTGACTGACTTGCATGTGCATGGCGTGAGCTGTACCAAGTATTAATAGTACCGGTATATATTATGGGTTCAACTTTATACCTTTCTTGTTCCCATGATATTGGTTGGCTTGCAGTTTAGTTCATTTTATCTTACTTAGTTGCATATTACAAATACTAGGAATGGCAATTCAGAACTTGTTTTTTTAAAGAATAGGTTCCAAATGTGAAATGTTTTTTATATGGCTCAATTTTTCCGGAGTAAAATCTTTGCATATCTTGAACAATTTTGAGATTTATGCATGCGTTTTTTCTTCTAAACTTTCACTTTTTTTTTAACTTTTATGAATGGCCTATTTAATATTTTTATTTGGTTGTAATCAATAGATGTTTATTTGTTTTGTTTTTTTTATTGTATACTGACTTTTTGGTGTATTCAAGTTAGTCAATAAATGTTGTTGTTTTCACTTAGGAAAATTGTCATGAGAAATTATGCATATAATATATTAAAGGTTCAGATTTGTGTGTGAACTCATTATTCGGAAATGAGAAAGAAAGGGTTTTAAATAATTATGAATCCCAAAGTATTCTGAAATAACCGTTTGTAAATATCTTTATTGGCCTATATTTGCAAAGTGTCTCAAAATGAAAATAACATTAAAGCTTATATAATAAGGAAACTAAATTTTCCTCATTTCTTTAAACTACCGTAGCCTACTTTGCCTTGTTTAGAATTTCTGTGAAGCTTTTTTTTTTCTGAAGCAGTCAGACATTGATGAAATGCTTTTATTTTTAAGTAAAGTAGCTAACTTTTAACCATTCGATTTTAATTGAATTTTTTTTGCCAGACCTCTTCTCCAACATTTGCCAGAACACCATGTCAGAAAAGGCTGTGACGCTGACATCGTCATTTGACAGCGTGAATACCATAGATTCTTATCTTTGTTCAGGTAAGCACAATTTTTGTTCAGTTAATTTTCAGAAAGTGACTTGCAAAACAAAAAACAATGTGTCGCTGTTTTCAATTTGAAGTTTTGCTAACTGTGTTTGTGTTGGTGTAGCAGGCTAATTTTAGACATATTATTATAGTGAAGTTAAAAACGGTTTTTTCATTTAAAAGGTTCTACTCAACTGTTATCATTGTCAGTCGATTGGTTGGTGCATTTGTTTTAGTAAGTGTTTAACCCCCTGGCTGGAAAACGTACATTGTTGATTTAACATTAAGTATCATTAGTCTGACAAAAAAAAAGATAGTAAACTGATGTGAAATGGGCCTCACCACTCCAATGCGAAGCTCACAGAAATCTAACGTACTTGTTAAGGGTTCAGGAGAAGTCTAAAACTAGGCTTTTGAGAGCTTCTATGAATATTAGCTTTTTTGCTTGGGAACTTTAATTTTAGATCAGATTAACTGAGTTAGTTTCATGTTTGCAACTTCAAAAGGACAGTCGTGTAGTGTGTACTGTTGTCGCAAACTAAGCTGATTTTGTGATTTTTTTTAATTTGCGATGTAGGTAGGCCACATACGATGATGCTAGACCAATCAAGTAGTTCACTAACCGAACAATCTCTTGATAATCAAGAAAAGAAAAAAGTATGATTAATAGTGTGTATTGATTGTGCATACTCGTGTGCGATCTTTTCTGGTTTAAATAAACACCAAAAACAGCGTTATATTGTACTCAATAGGTTTGATAGTTTTAAAAAAGACTGTAGCCAATTATAAAACCACGCCGAACACTTAAAGGTGGTTTCGAAGAAATGCTGTCAAGCATGAACGGAGAAATAGATGTAATTGGTATTGTTAAATTCTGTGGAGCTAATTTAAAACTTACCTAACTTTTCAATTTGTCAGTGGCTTTTATTGGCGTTTACAATTTTGCCAATGATTTTTACATAGTGCAGAGTTGTTGGTGTCACTTTTTTCCGTTTTGCTCTGTTGTTTGTTTTTGTTGCCTAATTGTTTTAAAAATAATTTCAGCTTGTTTAAGTGTTAAGAAATTCAAACTTAAGCAATAAGCAGTGAGTTAAAAGTATTGTAGCCCAGCATGTTTTTGCTTTTCAAACTGGATATCGATAGCATAGGCCTACTACTAGCCAGTCAGTACTCAATAACATGTGAGCTCTTGTTATTTCAGGAAAAGCTGGAGCGAAGTTTAAAGTCAAATAAATTAAATGCCAAACAGTGCGATTTTTCGATGGGCTTTGCGAAGTGCAAGGGTTTGAAAAAGCGGAAAGTAGTTAGGTTTGTTGATTAATCTCATTTTGTGATAATTACATGAAACATTTGGATTAGAGTTTCAAATTTTGTGTTTATTTTTCGACAAAGCTATCACTAGTCGTGCAAATGGTGTTTAGAACTCAGACCGATGACAGTCGTAGCGTAGACAACGAATTTCTGTGGGATGATATAAGAAGTCAATGCGGTCAACCAAATGTCACAAAATATTGCTGCCATCCTACGTCATCACCATGTCAGCCTATATGTTGGTTGCCGCCTCGATGTTTTTCTGCCTATCCTGATCGTCCGCTGGCAAGTAATCACACTGTAAATATGTTTGACATAACGTTAAGGAGTTTGATATATCCTGACTTGTTTGGCCGTCAATGAAACCAAATCGATAAAAACACCTAATTGGAGCAGAATTTTCTCCAAGGGAACAGAGAAGCCCACTTTTACCAAAAATAAACACCTTATGGCTTTTTTTGAACTTGTTTCCCTTGCCCAAAATTAATGGAGTTGAGCAACAGCCTGTAGATCATTTTTTTATCAACGTTAGATTTAAAAGCTCACTTTTGCTGCAAATATATATGTTCAAAAGAAAACCTTCCGTAGGTGTGTTGGTCAATGGCCATGTAATTCTACAATGATATAGGCCTAATCAGTATTTTCTCTTGAAATTTATGATAATTGCATTTGTTTCTAACTCGGTCTTTTCATCAGTTCATATGCGACACGCGTTTCAATTTTTTTTTTTATGTTTTGGGGATTGGAGCGTGAATGTGTTTTTTTCGTATGTAAGAAGTAGCCGCAATGCCGCATATCTATTAATACGATTCTGCTAAAAGGAATGTAGGCCTACATATCGCAATGATATAAAGACATTTATTAAATTAAGACTTGAATATTTTGACAGAGCCAACGACGTGGTCGTCGCTTGGAATCTAAGTCAGCACCTCCTTGTAAGTGTGTTTAATATTATTTATTATAAACAGATTTTCGTTATACCGGTACTCGTAAGTCGTAATATCACGCTGAAGCGTGTAAGCAGTGGCAAGGCCGCGGTTTAGCGACTGGGCAACTCGACTTCAAAGAAACGTAGCAACGGAGGCGAGCCGTTGGCGACACTGTGTCCAATTTCACGAGGCCGGGAATTGAACCCCAGACCTCCCGCACCAGTAGCGAGGTGCACAACACGTGCGCTATCCAGTCGGTCTGACTTGATATATCACAGTTATTAAAACTCACTGGTTGGTTCATTTTCGCTACTTTTTGTCTCTTACAGATGTTTCATTGCATTTTATGCACGTGCCACCAAAACTCAAGAAAACTGACCCTATCGCAAGGTAAGGTGCTCTTTCAGGTCATTTTTAATTTGTTTTTGTCGATAGGCCTATCCAATTTTTTTTTAGGTACAACGCTTACAAATCGGAATGGGACGAAAGAGAAGAAGCTTTGGAAAGGAAACAAAAGATTTTGCGAAATTCTATCAAACAAAGGATGTTGGAAATAGCCAACAGTGCAAATGATGTGAGTTCTCTTACAATGATGATCCTGTGATGTTGCCGCTTAACAAATAGCCACAAGCCCATCAGCCAAATTACCCTTAATGAAATTGCTCTCACCAATAAAGGCTATTCCATTCTTTCTATCGTGTGCACTGTATGGGATACTAATTTCTTTTTCCACTGCTTCTTACTTTAAAAAAAAAAATTTGCTTTGATCTTCAACAAAACTGGTTTTCCGAGCAGCCTCTATTTTATTCATTAAATTTTTACCCATTCCTCGTTCATGTTGGATTTTCCAGAGTTGGGCAGTAACGCGGTACTTTCTTAGAACCGTTATTGGTACCGTCGATACTTTTTAGACCGTTTTACTGGATATTTCGGTAACTTTTTTTGAATAAACTTACGAGAGAAAAAGCGAAAAAATTTTCCGCGAAAATCATCTTCAGAAAGTATCGCAAAACTACGTTGTTGTAGATCAGTGGTCGGCAACCACCAGGCTGCGGCCCCCTTCCGGATATTCAGTAAGTTATATTTGCCGGATATCCGGTATCCGGAAAATTTGCTACCCGGCACATCCGGAGTTGCAAATAACAAAATTAAAAAATAAAATTATAAAAACATTCCCCAACGCCAGAGCTGGGCAAACTGCGGGCCGCATGCAAATCTTTTTCTCGCTCTTCTCCAATTTTCAGTGGAAAAATAGTATATCTGCGGACGTGTAGCCTAGACCTTTTTTTATTTTTGCTCATCAATGTTTTGTGGGGGCATTTTGGGCTCACACTTTTGAAAAAGGGGGATTGTGTAAAAAAGGTTGAAGACCGCTGTTTAGACTACATGGAAAAATATTTTTCTGTGTCATTGAATCAAAGTAAAACTATAGACCGGCAAATTCTGAGGAAAATGAAGATTTTGACTCATCGAAAAGTTCTGAGTATGCTGCTACTGATACACCAACCTCTACTGAAAGCGGCATTAAAAATGAAAACATTCTTCTTCAATGCAATGATGAAGTTCGCACAGCAATACCTTTGCAACATCTTTTCGTATATAGGCCATAAGCTCTTTCACGTCCTTAGTATTGTTCGAATGTAGCAACGTAGCCAGATAAACAAGGGTGTGACAAACTTTTCTGCTTTCCAGGCCGGGTTTCTGATAATGATACTCCTTATACCTAGCCTCATAACTAATGCAGGAGATCAACTGATTATAAATGTTGCTGTACATGAGAATGCTTGCTTTAGTGAGCGTGCCGCTGTCGCCTTGTTGCTATAACCGAAGTGTTCGCTTGCAGTATCAAGATTCGCGCGTGACTGCAACTCAGATCTTACACTAGGCCTAGCACCAGATGCGACAAAAAGCTTGATAAGGTTTTAATTTCGTTGCTTTGAAGACGTAAACAAAAACTATTTTTTAAGAAAAAAGTTTCGTTTGAAAAGTATCGAAAATCGGTACCGAGTAACGATATCGTCGTTACTTTTTAAAGAATGGACCGTTATCGGTACCGACAGTACTTTTTTAGCAAAGTATCGGTACCGATATCGTCGTTACTTTTAAAGAACTGAGTGCCCAGCTCTGGGATTTTCCTGATTGTTTTTTAGATACATACTTATGGTTTGTTCTTTAGGACCTTTAATTTATCTAGCTTTATTCGTTTGCAGAGATACCGACTAACCTCTCGTAAGAAAGAAAAACCGTCGCGCTCCAGAAAAGATATTTTTTGTCCTTGGGTTTGCAAAATATGTGGGAGAAGAGCTTGTCTTGACAATTCCCATTATTATGTTTAGTATATTTACTGTGGCCTACTTTTGCGAGTATGTTAATTTTTTCTTTACTTTCATCGCAAACATCAAATATATTGTGTTGGTGCAAGATTTCAACAGCTGCTGTCTGTTTTTCTTATGTTAACTTCAATACTTATTATGTAGGGCCCACTAAGTTCATTAAGTCACACTTTTTTCAGGACCTTATTGCATGATCAAACATTTACTAACGTTCGTTTCAGGCGTTTGGGAGTCTGTTTTGGTAGATTTTTTAAGTCAAATTTTTGTATAGCGTCAAAATGTTCTTCATCAAAAATTTTCTAACTCCAACCCTTACAAAAATGAAAAAACGTAGACTTTTTTGAATTTTTAAGCTGCTATTAGGCCTAAATTTTTATGCGCAGTTTTATTTGATTACTTTAAAATAGTAAGTTGCGATAGTAAAAATGCTTGTTGCAATTGAGAAGAAATAGCACTTATTATGCATGAAATGTGTGTAGCCTAAATTGCGGATTAAAAACCATTTTTTATCAAAAAAGTGCAACAAGACATAATTAATTAGGCAAAAGCGGTTAGGTCAAAAGGAATTCAAAATTTTGCCGAAGTAAAGTCAAAAATATAGTTTTTTAAATAAAAAGAATGGCCCTACTTATATGCTATGCCCACGTCAGCCCGCTTGTGAAACCGAGTCGTTGACTGTTGCTGATTTGATCATGTTAAAAAGGTTTCCGTGTAACAGACTGGCAGTTTGTATGGTTTGTGATACCTCTAAATTTAATGAGTTTAAAAGTGCATTTTGTTGCATAGCCTAATTATCCCCATATCACGGGAAAGCGATCAAAGCGCCATACGAGCTTGCTTACAGCTTGGTAGTTGCCAGCCATCTGTCTACCACAACAAGATGGGGAATCCCGCCAAGTGCCTTTCCCAACGGCACAAGTAAACTTGCCGGCTTGTTCTCCGCACTTTCCCTTTAATGCTGAGCAAGCGTCAAGCAAGGGAAGCTGTGAATACCAATGTTGAAGTCATTGGTTTGACCCGACTCGGAATGAAACTCAAGTCTGCAGCTCCTGAGGCGGACGCTCTCACCACTCAGCCATTTTAGTTGTTGAAACACCACTCGGCCAAGTGTTTTCGCAGTAAATCTGATATTAGGAGGTTAAAATCTGTTTGAGTCTTTTCTGTTAAGAGCGCGAGCGTTGGCTTAGATATGGGGGCCAAACGAAAAAAAATGTTAAATTATTAAATCAACATATTGTCAAATCGTAGTAGGCCTAACAAATCGAGTCGAATTTATTGTTAAATGGAATTTGATTTGTGTAAAATCGAATTTCACTTTCACAAATCAAATTCGATTTACGTAAGTCCAATTCGATTTAGGCCTACAGCAAACTCATTTCAATTCAACGAATCAAATTTCATTTAACCAATCAAATTCTTTACGTATATGCTAACTCAATTTATTTTAAGGGTAAACCAATTCGATTTTTATAAATCAAATCCAATTAACAACAAATCGATTAAGAGTTAAATTGATTTAGCCTTAATTAGGCCTAAATCGATCAAACATTAAATCAAATTTGATTCGCTTCGATTTTACGATAAACCGATTCGGGATTAAATTGATTTATGGCTAAATTTAGCGCTAAACATTAAATCAAATTGATTTGGTGGTAAATCATTTTGAAAAATCTACAATTTTTCAATTTAACCAATTCATTTTGTTTCTTGTTAACCAGAAATCACTGATGCATGATAAATCAAAAAACAGGCAATGATGCATGATAAATCAACTTGCAATCAAGCATGAAACTGAATTTTCAACCAATAAGTTTGGATCCAAATTTTGCTCTCGCGAGTCTGCAAAATGAAAAGGTGGCCTTCGGGTGGCTGTAGGTGAAGGTTTAATCATTGATTACTGGTAGGTACCGGTACGTGTTTATCATATTTGAGGACATAAAAAAGCTTACCAGTTAAACCTGCAGTAAACTGCAATACATTTAGCAATATTTTTTTAGTTCCATGGTTATATAAAATTTGTATTTTAATGTCTAGGCTAGACTTCAAACAGTGTCCGGTAAGTCTAAAGACATACAACTAATTTGGTCTAAGTAAAGATTACCTATGGTAGTTTTTCCTAAAAATTTTCCTGTCTGACCTTTAATTTTTGGTAGGCTTTTTCCATGATACTGAAACCAACGCAGAAACAAACGGTAGCTAGTACTTACTTACTCCCTACTAGGGTTGGATCCATTCATTTTTTTTCTAATTTTGAAATTCAAATTCATTGACTTTGAAAAAACGAAATTCAAAGTCATTGACTTTGAAAAAACGAAATTCAAATTCATGAAGAATTTGTGAGCGGATTCAAATTCAATCCAACTTACCAGTCACCAGTATACTCACCAGTGTCGCCACTCATCAGCCACCTCTACTAATTCCATACTTAGTCAGCCAGATTATTATAATTATGCGTTTAAAACAAAAAATATTTTTGAGTACTGTAGGTATTGCGAGTAGCAAGACTAGCAACTTGTTCAAAATATTTCCACTCAAGAAATGCACAAAATAAAGTAAAAGTGTAGCTAACTTCAAAAATGACAGTACAAGATGCAAAAAAACATAACTTTTTTCAGAAAACACGAAAAACAATTAACGAAATCGTAGAGATAAAGCAAGGACACGAACAAATTTTTAATGGCTACAAAAGCTTTTTATTGCACTTTATAAGCAACAACCTCTGAAACGTCTCCGCGTCTTGTGAAACCGTAGACTGCGCCTAGTGAAACCACTACTTTTGAAATCATAGATCAAAGGCAGCTATTTCACATTCAAGATCGCTGCGCATAAATGTGCATTCTACTCTATATGAGAGGAGAAAGCATTGTCCGGCCGTCCGATCTTCATATTGTAATAAGCTACTGTAAATCGTTCTTATCTTGCACTTATAATTAATTTTACAAAAACAGTTTGAAGTTGAAACTTTGTTTCTTTTTTTTGCTCGCCTGTTGGTGAAATAAATAAGCTTTACTGATTTCATGTGGAAAATTGCTGACGTAAAGACGAATTTCATTCTCGGCAACTTCAGTTCAAGTTAAAATGCTACAAAAACCTTTAAAGATATGAAATCCGAGCGATTGAGTGTATAGTCTATTCTCCAGCAGGTGCACTATAGGGAGGTTACTGTGGCCCCAAAAACAACTTCAAAGCGCCTTGCAGTGTCATAATCGCCATCATAAACCTTCTGTTGGCTTGATAAAATGTTATGGAACGTTTGCAACATGAACTGGTAACAAACCAATTACAAATAGCTACATATGCTTTCTAAGGTTTAAATCGAAAAACTCAAAGTTCGCCAATTGTTTAATCAAAATATTCAAATTCATTGACGTTGAAAAACCGAAATTCAAATTCACTGACTTTGAAAAAGTGAAATTCAAATTCAAATTCATGAAGAATTCGTGAGCGGATTTAAATTCAAATTCAATCCAACCCTACTCCCTACCCACAACCAAAAATCGTCATTCTCATTTGCCGCTTTTTCATTTTGCTGACTCACGATAGCAAAATTCGGATCTATGCTCATTGGTTGAAAATTCAGTTTCATGCTTGATTGCAAGTTGATTTATCATGCATCACTGCCTGTTTTTTGATTTATCATGCATCACTGCATGCTGTTTGATTTATCATGCATTAGTGATTTCTGGTTTAGCAGAAACAAAATGAATTTTGTAGATCTTTCAAAATGAATTAACCCTAAATTAATTTGATTTAATGTTAATGTTTAACGCTAACCTTAAATCGATTTAACTGTAAATCAATTCAATTCTAAATCGATTTAACCCTGTTTAAATCAATTTTGATTTATAAAAATCGAATTGATTTAACTTTAAATTGAATTTGATATGCATAAATTGAATTTGATTTGTGTAAGTCAAATTTGATATAATGTTAACCCGACTTAATTTACTGTTAAATCAAACTTGATTTATGCAAATCGACTTTGATTTGTTTAAATCCAGTATATTTTGAGGTTAAATCAACTTTGATTCATGGAAATCGAACTCGATGTGTGTAGATTGAATTTGATTTGTTTAAATCGAATTTGATTTATGTATATCAAAATTATTTTGAATAAATAAAATAGAATATTTATGTCAATCAAAAAATTTGTGCAAATTGAACTTGATTTGAGTAAATCGAATGTAAACCGTTTTTGATTTGCTTAAGTCAAATTTGATTTGCATGGGAATCAAATTCGATATGTGTAAATCAAATTAAATTTAGCTCAATAATCAGAAGTTTATCTGTTCTATTGCCGTTTCCAAAGTTTGCTGTTTATATTTTTTGTTTTTTTCAAATTTTCAAGGAGCCATTGCAGATTATTTAACTACGTAGAAGAAACGAAAAAAAAAAGTGACAAGCAGTTTAATAGTCTAATAAATACAATAAATTGCTCACCATTATTTTTTTTATTTCTCAGTATAGGAATCGGCAACACGATTTGAACAGATGAACTCTCAACTCTGACTGCCGTTCCGGACCTTGAGCACAAAGAGTGGTTCCACTGTTAGTAATAATGGATACACTGTGCTTTGGGTGAAATAACCTGTTGAAGAGTTTCACATTTAACTTCCTTGGATACTGCATTGGGTCATAGGGTGGTTGCGGTTTTAGCCAAGTGTTGCCAGAAGGGCTACTTCTCGCCAATTGGGCTACTTTTTTCGAAGGTTGGCGCCAAAAAAAGTGAGTTGGCGCCTTGCGACATTTTGGGCTACTTTTTGTAGTTGATTTGGCGACAAATTTTTAGCTTGACTATCTAATGTGAAGTACTTTCTGCGATTCTTCTCTCTGTTTCGCAGATTATTTACGCTCCGATCACATCACATCGTATTCACTTGCAAGTATAACTTCCACTTTTGCCTACCATATTTATTTTTATTTCAGCTTTGCATTCTGCAACTGCAACAAGCACTGGATGAACAAAGTAATGAAATTTTAGAAATTTTTGCATGACGTGTGTTGTTTGAAATTTTTGCAAAACCATGATTTTTAAACTTCACCTTCATTTTAATAATTGGCTGTATGCTTATGGTTTATCATATTTGCTGACTGTTTTTAAATAGTTTTGACCAGTTGTTGTCACACTGCTTGCACAGTATACTCTATCCTTCTCTTGAATATCTCATTTTGTAATCTGTATTATTTTCTTTCATTGACATAGGCTTATGCCTCGGGCTTATATTTAAATTTTAGTAGCTGCTTAGTTTTACATCACTAGTAAGTTTTTGAACTGATGAAGATAAAATGTATATTTCTTAAAATTCATTAATGAAAGATTGCGGTATGTTGCTTTTCCATTTTATTAACGATGATTTGGGCTACTTTTGGAATTGGTTGGTTACTTTCACGTCAGAAAAATTGAGCTATTTGTAGAGCTGGTTGGCTACTTTTTTGGCTACTTTTGGGTAAAGAAATCTGGCAACACTGTTTTAGCAATAAAAAAAGAACGGCTGGGCCTACATATGGGCGGCCCAATTGTGTATTCCGAATTCCTGTTCTCATGTTATCGTTTTCAAAAAACGCCATAGGAAATTTCAAGTATGGGTCTAGAACAGGCTAGACCAGTAGACTAGCCTATAGGCACAGGGCAATTGCATTTTGCAATCACAAAATCAGCCCTGAGCTAGGCTAATCACTCACTGCACACCAACACAGTAAGCTGGTAAGGCCTAGACTAGATTGTAAATGTGCAGTTAGAATTTTGGGAGCTTGTTTGAATTAAGCCGCATGTTATCAGGTTATGACAGGCAGATATATCAGGAGCACAAGGATCCCTCTACAGCTATAGGCAGGTAGGGGCACTAGTGAGTCATTAGTAGCGGTTAGGGCCTAACCCTGAACTATGGCTTAATTCAAACAAGCCCCAAACTTTATTGCTGCTGTGCTTGGGAGATGCTTTACTAGCCATAGCTTTAGTTGCCACTTGCCAGCACATAAACGTATGTAGGCCCAGGCTTGGGCTGCAAAGTCCAAGCATTTTTAGTATAGGCCTACAGTCAGAGATGGACATTTATGACGATAATTTATCGGCAATAATTTATTACCGATTATCGTTATCGCTCAAAATAATTTTGATTCATGGATTACCGATATCGCTTTTGTTATATATTTGCTATCGCCAATAAATTATCGCGATAAACGATGTTTTATGCACGCAGTGTTTAAACTACAAAGTTACTGAGTTAGCGCTATGGAAAAAACACATGGTGTCAATTAAGACATGTTGTAATTAAAAAAATTATCTCTTTGTTTTGTGTAATTTCACGGCAGAGTGCGTGAATTGCTCTCTTTTCTTGAAAATTATAGAAAAAACATTTTTGCAATTTGACTTACAAAAAAACTTTGTCGAACACAGTGTCAATTTACCGCAACAATTATTGGAAAAATTTATCGGCAATAATTTATCGATCTCTGATATCGCTTTTGGAAATTGAGAGTTATCGGTATCACCCAGGGTTTTTTGAAGTTACCGGTATCGATTATCGCTTTAGTACAAAAAGGTTTATGGTGCCCATCACTGTAGTGTATACAGTATACCAAAAGACAAAGATTTATTTCATGAGCTGATAAAAACAACATATCGTATACAGGCTAATAAACAAAGGTATTTCAATACTTGCACACTACCGCTACCAAGCTAGAAAACACCCAAAAGTTATTTAGTCAGCAAGTACTTTTGTAAAAATCAAATCTTCATTATACTTGCCGTATTACGCCGAAGCTTGTAACAAGTGGCGGGGCACATCTACGCGGCTCAGCGCCTGGGCTACACAGCTCTGAAGAAACGTCGCAACGATGGCGAGCTGTTGGCGACACTGCCGATTTGTCTGGCTGGGGAATCGAACCCCAGACCTCCCGCACCGATAGCGTACGCTTAACAACTGAGCTAACTGGCCGAACACAAAAAAGATGAAAAGCAATAAAAAAAGTTAAAAAAAAACAGTATTAGCTTATCTATTTAGGTATCGGTAATTCAGTAATTAGCTCCAGCTTGCTCTTGCTGTTTGAATGTTTGGTATTTGGTATGTAGCATATGCATAGTAAGATGGACAAACTTGAGGAAATCTGTCAAATACATTACCAAGATTTGTTGACTGAAGCCAAATTGCTCAAGATCAATTCACTATCTTCAAGCACCATTAAAAAATCTTCAAACAAAGCAACTTCTTTACCATTGTGAGTAGGCCTATTCTAAATTTGCTTGGTTTGTACTGAATTGCAGAACTAGAATTTCATAGTGGTACCTTGTTGTGGTGGCAAATTGTTATATATCTAAAAAGCTAATTTTTCTTGAAAGTTGGTGTTGATGGTTTAGTGCATAAACGTATTTCTATCTTTGCTTGTAATGTGAAGACTTAGGCATAACCTTTAGATAATGTTTCTTATTGACCCGAGTCATTGACATTGTTATTTTTATGATGTCACATGTGCAGCTGTCTATGCTGAAGGCAGACTCTGCGTACCAGTAACACTTAGTCTGCTTTTCTAACAACTGAATTTAATGAAGTGTTAAGATAAGCAACATCATTATGCATTTTTTGTATCACCGCAGAGTAATAGATCACTGCTTCGTATTAGTTACATTTACAAAATATTGTGATTTTTAGCTATGCATCATTGTTACCTCTTTATGAAAAACTTAATCATCAAGAGTTGCTCTTGTTGGAAGTGGAAGAGCAACTGAAGAAAAAGAAACAGCAGAATGAGTTATCAATGATGCAGCAGGTGCAGTTCTTCAGTTCATTTGTAAATATTATACACCATTTTTCTTGAGTATTAATTTGTGAAGTGTTATGCTTTATTTTAGGTACTGTCAAATATGTATCTGGATAATTCACATACATCAATGAACCCTTTGAAAGACTGGCACTGTCAAATGATAGAATATTGCAAAAAAATTTCAGGTGGATATACTTAGATTTTTTGAATTTTCTCATATAAGTAGCAAATATAGCATAATAAAATAATATTTGAGTAAAATCCTTTGTATATAATAATTATTCGAATAAAAAAAAAAAAAATTTTACTGCCAATATGCTTTTTGCATTTTTGTTTTAGCAGAGCTGATTTGTCTAGCAAATGCTTTAGTGTGTAAACAGTTTTCTAGTCAAGAATTATCTTTTTATGTTTTGATTGTATTCTTGTTATTCGTTTCTAGCATCAAATTCTTAATTCTTGACTTTGTGCTTTAGCTTAATTATCATTTTGATTCAGAAACTGCAGCAACTTGTGCAGAAGATCGACTTTATTACAATGTAAGCTTCACGCAAGAGCAAGTTGATGAAGGAATTCAACTTATGAAGCTTTCATTTTATACACGACATTGCAAAAAATGTTTAATGCTAACAATTGAAGCTAAAGTCAATGAAAGGCAAGTCATAATTCTTCATACCGTGACAGTAAGTTTTGTATGGTGTATAACACTTTTTTACATCATGACAGTAAGTTTTGAATTTACGTTAATTACTACTCAGGTTCGTGCTTTATTCGGTTATTTTTTTTTCCTGGCTGGTTAGCTCAGCTGTTAAGCACATAGCCATTGGTGGGTAGGTCTGGGGTTCGATTACCGACTCGGTCAAAGCGGGTACAGTGTCGCCAATGGCTCATCCTCTCTGCGATGTTTTTTCAGAGGAGTGCTGGTCAGACGTTATGCCGCAGCGATGTCCCTCGCCACTCATTACTTGCTACGGACTACGAGTTCAAAGATAATTTGATTTTGACGTTGTTTTTTTTTTCTTTCAGTTGTGAAGAGTTTGAAACTACTTGTTGCCGAAGTTCACTTGGATTTGAAAATTTATTGTTAGATATTAAGACGTTTCTTGAAAATAGAACTGATGTAAAAGAGTTCGTTCTAACGATATTGTGGAAACATATGAAAGAAATTGTGGACTACCTGTGATCACTTTCGTGAAAAATAAACTTTTGTCGTCCTCCTGTGGTGCTGTTATTTTTATTTATTAATTTACGGGCAGACTGTTCGTGTTTTTAATGCTGTATTTGCCTAATTTTTAATTCAAGTTTTTGATTAAAGTATCTTAAGCTTCCTTTAAGTACTTCGCTTGTGGCGTCATTTGCTGAGTTTGTCTATTAGAATTCATGCGTGCTTGCCTACAATTTTTGCAATTGTTTTACGTAAAATCGTTTTACGGTCATGCTTGTTCTTAATTTTCTTATCTGTAGGTTACATAAACTTTAATTTAACAATTACGCCAAATTGAATTTTTTTGCAATTGGAAGTGCCTTATATACTCGATTTTTTGATATTTGGAATTAGTTTTAAAAAATTTTGACGACTTGATTTTTCTATTTTTTTCACAGATCGATCATTATTTTAATTAATTTATTTTTGCTTTTGTTGAGATTACTTCATTTTGATTTTCTTCAATCCAAATCATGGTGAGTTTTATTGAAATTTTGTGGTAATGTAAATGTTACTACGTAGTGCTTCAGTCAAAGTTTTTTTGCGACGGATATAATTGTGCATTTGTAACTTGAATTGTGGCGTACTTGCTGCTAGAGCAATATAATTTTTCATTGGCTATTTGACATTTTGAATTGATCCAAATGCCATGTAAAACGCTTCTATGACGATTAACAAAAAATATGCTTGAAACACTTATGATTTTGATGCATCTTAAAAAAAGAAAGGTGCTTGCTTGCTCTGTAAAAATGAATGTTGTTTAGCTTGGCCTTCTAGCAAAGTAGGTTTGAGTTTGTTTTTTAATTTTCTCACCAATTCAATTTAGCTGAGTTAGTACCGTAGCTATTTATTTTTAAACAGCGCCAAAACAACGTATTCTGCCGTTTCAGAATGTCAACACTTCACAACTTGCGACAAGCATAAGCCAATATATCTACCATTTTTATAATCGTCTTGTCTCTTTTGAGGTTTAAACTCAGTTCTTCGTTCAGAAACAAGTTGATAACATCGTCAAATCTTTTGCGCTTTCGAATGAACAATTGATTAAGCTGATCGCGTCCATGGACAATGAGCTTGGACGTGGACTATCTAAAGAAACAAATGACGCTGCAGAAATTAAAATGTTGCCTTCCTACGTTACCAGCACTCCGGATGGAACAGGTAGAAAAATAATTTGCGTTAAAATTGAATCAAAATTATTAATATTGGTTTATTGATTGTGGAATTGAAATTTTATTGCCCAAAACCGAGATGTAGGTAGTATTTTTTTGGTTATTTTTATGCACTGTTACTTATGCTGTTACACTGTAAGAGCTTGACTATTAAAAGGTTCTGCCAAAGTTAAATTATGAGTCTGGGTTTTGGCTTGGGTTTACAGCCCCAACTGTGCACGAACACGGACAACTGACCGCCGCAAACTGACCGCGAGTCAACTGACCGCCGTCAACTGACCGCCAGGACAACTGACTGCCGCGACAACTGACCGCGAAAAACAGCTCCGTGCGCTGTATCGTAGCGAAAATGCTTCGTGCGCTGAATAATTTAACAAGGCTTGAAAACGGGCTCACAGCGGGGAGTAGGTTCGGTCAGGGTTAGGTTCGGTTCGGTTAGGGTTAGGTTCGGTTAGGGTTAGGTTCGATTAGGGTTAGGTTCGGTTAGGGTTAGTTTCAGTTAGTTAGAGTTAGGTTCGGTTAATTTGTTCGGTTAGGGTTAGGTTCGGTTGACTGACTAAGATTCGGTTGGGATTAGATGTGGACCTGTGGTCAGGGTTAGGTTCGGTTGAGGTTAGGTTCGGCCTTGGTTTGGTTCGGTTAGGCTTAGGTCCAGTTAAGAACGGGTTATATTCGTTCAGGATTTGTTCACGTGGCGAAAATTCTTGTTAATAAATTAGGCGTTTTTGGCGGTCAGTTGTCGCGGCGGTCAGTTGACTCGCGGTCAATTTGCGGCGGTCAGTTGTCGTGTACCGACTGCATGCGCTGCTTAATTCGTAATGCCTCGTTATTTGAGGCTGGGTTTTGGCTTGGGTTTACAGCCCCAACTGTGCATGCACTGCTTAATGGGTGATGCCTCGTCTTCTGGGTTATTTTTCAAGTGTTAACCTCTTCGTCAGTTAATGCCGAGGCATGTGGTTCATAATTGTAAAAGGTTGTCGCGTTATTTTAGAAAGTGGTGATTTCTTGGCATTGGACTTGGGTGGAACAAATTTTCGAGTTTTAAAAGTTAGTATTACTCGCGACCCCGATCCAAAAATTGAAATGGACAACCAAGTTTATTCTGTATCTGATGAACTGATGACCGGCACTGGAACTGCGGTAAGCAGATTTTGCACTGCTGCTATATTTTGTGTTTATTTATTAGCAATTTAGCTCAGTGAGATAATGAGATATAGAATAAATTGCAAGTGTAAAACTTGTTTTTTTGATGTCCTAAACATTTGCAATCTAGTTTTTGTGACACACGAAACGGTGTTGACCTTTTTGTCCATTGTTTTGCGTGAGCATATAATCAGTCAATCGATAATATTTGTTTTCGCAAAAGTTATTATAAAAACGTGAGAAGTACGAAGATGAAAAAGAAAAACTGCGTGACCTCAAGGAGACGGCGAGTGGACCTTCCGGTTGAATTAAAATTATGATTAATAATAATTTACGCATTAAATTACTGTGCTGATAGTATTTTTGTTGTAGTTATTCGATCACCTCGTCCAGTGTTTATGGGATTTCCTTGTACAAAGAGACATGATGTGTCAGTTGCTTCCCATTGGCTTCACTTTCTCCTTTCCAACAAAGCACCTTGGTATAACTAAAGTAAGAATTTTTGATTGACATTACACTGCGTCCCTTTCAAGATTTAATTTTACGCATAGTGGACCGATTTGGCACGAATTATTGTTCAAGAGTTGGAAGCAGTAGACCTAAGCTGCGATACCACCCAAAACTAATGTTCGTTATTGTTAGTGTCGATACGGATTTAAGAGTACATGCTGCATTGTTCTGCGTAAATTTGTGTGAAGCATGACAGAGTGGTAAACGTTTGCTAAGCCGGTAGGGTCTCAAAGAGTGGTAAACGGTTACTAAGCCGGCACTATGCTCGAAAAATGACGTGAAAACAACCTTGTAAAAATGCACATTGGCCAATATTTTTATAGACACACAGTATGCACGAAATGTATTTTGAGAATTATTTCGAAATTTTAATGATTTGCGATTCAAAACTTACGCATAAACACATCGTTAGTCAAGGAAATATTGTTTCGTTTATTTTGTTCAAAACAAGCGATAACAACGGCATAATTTGTAAATTTCGGTTTTAAGTCGCTGATTTTTTTTCGCTTGCGGCTTTGTTTCGGATACCATGATCGTGTAACTGCTGCTTCCTTACAACTGTATTTCTGATCATATTTAGTAGAAGAATTCGAAGGTGTTTATTAGCTTCCCCACCAGGCGCTCGGCACAAGCGAGATGTGCGAAGGGTTGTGTTTGTTCGTGTTTTTTGTCTTGTGTGTCAAGTAACAGCGTTCGATCGTTTTTGAGTGAGATTTGTAATGAACCTATTTTTGAGAATGACCTATCCTAACCTACACTAGTGCTTTTCAAACTGGGGGTCGCGCCCCTTCACACTGGTAAAATGGAAAAAACATCGTGCCACTCTCCATTTGGTCGTGAGAGGAGGGTTCCAGGGGAGTGGCCAGATGTTTTTTCCTGACTTGACGTGACGAAATTAAACGTTTTAAGTTTGATTGAGCTGAGAAAATTTGAGTACGGAGGTGGATTTTATTTAAAAGGACGCTTCTTGAAGACCTTTTTTTTCGAGCACGCTTTATTTTAGTTCCTGGGTATCGCTAAAACTATTGCCTTGCATAGTGGATCATAATCAAAAGCCGTTCGAAAAACACTGGCGTACGCAATGTGTGCTGAAAAGACCCACTCTTTCATATCTTTTCCTCTATTATTGTGTTCGCTAGTCTATCCATTAACATGAACCATGTTGTCAGAAGTGTAGTATGCTGAGGAATAACGTACCGACGTTGAAACATCACTGTTATGTTGTTGTGTTTGCCCAGACTGTCCTAGTGCGCTGGACTAAAGGATACACCGCTTCTGGTGTTGTAGGAGAAGATCTTGGTCAACTGTTGATGCAGGCTATCGATAAGAAATTTAAAGTTCACTGCTTGGTAAGACTGCATTGATTTTTTGTAAAGTGTGTTTATGTATTTTCTGTTTATAGCGAATTTGTGTATATTTTTGGCCCCGCGCTGCTGCAGCATTGTTATGATTCATCTCCCATTGCTTATGTTTGTATTTTGCAGGATTTTGAACTGAAAGTTATGGCAACCGTTGTGAACGATACTGTTGGTACAATGGTTTCTTGCGCCTACGACCATCGTAAAACATGTATGGGTCTTATTGTAGGTACGATTTTCATGTGAGTTTCTTGTTGAAAAAAAAAACGTAACGCCTATTTTGATGTGGGTGATAGTATTACGGAGGATTGGGCCGTAGTCAATGTGGAACTGCCGGTGGTACCAAATGACTGATGCTTATCTCGTGGTTATATTCGCATGTAGCAATTCTCAATGTCCATGCTTATGGCTCTACTGAGATTTTTCTTCTTGTACTTTTCAAATGTTTATATTTTTTCTGCGCTCTGCAGTACGGTTGCTTTTCTTTAGCTGAAGGAAATACGTAATTTTCAGCTTTAAATCTATTAAAGCTTGTCACGCTGTGTTCCAAATATTACGAATCGCGCTATTTCGCAGGCACGGGCACCAACATGTGCTACATGGAGTCACAAAAAAATATCCGCACTCTTGAAGATACAGATTCCATCATGGGGGACGAAATGTGCATAAATACGGAGTGGGGAGCATTTGGCTCCAATAGTGGAGCATTAGATGAAGTAAAAACTCCATATGACGAAGAAGTAGACAATAATTCGCCTAACAAAGGGCAACAGATGTAAGCTACCCTAGGCCTATGCTTGTTAATGATAGATTTGTTTTTCCTGTTGTTTTGAAAAAGTTTTTCGTGTCTAAATTGTGAGCTGGCCCAGTATGTGGGCAGGTATGGCTGGAATATAAGTATAGAAGCAATGCAATAGTACTTCGTTTATACCATTTTTGTGATTTTCCTCTTGGATAGGTAATTTCTCAGTTTTAGTCATTATATATGACTTATTCACAGTATTAGTGAAATCGAAGATAAAAAAACTATCGCATCAGATTTTATACTGATTTTAGCTGACATGCGAAATGCGAGCAAGTCGAAATTTCAACGAGAAAGTCGGCGATAGAAGCAAGTTTAGCTCTTACACTTTTCGGTAAGCAAGAAAGTTGTAGTGCAGCAACAGTTGATTGTTGAGAAGTTTTTTAATAATTTTCAGAAAAAATGTTAGGTGTTGGCATTTAAAAGCTGTAGAGCTCATTACCTCGTTAATGTTACGTTATCAAACATAGATCTTCGATCAAGCGAAGGTTTTAAAAGGCATCACATATGGGTAAAATTGGGTATTCTTTGCAGTTGGGACAGAGATTTTGCAACCGTTGACACAAGCTCAGCTTCCATTGAAAATCAGACTGAATCTGCCTTGTATTGTCTAACATACACTGCTAATGATGGTAGCTGAATCTATGTTGTAACGTCTCATCACGAAAACAGATTGAATGTGTTTACACAATACACATCTTAAGATTTTTTGTGGCTCTACTAGTACTACTATCTAAGGTTGGGCAGATTTGATTCGACCAATCATCTTAGAACAAAAATGATTGGTTCTTTGTGATTGGTGTGAAAAGGATCAGCCCACTGATGGTCAACATGTTGTCAGGGTTCCTGTGTTTGCGAAGTGACATATTAGCTAAGCAAACAGATTGCCTAGGGTACAGCTGAAGTGTTCTCAGGATGATTGCAAACCTTTACTTTTATATAACCTCCTAATTTCTTTGTTGGATAAATATATAGACTTAACAAAAGAGCGGTTATGTCCTAACATTTTCTAATATTACCCTAACAGTGACATGGTATAGCTGTATTGCGCAACTGACTGAGAAACTGCAGTACATGCTATACTGTAGCTTCGTTACGTCCGATCGCATTTGACTTTTTTAAGTGACTTTATTGACTCAAAAAGTGCAAGCTCATTTTGTCCTCTCTAATTGAACTTTTGAGATCTCAGTTTTTCACTTTTAAAAGCAACTCTGGGTTGTATTTCAGATATGAAAAAATGATTAGCGGGATGTACATGGGAGAAGTCGTTCGACGAATACTAGTTCGACTTGCTGATAACAAAGTCCTCTTTCATTCTTTCGATCGTGAAGGATTGCTTTTTACTTCTGGATTTTCAACTGCATTCGTTTCTCAAATGTTAACGTAAGTTCATTTGAATGCTATTAAATGTTAATGTTTTAGTTGTAATGTACGGTTTAATGTGAGTGCAGACGATGACTGTCACTGACTCGTTATGATGATCGCATTTCTGAATGTTTTTCGTTACGTTAGTTAGCTGCAATTAGATGTTTTACTACAAGCATTGACATTAAAAAAAACTTTTTGATATGGTTTGTTATAGTGGTATGAAGATACGTAGCTTACAAAGTACGCAGTTAAAAACACGACATTGTTTTTTTAATCGTGTTAAATGTTCGGTGCGTGATATTACGCGAAGCGACGTTTTTTTTTGTTTTTTTTGCAAAACCCCGTTAAGGCTTGAAGCATGAGTATTTTTCGCGAAATCGTGTTGTGTTGTTAAAATGTTTGGCTACAACAAAAACGACTTTTTCTTCTGTCGATATTTTCACCACTTTTTTATGCTTCGATGGCGGTGTGGAAGACTGCTGGCACCTCAATGGACCAGAATTGGAATTGTTTAACAAACTATCTCCACGCTTTAATCGTTGCGACAATAGATGGAAGAGTATAAATTGCATTAGTGGTGCATTAAGAGTATAAATTGCATAAAGTGGTGCACATCTGCGTGCTTCGATGCACGATTTATACATAAGAAAGCTCGTTGCAACGTGGATTATTTTGGGTGTACGAGTAGTCAGCGTGACCAACTCGACCTTGAAGACTCCCTAATCCCCATCTCAAACAATTACCTGCCCCGATCCCTAAACCAACCTTTGCACTAAAACTGTATCTACGCTAACTCGGTCATGCTGAAAAGTTTTGTATCGGGTTATTTTATCTTTTAATGTTTAATTTATTTATACAAGATTGCTGATGCCAAAGATTGATGCAAAAAAGCTTGTCGAACGCTTAGGGATCAGGCCCACAACTTCTGCCTAGTATTTTTTAACAAATATAACCGATTATATCTTGCTAAATTTTTTCCTGGGATAATGTGAAATCGATATATAATTCTGCAAGTGTGTTTAACTTAATTTCTCTTCGATGTTAACAACTTTGTTTACTTTACAGTCCTGATTTTTCTATCGCTGATGCTCAAAAGTATCTTCACGGATTCGGTGTTGAAGCAAGCGAAGCAGATTGTCGTGCCGTGCAAAATGTAAGTGCAGAAGTCAGCCAATGCATGCGCCTACGAGAAAAGTTCAGATTGTGCCCTATTTAAATTTTTGTGTTTAAAAACTTTTTTGGAAGGAACGTAAAAGAATACGTCTAAAATTCGTTATTATTCTACTTTTACGAAAAAACAACAGATCTCGCGATGGTCGCGAGCCATTGGTGTCAGTGCCCGATTTAACCGGTCCGAGAGTGGAACCCATGACCTTCCGCGCCGATATCGATGTCTACCACTACGCCTACTGGCCGCTTTCTTTGAAGATGAAGTATTTGATAAGCCCAGTAATGCTAAATGAGGTAGCAAAAATGCCAGCTTGCCGAAGTTTGATTCGTGAGCTTACAATATGCGAAGTTATCGCGTTGTATTTGCTCTTGTTTGGTGTGTAGTAATCTTTTTATTAAACAGTTATTGTTCCTCTGTTTGCTTTCTTACTTCGCAGTTGTGTGCTAGATCTCTTGTAAAAATTGTTAGCTGTCACATATTTCAAGCATTCCCAGAATTTTATATTGATCATGAAACTTTCAAGTCACCGACTTTGCTTCGTAAAAGCAAATGTTAAAATGGTTTGAATTCAAACGTTTCTGAAAATGTCCTTTTGTGACAAAAGTTTGAGAGAAAAATATCTTTAGGGTACAAATTTTAAACCAATTTCACGATCAGTGCTGCAGCTGCAAAGTCTATCTTTTTTGTACTAATTATTGGCAAAACGTGGCATAGCAATGTCGTTGTCTCTTGTAGGCCAGGTGCTTATCCGAAATCGATAATTAGTTGATTATTAGTTTGGTACGGATGCTCTAAAAACCCAATAAGTAAAACTTAGCGAGGGCACGTAGAACATGGTAACCAACACCCTTCGATTTTTGTCTTCGATTCGGGAAACATGAGTTCGATTCTTATTTCGGTCGGATTTCGCATCGTGCTATCAGGGCTCTTCATTGCTACTGCGCTGTCTACGACGTTAATTGTGTCATTGGATGGTCGGAAAAATTGTGAGAGCGTCTGCTTTTATAGCGGTAAATTAAAGGGTGAGATTCCCAGTCTAGTCAAGCCCAAAACTCAAAAATTAATATATTCAGTTTGACGTTCGAGGTACTGTAATGTACACAGAAGCTGACAGGTTTGTTTTGTCGCGATGTTTAGCAATGCTCTGGACGATATTTATCTTTGAGTGGTTGGCAGATTGAAAGTAATAATGCTCTTCTGAGTCGCGAAGTCTGGCCTTGCCAATCCTGGTAATTGGAAGCGTATAAGACGAGTATGACAGAAGTTTTTATCTGGCAGTTGCTTAAACATTTTATTGAGTTATATCTGGTATAATCCTATAAGCCGGTGAGGGGTTAAGTCAGGTCTGCAGTATCGTATTACGAACGTTGTTCGCATGCTCAGCGTGATACGTGGTTGCATAACGAAGACAGGTTGCATTTCACTGTTTTCAACTCCTATGTGTGAAATTAATCTGTGCATCTCACAGCTTGGAATTTTTTTTTTTTTTTGTTAAAAAGTTTAAATTGCCCGAAATGTATTGCCTATCGAAATTGCATTACCGGTACAAAGGTCTTGCTGTTGTGCACGCTGGGGCTCCACTTAATGCTTAGTGCTCGCCGTCTTTTAGGCTGTCTTTTTCTTGTTTCAAAGCTCGCATAAATAATGCTTAGCATAGAGCTCTTCTATGTATCTTTGAGCGTAATTCGTTTATTGTCCCGATACCTGCTGTATGCGGGTAAAAACCATTGGGAGTGCGAAATTCCAAGATGTTTAACTAAAAGTTTAAATATAGTGTAGTCCTCATTAAGATAACGTTTGTGCTCTTTATAGATTTGTGAAGCAGTGTCGGTCAGAGCAGCTAACTTGTGTGCAATTGGTGTAGTGGCTGTCGCTCGTCGCATCATGAAAAACCGAAACGACAAACACATGATTGTTGGAGTCGATGGTTCTGTCTACAAACGTCATCCGACGTAAGTGTTACTGTGCCATGCTAAAGCAGATTTAAAAGTTGTATCTTCGCAATTTGCATGTCCCTATGCACTTTATCGCAGTGGTATAGCCTAAGGACCACCGGGGCCATGACCCTTCCTTAAATTTTCTACATACCTATATGTTTTAATAAGCTTTGTTGCAATAACATTAGGAATTAGCAAGCCATAAGTTCCTTTATATTTAGAAACTCATCTTCCCGCCTTTCGTAGTCAAGCACATTTTGTTTATCCCTGCAAATATGTGCAAGCCAGAAAGAGTTAAACAGGACTATCGCATATTGGGCGATAAAATTAGTAAATATTTGAATTCCTTTGATAGTTGTGATTTCGGCACACTATAAATCAAAAATTTGTCCTTGTAGGTGTGTCCAGGGGGGAGGATGTGAGGGATGCATCCCCTCCCACCAGCCATTTTCAGCAATGTTTTTGATGAATACATTTTTTTCATAATTTTAAACCTCTGCGACGACAATGATTCTTACGCCATTTAGCATGCACAAAATGAAAATGCGAACAAAATGCGTCATGCTTGGTAAAAGCCTCAGAACTAGGTACAAAAAATTTGAAATTTGTGTTAAAATAGTTCAAAAAGAACTAAAATAGCCATTGTAGTAGGTAAATTTTCAAAAATTTTGTGCAAACTAAATTTACTGTAAAAAGTTTTTGAAAGGCACTAAAATCAAGAATGCAAGCTATAACTTCGCAAAAATTTTCTGGGGGCATGCCCGCGGGCCCTTGGAGTGACATTGTTTTTGAGCACGCAGGAACTTAAATGTACTTCTACATTTTTTCGTCCGTACGTGAGCTCCTGAAGATTTTAACCTTGTAAAATACGAATTTCTTCATCAACTAGTAGACCTACTTCAAAAATTGTAGGAAATTTTGTGTAACTCACCTTATAGTTTCTTTTTACAAAACTTCGCAAGCAAAAATAGTTACGCTGTGTTTGTTTGTTACTGCTTAATTTTTGGCCCCCTCCCTAAATTGTTTTCTGGCAACGCCCCTGCTTTGTTGTCTTATTCGGCTTAGCCCTAATGAAATGGTCACTTAGACCTTTGCAGATTATAAAAAATGTGGCTTCAGCTTGACGACAGGCTGGGACTGGGGTATTGCAAGTTCCAACGGTATTACTATTAGGGTTTGAAATATCGATTAGAAATCAATAATCGATATTCTTTACTTTTTTGTCATCGAATTCAAAAATTCTTTACGTTTTTTTCGTTATCGATTTGGGCTTTTCCCTACTTTTTTCAAGGCAAATCAATATTAATTAATCGATACTTTTTTTTCTGAGTGAGTTCTTTCAAAAGTTTTTGTATTTTTAGTACCTTATTTAGTTTTTGTGGTGTTTGCAGGTAAATATTTTGCTTTACATCTGCATAAGAACAGTTAGCGGTCGCGGAAAATTCCGCATGTAGTGTCATTTTTGATTCCATTCCAAAATATAACACGAGAAAACGTTTGTTTAATGTTAGGTCACTTGGTATCGTTTTGTAGAAGGCAAACCAGGGCCAGGCAGTCCAATGCTGTTGTGAGGCTTATAAAAATGACAGCAGGCTTTCTGTAAGCTACGTTGGTCTATGGATGACACCTGTGTTTTGCGCATTCGCACTGTTGACTATTATCAGTGTTGAGCTGAATTTCCTAAGGTTAGTGCGTTGTTTTGGGGGACCCAATTGCCAATTTTTTACAATCTGAGTCACAATTTTACCAATGTGTTTTTCTATGCTGTTGCTGCTGGCATCATACTTAGCCTGTTTCCTTGTCCAAAAATTGTAGGTTTTTGACCCGCAGGCTTTGTTCTAGTCAAGTGGATTCAAGCTATATATATAGGCTAATTTCAGCAAAATCGTGGGCTTTCTTGGACGTAAGTAAAGAGCTGGTCTTGGTCAGCAAGGACTTTTGGAAAAAGTGGGCTGAAAAAGCCTCGACCCAGATTTAGAAAGCCCACGTTTTGAGTGGACATGGAAACAGGCTAACTGATTGCTTTCCGTTTTGTGTGCTTTACCCGTTTCTTACTTTTGGATTGTGATTATGAAATTCTGCGCATTTTCGCTAATCGGCTCGATTAAGTTTATTTGGTACCTGTTACCTCTACAGTCTGCAGTGTTTCTTCTTCATTTCAATCATCAAAAAATTTTTGCAAGCAGCACCAACTATTTTTAATTATGTGTTTTTTTTTTTAATTTTTTATTTGCTGGTACCCTAAATGTTTAATTTCTTTTTTTTCATGCATTAGCTTTTTATTCCAAATTCAGACATTGCCTGCGCAATATTGTGCATATTCATTCCAAATATGGTCTGCTTTCACTGTGATTTTTAAATTTTTGTTCACCAGCTTTTTTCATTCTACAGTGTTTCTTCTTCATTTCAATCACCAAAAAGTTTTGCAAAACAACACCATATTTTCTGAATTATGTGTGTGCTTTTTTCATTATTTTGTTACCGGTTTGCTTAAGAGTTTTTTTGCTCTTTGCTTTGTTGCTTTTTTCATTAGCTTGTTACTAGAACCAAATTCAGATACCGGTATTGACATTCAGTATTTTTTGAATTTTTGTTCAAGAGCTTTTTTCATGTAAAAGATTAGGCTACATTTGATACAGGTAGGAAAAATTTTGTGTTTCGAACATTGTAGAAAAAGGTTTATGGTCAACAGCATCTGAAGTAGGTCAAGATCAAAGGTAGAAAGGATTTAAGAGAAAAAGTGGTCTTTGATCTTTTTTATAATGAAAAGGGAAAAGTGAGTAGGCCTTCTGGTATTCCTGTTGTAAACTGCCCATTATAATATGCTATGTGTTCGATACCGACATTCTCCACTGTGCCTAACCTGAAACCCACCCATTAGCATCAAAATATGTTGACGCTGTCGCAGTTAACAGAGTCAGAGAAAAGTATCGATTTGACGTTATCGATTGATCGATATTCTCTACTTTTTATTGTTGTTATCGAATGTGGGAATTCTCTATTTATTTGAAGTATCGATTATCGAATTATTCTTTTTTTTTTTTCATTATCGATTTCCAACCCTGTTTACTAACTATGTTTTAGGATTCTGTTAGTTCTTTGTATTTTAAAAACTCTTTTCGCTTGTTACACTGTCTGTAGCTTTCACCATGCACAATGGCACATTTCTTTTAACTGCTACATGGAAAAGGTTGCAATTAGTTTGTGCGAAGTGACGATCAATGTAAGAGTAGTTTGACAGGCTCAGTGACAAAACTATCTGAAGGTCTTGTTGGTAGTCAAAGTGCTTACTGCTATTTCGCTGATCCGACTCGGAAAAAGAATGTTGCGGAACGTGCACGTTAAAGTTTGACTGGAGTGTTTGGGAGTTGGTGATTGCTATGTTGAATCTCATTTGGGAAAGCCGTAGGTCCATGGCATTGATGAAGTCTGATTTAGCCTTAGCGATTCCGTTATTGATGCCATTTGCTTATAATACAGTCAACTCCCGTTGATTGGACCCCCTTTAATCGGACACCCACGCCATCGGACAGAAGTTGTCAGGGAACGGAATTTTTGCATTGTCTTCCTGAATTCCTGCATACTATGTTTTACTTCTATAATCGGGCAACCTCGCTATCTGACTATTACAGCGAAATTCTAGGAACAAAAGTGCAGAATGCATTAAAAAATTCCCAGTTAATCGGACATAGACCGCTGCAAGTCAGAGACGCTGCTACCCATAAGCTGATTTTATGCTCAGCCCTAATTACAGTAGGCCTACAATGACAATTGTGACAATTACAATCGCAAGACAACGCGTCAGGGCCGGCGCTAAGGGGGGCCTGGCCTCCCCAATCGGCATGCTTGGCCCCCCTATTACAAGCTTTCTCTTTTGAAGACAGCGGCTTTTGTGCTTAATTTCAAATTTTGGCCCCCCTAAGTCGACTACTCTGGCGCCGGCTCTGCAACGCGTTAATGTTTGTTTTGTTTTTGTCTGCTATATTCTCACCGTTTGAGACAAAAAGGTCTGTGCTGTCATTTCAACCTACGATACCAGGAAAGTGGGTAAGAAGCCATGTGCAAACCAATTTGATGAACTTTTTAAAAAAGCAATGACCTGTCGTGGACTGTGCTTTTTTGTGATTTATGCTGTAAATAAAGTTTCGTTAGACTAAACAAATTTTGTGACTTAATTTTGCAGTTGCGTTGACTATAATGATTTACCTGTGCAAACCAGGGCCACGCAAGTGCAGATCGGCATTGCGTGATTGACGTACCGACATAACAAACCAAAAACTAGGCTAACTCGTTAATCTGACAACCTTCGCTAATCGGACGTTATTCACTGGAACAAATAGTGTCCGATTAACGGTCGTTGACTAATATGTTGAATCGTTGCTATTGTTTTTCAGATTTAAGACCCTGCTTCAACATAAAACCAAAGAGTTAGCTCCTGAATTGGATGTTGAATTTCAGTTGTCTACAGATGGGAGTGGTAGAGGAGCGGCATTGGTTGCTGCTGTTGAAAGCAGGTTGCATAAGCTGCGAACATCCCCATCAAAGTAATAACATCAGAAACTTCCTCCTAGTCTGCATATTTGTACTTTCATATTTTTGTATTCTGGATATATGCACTTTTGTTAACTTCATGTAAACTTTTGTTGATGTTAATCTCGTTAAAGTTGCTGCCTGGTCGTTATGCAGTTTTGTTTTTCGCTGTGGGTATTTAATAAAGTGTGCAAGACATTCTGAGAATTGTAGTTTAGTTGGCCTATTGTAATAGTAGTAAACACCACTGTCGCACATCATCACGATCTCTCACTTTTTAAACCGAGTTTGGGGGCGCTACGGTGCGGGCCTTTGACATCTGCCGAATATCGACTTCGGTAGCAAATTTTCTGTGTTCAACCGAGGCAACTCTCTCGCCCTGTGGTCAATTGGTCATTTATCCTAGCTCTTCGTCTGGTTAGTTTTGGTTATTGTCAAAACGGTGATTTCGCGTTATGTGAGTTAACAAGCGAAACTTTCGTAAACCAAGATGTTTCACCTGCACAATTAGAACCGATATTAAATATTCACAATTTCGCGTTAAAAACCTTGACCTTGCCTATTTGTGAAAATAGTGAGCCTACTTTTTCGTATGGAACTGCGAGGGTGGCAATGAGAAATGTTTGCAGTGTTTGATTTATGTTTACGGCGCCGCAGGTCCTCAAAACTTTCCTTGATATTCTTCGTAGAAATTGATCTCTTAGTCTACGCTGAAACCGCCATGAATTGATTCATAGATACGGCTTTGCTGGGCTCATTTTTAGCGCAAACAGAACTGGGTGTCCTTTACTCCTTAGTACTTATTATATTCCACTGTTCTGTCCAGAGTTGTGAGCCAATCTTCGTAGTTAAATTAGTAATTGCACGGGCTGAAATTTTTGCAGCCGGACGGCCCATGGCCAGAAGCCTTATGCACCGTAACCCATAGGTTGTCAAAGTGCTCCGTACGGAGACCCAGGGCTCCGCGAGAGCGACCTAGGGACTCCTCGAGCATTTCGTCTTCATAAAAAATACTGACTTGTCTAATTTTGCAACTATACCAAGATTAAGCAGTACCGGGATTAATAAAATTCAACTCTACCTTAGTAGTATGTTCGTCAAGTGTTAAATTAATAGCCTTAATATGATTTACCCGCGAAATGTAGACTTTTTTTCTAGCTTGCATAGCAAGGGTGGGCAAGCTTTTCACTCGAAGGGCAGATTTGGAAGAACTGCACACTTTACTTGAACCAAACTGCAAAAAACATACCACTTAAGGTTTGCTGTATTAGGTTTCAGGCAATGACGGGCCGCACGCTGATTGGCAAACAAGGTGAAGACCTTTTTTTAGGAGATCACGGTCCACGTACGAATGTGATCTCCAGAATAAAAGGTTTTCACCTCGTTTTTCTCGTTTTATATTCCAACTTTGCTCCGTTGAGGCTTATTTTTTGAAAATCACTGCCATCCATGATCTCTAAAGGAAAAAACAGGTCTTCCGCTCAATTCACGGTGGGTGTTTAAGTTGATGTAAGAGCCGGCGGGCCAGATTTGGCACGCGGACCGTAGTTTGCCCATGTCTGTTGTATAGGGTACGCCAAAGAGCCCTGACACATTTGAAAATTTAATTTTTAAACCTATTGAATTTCCAAATATGTCAGATCTGTATTCACCTTTTGAAGAAAAGTTTAGTATTGTAGCAACAGGCGGTTTTCAGCCAATGTTTACTTTCCATTCAGAAGGCCAGGAAGGACGACGTCGTTTTATTGAATGAGGAAGTCACAACCTGGAAGAGCGTTTTGGCAAGGTCAAGCATTTTGAAGGATGAGTGTATCTTTTATTTGAGTGCGGCTGATGAGGGCTGATAGCCCAAACCAGCGCTGTCCCGCTCTATGGTACAATATTATGCTTGTTCTACCATTTCTACACTAACCTATTGTTATTATTGAATTACAATTGTATAGGCCTGAAAAAAAAGTCATAAGCGTGGGCTTGCTAGCATGCCTAAGAATGCAAAATTTGCCACAGGTCTCAAAGTCATTTTGCGCCGCTGTATATCGCCCCAACAAAGTGCGTAGCGTATCTGCTAGGGCTCCGCGCAAAATCTCAAATTTGACAAAAGGCTCCGCACCTCAAATAGTTTGAGAACCCCTGTCGTAACCGGCTTCGCCCCTCAAACCCCCTCCTTGTTATCGCGACATACGTCATCCGTACCCAAAAGCGTTTTTATGGAGGGAGGGGACATTGTGCCATGCCCCCCCCCTTTTGACTCGGCCTTTCAGTAAAAAAAATACTAATGTGCCAAGTGTCTGAAATGGCCAACACCAGAAATACGACTGAAAGGCTCTTTTGATGGTTTCTGTAGCTTAATGACCAGGGGCGGATTCAGGGGGGTAGAATAAGGGGTATGCATCCTCCCAACAGCCATTTTCAAAAAATTTTTGATGGATAGCCTACAATTTTTCCTTTCTTTCGAACCTTTTTGATAGCAATAAGCTTTACGCCTTAAGCACGCATTATCGAAAATGTGCTAGCAAAATGCATCGTATTTGGCGAAGCACTCAGAATTAGGGTAAAAAGTCTAAATAAATTTGCCTGAAAACTATTCAAAAAGCACTAAAATAGCCATTACAGCATGTAAATTTTAAAAAAGTTTTCCGTGGGAGCATGCCCGCGGACCCCTTAGAGCTTTTTTGTTTCTCAATCAGCTTCAAATTTGTTCTGCAGAAAAAAAATCCCTCGAAAAAATGTGGAAAGTCTGGCCCCCTCTTTTAAAATTTCTCGCTACGCCACAACTGTGCGAACCATGCACTTTACTACAGTAAAAGTCACTTAAAATGGAGACAGCTTGATGAACTCAAGCTTTTCTTTAGCCAGGGACGTGGAAACGGAAGCTGGAAGCGGAAGCGGTTATATTTTAATGGAAGCGGAACCGCGAAAAATATGCTGCTTCCGCTTCCACATTATTCAAAAAAGCACACTGTAAATAACTTATTAAATAGGCTATTATATTCAATTTATTAGACATTGTTAGGCTACTATGCTAAATTCGCATGGATGCCAGATTTCACTATATAGGCCATCACTCTTCGCTTGATTTTCAGATGGTAAAGCGTTAAAAACAATAGTCGACTATTTTCCAATTATAATCATATCACGAAATAGATGGAGTGCTGTCAGGAGCGTATTTAAGAGGGGGGCGGGGCATTGAGCCACTCTCCCCGGTCCTCCCCTCTTAACTCCCTCTTTTAGTAACAAATAACAAAATTGATGGTGCTAAGTGACTGAAATATACCAGACTTATTTAACGGTTTTTGTAGCTTATGCCCAGGAGCAGATCCAGGGGGGTAGATTGAGGGGCATGCATCCTCCCACCAGCCATTTTGGAAAATGTTTTTGATGTAGGCCTACACAATTTTTCCATAGTTTCGAGCCTCTTCGATATCAATAAGCCTTACGCCATAAGCACGCATAATCGAAAATGTGCGAATAAAATGCATCATATCTGGCGAAGCACTCAGAATTAGGGTCAAAAATTTTAAACAAAATTTGGCTGAAATTATTCAAACAGCGCTAAAATAGCCATTAGAGCATGTAAATTTTCAAAAATTTCCCTGGAAGCATGCCCCCGTAGGCTACCTCCCCAGAGCCTTTCTTGTTTCTCAATCAGCTTCAAATTAGTTCCGCTGAAAAAAAAATGCTTGAAAACATTGTGGAAATTATGCCCCCCTACCCCTTTGAAAATTCTTGCCACGCCACTGAGTGCCGTGTATCAGCATTTTTCTGATGAAGTGAGTAAGTTTCGTAGCAAAGTTGCTGTAAAAGACTCCCAGGATTGTGACGCAATATTATGACTCAATAATTCTTTTACACTTTTGTCTGCTTTTTGCAAATTATTAACTTAAAAAAAACGCTTGCTAAAGTTTTACCAAGAGCTTTTAGCGTGTTGGAAGAAAAGCTACGGTTTACGCCATCGGCTACCAACGCACTGGTCGTATTTTACTAGCCAAACTTTGATGATTTTTTTTGGAAGTGGAAGCTGTTTGCAAATATACCGCTTCCACATCCCTGCCTCTAGGTAGTATAACACACAGCAGCCAGATCGACGTTTGTAAACCTGTTAACCTCCTTTAAATGAACTTATTATCCATTCACAAGCTCCTATAGGCAGGAGCGTATTTAGGGAGGGGGACATTGTGCCATGGTCCCCTCCTTTTGACTATGCCTTTTAGTAAAAAGGAATAAAACTAATGGTGCCAAGCGACTACAATATGCCACACTCTTGTGGTGATTTCTGTAGCTTATGACCAGGGGCGGATCCAGGGGGTATAGGATGAGGGGTATATGCACCCACCAGCCATTTTCAAAAATGTTTTTGAGTAGGCCTACACAATTGTTCAGTAGTTTACGCCATAAGCACGCATAATCGAAAATGCGTGAACAAAATGCATCATAGTTCTCTGTGTTTAGTTCCATATGGTTTCATATTTTTCCTCCTATCGCGAGAAAGCGGTCAATGCGCTGTACGAAGTTCGCGTAGGAAAGTACGAGCTCGCTTAGAATAATAATTTGGCGAAGCACTTAGAATAAGGATCAAAATTCTAAACAAAATTTGCCTAAAAATTAATTAAAAAGCACTAAAATAGCCATACCGGCCGTTCGCTCAGTTACAAAGCGCACGCTGTCGGTGCGGGAGGTTGGGTTCGATTCCCGGGCCGGTCAAATCGGCACAGTGTCGCCAACGACTCGCCACCGTTGCGACGGTTCTTCGGAGCTGTGTAGCCCAGGCGCTAAGCCGCGGAGATGGACCCCGCAACTCGTTACACGCTTCGGCGTAATACGGCGAGTATAATGAAGATTTGATTTGATTTTGATTTAAAATAGCCATTCGCAGCATGTGAATTTTCAAAAATTTTCCGGGACAGCATATGCTCGTGCACCCCCCTAGAGCTTTTCTTGTTTCTCAATCAGCTTCAAATTTGTTCTGCCAAAAATATACGCTTGAAAAAATCGTAAAATTTATGCCCCTTTTCCCTTTTTAAATTTTTCGCTACGCCACTGCTCCTTGGATAAGCTATATATAGGTACTCCTATTGTAATTCTAATTTGATGTTTTGTTGTTTTGCTGTTATTTGCACAGAAGTTTCTATTAAATTGGAGAAAATCGTGACATCATAATAAAGCTCTACGAGCTTTGTGCACAAAGGTACCAGGAAATCCAACAGTTTTTGCGATTTTTTTCACTCTTGTCACAAAGTTGCAAAAGTTGGTATGCTGGCTTGATGGTAACAATGAAGAAAAGAAACAAATATCAAGTGACGTCATAAGTCATCGTTGAAATGTAATAGGGTGTACTGTGGTTATAAATTTTTAAAAGGGGGGGCTGAAGGAAGGCTCAAAATTTTTTTGGGGGGGTTTGAAAAAAATATAGGAGATGCTTCAGCCCCCACCTTCCAACGCCCTTGTTCAGCGGGCCTCTTGGCGGCCATGTCACCTCTAGAAATGGCATGGGCCGCTAAGAGACCCGCCAACGAGCCGTTAACCGGCCTTTTTACTGGTCCGCTAACGGCCTGGTTCTATCTTTGTTTATTTCTGGGCCTCTAACGAGCCGCTAACACTTTTTGAATTCCCTTCAAGTGTGATTAATATGATTAAAGATTCATAAAAAGAATGGGCTTTGGGCGGGTTGGGCTTTATTTTTGGTATGATTTGCCGGGTCGGTTACGGTTACAGGGCTAGAAGTTCCGGGTTGTGGGCGGTCCGGGCTTCAAAAAAGTCAGCCCGAGGCCCCGAGCCATCTCTAGTCCCCTCTATCTCTGAGGAAGCCAATCTTTGTAGTGTCATAGTGGACCATGGTAGTATTACATATCTACATAGGTGGGTACAAATCGCTATTCCGCTAATTAGCGAAGCTAAATTTTTCACTAGCGGATTAGCTGTTCAGCTAACGTTCAAAAATGTTAGTCATCGAAGCTAATTTTTTCAGCCAATCTGCTATAGTCCGCTAGAATAAGAATGGTCGCTACAGCGATTTTACAGTAGTAAAGAAAAGTCTTAAAGCTGACATACTTTCCCGTTTTTGTACCAGAGAAATATCTACCGGCACTCTTCAGCTAAGCGCTTAAATCAAGCAATAATAACTCCGTCAATGACATAATGCTGAGCTTGCGCAATCACTGTTTCGACATTTTAGAGCTGAGAGGTTATAGACCGGCAGCTGAGAGGAATTAGCACACCTTTTCTATATTACGACCTTGAGTACTATGTCAAAAACCATCGGCGAAAAGTGATTTCTGCCGCGTCAGATTGCATGCGTTTGGTCGTAATCGGGTCCAAAAAATCCCAAAAAAGCGCTAGCATACCTTTTTTAGGTACCAAATGAAACCTAGTGGAAACGAAAGATTGCATTGACCAGATCACGAAATGGTTCGTGACAGAAATATTTCGGCTGCTCCACTCCCGGCAGAAGCCTTTTAAGTTTGACTGAATAACTGCTCTTGGAGCAGACTGAATATTTAATCCTATAACGGAAAACTCATGTTATCGGATTAACGTTAGCGAAGCTAATCTTTTTGGTTATCGGATTAGCATTTAGCGGAGCTAATTTTTGCGTTACCTGTGCCCACCTATGCATATCTATGAAGCCAACTCACTTAAAATGTAGACGAGAAGCTAAATACGCGAAAAATCATTTTCAACAAAACCGCTACAGTGTTTTTGAGAGTCACGTGATGCGTAAAGAAAGTATAAGTACTAAAATTTTACGAGTACATGGCAACAGTGAAGTGGTGTAGGGGTTATTGTGATGAACTCGCTGGGCAGGGGATCAATGCTCTCCCGGGTTTTGATTTTTTGTCAGCGCATTATACTGAAGTGGCTGTAGCGATTTTGTTGAAAATGATTTTTCGCGTACTTAGCTTCTCGTAAAATGTAGGAATGGAAGCAAAAAGACGTCAACTTCCGGTACACCTTATCCGATTGGCGCCGGGTTGATTCAAAATCAAACTTTCTGAGTTGAGATTGAGAATAGAATAGTCTACTGCTCACAATTGATTGCATTAGACTACGATGCAGGACCGATTAGTGGTAGTCAATTGCAACTTGCGTAAGATATAAGCGACTAGACTCGCTCTATGCCTGCAGGCTATTGTTTTCTACTAACTAAAACTTCATCAAAAAACCGGCCGTTAGCTCAGTTGCTAAGCGCACGCTATCGGTGCGGGAGGTCTGGGATTCGATTCCCGCGGTCAAATCGGCACAGCGTCGCCAACGACTCGCCACCGTTGCGACGTTTCTTCGGAGCTGTGTTGCCCAGGCGCAAAGCCGCGGAGATGGGCCCCGCAACTCGTTACACGCTTCGGCGTAATACGACGAGTATAATGAAGATTTGATTTTGATTTTTTTAAAACTTCATCAACTGATCAATCAAAATAAATCAAACTAGTATTTTTCAAGTTTGTAAACTGAAAGCATCTCTAGTTTAAACCCCACTTGTTTTTAAAGAATGCTGTTATGGCACTAGTCTACTAATAATTTGCAAGTTCAGAGTTTGCAATTTCCCTTCACTGTTCAGTTTTGGTTATTTACCCTGTACCGATACCGTACCGGTACCACACAAAAACAACTGCTACTGTATGGGATAGCCGGGTTAGATCTAATATCAGCCCCCAGGTTCAATTAGGGTTAGGATTAGGTTTAGTTAGGGTTAGGTTCGGTTAAAGCTAGGTTTGGTTAGGTTCAGGTACTCAGGTTATAGACAGAGATGGGCATTTATCGCAATAATTTATCGGCGATAACTTTTTATCGATTATCGTTATCGCTCAAAATAGTTTGGATTTATCGATTACCGTTATCGCTTTTGTTGAATATTTCGTTATCGCCGATAAATTATCGCGATAAACGATTTTTTATGTACGCAGAGTTTAAACTTCAAAGTTAGTGAGTTGGCGCAATGGAAAAAACACGGTGTCCATTAAGACTTGTTGTAATTTTTAAAAATTATTTCTTCGTTTGACTTAATTTCACGGCAGGGTCCGTGAACTGCTCTCTTTTCTTGAAAAATTTAGAAAAAACATTTTCGCAATTCGACTTACAAAAAAAAAACTTCGTCAAACACATCGAAAATTTACCGCAACATTTATCGGAAAAATTTATCGGCGATAATTTATCGATTATCGATATCGCTTTAAAAAATTGAAATTTATCGATTATCGGTATCGCCCAGGGCTTTTTTGAAGTTATCGATTATCGTTATCGCTTTAGTACAGAATGGTTTATCGTGCCCATCACTGGTTATAGATTAGGTTTGAGTTGGCAGACAGAAAAAGCGTGGGGGCTTATTCTAGAAAAGACCCAGATAGCCTCCATACTAGTGGGGTTTACAGTTTTGGTTACTGGCTGTATAAAATGTGTATTTATTATATATATGCTAGTATGGTAGTCAGTATTTACTGCACTTGTCAGGTAGTTGCATATTCTGACTAGACTACCGGTATCCTTCTATCCCAAGGAAGTGATCAATGTGCTATGATAAGGAGCTTGCTAAGAGGTTGCCAGCCCTGAGCCATTTCTCTACCACACAGCACATCAAGATGGGGGAATCCTGCTAAGTGTCTTTTGCAATGGCACAACTAGTAGCCGGGTCTCATCTAGAATAAGCCGTCAAAGCGAGCGGTCATTATATTACACGCTCCCTTCGCTCGCTCAGTGATCAGCCGCTTGCTTTGATGGCTTATTCTAGATTTGACCCTTAGTAGCCAACTGTAGTTTGGTAAACTTGCCTCTTTGATGCTGAGCGTCAAGCTGGGAAGCTATGAATACCAATTTTAAGGTTATTGGTTTGACCTGACTCTGAATCAAACGTACCGATGAGTTGACACCTCCTAGGACGATTGCTCCTATCACTTAGCCATCTGAGCTGTTCAGTGTTGGTGATGTTTTTGAGACCACCATTGACTATGCATGGTTGACTGTAGTATACACACTGTATGGTATATTATACGTAGTTTACGGGTACCGGTATACACTGTATTGCAGTAAAGTGGACTATATCAGTATATATATTGCATTTGCAAGACAATTCCATTGCAATTGTCCAGGCTGCTGTCATATACCGGTACTTGTAGTAGACTGTAGAGGGTATGCTGGTGTGAATCAGTACCGGTAGTTTTGCATTGGCATTTGCAGTGTCGGTATTATGCCCGCATTTTTTTAGTTTATATTTAAGGTATCGGTGCGGTATAGTATAAATATTTTAGGAAGCTTCTATTTCACCTCAAAGTTTCAGAAATTTTCGGTTACCGTGGTTGCATAACTGCGTAACTGGAAACTTCCCCTATGGTTTTCCTACTGTGAGAATGGTATTACCGGAACTGAAAAATGAAAATGCAAAGTTTCTTAGATTTTCAAAGTTCGATAACTGGAATTTACAGTGAAATAGACACTTCCAATATTTAATCCTATTTACCAGCTTACTGATGTAGACTGCTGAAAATTATAAAGTTTGATCTAACACTGATCACTAATCAGGTTCTGAAGTTGAAGTTCAGGTTCTTTATTTTAACATTTTTAAGCTTAGCGTTTACCAAAAACAATTGGCTGAAGAGGTGAGAGAGGTGTATGCATATTCGCTCAGCGCTGTATTGGCATCCCAAATCACAATATTGCACTCCAGACTCAGGAGTCTAATGCTGTAGTTTCACATCGTTTTATATTGGTGCACCAGTAAAACTGAACAAAATGGTTGAGGACTGGCTGTAAAATATCAAAATTATAATGCAGTGCCTGTGGATAATTTTTGTGCTGTTTTGAATGGCAATATATACCGGTATCGGGTGGTACAGAATACCGGTTTTATGAGCAACAAAACAGGCATCCAATTAGTTTCTGTGGGTTGTTTTGATTAAAACCAGAGATGGGAAAGTTGTCTTGCATGATTTGTGGAAAGGGGGCTCTTCATGTTTAAGCTGCTTAATATTATAATTATATGGTTTGCGTGAAAGCAGTGGGCGAGAATTTGCCCATACGTCATAGCATAACCCAGACACTCGGGCATGTCTTTCTTATGCAATGTCGTATTAGGAAATTCCAGTCTACTTTAAAGTAAACCATCCGCTGTAATAACATGCGATTTCACAGCAAAGAACTTGGTGGAAAGAAGATTTGGTTACATGTGCCATGGTTTCATTTTTTGCAGAGGCTTTTTGTGTTAGCTTATGTTGAATATTTGGTTTACCAGTGTAGAACAGTGTGGATAGGTTTACTGGTGTTCGAGCAAGGTTTTTTAACTTCTTTGTCCAATTATGGATGCATACAACTTCAATCCTTCAGGTGGTGGCTTGACTCAAAATTATATGAGCATTGATGATATATTGATGTCAAGTGAAAAAATTCCTACTGTGTTTCTTGTTCCAGTTAAAGGTCTTGGATTCTTAAATACAAGCTCAAATAAAAAGGACATTGAAGTTGGAACAAAGATGGATCTGCCATTGTGGCTGGCTTTAAGTTTGGGACATTGGCGTAAAAAATTTATCAGTTATGAATATACCAAGCCATATAAAGCTACATATCGTGAAATACTAAAGGCTGATGCCAGTGTAGTTGATCTTCATAAATTAAGCCCCTATTTTTATGCATTTGGACAGCAACTGCTGACTTTAAATCACAATGAAGCGGCATTAGTTTCCCAAAGTTTACTATTAACCTTCAGTGAAAGATTTAAAAAGATCATGGACTGGTCAAGCAATGCTTTTGATTACGATTGCAATGAAAGACAAGAATATTTAGATGAAGTTGAAAGGAGATTATTTATTCTTGGCCAACAATCATTAAAGAGTTTTGAAAAATGGGAGAGGGGTGATAGCCGCCGATTAAACATTTCTTCACTAGTATTGAGACACAGAAAAAGAAAACACAACGAGTCGTTATGAAATTATTTTTAATATGCTTGCCTTCTGAAAAATATTGTTCTATGGCAGTGGTTCTCAACCTTTTTAAGCTCGTTGAAACCATACGTCATTTTCCAAGCAGCTGTCAAACCCCTATTTTTTGGCCAATTTAGCTAGCAATAATTGAATAATGAAATAAATGAACGAATTTATTCAAAGTGTCATACGAATTGACCAACAGTTTTGCAGGATAATCAAGCAACAGTAATCAGCAGATAGCAGTGTTAATGTGCCTTCTGTTGTTGTTTTTCAGCTACGATCTGGGAGATTCTGGGTTTTGTTGTAGAAAGGGCAACCCTCATGTCACTTTCACATTCAAGCCTGTTGCGTTTCTTCGTTTTAATGTCCACTAGTATAGAGAACGCCTGTTCGCATAAATATGTGGTTACAAAAGACGTCATAAGTTCGAGAGCAACTTTAGCAATACGCGGATATCCTTCCATTTGGTGGCACCAAAACGTGTGAAGATCTGTTGTGCTGAAGGTGTGCTTTTGAACCGCGCTTTCCTGCAGTTTGATGATGTCATCCAAGTATGGATTGTTTACGTCTGCATTTGCAGTATCGAAAACAAATGGCTGAATAATCCATTATGGATATTGTTGTTGTTCAGGGAAGTAGCGATCAAATGATCGTTCCAACTCTTTTAAGTGCTCAACAATCATTGGTTTAAGTCTCTTCAGCTTCTCTGCACTTTCATCATCATGTGTTGCAGCAGTGCTCGTAAGCTCGTCCAAAAGCGGAAAGTTAGCGAAGTTGTCATTTTTTAATCGCTCCCACCACAATCGCAGTTTCTTACGAAAAGCACACATTTTTTCTTCGGCTTCTATTATATTTACCCCACCTCCTTGCATTTGACAATTCAAATGATTAAGAGCGCCGAAGATGTCGGCCAAATACGCCAAGATTAGAAGAAAACTTGTGTCCATAAAGTGTTTGGAAAGCCAGTGGTTACGATCTTCCAGAAACTTGAATAATTCTGCACGCAATTGAAATCACCTTTCCTCGAGATAACCAACAAACTTCAGAGTGGTAGAGAAGGACTTTGAATTGTGAATCCATTTGTTCGCAGAGCTGCATAAATATGCGGTGATTGAGAGCGCGTCCACGCACGTAGTTAATAGATTCAACAACAATTTTGAGAGCTTCGGCGAGTTCAGGAGGCAACGTTTTAAATGCGAGTGCGTGTCTGTGCAACATGCAATGGGTGAATACAACATCTGGAGCATCTTGCTTAATTAAGGCTCTTAAAGCAGACCTGCATCCTATCATGGCAGGAGCGCCATCCGTGCAAACTGCGGAAACCATACTCCAAGAAAGTCCTTTACTTGCAAAGAAGACATTTAAAATCTTTTTAACGTCCGTTACCTTTGCAGTAGTTACGAGGTGTTTGCAAAACAAAAACTCTTTCTTAATCTCGAGTCCATCAACATAACAAACAAATGTGAGCAGCTGGTTGAAATTAGCAACATCGGTTGTTTCGTCAAGTTGTAGGCTGAATTTTGTTGGACTAGTCTTTAACTTTTCTACCACTTGGCTGAGAATATCCTCACTCATGTCATTTATTCGGCTGCTCACAACGTTATTTGATGGTGGTACTAAAGAAAGCTTATCTTTAGCTGCCTTTCCTAGCATAATATTGGTTAATTGCAGTGCGGCTGGTTTAACAAGTGTCTCACCAATGGTATGCGGTTTTCCTTGCTTTGCAATTAGATATGCCACTTCATATGATGCAGTGAGAATCGGTTTGTCAACAGGAACAAAACCGTAAGTTGTAATGGTTGATTTTGCATCATATCGGGCCCTCTTTTGCTTCAATTCTTCAAGGGTGGTGTCCTTATACTTCCCAGATCCGTGAACTTTCTTAAAGTGTTCTTTCAATTTAGTTGGCACTAAGCTAGAGTTGCTCAACTTTACATCGCATAAAAAGCACTGAGGGCGCGGGGTTCCATCACGTTCTGTAGCACAAGTAAAGCCAGACTGCACATAGTTTTCGGACCAAGACCTTTTTTTGGCCGACATAATAAATTATTTTCCAAAACTACACAATTATCATTAGCTATTAAGAGTTGCACCTTATCATTACCAACTGCGAAAACAATGATTATATTACTTAACCAGGTTGCATACTTACGAATTACGGTACTACAAATAAAATGCCGGACATTATGACTGTCATCTAATAACTTACACTACACTACAATATAATTTGTACTATCTGTACTCTACCACTTTTTTTTTTCTTTTTTTGTAAGCTGATGAGATACTGTTTATAATTTGTTCTCTGTGCTACTGCTGCGCTAACTAAAAACAGCCACGCAGTGAAAATGCGGTGGATTCTCGCTTAGTGACATCACACTTGGATTGTTACATCGCAGAAGTCACATGCCGTGATACGCACTCAGTAGCATCGCAGTGGGATTGTTACATCACAGAGGCGACACTACCATGATTTGCATGGGCCTAACGCACTGGAATGCATCACATTAGCGAAATATATTAGTCACAAACATAAATGTACTACTGTAATTGCGACTCGATTTTTTGCAACGTAACCGCACTTTTAGTCATATTACAGATGACCTCTGTCGAACCCCCGAAACAGCTCCATCGAACCCCAGGGGTTCGATCGAGCCCAGGTTGGGAACCACTGTTCTATGGCTATAGTTTTACCAATTGTGTGCTTTGCCTCAAAGAGAAGAAAATAATTTTTTAATGTGTTTGCATTTGTAAATTTTTGTCTGTTAAATTTTCATTTACAATGCATGGATTTATGTGTATATGTATGATTAGTTGATTATTATACATCTCTTAGTGTTCAAACAACATATGACTTTTCTGCCGATGCTGTATGAATTTTCAATGAGCTGTGACTAACTGACACATTATTTTGTTGTTGATATGAAACTTATGAGCTGAGGTGAAAACAGTATCACTCTTTGATAATGGTAGAATCTGGCTATTACGACACCTCGACGGACCGTAAAAAAAGTGTCCTTGAATGCGAATTGTTGCTCTAGCGGGATTGTTTATAACAGATAGGAATATTGCGGGACCATCAACAATGTGTTGTTGAAAGCGAATTGTTATAGCAGGTGTCGTTATATCCAATTTCTACTGTGTGTAAGTTTGCATACACTAATATCTGTTTTTCGTGGTTATTCCTGGCATGTGAGCAAGAAATTTTAATACCAGTAGTGTAGCTATTTCGTTTATTATTGGTTTGAAAATTTTGAAATGGATTAAAGTTTCAGAGTAGTTTTCTGTGTTTTAGAACGCGTTGCTTGTTGACAGTAGACAATGCTTATTATTATTATTGCTGCATGATATGTTGCTGTTGGACTTCTTACGTATGAAGTATCAGTATGCTTTGTCCACCATGTTTTTTTAAGATTATGCTACTGTAGATTTAATACTTTTTAACACAAGTTCACCAAAGAACAATACCGGTACTTCGATTTTTGTGTTACTGTTTGTTTCAAAATATATTTTATGTGTAGCAGAGACAATGTAGCCTAGCAGTTTGTGCAGTTTTCTCTACGATTCTACCAAAATGCTTTAAGCTGCTTGAATAATTGTAATTAGACTCATTTTAGCATTAAGTTGCCCCATGATAATGTTGAATGTTTTCATTTATGATTTTCAAAGATTATTGTAGCATTTTATTTTTCGTAAATGCATAGCGAGTACATTAGTTTTCAAATACTAAATAATACTTGCGAAGAAACTAAAGAAAAATGATAAATACAAAAGTTTTTTTAGTGCATTAGTTTTCATACAACGCCATCTCTTATCCATTCTTGTGATGTTTAAAGTCGATTTTCGTTATCATCAATCTCGTAAGATTATTTTTTGCGATTATGTTTCACTTTATTTGCTTGTTGCCTTTTAATAAGTTAATGCTTATGTGCGTTTGATCAGGAGACAATGATATGAAAATATGTGTAGTTTCATTAGCCACGTGCCAGAAATTTAAAGCCTCCTTGACTAGTAATTGATGACTGTAATTTAATTATCTTCTATAATAGCTTCAAAACTGCCCGGTGTGTGACGATTACACATAGGTCAGGCCAATTCCGAATTTCCTGGAGAATTATGATCACGCTAGAATTGGTTTTATGTTGGAGTGGTTTTATGTTTGTTTCAATGGTAGAATTTTGTATTTCGAAATGATAACAAATTGTAAAAGTATTTATTTTAGCATTATTTTTATATTTTGTGCTGTTGGATAAAGTATAAATCAGCATGGCTGAGTTTGTGCATAAACGCACTGAGGATATGATAAATGAGTTGGAACAGCTCCAAAGAACTGGTTTATTTTCTGCTACAGAAGTGAGTATGTATGCTTCCTAATTCTTGGCCTAATCTCTGAAATTAACACACTGTAAGATAAAAAGCAATGTTTATTTAGAAAATATTCCGGGTTTTGCGGTAAATAATTATCGTTACAAGTTCTGCTTCTTTGATGTTAAGTCGACTAACCTTCATTTGATTATCAAACTGCAATCTGTGTACAACATAAAAATGTCTGAACCGTTCCAACACCGTTACTTGTGAGGAAATATTCCAGGGTTTGCAATAGATATTTATTGTTGCAAGTTCTACTGCTGCATTGATATGGGTAAGTTCTCAAATCGACTAACCTTCATTTGATGATAAATTGCTGTCTGTGTACGACATAAAAATATCTGAACCATTCGAATGCCTGTTTTTCGTTCGAATGTGGAATCCGTTTGGAGTTTTCTAGTCTTATCTGACTAGACTGCCATGTTGGGCAGCTAGTCTTGGTTTGAAAAGACGTTATGAAGGTTGAGTGTTTCTTTGAATACGTAGAAGGGCATTAATGCAGAAATTTTAGGTATCTTTTTATTTTTAAGGTCAAAGCTGTCATAAAGAAACGAACAAAACATGAATACAAGATAGTTAGACAACATAAACAGAAAAAAGATTTCTTAAATTATGTGCAATATGAATTAAATTTTCTAAATTTAATTCATAAACGTCGAAAAAGAGAACAGTATTTTTTCAAAAAAGATGAAATTGAGTATACAATTGTGAACAGATTGCACAGGTATGTAGAAAATGATGCTTAATTTGTCTCTGCGAGTAACTTTCTTACCTTCACTACAAGCAAACTTGCTGAATTGTTTTCCGTACCGTCTGTAATGCTGAACGTCGACTGAAAAGCTGTGGATTTCAATTCTTAGCTTTGAATTTTCACCCGACTTAGAATCGTATCCAAATCGACTGCTCTTTGGAAGACGATCTAGCCACTCGGCCGTCTGATCGACATGAGGATAAAGGTGACGAAATCTTGATCTAACTTACACAAACACAGAAGTTACACCGTAACTTGTAAGAGTGAGATAGATAATTGAATTCCAACTTCGATCAGGAATACCAATATTTTTACGGTTGACAGGTTATTTAAACGAGCATTAGCGTCTTGGCCTTCTGACGTAAAATTGTGGATATCTCACGCAAATTTTTGCATCGAATGGAAAAAGAAAATTCAGTTAAGCAAATTGTGCACCAAGTTTCTGCAAGTAAGCTCTATTAGTTGTACTTAAGAAGAAGTAATTTTAGGCGTTGTTTAATTCAAAATGTTCAATCATTGTGAAATGGTTTTAGTTTTATCTTTTAGGTCGTAATTTAAGTCAAAGTGTTGCTGTCTTTGCTGCAGTAATAAAATAGCATCAAAAGCCTTGCAATTCTTTAATATCTTACAGATTCATGGAAACAAACCCGAATTTTGGGTTCTCGCTGCCAAATGGGAAATTGAGTTTTGTCTGTCAATGGAAAACGGGCGGCTTATTTTTATGAAAGGATTAAAACGTCATCCTGAATCGAGGAAATTATGGCTTGAATTTTTTCGTTCTGAGTTGCTCTTTGCTGAAAAACTGCGTCGTAGAATGAAAGTTCTAACTTCTTCAGATGCATCTGAAAGCAAGTAAGGAATATCTGGTCCGTGTTCAAAGAAGGGAACCTGTTAACTCGAACTGGTTGAACTCGTTTTTTTTTTCGCCGGACTTAAACTCGAATTCAAACTCGAAAAAAGTTAATTAAATCGTGAATTTAGCCTAAATTTGATAAAAATAGCTTGAACGCAGTATAAACCCGTAATGAATTAGTCAGTTGGACTTGGAAGTTTTCAGTAAGCTCTAACTTCAACTTGATTAAAAGTGCCTCGAGTTAGCAACCCTGCTTAAAGAACTCTGTGATATTCGCCAGCTCTTTAAACGGGTTTCTTTCTCTTGCAGCCACCTTTCGGCATCCTCTGAGCAAAACCGGGGAAGTTCACGGCGTTGTTCATCACGTCGGGCTGTCAACAATGTTTAACCATTAAAATTTAGAACGTTTATCCATGGGTGTACCACAAGGGCCAATTTCGGGTCCCTTATACATTATTTATGTGAATATTTTCAATATGCTGTAGAATGTACTCCTAGGCTGTGCGCAGACGGTACGTGCTTATTGATCGAAGCCAAAACCGTACAAGAATTGCAAAATTCTATAAATAACGAGATGATAAAAATCACGAATTGGATGATAAGTAACCAACTTACGATTAACATCCAGAAATCTTTATTAATTATTATCCAACCCACTATAAACGACCTCCCAATTAAATTTCAAATTAATATTGATGGTTTTATTTAAATTCACAAAATAGTGTAAAATACCTTGGAATTTATATAGATCACTATCTTAAGTTTAAGTTTCACACTGAAATTACTAATTGACAGATTGCAAGGGCTACCGTGATTTTAGAGACTTAGAAATATCTTCCAGCTAAGACAATGATGTGTTTATATTATACTTTAGTGCAACCACATCTTCTTTATGGTTTATCGATAACTATGTGGGGCTCTACATCACCTAGTAGCTCACAAAAACAGTTACAACTTCTTCAAAACAATGCTGTTGGAGCAATAGTTGGGTGTCGCAAATGTGATCACATTTCCTTATCATTAGGGCAAGTTTCTGCAACTTTTGCATCTTTTTTTTACAGCTTCGGGAAGCTTCCTAAGTAACAAAAAACTTTATTACAGCATGTATAGAGTTGTTTGCCTAAATTTTATTTTGTAACTTTTTTGGTTTTTAAAGGCGACTTTTTGTTGCAACGTTTTCGAAATATTTTTAAAAAATCTCACAAAAAAGTATGAACAGCCAAGAGTAGTTATACTAATAATTTTCCAGGTCTAGGTAAGTCTGCGTTACGTTTACTTTGTGGTAATGCAAGCAGTAATTGTCACAGAATGTGTAACGAATGAAGTCTTTCAGCGTCATTTATTCAGTAACAATAGGCTTGCTGTATTCTGTAATTATGAGCTTCAGCATGCTGGGCAAAGCCGCTGTTAGCTGAAGATCGTCCCTTTGCTCAGGACGATGTTTGGAAATGTTTAGCATTGTATATGAATAAATCATGTTCATGTCAATAAAAGACGCAAACTTTGACAACTGATTTCACCGCTCATTATTCTTTCGTACAACTTTAACACTTTTGTTAAAAATGATTGCAACTTTTGTTAAAAATAAACGCAACTTTTTTAATTTTTTATTGCAACAAAAACTTGCCCTACTTAGGCCTATCATATAAAAATTTAAACATATTGGAAGTTCATAATCTTTGCATACTAGAAATAGCGAGTCTCATGTATTTGTATGAAAAATCTCGCCTTCTAACTACTTTTAGTAACAAGTTTATTAAACCCTCTGATGTTCACCAACATACAACGAGAAGTAATCAAGAGCTAACATATTATATTCCAAGATTTCTTTGGTCTGGTTTCAAAAATCTTTCACATATACCGGTGTAAAAATTTGGAATAACATTGAGAAAAAAGTAGAACAACTTTCTTGCTCTAAATTTCGAAATACCTATAAAGCGATATTAAGTGAGGCATATAACACATAGGCTCAGTAGAAGCTTTTGGTGCAGTCTGATTGCCATTTTTTCTTCTCATTTTTTTTTTCTTTTCTCTTTATTGTAATGAAAAAAACTAGTAAACAAACGCAGAAATTTTATAATCATTTTTTGTGGAGCTGTTTGACTCGATGACCTATTGGTCCCTTCACAGCGTTTGTTAGCTTGATTTCTTGAAATAGATTTGTGCTCGTTTAATTATGTATTTATTTTCTGCTACGTTGTTTCTTTGGTTATTGTTATGATTTGATCCATGCCATTGAAGTTAGCAATAAAAATTGATGATGATAATAAAGTTAAGATTATTGTCGTGGTGTCGACTTTCTTGACACCTGGTGTTTTTAGGAACCATATTTGCTATGAATTGGTGCTATTCTTATTTGCACTTTTTTAGGATTGATGGAAGTGAAGGAGAACTTATGCAAGGAGGTAGTGCACTAATAGCGTATCGCAATGCTGTCAAAGCTGTACCTGGTGACTCGGCATTTCAAATCAAATTTCTCCAGATAGCATCATGCTTTTTGGGTTATTCAGCTTTTGCTGCAAATATTGTTGCAACAATTCGAAGTGATTTGGAATCTGACTTTCCTCTTGTTCCATCAGTGCTCGCTGAAATTGCCAAACTACACCTAAATGTTTTTTATGATAGTAAGTAGTATATTGCTTAATATGCGATTGTTTACCTATTAAGCAATGGGTTCTTTTGTGTCTTCGAGATCTGAATGAAATAATTATACTAATAAGATCATAAACGAATCGTTTTTTATTTCAAAATTTGTATGATAAAGATATGCAGCATTTTTAATTTCGTCGTAACAAAGCTACTGTATCTATAAATATGCTTATGTTTTTTTCTGCAAACAAAAGTTTTGAGAGTTTTTCTCCGTAAGCGAGACAGTTTTGCAAGAAATGTAGAATCATTTATTTCTACGACGTATGTTTATATGCCTGAAAGCTGACGCTGTCTCGTTCCTTCCGACTTTGGCCATAAGTTTATTCATTTGCAATCCAGCCAAGGGATGTGTGTGGCATTACAGCAGCATATGTTGTAAGTTTGTTTGTTAGTGCGTTAGAAGCTCTGTAGTCGTTTCAAACTATTGTTGTGTGGCTTTCTCCATATACTGCTATTTGTTGTAGATTATCGAGAAACTGGGTTTGCCAATAAGAAGATTTTAAAGCGACTGGGCGAACAAAAATGTTACGAGAAGTTTGATGAAGCTGTTGCCCTCATCAACACGGAAGAGATGTGGGGGGAATATGTCGTATGTGTTCTCTCAATATGCTCTGATGATCAGCCTATTCCCAAGACTGTTTTGGGGGAATTACGTGACCAATCTTTACAGCAGCGTCTCGACCAAGCCTACTCTGTAGTGACAAACGCTCACTCGCTGCGAAAATTGTCTAGCAGCCTGTATCCAAACGTAGTTGACTTTTTGTTGAAACATCACCATGTTGATAAAGCTAAAGTAATGTTGAATAAAATATCAAAAGAGCGCAAAGACCCTGAAATTTTGTTGAAAAAAATTGAAATATTTCTTCTATCTATCAAAGGCGAAGCGAAATGGAAATCAGAAAAATTATATTTATCCGCTTTGGAAGTCGTTCATTTAATGACTATAGAACAGCAAGTGACATTTTATCGCATGTGGATTGAATACGCAATTGCTCATAACCAGCCTACTCTGGCCAAGCAAATTGTAACGACCCATTCTTTGCGATGTAGTGTAGAAGCCAAGTCTGCAATGCTCAGTATTTATTTGAGATGGTTAACTGCCAAGTCTGGTATAGTAAAGGCTTATCGAGTAAGTGATGTTAAACTTTAAAAATTGGAGACTAAGTTTTTGCAGTGTGTGCGAAAATAAATCAATCAACCTTGAACGTACAGCTTGTTACTTTCTTTCGACTTTTCTTGTTATATTTTCAAAAAAAGTTTGGCCAGAATGCATATTTCAAAATGATTGCCTAGAAAATTTCCACTTTGCTCTTCGGCGATGTGATTGGCTAGAGCAGTTGCGCGAGTATGCTGCGAGTAATGAAATTTTTTGTTCATTTTATTACCACCACTCTACCCCATCCCGAATTACATGATACAGAATTACACGAGAAAGAAACCAAGTTCGTTAAGAACAAAATAAAAACCTAAAGCATTATCGATCCCAGGTTCTGAGTAGTAGCCCAGCGTGCCAATTGCTACATCTCGTCGCTGTGGCCTAACTATTGTCCAAATTTTTTACCTGTACTCATTTCGGACGAGCCCTATCGTTCTCCTAGCGCTCTCCTCGCAAATGCTGTAGTCAATCAGAATGTTGTAGAGCACAGTAAGAGCAAAGTGGAAATTTTCTACGCAACCATTCCGAAATATGCGGCCAGAATATGTCTTTTCAAATATTAAATATAAATATTGCATGCTAACTAATTTGTTGTCGTAAGAGCATCTGTATCGAATAACGTTAAATTCAACTTCTCTCAATGTCGCGTTTTTCTATGCTTTTGCAGGTGTTTTCGCAAGACATTTGCCCACTACGCACGCCCACGTTAGAACAATTCAAGATTATGATAGAGGTATGCCAGTCTTTGCCCAATGATGACGTCATCGAGGAATGTTTTGACTTGGCTCTGAGGCACTACGGTTCTGCCAGCGTTGATTTGTGGATTGAGTATATCGAGAATTGTCAAAAACTGGGAAAGGAAAAGGCGAAAAAAATTGGTGATATCTATTGGCGAGCGAAAAACAATTTGAAACCGGTTTTAGTAGAAGATTTTTTAACTCGATATACTTTACTTTGCTCACAATTTTCACCAAAAAGTGAAAATGCTGTGTAAATTTTGTGCAGCAGGTTGTGCTTTTGATTCAAAAACCTTGGTATGTTTATGCTCTCTTGTGCCTTGATATGAATTGGTTTATTTATTTTGAACCAGTACAAAATCTTGCCCCGTGCAATGCCTTTGCTTGTATCTATCGCATTATTTTATTAGAAAATAAAAGCTTTGCGATTCTCATGTTTTGATATACAGTATTTCTAAGTAAAAGGCTTAGAAAAATGATGACTAGAAGAGTGAGTCAAGACCGCATTGCCCTACATTGAAAATATAAAGATTTTGTTCTCTGTTTCGTTATGCTTTGTTTTGCCCGTACCGCTCTTAATGAAATTAAACTTAAGTCTACTTGCCGAAAACAACGTTTATGATCACGATGTACCGGTGAACTAGGAGGACTCATCCAATGTTATAGGCTGCTATTCTAACGATAAATGTTGTAATACAATCATATTGCCGTGGTAGAGCTGCAGGTTGTGTTGCTGCAGTTTAACAGCGCAAAGCAGTCGCATGTAAACCTCGTAGGTAGGCCTATCAGAAAGATTTTAGTTTATATCCCATATGACAAATCCAACGGAAGGATATGGTCAAGGCGATGAAGAGTAAATGACATCCTTTATGAAGGTGATAAAACCCGATAAAATAAAACCGTCACAAAGGGTCATTGTTATAACATTGTGTACTTGGTCATATCCCTATTCATCATTAATGAAAATTATTAAGACCAGTGAACGCAAATCTACTCATGCGATGGAAGAAATTGGAATAATTGATGCTAAAGTAAGCCTATTGTGTTATAACTAGCATGCTAATTTTTCAGCGTAAATCGGCTTTTTCCTCATGCCGCTGTACTTCGAACTGTTTGCACCGGCAATTCAAATACAGCATGTTAAATCAGTAACTGGGAAAAGACATGCGCGACGTTAGCCAGGAAAGCAAGCATACGGTGTGGCAGTGAAAATGAATAAGATTTGAATATTGACAATCGGTGATATTAATTACATGTATAATGTTTGCGACAAAAAATAAAGTTGAAGTTATTGCGTATGGTTTCTGAGCTGAGCGAAAAACCTCTGCACCCGCTGTTGATTGGAAAGGCTTCGTAGGAAGAAGTTGCGTTGAGAGAAACTCCTCGCATTTGCGCGTGCTCAGTGCTCACACCAAGTACGAGATTATGCAATATTTCTAGTCAGTCGAAGTCCTAGAACCAAAGCGCCTGGCCAGAGGCGTCGTGCAGCCAAATAATTTGGAGGGGCCCAAGTAACAACTTAAATATCTGATCACAACCTTTGTAAAGCCGTATTTAGCACTGAGTAATATTACGAAAAAAGGAGGTTAGGAAAAGATACCAAAATATGTCGTGATACCCCAAATTTTGGATAATAAATCGAAATTTATTTTGATACCCCAAACGGCTCTTTCTTAATTATGGACATTATGCGCAATCAGAGTGGCCCTACAATTAAACAAAGGAAAAGGACATTGCTGAGGGCGAAGCCCCAGCCGCCTACGGTTTTTATGGTTTTCACAAAAAAAAGCTTGTTTCAGCACACTTACTTAACGAAAAAGGACGCCTACCGATACCCGCAGTGAGTGCAGTTACTATTATAGTGTCAGACAGTACAAAAATATTTTAGTAGTTCAAGTCTAAAACCAGAAGCTGGGCTAAAATAGATGAAAGCAGGCTGCAAACCTGCAATCACTATTGGTTTTGACGCATATGATGGGATGACGTGTAAAGGTGTGTTCTAGGCTATGATCTTTAACAACGCATGCAAAATGTTTTCTACATTCTAACTACAGATCACAGATCAAGAAACTGACTTTAGGCTACTCCTGAGTCGAAGCGATTGATTAAAGTAAAAATTAAAAAACAAAACAATGGAATTTATAGTATAAGAAAGGGGGGTTATGGGGTTAGTTTGAAAGATGAAAGGGATCTTGGCACTGGCTTAATTTTTTATTTTTTTAATTTTCAATTTTTCAAGTACTAAAAAGTAACCCATCCTAGAATTTTTTTTAAATCATAAGGCACAGTGGCGTCGGGCCCCTATGGCACAACGCCACTGCGCCTGGCTGTGGCCACAACGCCACTGCTCTCATGACAATCCTTTACGCAGCACATTCTGTTCTGTTATCAAAATATCTTCACCTTTCTAAATCACAAGTATTTTTAATTTTTTTGTTTTGTGACAATCCTTTACGCTGCACATTCTGTTCTGTCATCAAAATATCTTCACCTTTCTAAATCACATGTATTTTTTATCAGAGTGTGTAAGACCTGCAACCAGACAGCGCTGCCACCGGCGCAAAAGATTCATCTCTAACTACAGGCTACTAGGTTAGGTTTTTTTTTCAAGCTAGTTACCGTACAGATAACAGAGTAGACCTACCGGTACGGCACTTTGGGAAACACGGTGAGTTATCGCCAGAAAGAGCAGGCCTACTGCTATCTCATTTTCAACTACCTTCAGAAAAGATTACCGGTACCGGTATTTATCATTTATTTTTAAGTATTTCATCACGAATTTTTGCGCAGAAATAGTTATTTTACGAATCGATGTCGGCAACATGTGCCAAAGTAAAAAGAAGTCCTTGAAAATCACTATGCAAACCTAAATAAGGTTGGCCACTAAAAGTCGCTATTGCACTACATGTGAAAATACTGAGTAAGTATGTCTGTGATTTGCTCATAGAGTTGGCCGAGTGGTCGGTGCATTGGGCTCCGAAACTAGTTTCGCGGGTTCGACGCTCAACTAGGTCATCTTCCATATGATCTTATGCTGCAATAATGTGGCGCGAAAAAAAGGATGTCTGTGAAATAGCCTAATCGGCTCTTCGAGGTGAAGGTACTCGATCATTGACAAGAGGTTACTGATAATTGAGAATCTACAACTTTCAGAAAAAAGTAGCAAAATTTAATGCGTAGAAAACCTTTGCCTACGCCATGAGCTTTTTCGATGCTATTAGTAATTCCTCCGATCTATTTGAAATTTCAGTCATGCGTGAAAGATAAATTTCAACAAAACAGTATTTTTAGCAAGATGTGGGTAAGAAGCGTTTGGAACCACCTAAGCATTCATATGCGTATATCCGACAGAGCAGAAAAGCAAGACGACGTCGAAATGCCAGCGGAGACATACCGACTACGTTTTATCTTACTGCTGCACTTAATCGCCATTTTAATCCACTAAATAGCATACAAGCAGCTGTGTCACCTTGGGATCGATTAAAGCTACTGAATTATCTTCCGGCACACATGATAATTCCTCCAGGAACTAATGTTTCCGTTCCTCCACCACCGTTGCCAATTTTTCCTCCTAATCTTCCAATGATGAGATTTCCTTTGCGACAGCTGTTATTAAAGCCGCCACCAACTCATTTGATTCCGAATCCACGTTTCTTTAATCCTTGTTTTACCATGTTGGACAAGACTAGCGTGGACGGCCAAGAAAACAACTGGGCGGAAAATCCACCAAGACCAAAATTTAATGTTCCTCCCCCACCATTGCCATTTCTTCCTATTGCATTCCGACCCCCAATTAACCAAACATTTGTGGAAAATTCCAACATTCCATCTGCCGCGCCACATGAATTCCGCATATTTGCCGAACATACAATAAAAGCGGCTCTTGGCATTTCACAAGGATCTCAACTGCAAGTTAGAAACTATTAAAATGTGAAAACATTTTCCACCCGTTGTATAGTTAATCTATTATCTAATGCCTTTAATGCTAATTTGCAACAGTGCATTGGAATTGTTTTCTGATGAGCTATAAGAAAAAAAATTTTTGACCATTTTCGAATGTGAAATGATATGCTGTTTAGGCCCACCAAATTTTCGACTGTAATCTAACCTAAAGCGTTCCTATACACTGCAAAATGCTGAAAATGTTGCATCGATATTTGGCTATTTCCTGCAATAGTTGAATAAGTGTATACATATCAACTTTATTCGCTGTAATTGCTTATTGCTTTAATTGCTTCCGCTTGTATTCCTGAAAATTTTGTTTCTTGTAAATATATGAATCAATGACTAACTTTGACTTATTCAAAATGAAATAATTTCTATTCATATATAGGCCTAGGCTCTAGAGCATGGTCGGTCCGCGAGGGGTTCGGTACCAGGCCGCGTACTTTTCCAGATTAAATGAATTGAAACAGTGATAAGCAAACACAGGTGAAGTTTGTAACCGGTCAGTCTGCGTTTTCACATTAAATGCTTTAAATTTGAAACATTTGGCAGAGTTAGCTCCATCGCAGGGTGAAGACCTTTTTTTAGAGACACCCGCAAAAAATTCGCAAAATAAATCCGAACTGTTTTATTGGTGAAACATTTGTGATTTTTCCATGGCCGGTCCACAAAAAAGATTCAGTTTCAAACCGGTCCGCTGTGCGAAAAAGATTGCCGACCACTGCTACAAAGCAATGGTGATATAAGTTACTAATAATGACAAAAACAATTAGCATTTAACGGTCCATACAAACAAAAATGCAGAGGTGGGCATTATTTCTGAATAGGCTGACCGTCTGTTAGCTCAGTTGTTAAACTTACACGCTATCGGTTTGGAAGGTCTGGGCTTCGATTCTCGGGCCGGGCAAAGTGGTTTGCCACCGCTGCGACGTTTCTTTGGAGATGCTGTGTAGCCCAGGCGCTTAGCCGCGGACATGGGCCCCGGCACTCGTTACACGGTTCAGCGTAATACGAGTAGCCTATAATTAAAATTTTGATTTTAGGCTGAAGCGCAGGGCAAGAAAGCGCAAAAATTTTTTAATAAACGCTACTCGCGCAATTTGATGTTTCAGAGCATTGAAGCGCTGCACAACTTTCGCAAAATTAATGTTTTACGTAAGTAGGCTAAACGCGCAATAATGCGATTTTCGCCATCAAGTTTTTGGAGCGCTGAAGCGCAGCGCAATTTTCACAATTTATTTTTTACGAAAGTAAAAGCGCAACGCAATTTTCTCAATCAAATTTTTTTAAGCCAAGGGCGTGCCCAGAAATTTGAAAAGGGGGGAGGGGGGGCTTCAATTTAAAGCCATGCGAGTTAATTTTTTTTGAAAGACGAGCTTGAAAGCTTGCTTCAACTTCTGCCGCACTTACCCTTTTAAAACCTACGAAGTTACTACCGGTACATATGCGAGAAAGTCAATGCCGGTAAGAGTACCAGTAGGCCTACGCTTTTATTGTCGGCCGATAAAAACAAAGTAAACTGCTGGCGATACACAATAGTAGGCCTATTATAGAAAGAAGCACGACGAGGAGGAGCGAAAGACCATGAGGTAATCTTTAAATCCTATCGCTTTAAACTTGTGAGTTTGCACATAGGCTAGTTTACAAAAATTAATAAGCCTTTCAGACATCAAATTTTCGTTGTTAATTAATAGCAGAAGAATGTGTTTCAATTTATATCCTAGCAATACTAGAAGTGTGCGTAGTGTAGCTGAATATAAATGTGTGGAGTAGGCTATGTCAATTTTGTCCAACATCATTTCAAATTTCAGTCTCACATCTAAGAGTTCACCAGGTTTTCTAGTTCCAATCTCCTTCTGTGCTTTCACGAAAATTCGGTTATGACTTCATCCACACAAACATGGATATCATGGTGAATCGACATGAGCATTAAACCAGTAGGCCTCTCATCAGTCATAGTCGATCTAATTCGTATCTTGATCATCTTCAGCGCGCTGTTACCTCGCTCAGACGAGCAGCTTGTCACAGGCAAAATACAAAGAATTGTAGGCAGCGTTTTAACAATAGGAAAAAGTTGTTCGCTGCATGAGCAATAGCTGTAGAGAGAGAATTAGGCAACGAAATAGGATAAGCAGGACGAAGCTCTTTGTGCCACTTGACGTATACCCTCAGTGAAGTTCGCTCCATACGGTTTCCGGATACGGTAAGTCATCCTTGTACAGGCTTATCACAGGCTCAAGTTTTTGCATTGTTTTTTCTTGTTCCAAGAGAACCATTGAAGCGGGGACAAGACAGAGACTAAACATCGCACTTCGCTGATGACTAAAAAATCTAAATTTCAGTTCCGCCAGAACATGATCCAACAGTGGAATGCTAAACTTTCTTTTGTAATTGTTACGGTAATCTTGCTCTCTCGTTCGTCTCCGGTTGAATAACGTGCTAATTGCCACACACAAATCCAACAGTTCAGTGTATTGCGTAGCACAGCGTAGCGTAGCGGTTTTCTAAAATAGTGAAATGTGCATAAGAAATAACTGAGAGTGACTTTTTCTTTTTCCACACGATGTAAATGCAAAAAATGTCCTATTTGAAAGTTGAACCCAGACGCGACGTCAACAATACATGCTCAATCACGCCACAGCAAATTGCGTTTTTCATCGCAGAAGAATGATGCAATGGCTCTCTCTTAGGGCAGGTTCAACAGGTATCGTTGAAGTGAACACAAGCAAGCCAGACCTTTTCCATTGTATTCTACATCGTATTAGGATGCGGTTGCGAGTAATTGCTTGTGATTTTTGAAAGTGTGGCGGTCAATGTATACATTTTAAAGTTGTTGGTCAAATTCAAGTCGTAGGTTAAATTAGTGGAATGGAAGTAAGTGTTGACAGTATGATTGAAAAGCCGTTTTGTAGCAGAGATTAGGCTACAACGAAAAATTGGAAATAGCAAAAGGTAAAAAGCAGACACCAAAATTAAATATAATAAGTAGCAAATTAAGCTGCTTGAAAAGGCGCTTGATGTTAGTTTGCATATTTGCATTGAACTTCCGAGCACTTCCACTCATTTGTTTAATAAATGGCTGCATGCGGCAGCATAAGTTTTATTATAAAGGAGCACACCTCTAAAAAATGCTCACTGTTTGCCACTGATATATCCGCCTGTTCAGCTGTATACGGTAAGGTGCTGCTTAATCAGTTAATTCAAACAAGCTCCTAATTCTCTGTTCTAGTTTTTTGTACTGTAGTGTATATAAATGAATCATGCATTGTTCATATTGTGTGTCATATATGTTTTGACTGAAATAATAAATTCTGAAAAGTCTTTAAAGTCATTTTCATCATGGAAGTTTTCTGAATCTATACTTAATCAATTTCCCATTGATGAAGAAAAGCGAAACTTTGTTCGAACTGTGAGAAATGCAATATTTTCCCAGGCATCACCAACTTCCTTACGCAGTCCAAAACTTGTTATGGTGTCACGAAATGCATTGGAAAATTGTTTAGAATTAAATTACTCTGACACCACAAGCAATGAATCTTTTTGTGATTTTGTCAGTGGTAACCATCTTTTAAATGCCAGTTTTTGTCACAGGTAAGCTGGTAATTCTCTATTGCATTTGTTTTTGCTACTGAAGCTTATGCTCTAGCCTAGTACTGAGTAATTTGTGTACGGTCTTGCTAAAGAAAAGTTTTATTGACTCAAGTGATGATTGCTGGTTGAACCCATAAACATTACACCCAGTGTTCCCTCTAGGACTTTGACTGGTGCGAATTTGCCCAAATGATAAATTCATTGAAATTTTGCCCAAAGATTTCACTACTTGGAGGACCCCTTACTAATTTTTTGCATTAAATTTGCTTTTTTAAGAGACAAGCTGCAGTCTTGCATGAAAATATTCAAGTTTTTCGTTTAAGTTTTTCAGTTTTGCATTGTATAATATTAATTTCTGGTTTAAAATCAGTAAAATTTGCCCAGATATTTCGCACTTTTCTCGAATTGCTCTCTCTAAAGGGAACACTGAAACACCTTTTTAATGTGATTGCATTTGGCATACTGCGTAGACCATGAATCTGTTTGAACAATCGTTGAAAGTAAAACTAAATTGCATTAATTTGAATTTCTCTCAGTCTGCAAAGCTGTTTAATAATATTGGTACTACTAGGCTTTCCCTTTTTCCTGGATTTTCAACTTCCCGGGAAACGGGAAATTTTCAAAAAACTTCCCGGGAATCCCAGGAAGTTAAAAATTTCCCAGGAAATGGGAACACTCCAAAAAAATCAAGCTATAAATATCCCGGGAAACGGGAAGTTCAAAAACCCCAAATTTCCCAGGAAATTTACTGGGAGAAAACACTAAATACTACGATATAGTACCGTAGAGCGAGACAGCGCTGTTTCTGGCTATTAGCTCTCATCAGCTGCCCTCAGGTAAGAAACATTCATCTTCCAGGACGAATGATCTTGCTAGGATCACTCATCCCTTCGGATAAATATTTCTTAAAGAATTTACCCTTTGTGGTACGCATATCCACTCGTGTGGCTACGTCACCATGTAGGCCAGGAAGGACATTGCTTTTTTACTACGATATAGTACCAGTTAAGCTTTATAGAGTTGTCATATTGTTATAGATATGGTGGCCATCAGTTTGGAAGCTGGGCATCACAGCTTGGTGATGGAAGAGCTCATTTGCTTGGTGAGTATAGAAATTCAAAGGGAGAAAGATGGGAGCTTCAACTAAAAGGTTCTGGTAGGACTCCGTACTCACGACGCGGAGATGGAAGAGCTGTTTTGAGATCTTCTCTTCGGGAGTTTCTTTGCAGCGAAGCAATGTATTTTTTAGGAGTTCCGACTTCAAGAGTGGTTAGTTTGGTTGTTTCTGATGATCCAGTCATAAGAGATCCACTTTACAATGGGACAATTGTAAAAGAAAAAGCTGCGGTTGTTTTACGACTAGCACCATCATGGTTTCGCTTTGGCTCATTTGAAATTCTCGCTGCTAATAATGAAGTTCAACTTATGGCACAACTTCTCGATTTTGTCATCAAAAATCACTTCAGTGATGTTGTGTCTGCTGAAAAGCCCAACAGATATGTTGATTTTTTTGCAGTAATTGTAAATCAAACTATTGGCATGGTTGTTAAATGGATGGGTTATGGTTTTGCTCATGGCGTTTGTAACACGGACAACTTCAGCATATTATCTATTACTATCGACTATGGGCCGTTTGGATTCATAGATGAATATAACCCTGATTTTGTTCCAAATTTTTCTGATGATGCTGGAATGTATGCTTTAGAACGTCAACCTAGTGTTGCATTGTTTAATCTTCATCGGCTGTATGATGCATTGAAACTCTTACTTACTGCACATCAGCGGCGAGAAGCCAAAAAAATTTTAACTTCTTTTGATAAAATTTATCAGCATCAACTTGAGGAGGAATTTAAGAAAAAATTGGGATTGGTTGGTTCTGCTCAAGATGACACAATGTTAATAGCATCCTTACTGCACATTATGAAAGAAATTAAGGCTGATTTTACGATGACTTTCCGTGAACTGAGCAGTCTTTCTGCACAAAACATTGCTACATGTTCTATACCAAGATATATGTGGGCATTGAATGATTTGAAACGACATCAACATTTTTGCAATTGGCTTCGAGCCTATCACCAAAGACTACAAAAACATCCCACCGAAAATGATTGCGTAAGATTGAAACATATGAGAGAAGTTAATCCGAGGTATATTTTACGGACTTGGATGGCTGAATTAGCAATTCAAAAAGCCGAGAAAGGTGATTTTTCTGAAGGCTGGAAACTACATATGATTTTACAAAATCCATTTGAAGAACAGCCTCTAGCCGAACACTGTGGCTTTGCAAGCCGACCTCCCGCTTGGTCCAAGTCTCTTCGTGTTAGTTGCTCTTCGTAAAGAATAAAAGAAGACATCCCAATTTTTAAATTGTGATTTTTCCGAAATTGACGATTTCGGTGAAATTTTATTCGCGATGTTGCTTTTAAGTTGTGCAATATGTTTTTTGTAGTTATTGTGACACATTTACCCACGTTTTCATAATATGACCACTGTTGTTTTGTGCAAGGGTCGAGTTTAGACGGTGTATAAACTGTATATTATAACATCCATGGCTCCAGTTTTGCCTTCAATCATCGAAGGCAACCTTTTTCGCACGGCGGACCAGTTTGCAACTGAATTTCATTTTGCGGACCGGCCTTTGAAAAATCACAATGTTTTAGCAGCACAGCAGCTCGGATTTTTTCAGAACCGAAAACCTACTCGGACTAAAGTATTAAAATTTTTTAAATCTTGCTGAAGCAGCTTTGCTGTAGTTTTTGGTAGTAGTTTTTCAAACCTGATTTCTAACTTTATTCTCTCTTAACTAGCTTATTTAGCCAACCGCTATTTCATTTACACAAGATTTAAAATGACAGCATAATCAAATGTTCGCTGTTAAATTAAAAAACTTGGTAAATTTTGTGACTTTGAGTAATTTGCTAAGTGACCAGAATCGTGCTATAAAGTATGTTGTAGAAACGTTCGGGAATTGCGATTAAACGTTATGAAAATGTTTCAAATTTAAAGCGTATAATCTAAAAACGCTTACGGACCGGTAAGCAACTGGACACCGACCGCGGCCCGTTGGTTGCCGACCACAGCTTTAGTATATATTTCAATTACGATATGCCATGGCAGGAAGCCATGTTGACGATATCGTTTAAATGAGAGATGGAGCAGTTTAAAATAAAAAGCACGGAAGGTTTCTTCTATGCAAAGCTCGCAGCGTTTTGTTGTTGGAAATTGCAGCACATTTTAAGACTACAAATGATTTTTTAGCAAGCTTATTCGAATGTATTAGGTGAGCAATAAAAAATATGCACATAAATCTTGCAAAGCATGATGCAGTTTATTAAATGAGCGATAAAAACATTATAAACGCAAAATATTTATAATAGGACATTTCATAAATCTTTTATACATTTCTAATGCAGAATAAAATACTATCAATTATTACAGCATTTCTACGCACCTGTTTTATCACTAGCTTATGACATGCAGAGTGTGCAAATGCCGAACAGCAAATACCAAGCAGTGCAGTAATGTGATGTTTTGGGAAGTACATTGATGTAAACACCATAAAGAGATTTTACGGAAGGCTGAAAGCTCTTTGACAGTATAACGTTATATTAGCGCTGCTTGACGTGAAAACACTACGTGAGAATTGCACCAGAACGATACGATAAAACACCAGATAGACAAATTAAGACGGATGGTTACTGGTTAGTGCAAATTAAACATTCTTGATTATCGACCAACAACATTGCATAATTAAAGTGAATTTGATTATCATAGGTATTGTGGTAAAATGTTAAGTGTACGCGAAATTTAAAACCAATGAAAAAGTTGTTATAAAGAAAAGCAGTTGAAATATCGCCTAATGTTAATATTGTTCGCATGGTTACACATTCTAATGCTATAAGTAGTAAATAAACTTGCTTCTTTTGTACCAACCCTACTAGCCTAAGTAAAATGAACAATTTTTAGAAGCACATTGAATTCTTTAAAAAAAAGAGGTTGATGAATAGAATTGCATTTAAACCACACAAGACCAAGAGAGGGCTGATACACGATTCTAGGCTGCATATGCACATAATCACCAATTTTATTTGTACACTTTCCAACTGGTAAGGAAATTTTCTCCCTACTAATACAAGATTACGCTAAGTGCACCAAATGAAGCATGCAACATTGAAACAACAGGTAAATTACGAATTCACACTTTGATAATAGACGATCATTGAGAGCTATCTTCATCGTGGCTGCAGTTACTCAGCAAACCGACTTTTTCACATTCCTTACAGTTGGCAAGCAAATTCTTTGAAACGTAGCAATCAAGCTCCGCTTTCACGCCAAAAATACGTTTCGAATTCATACAAGAAAGATCTTTAACAGTATTGTTAGACGCGTTAGAAGCACATTCTCCCCGCGTTTCACTGGACATACATTTTTGCTCTCCTAATGTACTATAATTGCATTGAATATTGTCATTGCTAGTGCTCTGCAAATCGTTGGCAGGATGTTGAATGTAGTCTCTGTACTTGTGTGAGAAATTGTGGATTGCATCTTGAAGGACATCTCCAGGATTCATAGTCTCCCGGAGGGAACTAGATATGCTTTTCATTATCGGTGCTTCATCTGGAATAACAATCAAGTAGTCAGCTTACACAGACACGACGGCTTAGCTCAAACAAGCAAGAGCAGCAAGGTTACCCTGAAGAGGGCTCACAATTTTCAACTCCCATGCCTGTGCTAATTACTACAATGATTTTGGACACTTAACAAAGCGAAGCCATCTCTCGCGACCAAATCTGTACTGCGATTTTCATAAGCTCAAATACTTAACTTGGGGTATGGATGGGTATTGGGTACTGAATAGGCTACTGCTAGTAGCAGGCAATACCTAATTTAGAGAAATGGTGATTGAACAAAGAAAAAAACAACACAGATAACATGCAATACCACATGCCAAAATGTACATAATAAAATAATGTCATGCTACGTAGCACAAAAATGAACAGCATGCCGTGCAATAGCTAAGCCGAGACGATCATCGAAATTTGCATCTTAGAACTTTTAAAATATAATGAACGACTAACAGGCTAGCAGTTTGGTAAGCAATAACAATTATTTTCTCATCTTTGTAACGCGTTAGTTCATGTTTTCCGAAGGTTTCCGCCACTATCAGTGGCGTCATTATTCACAGACCAAGAGGGAAAGTACTTATCACATACTCACTGTGTGCTTTCAGTAGTAGGCTTTTCTACATCTGGTTCCCTGTAAAAACGACTTAAATATCAACAAGTGAGATTTGCCAACAATTGTAGCAACTATTAAATGATGGAGAGTTGTAGAGATTTGTTGTTGTTGGAGAATGAGTTTTGTTGAATCTCCAAAAATGTTGGAGAGATTAGCCAACAATAGACGCTTCTCACACTAACGCTCAATCAAGCGTAACGAAGTGGTTTTAGCAAAAAGTTGCCATCAAAGCGAGTTCGCGTGTGGTAAACCATAGTAAAATCGCTGTTTTGCGTTGTCTTTTTTGTTGAAATGAAAGCTATTTTGTTGTGTAAAACAAAAGATATTCATTTATTAATGTTTTATAAAACAGTTATAGTCAGAAATTTTTTTTTAATTTGCTTTTGACGCCAGTGGTTCTGGTATTTGTAAACTGGAATTACGTTGGGTTGTCTTAACCATAAGGAGCGCGGAACTTCGTTCTTTCAGATTCAGACTTGAAATTTTTCTTGATTTTACCTTCAAGATTGCTTTCCTGAGAAACCCGTGCAAAACCTTTACTGAGGACAGCGTTATACCACAAGTCGCTTTCACGTTTCGTATGGTTAAATTGTTTACAAATTAATTACATATAGTGACAATGCAGATCGCAGAGTGCTTCATTATTAAGTTTGTGCTTTAATTGTCCTGAACCTAAACGAATCATAAAGCTTAAATAGTGTGCTCTGCAAGTAAGTTGAAACTCATTTATTATAATTATATGAATGATGTCGCAGTTTACGAGTTGCAAAATGCCCACGTAGCCGTTACGGTAAACACTAAACTCTACAAAAATATACCTTACGCAGCTAATACTTTTGATTTAAGATGATATTTATGTTCTATCACACATTTACTAAGCAGTACACTCACTTACGTAAAAAAAATTGCCGTTGTTATACGAAAAAACAAAGCTTTTCTTGTAATTTGCCATTCATTTCCAAAGTAACTTGATCGCTTTATGGCAACTCGCGCAGACATCGCTTTGTTGCGCATGCGCAGTAAACTACAGTGCAAAGGGTCTATTGTAGCAACTATCAAATGATGTAATAGCATCATATCCACTTAACATTCAATTATAACAACTAAAAAATCGAAAGAAATCCAACCTTCTCTCACAATCGCAACGTTTTATATATGACAATTATTTCTAGCTTTTAGAACTTAAATCATAACGCTTAAAGCTGCCACACTGCCACCACTTATTTTTTACTTGTAACGATTACAATTCCGCCTAAGGGCAGAATAACACAGTCCTTTTATTATCATATTTCCCTACAGGTTGCATTAAATTACTAACAATTTTATAGCGAAGTGCCGTGATGAAAAATTGATCGTTTCTAAACGAGGTTTTATGCAAAGTTAAATTGAATTGACGTGAACGCTCCACTCTCGCAATGTGAAGATTAGTTTTAGTTATTTGTAAGCAAATGAACTATCAACATTTATCACCGTAAATTGATAGCGTTCTTTTCCAAAAAAAAATATATCAACCCCATATAAGTCAAATGTTTAGTTTAGTAATACCACTACCAAAACCAAATGGATATTATGGCTGAAATTCTGATAATTTGTCTACCAAAATTATTATATAGAACTGCAGACAGTGAACACCGCTTCGACCTATCAGGTCTCATCAGTGCAGTTGGTGTGACCGACATTTACTCAAGGCAATATACACCTGAGAATGAATTTTTTGCTTGTGAAAGAATCATTGTATAGTTAAATTGCATTACAAGTGCGAAGAATCATTAAATAGTTACACAATGATAAATTAACCAGAAAAGAAAGACTTTGAACTCAGTCGTGTCACCAAAAGTAAGCTAACAATAAGTAAAATAAAGTTTTGAAAATACCATGCAAAATAAATAAAATCATCTTTCCGAAATGAAAACAAAAAATTTACGCAGTCATTGGTTAAATATAGACTGTCGAAGGCCAATACAAATATTCTCATCAAACTTAGCAAAATTATCAAGGGTGATATGCAACAGAGAACGTTTACAAGTTATAAAAACAAATAAATGCAAACTAATATTTTTCACTAGAGTTGCCTTTGGCACACATTATTTATCGGTACTGATTCTGCCAAAACATTGGGCATAACACAGGCTTTGTAACTGTAATTTTTTTGTATGGTTAAAACCAACTGCAGTCACAAAAAATTCAGTTACCAGCTAGTGATAATGGTTCAAGGACAAATCAAGAAGGATATATATACAAATTTTAACAACACGCATCCTATATCGATTGCATTATTAAATTATGAAAAGAGAAAAGATTACAAGAAAGCGTACTTAAGATGAGTGTAGTTCTGGTAAGAAGGCGAGAAGTTGTGAATGGCATCGTGAACAACATCAGTGGGATTGACAGTGTCCTTGAGTCTGGATGAAATCGTTCGAGCTGATGCAGCATCTGTCAATCGTTACACAACAACGTAGAAGCATGCAAACAACATAAAGTGCAAACATTAAACAACCAACAGACATTCCATTTATTACCCATAAAGCCAATAATCTGGCAGCTTAATTTTACATAATCTCGCAATATTAAGGCCACGAAAAAGAATCTCAATTCAAAACCAGTAAAGCTTGAATTTCAAATACAAGCATTTCGCTTTTTTGAGATTTAAAAACAGTTTAGCCTTCTACTACCAACCCAATATTTCAAGGTAAAATACCCGACTATTCTTGCAAACGTAGTTGATTTAGTGCCCATGGTGACACCCATAGCTTCAAGGTTAAGTAGCTGTTAAAGAATACTCCAAAAAAATCAAGCTACTCAGCAAACAGAGCTACGAACAATTAAACATTGATAAACATGAAACTAAAATGCGAATCCACACGTCAAAAGTTTGCCAATTTTTTTAAGGTAAAAAAGCGTCAATATGTGATACCGTACTTCGTAGTTACCTCAAAAATAATTAAGGTAGCGTTTATTTTCAATCAATATTATCAGTAATATTTTCCATAGATTTGCGCTTTCAGACGGCTGTAATTTGACTATGATAATGAAGCAGAAAATCGTTATCCTATTAGCTCGATAAGCAGTTTCAACTTAATTACAGGTGACCAAAACTTGATCGTGTCGACCCTAGCAAAAGGTGAACGAATGGTTAGGTAGAAGTTCAGACCATTATCTCTGGTTTGTTTATTAATATTTTTTCATTCCTTAAGTATATATATAAGCCATGAGCGCATAAAAAAGCGCAGATCAAGATGGTCACATAAACTCCAAGTCCATTGTTTGTTGAACTAAAGCTGAGATGGCAGCAATTTACTTTTGGATAGAAAAGAAGTTAAAAAGTGACTAGCGCTGCAGTATATCCCAACACATTATTACTCGCTTATTCAATAGATCCGGCACGCCTTTTACAAAGAGAAGGATAGCGGTGCGATTCACTAAACAAACATTCGCCAGTTCGTAACGTTCTAACACTCCTTCTACTTCGATCGAATAACAGCAGATGCTATTGCTTATGCTTATTATACCACAGTCAAGAGCACGACTGTCCCTTACCATCAATGAGGTAGAAATCACGTGAATAACGAAATAGCGTCACACGCATCACGCGATCGATTGCGCAGGTTACCTAGAACTAGAACCGACCGGCTAAAGAGAAGCAAACAAGGCTAATTTTCATCACTTGATCGATTAGAAAAATACATCCAAATTAAAATAGGGACTAAATTTGTATTGCTGAAAACAATATTTCATAATGACTTGAGATAAAAAGGAAATTGATACAGCGATTGACAATACCTTTTTCAACTTTTCAACTGCGAACTATCGGGTCAAGAAACGTTATTATCAAGACTGTGGCATCTCTCCATATTTCAGAAAAGCCAAAACGACAGTTTAGCAAAAGTTGTATGCTTCAAAACCCCATAAAATACTAATATGCCTATATTTTTGAAGGTTGACAAACCCCATAAATACTGTTACCTTTGTCAGCTTGTTTTTCTTGATATATTTGGTATGGGAATGCATAGCGAAGAGCTATGGCAGCAAAGAACATCTCGATACAGATGATAAAATTTTGTATTCCTGCAGCTACAGTACCAACTCCAAGCAATTCTCCTTCAACTCCAGTCCCACCAACACTTACAGATGTGATAGCTCCAACTGCTTCTAAGACACTCAAAAGCACACCTGCAAAATAAAGCATGAGTTTAATATTGACTATATGATACTTTGGATAAAATTTAAGCTAAACGTTTTTGCTTTTCAAAATAACATAAGCTTTTTTAAAAAACAAAATCAAGTTTTCGAACATATCCAAGCTTTCGATTTAAGTCAACATTTTGTCAAATCGGAGGGCATTAACAGCGAAAAGGACTTAAAAAGTTAGTTTATAACACAAATACGTTTACATAACTGCAGACAATATAGCCTTAAGTAAATGTAGGTCACACCAACAGCACTGATGAGACCTGAAAGGTCGAAACAGTGTTCACTGTTTAAAATTAGTTTAATTTTTACGAAAATTTCAATTTTATGTGGTCTGGATTTCTAAAATGATAAGCAATTATACACTGAATTACATACCACTTATTAAAAATTCTATGTACAAAATCAACTCAATAGCATACCTTGCCAAAAAGAAAGGAAAATAACTGATTTGACGACAATAAACTTGAGAACAGGATCGTAAGGACGTAAAATATCTTGGGTAGCGTAGTAAAACACAGCCAAAGCAAATAGAGCCAAACTGACAGATATGTTGTAGATGATTGTTATGTAAAGATAGCCACTGTGAACGCTGAAAAGACAATGTTCAACATGAATCAACTAGCACAAAGCAGAAGTGACACAGTTTGAACTTTGAAGGGCAAAAAAAGCCGCTAAAACAACACAAACAAAATACACTAAGCATTAAGTGAAAAAAAAAGTAAAAAAAAAAAAAGATTTCAGCTCTACTACTACATCCACACGCATTCATCACAAGTATATAATTAAATAAAAGTAAATAAGTTACTATCAATTAGGGACCGACCGGGGCTCTGGCCGAGGATGCCACTTTTTACAGGTATATAATTAAATTAGCCGGTGTTGAATTTCAAATTCATTCACCGTATATTCCGGCGTATAAGACGACCTTTAAAGTGCAAAAACCCATCCTTAAAAATTGGGCTGGTCTCATGCAACGAATGTAAAAGTCATTTCTTAATTTTTACATGAACATTTTTTTTATTTTAAATGAAAAATGCGCTGGTGCGTAAAAATATTGAGCGAGCATGCTTAAAGCGTTTTTGAGGTTTGTCGTGCACTAATAAAAAGCTCAATGAAAAGCGTGTACAATTACGAAAACATCACTAAAAACAATTACGAAAACGTTACGTGACTGAAAGCATTACGTAACAACACCATTGACGGCCTTTACATGAGAAGTGAGGACGCAAGTAGCCTACTTAGCTATGTATTCTAGACTAAATATAAAGCATTGTATAAACCCCGGCCCTGGCCCCGGCCGGCGCAATTCCCCGGCCCCGGCCAAAATTGCTGTCCTGGTCGTTTCCTGCTATCAATAATCAGAATATTCCAATATCAACAAAGGCAGTAACCAATTCTTAGCGGATTGCCATTGCCAGTGAGATGCAGAAGAAGCTAACTGCGAATCTGCAATTTATTTTATCTAATCGGGGAAACAGTTTACAAGTCAATCTCCCACCATATTTTGTTTTTCAATCTCGGCTGAGAAGCATCTCTGCTTGGAAGTATTAACAAGCAACTCCGTAAAACGCAGAAAGCACAGTTTAACCCCGGAAAGTTTGAAATTGGGCAGCCAACGAGTTAAGAAACGTTATAATTAGAGTGAATTTTGCTTTTTGGATGCTTAATGTCACTCACTTGAAGTCTCCATCTCTGTACAATCCATACGATTGCAATATTAACGTGATGATAGCCAGAGGAGGCTTGATGATGCAAAATTGCAAAGTCGCCTAAAGGATTATGATGTAAGCCAGTAAAAATAAACTTTGAAAAATGGTAGCGAATTACCACAACAGCCGCAAAATCGCCAACAGCATGGCCAGTGTTTCGTCGGCAGCGTGGCCGAGTGGTTCGGAACGTCGTTCTACGACGGTTATGATCGCTAGGTTAATGGTTCAACTTTCACCCAGACCTTGATGTTGCGTCCTTGGATAAGATGCTTCACGACAATCATCAGTGCTTGGTGGAATCTAACAAGCGGGCAAATTGAAGAAGTCAGTAGCAAAATTCAAGCGGAAAACTCGGAAACAAGGGCAACTCCTAAGCTAGTCTGGATTCGTTCTATGCATAGCGCCTCCGCCGCTTTCTCGTGACTGGAGGATAAAAATTAAGAAACCATCAATCATCATCAAAATACATAGACTCGGAAACAAGGGCAACTCCTAAGCTAGTCTGGATTCGTTCTGTGCATAGCGCCTCCGCCGCTTTCTCGCGAGTGGAGAATAAAAATTAAGAAACCATCAATCATCATCAAAATACATGGTTTCAAAACAGATTTAAAAAGCGCCGAAAACATCTTTTAAATTTAGGTAGTCTTGAAAAAGACTGTTTTTGAACCAAACATTTTCGTCTCGCTCTCTTCAGGGTTCAACGCGAGAGTTAATTGAGAAGGAAAAAGGTGGTCTATATATTATCATCAGCTTCATCGAAAAATCTGCAACAAAAAAGGAAAAAGGGCTGTGATTGGTTGTTAAAAGACAAACGGATTGTGATTGGACGAATATGGATGAATTTTAGAATCTAACTCAACTATCGGAGAATTTGCAGTGAGTGGACAAATTCCTTTTGACGGCACAGAATAGGTTTCAGCGTTTTAATGAAAGTTGCCTCCAGCGCCCTCAAGTGGAAATTTGTTCTCGCTTTGGCTAAAACCGAAAAGCTTTTCGGTTTTAGCTTACCGAAAAGCTTTTCGGTTTTAGCCAAAGCGAGAACAAATTTCCACTTGGATGCGCTAGAGGCAACTTTCATCAAAACGCTGAAACCTATTCTGTGCCGTCAAAAGGAATTTGTCTACTCACTGCAAATTCTCCGATAGTTGAGTTAGATTCTAAAATTCATCCATATTCGTCCAATCACAATCCGTTTGTCTTTTAACAACCAATCACAGCCCTTTTTCCTTTTTTGTTGCAGATTTTTCGATGAAGCTGATGATAATATATAGACCACCTTTTTCCTTCTCAATTAACTCTCGCGTTGAACCCTGAAGAGAGCGAGACGAAAATGTTTGGTTCAAAAACAGTCTTTTTCAAGACTACCTAAATTTAAAAGATATTTTCGGCGCTTTTTAAATCTGTTTTGAAATTCTGTACCACCAAAAAGCTTTTCGTAAAATACATGGTCTACACAATAAAATTTATTTTGTTTTTTTGACAATCACTGAGGAACTTCACACTTCATTATTACTAAACATATGAGCACCTGTTTGCAAAAACGAAGAGTTCCAATAGTGTATGTTTGACCAGCCAAACAGCAAGTACAACTAATGCAGCTTGTTCTGTAAATGTACAATTTAACAAACTAATGTAAGATACAACAAAACTCTATACTGTACATGAAGCACCGCAAGTAATCCTTTTGCTGAAAATAAATTATACACAATATTGCAAACAAAAGGTTTAATTGAAGCAAAACTGTTTATTATTTTTCATTGTAAAGAGAGTTGACTTCTAAAGTCTAGAAATTCCATAAAAAGTTGCAGTACTAATGTTTATGTACTAAACACTAAACACACACGTGCATAAGTAAGAAGCTATGCCAAACTCAGGTACCAAAAATTAGGCATAAACTCCCTTTCAAATTGTCACAATCATCGAGTGAACTTCACCCTCGCAAAATCCTGCCCTAAGTACATTGAAAAACTTCTATAGCGCCTCAGCTAACACCCCTGTAATTTCTCTTACTGTACACCTAAACCATTCAAATGTCAATAGATTGAGGAATGAGTTCTCTAGCAACATATGCCAAATACTTTTTTATTAACAGTAAGCTGTTAGATGGACATAAATATTCGGACGTTAGGGGAATTTTTAAGCGTGCAAAAATAGCATGAGAAATTCATAAATTAATGGTGTTTTGCTTCATAATTCAAGCAGAGGGCTTAAGTTTTATCTAGTTCAACCAGAAAATGAAAAGCTTAAGGAAATAAAATAAAAAGCAGTTTTAAGGGAAGTGTAATTAGCAGTTACGCTACTTAGAAAGTGCAAACTTATCGATACATACTTGATCATACAAAAATAACATAATTTTAGAGAATAAAAGAGGTTATCAGGCTTTGATGTTTTCACCTGAACTTTCTTTTGATTTCCCAGGGATAGCAAGGAAACTATTATCATGCTAGTAGATCAAAAAATATTTGAAATTATGGAGATAATTAGAGATTTTAAGGGTACGAGTTTCCCCAACATTCATTCGGACATTAGGGAAATTTCCCCTTGTCCGATTTTTTCCCCAACGTCTGCATTTCGTTACAAAACAAAGAGTTGTTAAAGCTATCAGCTGAAATTTCACACAAGTTATCAGTAGGTATCTAGAAATGCTTTTGCAAAAAAAAAAATACATAGAACTATTTTGTTGGGGAAAAAACGTACCAACAACCAGGAAAAAAATTCGTACATTAGGGAAATCACTATATATATACAATAGAACACGCAAGTGGGTGATAGAAACATAAAAAGTGAAAAAAAGTAGGAATGGGCATAAAAAGTTACATAAGGATTGCAAAATCCAATATATTTAACCATATATACATCACCTAAAAGGCTTTCCTCTGATTTCAGCCATAATAGCGCTTTCACCTCCAAGATAACCTTCATAGCAAAGACTCAAAAAGTTGTAGATCACAAAAGCTGCAACAATTAAAATATGTAAGTACATAACACTAAAATAATTTACAAAAGTAAAAAAAAAAAATGAACGTATGCATCAGTAAAAAATGTACATGTATCATACAATAAAAATTTGATTTGAGTTAAATATTAACATTGCATGTTTCACCAGCAAACATTTAATTTGTGAAACTTTGCATATGAGAGTTAAATGATCAACTGGTACCGGATTAAATAAAGCTTTATTGAAATAAAAACTACTTAAACTTTTTTTCATACCTTCATAGCAATTTCTAATCGTGTCGACATAAATATACAACTCATTAGTTCCGAACAGCATCAAGCTTAGCCAAGAATCAAAGCTATAAATTGGAACAAAAAATAATATCCGAACTATCCAACGCTGCTCAGCTGGTACAGTGTAAAACTTCAGATGTTTGTAAATCTAAACAACAGAATGTACAATTAGACTGAACACTTTTTTTACAATAATAATACACTTAAAGAACCACCTATAAACATAGATTTGCCAAAAAACTTTTGCGTCATAAAAGGTTTTACATAATCCACAAGACATTTTTTCTAATGAAATTAAGTCAGTTGTTCCAAAAATACCATAAAAGTTCACTAGATACATTTAAAACGAAGACTTGAGCAGCTTGAAGATTTTAAGATAACTAGTCACAGTTAACCATTGCTACATTGGTACAATTTTGATACTGTCACCGGAACAAGAAAAAAACAAAAACGAAACTATGGACATATGTCAGTGTCAAATGCCAGTGTTAAACGCCAGTGTTTTATACTTTTTGTTTTTACTGTTCTGTGTTGTTTGCTTATAGCTTTGTTTTTTTCCTCACATTTTAGTGTGACTGGGTGTGGACCCTGTCACCACTGCGTTGCATTTCGAATAAAAAAAAGTATATATAGGCTGCCTGACGAATTTTAGTAATTTAAGACATTTTCAAAAAATCATTTGAGTTATAAGGCAGTAACAATACAAATTGCTTAAATGAACACAGAAATTGGAAAATTATAATAAGTCAACAATAAATCTGCAACCAAATTTCAGTTTATAAAAGATTTATTTATTCAATTAATATATCATACTACACAAAGGTGCTAGGTTCAAACCAAAGCACACTAACAAGTGAGGGTAAATGACACAACATCAAAACAAGGTAAATCAAGCAAACCTACAAATTGACTGTTTAGAGTAGCAAAAATATTAACAACGAGTGACGACAACTGCGCAACAAGTAATACTGCAATACTTACAATTATTGATTAATGTCATATGATACATCTTGCTTCTTATTTAACTGAAGCCTTTTGCAATATTCTTAATGTTAAAGTTTCAGTCTACATAGCTATTTCCAGTTTCAACTGATGTTTTAGATTACTCATACCAAAAACAAAAAAAACACGCAACTCACATGATGACAGGATATTAAAATTGCAGCCCACGTAAATATACCAGAAACCACTTGACAAGCAACAGTTTGCATAAAAACCAAAGCAGGAGGAATGACAATTTCAGTTGATTCCATATCAGATCCATTCTACAAAAACAACACAATTATATAATTGTTGGAGTTGTGCCAATTAACCATTATCACCAATGTTAGACCATGGAAAATTTGGTCAAGTGCAGTAGCGGTATCTGCCATGTATAGTTGCAATCAATTGCGACATTATTGAGATGTTATTGTAGCTACTATTACGTCGGGATCACCAAATGTAGCACACGATGTGACTTCAAACAGATGTATTGGTTTTATTACTATGCGGCATACATCATCACCATCATGCGGAGTACATAAAGATATAATATCTATATCAAGTTAACAAAGATTTGTACATGTATATTAGCTTATTTCCTGTTCAGTATGCAAGAGCGTTACATAGTAATCATCAAACCAAACCATTAAACTAAAGCTGATAATACAAAGTCATCCAATAGAACAAATCATCTACGAGATTGTATAGCAAATAGGCCTAAGCTCTAAAGTCAAATGTCGTAATCATGAGCTGAATAATTATGTGATGAATAATTAGGCACTGCAATTAGGCAAAGTATTGCAACTACATAAAGCATTGCGATCGGGCAAATAAAGTGTTTTTACAAAGTCACATCGATATTACTGCACTATGACATTGCAGACGGCTGATAGGTAATACTGGTATTACTCAGCAGCTCAGAACGATAATTTAGCACTGAATGTAAAGTTGACCAAAACACTATAATATGCAAGCAACAGAAAAAATAAAACACTTAGTTAACATTAGTATAAACACTAAGGACTCCATGATGTGATATTACATACCAGTAGAATGATTGATTGGTCGCTAAATTTATTACAGTCGCCAACCTTCTGACCTTTGCTTACACATTTGCTGTAAACTTGTTAACATATGGTATTCTACCAATACACTGGTATGATAGGCCTACCGTATAAATTCATAATTCATCTCTAACAAAACTTACCATGCTAGGCAATGAGGCATTGCTTGTATCAATTGTAGTTGTCATAATCTTACCCACTTTGGTAGGCTACTGATAGACTAAAAGCTAGATCTAGGCCTATTTGCTACCGTATTACAATAATGGAGATACAATACACAGATACAGAATACTGGTACAAGCACGTTGGTTAATTTAATTTAATTTAAGATACAACACAATGGTGCTTGGTCACAAGCCAAAGCACACTAACAAGTGAGGAAAAATAACACAACAAAAATACAGCTACAAATAAATAAAGTAAACCTATAAATAACTGTAAAGAATAGCAAAATATAAATAAAGAAAAGCAGCAACTGTGCAACAAAAATAATTCAAAAAGTAAGAGAAGCAATAGAATAAAGGTTAAAGTTTTTCAAACGGTTTCTGAATATAACAATATTGGGTGCAGAAACTAAGTCATGAGGTAGTTTATTCCAAACATTAATAATACGAAGGAAAAAAAATTACGAAATTGTTCAGTATTGGTGCAAAGTTTGGATTTAATTTTAAAGTTATGAGAACGGAAGTTATACTTTCTATCACAGTGTTCAAAATAATTGTCAAATTGTAAGTCAGACAGCTTGTGATAAATTTTAAACATAAGAATAATATCAAATTGTAATCTACAATACTCCAGAGACTTAATTCCTAATTTATCTAGTCGATCAGCATATGAGCGAAATGGAATATTGCAGCGTAAAAACACATTACGGGTAAACTTTTTTTGTACAGATTCCAGAAGGAGTGTGTCTTTTTTAAGATATGGATTCCAAACTGGGGAATTATATTCCAATTTGGGGCGAACATAAGTAATAAAAGCTTTAAGTAGAGTCCAAACATTTTTAGAAGAAAAAGCACCCAAGATCTGATAAGCACACGCAGAAGCAGTAGAATGAATGTGATGGATATGTTGAGACTATTTAAGATTATAGGAAATAAGAACACCGAGATCTTTAACAGTTTTGACAGTTTTAATACTGTGAGAACAAACTTGAAAACCATGGTCCAAAGAATTATTACAGCGAGAAATATGCAAATGCTCACACTTAGCAGGAGCAAGGTTTAGTTGACGAGAACAGAGCCAAGCAGAAAATCTATTTAATGCTGATTGAAGGTTGTCAATATTATTGCTAAAGAGTTTAGCATTGTCAGCACAAAGATACATACCATTACTAGTGCCATGTAAGTTCGATATTTTAACACCTTCATCAATATAAGCAACAAATAACAAAGGACCAAGTATGCTGCCTTGGGGAACTCCACTAAGGACAGGTATGTAGGATGAAAAATGATTGTTGACACAAACACACTGAACGCGATCATAGAGAAAACATTTGATCCAGCTTAGAACTTTACCAGAGACACCCATGGAAGAAAGAAGTTTGGTATGGCTTACAGTGTCAAAGGTTTAGCGATATCGGTGTAAACAATGTGAATAGATTTACGATCATTGAAAGAAGCAAACCAATGGTTGATAGCACTGAGAAGTTGAGAACAAGAAGAGCGACCAGGCAGAAAACCAAATTGGTAAGGACTAAGAAGATTGTGACTCATGAAGTGGTGTAACAGAAATTCAGACATAATATATTCAAAAACGCGACAAAGCACACAAGTTAAAGAAATAGGGCGATAGTTTGTAGGAGAATACTTGGATCCTTTTTAAAAGATAGGAACAACAATGGCAGACTTCCATTGATGTGGAATAATACCTTAGGCAAAAGAGAGATTGAAGAGAAAAAGAATAACTTGGAGAATAGGAAAATAAGATCTTTTCCAGAAGAAAGCTGGAATGCCATCAGGGGAATGAGAAAGCTTATTAGGGAGTCGGTGCATAGCTTGAGAGACTTTTTCAGCAGTTATGTCAACTGGTCAAGGTCAGATAAAGTGAATTTTGAAGAAGTACTGTTGAGCCTGAGTTTGTGGCCATTATCATATTGGAAGACTTTATGGAAAGTGGCATTTAATAGGTTAGCCTTATCTTCATCATCTTGAACAATGCTACCTGATTCGATTTTAAGGTAGACTTCTAGCTAAACGACGAAATTATTGGTTTATACTTCCAAATCCTTGCAGTACAGACTGATACTAATCAATGATACTGCAGTGCTTGTTGCCTTACTCTTAACCAGTTACGGTAACAGCTAAAACTACCGTATTTACAAATTTGGCAAAACAGCAAAACATGGTCAGATGGTAGACTAGAAGTAAAATTAACCAGTTGAAACAGATCTTTCAGTTCAATTTGCAAACTAGGATCTGCTCATTTGTCTCTTCCCAACCACAACTAGGCCTACAGACTAGCAGTAAAATTTCCCAGGAGTACACTGGGTATACGGTAACAATTGTTCAACTCACCACTTGATCTGTTGATCATAATTCTTACAATCATTGATTAAAGAAACTAGGTAGTTTATTAAGTACCTGGAGTATCGTAGATTAGAATGTGATATTTCTTACCCAGTACCGGTATGTTTAAATTTTGTCACAACCTTTCTGATTTGCACTCAAACTATTAGGCTACCGGTATATTGAGATTCTGTCAAAGCGAAGAAAATCCTTGCTCAAAGAGAAAAGTGTTGGAAAGACGGATACCTTACTAAAATACGGAAAATGTTGGAAAAATAGACTTCTTGCTAAAAGATGAAATTTTCTCTCTTTCAGCAAGGTTTCCATCTTGCCAACATTTTTTGTCTTTTCTTATTTTCGTACTTTTCAGCAATGATTCAGGTTTTCCATCATTTCCTATTTTAGTATTTCAGCAAGATGCCCTTTACATTTCCGTCCTTCAGCGAGATTTTTTCTAACTTTTTCCGTCGTTTTCGTCTTTTCCTATTTCCGTATTTTTTTCAAGATTTCTACCTTCCGTCATTTCCGTCTTTTCCGACATTTCCGCCTTTTAGTTTAGCATTTTTTCCGTATTTTCCGTACTTTCCGTATTTCGCAAGATTTCCGTAATCCGTATTTTAGTATGATAATGTCCTGCTGCTGCATTCTGGGCTAGTCTAGAAAATTATCATAAGTTGCATTACAAAATAGCCAAAAAACAGCAATACTGTTGGGGTTAGATCATTCTGTGAAAGATATTTCTGTAGTGATTTCTTTAGTAGTCACAACAAAGATAACCAATTACAGTAATTGTGGAGTTGTGTGGAAAGCTTGTTGTAACAGCTTGGTGGGTGCTGGTTGATTTGCAATTTTGTTCCCTTTGCTCATTGATTTTAAGATTCAGCAAAGAAAGGTCTGCTTTTTAGAACATGACTTCCATCATCAAATTCACACCATTAGCAGGGGCATTAAATGAAGGACCAAATTGCTCTCTATTACAAGTTAGTTGTTGCTTTTATGTTTTGTGCTTTTACGTTAAGAGTGCTTTTATGTTTTGTGCAGTAGTGCTACTGTTCCCCCTAACAGCCTAAGGTGCAAAATTTGTGAAAAATGAGAAGTTTCCAATTTTTCTTTGGGCTTGTTGACTGAAATGGTGATTATTGTTCGAATTTAAATCAAAGTGTTCAATATTTTGGTGCAAAGCAGGATTTACCGGTATATAGGCTACTCTAGATCTCAACTTTGAGGCAAAAATTCCATTAAGCTTTCTTTAAACCCCCTAATTCTTTGGGTCAATTTTTTGTTAAAATCTCCATGTCAACTTGTGCTAGCTGTAAAGTTTTTAACCACTTACCGCAATGTACTGATACATAAACAAAATATATCATTCATGTAGCTGTGTACTGGCCTATGTGTGTGTAAAACGCATTTGCCCAAGATACGGAGATACCCGTATATCGTTTTGCAGTCAAGCACTTTCACGTTTGCTTGAAGATATCTCGTTCATGCATGGCTGCATAAGATGGATTTGCCTGAGATATCTCGTTTGCAGTCAAACATTTTCACGTATGGTTTTGAGCAGAAAGGTACTGGTAGGCTAGGTATTGACACAACCCTTGTAGGAAACCTAATAAAGGATTAAAGTAAAAATAAAGTGATGTTATTTTACCCAGAACCTCAAAAAAAGTACCGGTACAGTATAATGTTTAATGGTTAATGTAGAGGTACTGTTTTGCTTTGATTCTTTTTGGCGTTTTTTGACATACTGGTGGCACAAGATGACTTCAGACCTACTGGTACCGGTATAGCAAATTTTGCATTCTAATGTATGCCAGTCTATAAAGCCCAAGCTCATGACCTTTTTAGACCATTGTGATCAAAGATGAGCACAATGATCAATTTTTTTTAGTTTATCGATATTGATATATGATACTTGAAAATAGAGTTAATCGATATCGATACATGATATACAGGGTTGCCCAAAAGTAGATATACAGTTATTAATACTTCCGTAGCTTCAAAGCATATAAAAAATAGTTCTCATTTAGGCACTTTTACTCGTTTACTCATTTTTTTACGCATTTTTACATATATAAATTATAAAGTTATCATATATAAATTAGGGTCTGCAAGGGTAATATGGGTACACGGGTGAAAATGAGTAGCGAAACTTTTTTACTAATACAACAAAAATTGTTGCATTAAGGTAAAGCTGCTTTGCTTAAAAATATACCTTTTAGCATAATCAAAAATCCCTGAAAGCAGCCATAACGTATTGCAACAATTTTTGTTTTACCAAAAGAAGTTTTTATGCTCATTTTACCCCGTGTACCCATATTACCCTGCAAACCGTACTCACATTTAGGCCTACTTAAGCACTTTTATTCACTTTTAACTGTATACCTACTTTTGGGCGACGTCTTAACTCGACATCGGTACTGATATCAATACTTGCATTGCTGATACAAGTATCTCGATACAATATCAGAAAAAAAAAAGAAATGAAAAAAATTGTTTTTGCAAAACTTTGCTGGAGTCAGCCTTTTTAAGTGACCTGTGCCACCACCTGAGTCACCTTCAAAGCAAAGATGCAAGTGTTTGAATACATACTCTAACAAAACTGTACAGCCTATAGTGCTCCCCCATAAGTTTACATTCAACCAGGGTTTCTCATTCCTTCAAGGGTTAATGCTTCTAAGTTAAATCTTTTGTATTGTGAATGACATTGTAACGCATTTAGAGTAACCTGGGAAAGGGAGCAATTAACTTTGAAATTACGCTCTTCGTTCTTGCATAAACGTATTTTGATATTTAGAAACAGGGCCATTTTGCTGATGAGTATTGCCTAATTTGATTTTTCATAAAAAATAAAATCTTCTTTAATTACCTCAATTTTTGTTGATGGGTTGCAACAAAAGGGAAAGAATTATTTAAAACACGGTATTAATGTCCTCAAAAGAATTATTTAAAACATGGTATTAATGTCCTCATTGAGAATTATTTAAAACACGATATTAATGTCCTCATTAAGAAGTATTAATGTCACGGTAAATTATTTAAAACTCATAGGTTGCAACAAAAGGGAAAGAATTATTTAAAACACGGTATTAATGTCCTCATTAAGTGCAACCTGAGCTAACTTCTCTGGCGTGAACACCAAAATAATTGCCTACTCCTGTTCTACAACAACACTTCTCTTCCTGTCATTCTAAGCTCACAAACATGAACACTTTCTTCCAAGCTGTTGCTGCGCAGCTGCTTTTGAATTTATTGCAAATTCTCGTGCTACAAGTTTGCAATCTGCAGACAATTTCAAAACGTAAAAATGATGCGTATATATTGGACAATGGACATGTTGCAAGTTGAGATTGAGAATATCACAATTTAAATTATTGTAATAGCAAAGTTTTCAATAAAGTAGTCTTTAAGTCTATTCTCAACATAAGTGACAACTAGACATGAGAAGTTGGAGCTTAGTGATTTTCATTTGTAATTTCCTTCATCTTGGTTCGTCAACGTAAATCAGCAACTCATATTCTCAATCTTCCTGACCTTAACTCTTACATTTAAATGAGTAGAAAGCGGCAATATGTATTTCTCTTTTTCAATAAATTAATTTCTTGTTTTTTAGGTTGATGAATTTACCTTTCTTCTTGATTGTGGTTGGGATGAAAAGTTCAGCTGGGATGTTGTTGACAATGTGAAAAAGTGAGTCAAAATTAGGGACTTGCATTTCGTCTTGCAACTATTATTATGCATAAATTTTCTGTTTTAAATTTTAGGCATATTGCTGAAATAGATGCAGTTCTTCTGTCATTTCCTGATGTCCAACATATCGGAGCTTTGCCATATCTCTGTGGAACATTAGGATTAAATTGTCCTATTTATGCAACTGTACCTGTATACAAAATGGGACAGATGTTTCTTTATGACTTATATCAAGTATGTTGTGATTGTTTAGCATTTAGTTAGTTAGTTGCATATTTATCCTCCTATCACGAGAAAGCGATCAATGTGCTATACGAGCTCGCTTAGGAGTTGCCAGCCATCTGTCTACCACACCAAGATGGGGGAATCCGCTAAGTGCCTTTCCCAACGGCACAACAAGTAAATTTGCCGGCTTGTTCTCCACACTGTCCCTTTAATGCTGAGCGTCAAGCAGGGAAGCTGTGAATACCAGTTTTAAAGTCATTGGTTTGACCCGACTCGGAATCAAACCCGAGTCTACAGCTCAAGAGACAGACGCTCTATACCACTCGGCCATCTGAGCTATTTATTGTATTTAGTTACATATTTATCCTCCTATCACAAGAATGCAGCCAAAGTGCTTTAACAAGCTCATTTACGAGTTGCCGGCCATCTGTTTACCACACTAAAATAGAGGAATCCCACTGAGTGCCTTTCCAACCTCACAACAAGTGAGCATGCCACCTTGTTCTTCGCACTGCCTCTTTAATGCTGAATGTGAAGCAGGGAAGCTGTGAATAACAATTTTTAAGTCATTGGTTTGACCCTACTCAGAGTTAAACCCTGGTTTTCAGCTCCAGGGGCATACTCTCTTTTCAATCGGCCATCTGAATTGTTGAAAGTAAGGACAGAGTTGTTGCCGAGAAAAAGTGCGAAGTGCTTGATTTGTACTAGTATTTTATTATGGAACTTCAATTAGATTGTAACAACCGGGATCCCAAAAGCACCCTGAAAAAAAAAAAAGGGTAAATTCTCAACACCTTGTTATTATGGTGCATGTTATTCTTTTTTAGTCTCATCACAACACTAGTGATTTTGATAAGTTCACTCTGGATCACGTTGATGTTGCTTTTGACAAAATTACCCAAGTGAAACACAACCAGACAATTGCTTTGAAAGGTAATATTGTCATCTTATGACTGCGTACGACGTGTGAAGTGCTATAAGTTTAGTAGTTTGCAATACATGTGAATGATGAAAACTTAACCAGACGTTACCTAATACTAAAAAGATTAAATTAAAAAAAAGTATGAAGGACATTTATTGTCAATGATTTGAGAGACAGAGTGGTTACTTAAGCCTCACTATTTATAGTGATGTTTAAAAAGCTGAAATTCATTTTAAAATATTGATTGAACAGAAAATTTAGCAGTGTGTAGAATCAGCTGCCCAGTTAATTTATGGGCAATCTTTAGACTTCAGGTTATTATTTGTATTTGATTATTTAATATACAATTGACATTTTAAGAAGCTGCACGGCTGACAGCTTTCGCTCGAATCATATTAATTCAAGATATACTTTTATTTTTCTATTTTACTTGAAGACAAAGGACAAGGTCTTTCCGTCACTCCAGTACACGCTGGGCACATGATTGGTGGTACAGCGTGGAAAATAGTCAAAGACGATGAAGAAGGAGAAATTGTTTATGCTGTGGATTTCAATCACAAGCGAGAACGACATTTAAATGGATGCGCTTTGATAGATAACACAGGTTGGAAGATCGAGTTGTGGCACTGCATGCCTAGGTTGCTTCTCTCAGTCTTCGCTAAATTGTGACCTTGAAATTTTTAGGTAATTTTTTAAGTGGTCGTCCTCCCCAACTCATGATCACTGATGCGTATAATGCTACGTATATTCAAGCTCGAAGAAAATTGAGAGATGAGCAATTACTAAGTGAGATGCATGTTTGGTGTAGCTTTTATGATACTGCGGTGTTGTCTTTACTCTTTTGTTTTTGCACCAGCTAAAATAATCGAAACAATGCGATCTGATGGAAACGTGTTGATTGCTGTGGATACTGCTGGTCGTGTGTTAGAACTTGCCATATTACTGGTACGTTAATAATGGTGATTTGAGAAAAAGTGTTTAGTTTTGCAAGTGTAAAATATGAGACAGTAGGTGTTGAAATCACCATGGTTACTGCCATTAAGCTCTATTTTACCGCTACATTCATCGCTTTTCAATAAGTTGTGAGGATAGGTCGAACTAAACTTGATTTGTACACTTATGATGCGTTTACCGATTCGCGGCAATGCGACAACCACTAGTGTGAGTAGCCAGAGCAGATTTTTGCTTGTCGGTGTTCCGCAAAAAAGAAACAAGGTGCGAAAAAAATTTCCGCCTGCCGCATGTCGCGTCGCCGTCTGTCGCGTATTGTCAGACGCACCTTTTGTCGTTTTCGCTTTCGGCTTGGGTTAAGCCTCTGGCAAGAATGCAAGTAGCTAAATATTTCGAAACCTAACTTGACAGGCCCTCCAAAAAATTCTAGTCTTCCGGTTACAAATAAACTTATACCGAACACCTATTGCGTAAATGAATGCTCGACCTTCTTTTGTTTTAAGTCACGTAATTGCAGCTTAGGTTTTTATAGTAGTGAAGTATATGCATAATGGAAATTGACCTAGTTGATAATCGAACCCGCAAAGCACGAATCACTTGGCCAGCTGCATGTGTCAATGCTCTACTTCGGTATCGAAAAATTTTCTTGCCGAATGAATAGCGCCACCGCCTGGTTATTTAATTGCACTTTTCAGACGTGAGGTGGCGTTTGCAATGTATTACTGTATGTTTGCATTGTGAATTACTAGTGGCTAGCACATGGAGTTGGCAGAGTGGTTGGTGGGTAGGGCTGACTCCGGAACTGGTTTCGCGAATTCGACTCTCAGCTAGGTCATTTTTTATAATGCATATACTTCATTTATATAAAAATCCAAGCTACAATCATGTGGCTTCCACAGAAGTAATAGTCATCAGTGGCGCTCTGCGCTAGCATGAAGAGATAGTTGCAATGCCTTGTGAATTTTAACAAGTTGTCTTCAAAAGTTTTTAACAGTTTGATTTTACGAAGCAAGATCAAAGGGATTCCAACAGAATTAGGTTAGGAATCGAATTAGAAATCGTTTGATCTCGAAATTGATGCGAGTAGTGAAGCACAAACGACGAAAACAACTACTTTATAGAGTTTTTATCAGAAAAAGTAACACTTATTCCACAGTTTCTGAATAAGTCCTTGTGCGTCAGTCTGACTTGAAAGGATAGAAAATTTGATATAGTTGTCTCATAAACTGTACAAAAAAATTTGAAATGCCCGCGTGCTTATGCTCTAAATAGAAATGGTGTGAAAGATCTAGCGGTAGGTGACTGAAGTTCTTACACATGAACTGAAGGAGCGCACGAAAACGTAACGTTTTTTAGCGGTTTGCTTGCGCAGAGAGCTGGTTTAATACGACATCCAATTTAGCCTAATAAGGAGATGTAATTGTTCGTTATTTTGCAGGACCAACTCTGGCGTGATACTCGTTCGGGATTATGCGCCTACTCGCTGGCTATGATCAACAATGTCACTTACAACGTCGTCGAATTCGCTAAGTCCATGGTGAGTTTATTCATTGCGTTGGGCACATTTCCCCTCTTTTCTTCTCGTCTTTGATGCTTGTTGTGACAATTCTTATTAAACCGTTGTGGTTGCCGGTATGCGTAATGATATATTTTATTGCATGCGTCAAAATCAATGCATTTTTCAATATATTTTAGAAAATTGCATCACACAATTAAGTTTAAATTAAACAAAATAAAATATTAATAATTAAGTAATGAGCTTATGCAATCTTTACTTTTTGAAGGTAAAACTCGCACTTTATTTAGATTTTGGTTGTAAGAGAGAACATGCTGTGTAGGGTTTTCAAAATCAAATCAAATCTTCATTATACTCGCCGTGTTACGCCGAAGCGTGTAACGAGTTGCGTGGCCCATCTCCGCGGCTTAGCGCCTGGGCAACACAGCTCCGAAGAAACGTCGCAACGGTGGCGAGTCGTTGGCGACACTGTGTCGATTTGACCGGCCCGGGAATCGAACCCCAGACCTCCCGCACCGACAGCGTGCGCTTAGCAACTGAGCTAACGGCCGGTTCGGGATTTCAAAATGCACGATTAAAATCCAAATTGTGTGTGCACCACTGCACCTGGGTTAAGTTATAATTTTTCACAAAATTTATTATGTTACGTCATAAATCGATAATGACGTCAGAGTTTCGCCTGATTAAAGTGGTTTCTTTGTGATAGTTTTCTGCTGTTTCGTTCATTTCATTAGAATCGGATACGCTTATATTGGGTGCTGTGTTGACGGAGTGAGTATCTTTTTCCTCTGCTTTTTTGTTGGAATGTGTTTGTGCTTGATTACAATTTAGTAGTTCTTCTTCGTCGTGTCCATGGCCAGTTTGGTGATTCAGGCTGACAGCTCGTGAGTTAGGTGATGTCTTGTCGTCATATGGTAGCGTGGATGTTGGTGATGTTGATGCTTCTGATGAAGACCAGTCGTGAATGCTGTTATGGCTTGAAGCGAGTGAGGAATTTAGCTGGGATCGAAATCTTTGCTTTGCGCGTTGATTTCTTTCTGCAGCTCTTATGCTTTGCATTGACGGTTTAGTTTTATCCTGAGTTTCATTTTCGATTCTTGTGCCTGTTTGGCTTTTGTCTTCAAAAGAACAGACTTCAGATTCGGTGCAAGTTCCCAACCCGCTACTGAAGCTTTCCCGCTCAGGCAGTGATGTCAAATGTTTGTTGATCTGAAAATGAAGCTAGAATCAATTAGAACATAGTTTTCGTCAAATGATGCTAAGTCTTTAACTTCAGAATGCGATAAATATGAGATGAAAATTGTTAAAGGAGGAAAAATTATGCCGTAATAATTCTTAAAACTGGACGAACATTTTGACAAAATATATTCAGCTGTCATCATCAGCAGTGTAAGCGAAGCAGTATAAAACTGAGAGATAGTTATCTTCAATGTGACGCGTTTTTAAGTTTGATTGTGTGGCGTTTTTGTGCTGTCTTGCTCGATCGGCTGAGATATTGAACTGACGTATTTCGCTGCAAGATGCAACGGTATATATTTATAAAGGTTTGCTTCTGCGCTTTGCATTTTTTTTGCATTGTAGCTAGTTGGTTGTCGTTTTCGAGAAGATTATAGCCTTATTGTTGGAAAACATTGGTTAATTCTTACCCAATCTTCGTTGTTGCAGCTGTAGGACTGATCTTTCAAGATGGATTTTATCCAATTTGAAATTAGAAACAACAACAAAAAAAATTGAAGTGGTCATACTGGTCAACCAAAATAATGAAAATCCGATATCTTTACGGAATTTTTGCGTTTAGTCCGCTTTTACATAGCGTCTTTGAAAAAAAAAACTAGAAACTTATGCTTCGTCATTCCTTACCTCTGATTCGCATGATTGAAGTCTATTTCTTGAGCTGGCTTGTTTTAACACCCTGCAGTCTAATGACGAGGTTCTGTCCCAACTTTTCGAGTTGGGGAAGTGATTTCGCCTTTGTTGGCACTTGCTAATTGTTTTGTGTTTGATCTTCGATAAGTTTATTTCGCTCGAATATATTAATGAGGCGGCATTATGGATGGTGGGATTTGATACCGATGCTTCTGGAAGATTTGAAAAATGTCCACTGTTGTTGTATTTGGGCCTAGTTAATACACTTATATGTGAACTCGCAGAGCTATTTTTATGGAGATCGTTTGGCTGATAGTTGGGCAAAGTTAAAGATAAGTCGAGAGGTTCAAACGTTTTCTCTTTTGGATTTTTTTCCATTACAATTTTTTGTTCTCTTTGCGTTTTTCTTTTTTTGTACGTCCAAAAAGCAGCGCTGACTACTATGCCCAATATAACCCCCAGCATTCCACAAGTTATGCCGACAATTGCAAGTTTGTCACTGCTTGCACTGCTGGTTTGTGGGATAGTTGTAGACGCTATCGATATCATTGGTGATGTAGATACAGCTACGTGTCGTTCAAATACATCGAGTTTCGTTGTGTTTATTATGGGCAGATGTGTGGTAAAGTCAATATCACTAAAGTCCTTTGAATCCGAAATTGATTTTGTGGTAATCTCAGTCTTGATTAGATATAATGCTGTTTTCGACACATTGAAGCTTCTTGTTGGTAAAGCTATTGATCCCTCGCCGCTTCCAGTTGGCATTTCATTGAGTAAATCCTTATCTTTGCTTTTTGTTTTACAAGAGCATTAACATATTGTCAACATACTTTACCTATCTTAAACAACCCGTTGAGTTCGAACAGCTTTATCGAACTCGGCCAGGAAAATTACAACCTTTTACGTATTCTGTGGAGCAAAATAATAAAAGTCGGTTAACGTTAGTGATTATCACCTTAGGCGTGTATTTTTGGTTGTCTGACTCTAGCGTATGCTTTTGCTGCAGCACTGCTGTCTGAAATTTAATTGCTCTACTAATCTCTTCAAATAGTTACTAATCACTACCTTTCAGCTGGAGCGGGTTTAGATTTTGTTTTGTTAAAATTGAGTTGGTATAATGCACAAATTTACTGATTGAAATAATAGTTAGTTTTACTTTAACCATCATTTTTGACTGCTTAGTATAGTAGTGTAAGTTTAGTATAATGTAATTAGCAAACCGATCAATGGAGTATAATTATTTCGCTGATTTTTAATAATTCTAATGAATTCTTCGGAAGTTTTCATCACTTTGCATTGGCCTGCAGATAACACAAGGTTGTTTTTAGGGTTCTTAAACTTGGGAAAAGGTTTGGCAGAAAATAGCCTTTTTTTCTTCATTTTGGGTCTCTAATAGTTCGTTTCGAGCACCCTACAGTTTTGTTCAAAAATTATGCACTAATATATAGAGTTCTTTTCCTACTTCGTACGTTACGAGAATGCGGTATTATTCCTGCTTACTCTCGAAAGCCCAACAAGCGCCACGAACGCAAGTTTCTTCTGCTATGTTTAAGTGACTGCATTTGTCCTGGCGTGGAACTAAACCGAGATCTCCCGTTTTCTTGTGTTGCGGTCAGGCCTTACCCATTGCGCTTTTGTATCCAAAGGTCGAGAATATAAATGCATCTAAAGTATTTGTATCCAATAGTCGAGAATATAAACAATGAAAGGTTAAAAAAATCAATGTTGTGATTTTCAATTTTTTATTATTTATATTCTCGACTGGCAAGCTTAAGGTTTAGTGACATCATACTTATGGCGTCAAAAAGTTTATGAAAATAAATTAGCGTGTGTTGACAAACAGGAATTTCTAATTGAATCAAGTTTAACATACGACGATGCGTACGTGTTGTTCGTCTGTTTGGTCTTCAAACCTGACTACCGTAGGCTACATAATTTTATTGCCTCAAGACTTTGCCCTGACTTAATCTAACCACTAAAGTGTTCCAACTCAAAATTTAAATTATGTACTTGGGATGCTACTTCGTCTCATAGCATGCGCAATTGCACAATTTTTGCCTGTTTTAATCGATTTTTATTACAGTGGAAGTCGGTAATTTTTAGTCAAAGCTATTCTTCATACTTTTGTATACTTTGCTCATTAAATCATCGAAATTGACTTGGTATTCTACAAATTCATCTTTTAGGTTAGCCAATAGTAGTTACTGTTGCGACTGCTCAAGTTAAAATCTGGCGTTGAAAAGCAATTTCTCTCTGTAAATGTACCTACATCTCCGTAGTAAAATTTTATGCGATTACTCCCATTTGTGCCCGGCGGAGTAACGAAAGCGAGACACAGACGCAGCTGTCACGGCTTTTTAAGTAAACATGTCATGGAGACGTGAACTAATGCCGTTGTGTCTGTCTTGGCTAATAAGAATACTTGTCTTAAAGTTGATTGTTTTATCAAACCTTAAACTTGAGTCACTAGTTACAAAAATATAAATTGGATGAATTTTGTGCCGATATTTTTTGTGCTTAATTGATATTTACATCGCTGTCGGTGCGAGAGGACATGAGTTTCATTCCCAGACCGGTCAAATTGGACACAATGTCGCCTATGGCTCGCTGCCGCTGCGACGTTTCTTTGAAGCGATGTTGTCCGAGTGCTGAGCCGCGGAGATCGACCACATGTCTCGTTGGACGCTTTTACCGCGAATATAATGAAGATAGGATCATTTGACTTTGTTTGATCTGACAATTACCTGGAGTAAATTAGCTGCTATAAAAGATCAAAATCTATTTGTCGGAATCGACTTCAATTAGTGACCCTGCAAAAGCGACCGCTTAAGATCTCGAATCTTATGATAGAGGTGCATCTGCATCTTACTTTGTTATGTCACAAACTCTTGATTTTCGACTAATTCGAAACCTGCTTACCAACCTAAAAATTTAATTGCTGATTTCTGCTGAAAGCATTTTTAAGTGCGCAACTGAATAATGAATAGCGCCGAATAGCTTATCAAATGAGTTTGTTAAGTCATGGTCTTGCGCATGTGGCCCGGCTATTTCGATCAATAATGCACCAACTGTTGTAGCTCTGTCGAGCAGCACTTTCAATTAAAGGTAGTGATTGCAACTGTCTTTTCCTTCATCGATTCCAAGCGAGCTCTAATGATTTCACCGCTTTCTGATTCATAATGAACAGCACATATGCCGCTGACTCATTCTCTGCAGTAATTAAGAAATGTAAGGAAGACATAAGCTGCCAACTAACATTTAAGCTAGTTAAAGCATGCCCAATGCAAGTGGTAACGGTAAAGTTTTAGGTTTGAAAGAGTACTTGCGCACCTGAACATTTTGAATACCATCCTTAATAACAACACTCAACTTCCGGGCTAAATACATTATATTTTTATTGGACAAAATATTTTCAATTTCGCTTTGATGGTTTTCCATCTCCGTTTGGCCTGGCTTTTTTAATTAAATTAATTGATTTTTCTTATGGTCTGCATTGCTAATTGCGCAGAGTCAACATGGCTTTTCGATTTTAAATTATAAAAGGCTTCCTTCATCATCGAGTCACTTTTCATTTCGCTAAAGTTGCATTTCATATCGTAGAAATACTGGAGGTTGTACTTTTTTTTTGTCTTTGGTCTTCTCCTTAAAACCTTTCATATTAGCTACTTCTTGCGTTGTGTCTCGTGATACTGTTAAAACTGTTTCTTTTTGCCCTAATTTTATTGCAGCTGTGCCTATTTTAAGACTCTTTGGTAAAACTGAAATTTTTAAAACTAAACCATCCACTTATGACTTCCCATAAAATTTAATTATACTTCTTCGGCACTTAGACTGCGTTAGGTACAAAATGAAAATCTTAACTCGAAACAGCTGACGCGTTGATCTTTTTTCAACAACTGCCTGTTTGGCGATCGCCTTCTGCCTGGAGCCATCGATACGGCTTAGAAAAGAGTCAGTTGAATTGTTATTGCTCAGTTCACTGAAAACGCTGTATTTTGCATTACGTCATAATTTTTGATGAATTTCAAATTAAGAAATTGATTTTGTTGATGGTAATAGGATTATATGTTCTCTGAATGAGTATTTAAGACCCTTACGTAGTTTTTAGTGACAGGATAGGCAGGAGTCACAGCCGAAACATAAAGCAATCCAGGTTTAACAAACATTCAGAGAAAAGTTGGTGCGAAGCTTATCAGGGTCAAAGTAGGAAATCTGAACTGGGGTCCGCGGGATTTATGGGTTCCAAGTACTTTTGTAAAGCCCGAGGAAAAAATTGGTGCCTTGCTAGTAACTTGTATGCACTCATTGCATTGGTATCCTTAACAAACTGAATACTTGGATCTGCAGTTGCCCGTATGTCGCTGTATTCACTGCCGTACAATTACTGCCTGGGTCATCGATTTTTTTCATACTTTTGTTTCTTCGGTATATTTTATGTGGTGTTGTAATCGATTTTTTCTGTTTTAATTTTTTTTTTGTTTTTCTACCGAAAGCGCCACTTATTAATAAATTGCTACAGATTCGTCATGAGTTTTTTAACGCTTGAAAACCACTGAGATGTGGTATATAAGCTGAAAATAGAAAAAGAATTCTTTTCTCATTTTGAAAGACTCAGAATTTCACTTCGGCAAGGATTTTTTTCTGTTGTAAGGGTATTTTAGTATGGCATTTCCTCTGAAATCCCTGAACTGTTTTACGGCATACCTTTGCATATAAGCCGACCCCTAAAAACGCACCTAAACTGGTGAATTTTACAAAAACTGGCATGTAAGTCGACTCGGCACGTCGTAACGCACCGTACGCACGATTTTGTGGAGTTTTAAGCTCGACTTATGCGCGAGTAATGTTGTATTTTCTGTGTTACATTGAGAAATACAAACGAGTTTAAAGCACTAAATGCCTTTACCAATGCTACTCATGCGTCCACTATTGAAATGATCAATGATCATTTGTATCAGCAACGCCATTGACAATTTTTTGTAAGCATTTTAGTCTTTTAATACCGATTTATTATAAGCTTATGAGTTTGTTTTCTGTTTCGTGCACAGACGCTCGTCAGGGAAGTTCTCGAGCAAATAGATGAATTGTTCTGACAAATATTTATGTTACTGTGTTCAGAAAGATCATGACCACAATTTTTTCTGTTTTCCTAGTCCAAATCTAAAGCACATTAGGAATTTTGTGCGATGCACCAGAAACTATTGTCTCGTGCTAGCAATTTGAAAAAATCGTTCAGTTTTTGTTTTTTGGGTAGTATGTTTTGACAGATCAAGTCGCCTAAACAGAACATGAATAATTTAGAACCCAGTCAAAGGTAAAAAATTGAATAAAAACGCAAGGTAGGTGTTGCGCTTTACAATGCGACTGAACACAATGCTTATGCCTCTTTATTTAGAGATAATTTTGTGGTGATGATGTCATCGAGAACTTCATTGTTGATTTGAAGAATCGAGTGCGTTCTAATTTGTTCAACTTGACTTGCTACTATGAATTTTTTCTTTGATCTCAAGTATTTTCTAAATGTCTAATTCAAGCAGAATGATTAATCTTTGCACAAGGCATTTTTGACTTGGAGAAAATCATAAGCTTCTTGAACAGTGAAAGTGTGCTGTGGTGCGAGAGGTCAATTATTGTAATAGTTTGCAAAGTAAATGTTTTAAAGCATTTTTAACTGTTAAAAAGCTTTGTTGCGCTTGGATGTGATAATTGCTCATCACGGCGGTGTAATACCACGTTGATTTTAGTTTCTTTTGAACGCTCTAATGTAATTTAAGATCTTGAATGACTCTACGAGTTCAAAGAATGGAACGTGACCTTCCACCTGCTACCAAACGCCAACTCTTTGTAATAATTTTTCATTTTCAAAATTTGTGCATTCGGAAATTTCTGTTACTTAAACGAGATTGTAAATAGTTTCAATGTTGCATCCAATCTAAATTTCATTGCTCGCATTGAACTAGTATTAAAAAAAATCAAATCTTCATTATACTGGCGGTATTACACCGAAGCGTGTAACGAGTGGTGGGGCTCATCTCCGCGGCCTAGCGCCTTGGCCATAGATCTTCAAAGAAACGTCGTAGCGGGGCGAGCTATAGGCGACACGACTCTGTATCCGATTTTACCGGTTCGGAAGTCGAAGCTAAGAGTCCCTCCCCGATATCCACTGCGACAACCGTCCGGTTGAATTAACTCTTTTTTTACCGATAAGAATGTTTGCTACGTTATGTTGGATAGCATGTTGTCATTGTTGACCTTTCGGTTTTACTTGTAATTGCCTTTAAGTAGACTCAATTAACCTTTTGGTTTACAGTTTGAAATTAACAAATTATAAACTCGTCAATCAGTCATGCTTTTTGGTTTTAGAATGACAATTTTTGGCATACTTCCAATTTTTAACCTACACCGCTTCTTAGAGCATCAGCATGTGATTACAATGGCTAGTAAGAAAGTTTATTGAAAAGGCAGATAAGTTTGTTTCTTCCATGTGCAGGGTATATATCCTGTTTTGCACTTATAAACAGGGGTGTGGAAGCGGTATATTTGCAAACAGCTTCCGCTTCCACACATATCGCTTCCAGCGCTTCCGCTTTCAAACAGATTCACCGAAATTTTGCTAGTGAAATACTACCAGTGCGTTGGTAGCCTATAGCGCAGATATGAGCAAACTACGGCCCGCGGATCAAGTCCGGCCCCCCAGCCCTTTTATTCTGGCCCGCCGGCACTTACACAAATTTAAATTTTTACCGTGAATTTAGCGGAAGACCCTTTTTTTCTTTTAGAGATCATGGATGGCAATGATTTTCAAAAAACAAGCCTCAACAGTGCAAAATTGAAATAAAAAACCTTTTATGGAGATCACATTCGTACGTGGACCGTGATCTCAAAAAAAAAAAAAAGGTTTTTACCTTGTTTTCCAATCAGTGTGCGGCCCGCGGCTTCAACAGTTTTTCCAAATCTGGCCCTTCGTGTGAAATAATTGCCCACCCCTGCTATAGCGTAAACCGTAACTTTTTTTCTATCACGCTGAAGCTCTTGGTCAAACTTTAGCAAGCGTTTTTTTTTTAAGGTAATTTGCAAAAAGCAAACGAAAGTGTATTTCAAAAATAGCAAAGAGGATCAAAATTCAACTCATGCAAATGTGGAAGCAGCATACTTATCGCGCTTCTGCTTCCACTTCCATTAAAATATGACCGCTTCGAGCCTTCCACATGCCTGCTTATAAAAACATATTTCCTCTGCGGATGTGATATCACAAATCGAGTTAATCTCACCTCACACCATTTTGGAGTTCAATATGCTGCTGGTCTTACTCTTAAAAAAGTAGTGTAAGCGGCAATACTGCTTTTCGTTCGGCGTGAGACGTGAAAGACAATGTGGAATATTTGTGATATGTTGCTTAATGTAAGCTTATCTCCCCTTCCTCCCCCCAATGCATTCTGTTGAAAGTGCTATTGACAACTCTTCAATATTCGTTCAGTTTTATCCAAACGCTAAACGTTTCTTTTTCATATTTTTTGACAGGTTGAATGGATGAGCGACAAAATAATTAATTCTTTCACCGATCAACGGAACAATCCATTTCAATTCAAACATTTGAAATTGTGCCACAATCTTGGCGACTTGGCGCAAGTCCCGCATCCAAAAGTAAAGTGACTATGTTTAGTCATTTTAGCGAAACCTCTGAGATATTGTATTTGTTTAATTAAACCACTTCAGTTCACTTTTATCACATGCTTTTGCAGGCCTGCCGCATCCAGGCAAACACTTCTCTGACAAAGCTCTACCAGCTTAGGACAGCCTAAGAATCAAGCCCGCGTGTCCAGATAACGGAAAATGATGCAGTCATTGTTTTCGAAACCCTGCTTTGCTTCATACGCTGAGTGCGTAGCAGCATAGCATCCAAAAGCAACTCAGTTACCAGTGAAGAAATTACCATTTTTTAAATTTATTGGCAACTAAACTGAGTTTTGAACCAGGTTTTCCAGCCACTAAGCTGGCCTCGAAACCACTTGGCCAAACAGCTAGCGTCTAGCCTTCTGGTATCGTTATAAAAATTGTAATTACTTTTCATCGCTGTCAAATCACATCTTCACACTCACGATATTACGCCGACGCGTGTAACGAGTGGCGGGGCTCATCACCACGGCTTAGCGGCTGGGCAATATAACTCGGAAGAAACATCGCGACCTTGTGCCGGTTTGACCGGTCCAGGAATTGAACCCCAGATCTCCCGCACCTATAGCCTGTGCGCTTAGCAACTGTGCTAACCGGTCGGTTTCATCGCTGTAATTTTTCGTATTCTTGCAGTGCGTGTTGGCTAGTACGTGCGATATGGAATCAGGATTCACTCGTCAACTCTTCATTCGCTGGAGTGCAGACCCTCGTAATTCAGTGATTATTACTAGTCGAACAGCAAAAGGGACTCTAGCCCGTACATTAATCGATGATCCAAAGATATCGAAAGTTACGTTACAAGTAAGTGGGTGTAGTGTATTAAAACTGTTCAGTGTTCACTCATTCCAATTTTCTGGTTTCTGAGTTGACTGGCAATTGTGAAACCACGGTTAATCTTGCAGTAATTTTCAAAAAAATGAATTCTGAATTAGTAACGTTGTAAATTGTTTGCAATTTATGATTTGTATTAAAATTAGCACGGTTTTTGCTTGCTCTTTGTTTTGCTTCTAAGTGAATACAAATAAATACGTGGACTTGATCAGTGTTTTACATTATATTGTTTTTACATATTTTATACGGTTACATCTTGAACTTACTTCTCATGCGCTGGCATTTGTTAGTTGAACGGTTTAAAAACTGCTAGCATGCCGAAGGTGGTCAATCTATGATGTAATTTTTAGTATGTGGTAGGTCAGCAAGCGAGTTCCGTTAGTCGGGGAAGAACTTGATGAATATGAAAAAGCTCAAGCTGCCAAAAAAGCGCTGGAAGTTAAAACGTAAGGTTATAAATTTACTGTTTCTTATTAAAATTTGTATTTGATTTTCGAGTGGTTGATTGACGGAACAGAACTTAAAAATAACTTTGAAGAAAAAGCTATTCTGGCAATATGTGAAAACAGTCTATTTCAATGCTCTTCTTCAATTTGATTTTTGCTTTTAGTCTCGACGAAGCCTCCAGTGACGAAAGTGATACCGAAGAGGCATCAAAACCGGTCAAAGGTCAACATGACTTTATGGTTTCGGATGATGTAAGTCGTGAAAAATAATCACATCATAGCGCTGAATATAGGAAATTATCGTCTTGGTCCGATTGCTTAGACCATGCATGGGCAATCTTTTGTCACTGGGGGCCAAAATGTGCATTTGGAACTTGACTGAGGGCCGGATTCGTAATTGTGATTTTAAGTGTAATCTAGGTACATATTTTTGTGGGGTTTGGATTGTATTCATGTAATGCTATTTTACATGCAATGTGTTTTCAATTTTGTTTGCACAGAGATATCCATAAAAAATATATACCTATTAGGGTGTTTCATTTTTTCACCGTTTTCGAAATCAAAAATGCCTGGGGTCTGATATGGTGGGGTTTTGGGCACAATGAAAAAATTCAAAATTATTTTTTGATTATGACGTCACATTGAGGCGGTCCACGGCCATTCAAGTTTCGGGGGACCCAATTTTCATGGGTTTTTCATATCTCTGTAACTGCTTATCGGAGACTAACAAAATTAGTGTCAAAACGAGCAGAAGGGTTGGTTTTCTATCACCACTTGAGAGAGTGTAAAGCTCTATTTGCATTAGAAAAAAAGTTATTTGAAAAAAACGTATTTTTTACCGTTTTTCCCCCGTTCTGTCGTATTGGACCATCATCTACGTTTAATTATTAGTTCGAAGGCATATTTGAAATAATACATTAGTTTCGAAACGTTACTACCGCATTTCCGAACACATATTTAACCTGCGGGCTGCAGCCTTAATTATGTGCTACTGTAAGACCAAAATGACCCAAGAAACTTATTTTTCGTTCACCCAACACCTAAATTTAAGTGCATTAAGAGCTTATAATTTTTTTTCTAATGCATAAAACTAGACCCTATAATTTTTTTCCTAATGCATAAAACTAGACCCTTGCTTTTTCTGCTAAGTTTGCAAAACACACCACACTTTTGCCAACATTCCACTATTACACTCAAACTCTTCATTTTTCCATGTTACACAAATGAGCACGTAAGCGTAAATCAGTATGGTTAATCTGAGAAGTATCGATGATCCTCCCATTTACAAGATTTTTTAGTTTTCCGATTCTTCTTTCAGTTGAGCGGTTGTGATTACCAATTGATTTCCAGAAAGAAAAGTTTATGTTGGCTAGGCTATGTATGGAGTTTCTTCACTCTTTTGGGTGAAAAAATGTTTCAGACGAGCTGAGCGGTTTTGCAGGAGGGAGACGACATCTATTGCTTGTGGTAAAGACGTCGATGTTTTAGTTGTTTCAACGGTGTATGATTGTACTTCGGCATATACACTCAAGGCAACATTCTTCCATGAAAGCCATTGAGGTGCGTGTTGTACATAGTATTTCATCACATTACTGGTGATCTCTGGCGCAATTTCTTGATAAGCTGCAAGCAAATCCCGTTGAAACAATCTAAGAAATGGGCCTTCAGGAGCTTTGGGGTCTATCTCAGAACTCTGATTTTTACTATTGGCAATTTGTCTGATATCCAAAAAACTAAATTGCAAAAAATAGTTTCCTACATTA